>JAPTHN010000088.1:720840-1468101 GCA_026936325.1 Platynereis dumerilii | reverse complement strand
AAAATCAATATGCTATTCTGAATCGCAGTATAACAAGGGGGGGTCAGTCATGCATTGTAACCCTGCAGAATCAATATTTCCCTGTCAAAAACGCGGAAATGTGTCATTTTTTAACATCTGTCGTTAGCTATATTTAAAAAATTTTCATAAATCTGGCAAAGGAGGTAGACAAAACATGATTAGACATTATGAATAAACAGGTCAATGCTCATATGTCGCCTGGAAATCACGCTGATATCTTGAAAATAACATGGTGAAAAAAATTGCTGAAAATGGCACTTTTTCAAACTTTTTCGGGTCAAATGACCTTGAAAAATGAGGTCAAGGTCAAATTAAAGGTCATTTTGGGTTTATTAGGTGTATGTTTGGGGGGGTTTACTATGACATGTTATGAGCTAACATCGATATTTCAAGGTGAAATTCTCAAGGTCACCGGTTTTGGTGATGCGGTATGACTTTAAAATTGCATAACTCAAGAACCGATAACCAAAATGAAAAATGAAAAGTTGATGCAAATGTCCGTGAGTTTGGGCATGTTTTGGCACCATCGGTATGACTCTACGACTTACGGATTCTGAGATCCCGCGATAGACCTTAAACCATAAAATGGACTTTGTACAACGTACCTTGACCTACTTTCATGAAAGTAGGTCAAACTGTGAAGAAGGTATCTGGACCTTTCCATTTACCGGAAAATGAAAACGGTAATAACCGATGACGTACATGTATTTGAAATATGGCGAAATCCGACTTTGAAGGACTCTGTGACCTTGAAAAATAGGTCAAAGGTCAATTTTTTCAAAATGATTCTCTTGTATTTTTGTAGACTCCGTATTTGAATTTTTTGAAAATTTTCCGATGAAGTTTCGTCTGGCGGAAAAAAAAAAAATAATAAATAATACCGATTACAAGAAACTTCACCCATGTGTAGGTGAATTTTAATATTATAGTACACTAGAGCCCTGTAACTGACCAAGGTCAGTGGCTAAGAATTTACCCTTGTAGCGACCAGACTAATAAAGGCAGGGCCACCAAACTGCTACAAGGTGTCGTCCCGACTCAAAGGAAACTTTCAGACGCACTTCCGGGGCCTCAAACCGGATTTGCCGGGGACGGGTCGATTTTTTTTTGAAAAGTGCGGAAACGGATGTTTTTGCACCCTGCGGGCTGAGAAATGATGCGATTTTCACCGTTTTTTCAGGGAATGCTGCTCTAATGGTCTATTTGAGTGAGACATTGAGACATTCAACCCAGGAACCTCCGTGAAAATTCTGACCGGAAGGCCCAATTTCCTATGTTTTAGCATTGCAAAATGCCGTGAAATGCCATGGAGGCAGCATGTAGGCCTGTGAGACCTGTCAGAAGGCCTGGAATGACATACATATACAAGAAATTGTGGGGGGGGGGGGGTGGGGGGTTACAGGCCGCAATTGGAGGGGGGGGGGTTCAGAGAGGTCTCAAACTGCAGAAAACACTTGAAAATGGAACAAATGTGCGTTTCCCACCAAATTCTGATAATTCAGCCCAAGTGACAGCCATAGTGATGCTAATCTATCCGTATCTAGCCATTTCCATGTTAGTTTGTGGCCTACTGCCTGAGTTAACATTTAATTGCAGATTTTTTCTTCGCTGCGAGACTGCTGTCGCACAGTCTAAAATAGTTCTTAATAAAAACCAGTTCTTGCGCCGCAGTGTTATATAGTGTTTTCCGGGTGGATAATGAATAAAAGGCAGTTTTTAGGTAACTTAATGGCTTATCTCTCACAGTCTGGAGTTGATTGGGACCAAATTATAGCCGGTTTTGTGGTATTTTGTGTGGAACTAATTTTGTTGTCGTCTGCTTCGTCTGCTAGAATGGCAAATTAGAGGAAAATGAACACAAAAAGGACTGTTTTAATGGCTTTATTCTGTGTTGCTGGTCCATGAACAGGCTTCAGAAGGGTTGGAAATGTCCTGGCACTGCCTCCTGTATCTCTTGGCATGAATATTAGACATGTGTTCAGCGAAATAGGCACAAATGTATGAGAAAACACAGTGGGGAGAGTGCCGTATGGATGTTCAAATTGTGGAATTTGTGTTCAATGCAAGTTCAGCGCTTGCAGGCAGCCTTATTTAGCATAGAAATGACTTGAATCAGGACTATTTTGCCTTCCTACAGCTGCTTGACCACAGGAATTTCAAGAAATGCCTGCTATGTATGAGTATTTTAAGAGGCAGGGGGGAACCATTGAAAAATTGCTGATTTTGACGACGCGGTCAATATTTTAAATTCCGTATCTTACAACCGGTTGCAGGATCACTACCAAACTGCGCGGGCGGAGATGTCCCGTGAGTCAAGCCAAGTTACTGTGCCCGTTTTTGACTCCACGAGCTACCATCTCTGAGATCTGGGGATAACTCAAAAACTACTAAAAGTGGATTTTGCCGCTTTCGACTTGGTCCTAGGGTATTAGATGGCTCACCGCGAAATGTAGAAAAATACATGTAGAATCTGATAAAAGTGAGAAAAATTGAATCCGGGCATTACCGGATGAGATATCGGCATTTTAAAATTTGAAATTTCAGAGTTTCAAGTGCTCTGTGACTTGAAAAATGAATCAAGGTCGGCGAAACCGGGCCAGTGCCATACGGGCACGGTAGGCCACCTCATGAATTTTTTGGAAATTTTTCGAAGAACTTTTTTCGCACTACGAAAGTAATATAATACTAGTATACGTAACCGCGAGCGGTAACAAAACTTCACCTACTGTGGTACCAGTAACTCGAAAAAGACACAAGTAGATGAGCAAATAAAAGGTACATGGAAAAGTACAAAGGAATCATACATAATTATGTAACATGCATACACAAGAATACAAGAATGTTTCCTGTACATTGCAGTACATGCAAGTATGCACAGAAAAACGAGTTGATAAACCAGTACATGAACTAGTGCATGAACCAGTGTATGAACCAGTACATGAACCAGTACATGAACCAGTACATGAACCAGTACATGAACCAATACATGAACCAGTACATCCACCAGTACATCCACCAGCACATCTTCTGCTCTTTCTGAGAACATCGATTTTTCAGGGTCATGTAATCTATGTGACCATAAGAAATACATGAAATTTTCTGAGTCCGGCGATCTTTTAAACCGTCATAGCTACGACAAAATGTTCAGAAGATGAAAACTAGAGGAGAATTTGGCCTTTTCAATCTGCTTACAGATTCTCTGTATCTTAATTAGAACCGGAGTTATCGCAGATGAAATTATGGTACAATTCAGGAATATGAACTTGAGAAATACCTGAAAAACTGCAGTTTTTAACTTTTAAAATCACTGTATAACCAAAACGGTTCAATGAAAACATATATAATTAGCCATGATTATGTAAACAGATGTTACAAGAGGTCCAGGCAGGTTGATCAAAAAAGGGTGATTCCTTCCTTGTCAAAATAATGATATATTGTGAAAATTCAGAAAAAAACATGAAATTTTCAGGGTCCGGCGATCTTTTTAACCGCCGGAGCTACGACAAAACATTCACAAAATAAAAACTAGAGGAGAATATGGCCTTTCCAAATCTGTTTTCAGATTTTCTCTATCTTAATTAGGACCGGAGCTACGGCCGTTTGAAATGACGCTATCTTTGAGAAATGTGAAAAAAAATCATAAATTTTTTGCTCGTTTTTTGACCTTTTGACCTTTACAGTGTAACGTAGGTCAATCCGAGGACCTTGAAAATTTACAGGAAGCTTCTAAAGTATTGTAGCAAGTATGTCTATCATTTTTGTAACAATATCTTGATTCTTTCTTTGTTAAAAAATATGAAATGTCAAAAATGTAAAAATTTTGGCATGTTTGACCTTGAGTTTGACCTTGAAAACATTTTCTAGGTCAAAATTAATATGCTATTCAGAAAGGCAGTAGGTAACAAAGGGGGGGTCAGTCAGGCATTGCAAACCTGTTAGATGAATATTTCCTTGTCAAAAACGCGGAATGGTGTCATTTTTTAACATTTGTCGGTTAGCAATATTTGAAAATTTTTCATAAATCCGGTGAAAGGGGTAGACAAAATGTAATTAGACATTATGAATAAGCAGGCCAATGTTCATCTGTCACCTGGAAATCACGCTGATATCTCAAACTAAACATGGTGAAAAAAATTCCTGAAGATTGCACCTTTTCAAACTTTTTTTGGTCAAATGACCTTGAAAATGAGGTCAAGGTCAAATTTAAAGGTCTGAATGGGCTTATTAGGTGTATATTTGGGGGGGTTTACTATGACATGTTAGCAGCTAGAATCGATATTTCAGGTCAAATTCTCAAGGTCACTGGTTTTGGTGACGCGGTATGACTTTAAAATTATGTAACTCAAGAACCGGTACTGCCAATGGAAAATAAAGGGTCCGGGCACATGTCCCGTGAATTCGGGCACTCTTTGGCACCAACGGTATGTCTCTCAACTTACGGATTCTGAGATCCCGCGATAGACCTCAAACCATGAAAATGGACTTTGTGCAATGTGACCTTGACCTACTTTCATGAAAGTAGGTCAAGTTATGCAGAAAGTGTCTGGGACCTTTCCATGTACGGAAAGTGAAAACGATAATACCGGATGAGGTACATGTATTTGAAATATTGCGAAATCCGACTTTGAAAGGCCCTGTGACCTTGAAAAATAGGTCAAGGTCAAAAATCTAGAAATTGTATCCTTAGAATTTTGTAGGGTACGTATACAAAATTTTTGAAAATTTTCCGAAGACATTTCTCGGAATAATAATAAGAAAAATAATACCGATAACAAGAAACTTCACCTATGTGTAGGTGAAGTTTAATAAATAATAATAATAATACGATTACAAGAAACTTCACCTATGTGTAGGTGAAGTTTAATAAAATAATAATAATAAGAAAATAATACCGAAAACAAAACTTCACCTATGTGTAGGTGAAGTTTAATAATACGATTACAAGAAACTTCACCTATGTGTAGGTGAAGTTTAATAAATAATACCGATTACAAGAAACTTCACCTATGTGTAGGTGAAGTTTAATTATAGTACACTAGAGCCCTGTAACTGACCAAGGTCAGTGGCTAAGAATTTACCCTTGTAGCGACCAGACTAATAAAGGCAAGGCCACCAAACTGCTACAAGGTTCGTCCCGACTCAAAGGCAACTTTCAGACCCACTTCCGGGCCTCAAAACCGATTTTCCGGGACGGGCCGATTTTTTCTTGAAAAGTGCGGAAAAGGGAGGTTTTTGCACTCTGCGGGCTGAGAAATGATGCGATTGTCACCGTTTTTTCCAGGGAATGCTGCTCTAATGGTCTTTTTGAGTGAGACATTGAGACATTCAACCCAGGAACCTCCGTGAAAATTCTGACCGGAAGGCCCAATTTTCTATGTTTTAGCATTGCAAAATGCCGTGAAATGCCATGGAGGCAGCATGTAGCCTGTGAGACCTGTCAGAGGCCTGGAATGACATATATATACAAGAAATTGGGGGGGGGGTTACAGGCTACAATTGGAGGGGGGGGGGTTCAGAGTGGTCTCAAACTGCAGAAAACACTTGAAAATGGAACAAATGTGCGTTTCCCCACCAATTCTGATAATTCAGCCCAAGTGACAGCCATAGTGATGCTAATCTATCCGTATCTAAGCCATTTCCATGTTAGTTTGTGGCTACAGCCTGAGTTAACATTTAATTGCAGATTTTTTCCTTCGCTGCGAGACTGCTGTCGCACAGTCTAAAATAGTTCTTAATAAAAACCAGTTCTTGCGCCGCAGTGTATACAGTGTTTCCGGGTGGATAATGAATAAAAGGCAGTTTTTAGGTAACTTAATGGCTTATCTCTCACAGTCTGGAGTTGATTGGGACCAAATTATAGCCGGTTTTGTGGTATTTTGTGTGGAACTATTTTGTTGTCGTCTGCTTCGTCTGCTAGAAATGGCAAATTAGAGGAAAATGAACACAAAAAGACTGTTTTAATGGCTTTATTCTGTGTTGCTGGTCCATGAACAGGCTTCAGAAGGGTTGGAAATGTCCTGGCACTGCCTCCTGTATCTCTTGGCATGAATATTAGACATGTGTTCAGCGAAATAGGCACAAATGTATGAGAAAACACAGTGGGGAGAGTGCCGTATGGATGTTCAAATTGTGGAATTTGTGTTCAATGCAAGTTCAGCGCTTGCAGGCAGCCTTATTTAGCATAGAAATGACTTGAATCAGGACTATTTTGCCTTCCTACAGCTGCTTGACCACAGGAATTTCAAGAAATGCCTGCTATGTATGAGTATTTTAAGAGGCAGGGGGGCAACCATTGAATAATTGCTGATTTTGACGACGCGGTCAATTATTTAAATTCCGTATCTTACAAACACGGTTGGCAGGATCACTACCAAACTGCCGGGCAGATGTCCCGTGAGTCAAGCCAAGTTACTGTGCCCTGTTTTTGACTCCACGAGCTACCATCTCTGAGATCTGGGAAAACTCAAAAACTACTAAAAGTGGATTTTGCCGCTTTCGACTTGGTCCTAGGGTATTAGATGGCTCACCGCGAAATGTAGAAAAATACATGTAGAATCTGATAAAAGTGAGAAAAATTGAATCCGGGCATTACCGGATGAGATATCGGCATTTTAAATTTGAAATTTCAGAGTTTCAAGTGCTCTGTGACCTTGAAAAATGAATCAAGGTCGGCGAAACCGGGCCAGTGCCATACGGGCACGGTAGGCCACCTTCATGAATTTTTTGGAAATTTTTTCGAAGAACTTTTTTTCGCACTACGAAAGTAATATAAATATTATAGTACACTAGAGCCCTGTAACTGACCAAGGTCAGTGGCTAAGAATTTACCCTTGTAGCGACCAGACTAATAAAGGCAGGGCCACCAAACTGCTACAAGGTGTCGTCCGACTCAAAGGAAACTTTCAGACGCACTTCCGGGGCCTCAAACCGGATTTGCCGGGACGGGTCGATTTTTTTTGAAAAGTGCGGAAACGGATGTTTTTGCACCCTGCTGGCTGAGAAATGATGCGATTTTCACGTTTTTTCAGGGAATGCTGCTCTAATGGTCTATTTGAGTGAGACATTGAGACATTCAACCAGGAACCTCCGTGAAAAATCTGACCGGAAGGCCCAATTTCCTATGTTTTAGCATTGCAAAATGCCGTGAAATGCCATGGAGGCAGCATGTAGGCCTGTGAGACCTGTCAGAAGGCTGGAATGACATACATATACAAGAAATTGTGGGGGGGGGTGGGGGGTTACAGGCCGCAATTTGAGGGGGGGGGGGGTCAGAGAGGTCTCAAACTGCAGAAAACACTTGAAAATGGAACAAATGTGCGTTTCCCACCAAATTCTGATAATTCAGCCAAGTGACAGCCTTAGTGATGCTAATCTATCCGTATCTAAGCCATTTCCATGTTAGTTTGTGGCCTACTGCCTGAGTTAACATTTAATTGCAGATTTTTTCCTTCGCTGCGAGACTGCTGTCGCACAGTCTAAAATAGTTCTTAATAAAAACCAGTTCTTGCGCCGCAGTGTATATAGTGTTTCCGGGTGGATAATGAATAAAAGGCAGTTTTTAGGTAACTTAATGGCTTATCTCTCACAGTCTGGAGTTGATTGGGACCAAATTATAGCCGGTTTTGTGGTATTTTGTGTGGAACTATTTTGTTGTCGTCTGCTTCGTCTGCTAGAATGGCAAATTAGAGGAAAACAAACACAAAAAGACTGTTTTAATGGCTTTATTCTGTGTTGCTGGTCCATGAACAGGCTTCAGAAGGGTTGGAAATGTCCTGGCACTGCCTCCTGTATCTCTTGGCATGAATATTAGACATGTGTTCAGCGAAATAGGCACAAATGTATGAGAAAACACAGTGGGGAGAGTGCCGTATGGATGTTCAAATTGTGGAATTTGTGTTCAATGCAAGTTCAGCGCTTGCAGGCAGCCTTATTTAGCATAGAAATGACTTGAATCAGGACTATTTTGCCTTCCTACAGCTGCTTGACCACAGGAATTTCAAGAAATGCTGCTATGTATGAGTATTTTAAGAGGCAGGGGGGCAACCATTGAATAATTGCTGATTTTGACGACGCGGTCAATATTTTAAATTCCGTATCTTACAAACCGGTTGCAGGATCACTACCAAACTGCGCGGGCAGATGTCCCGTGAGTCAAGCCAAGTTACTGTGCCCTGTTTTTGACTCCACGAGCTACCATCTCTGAGATCTGGGGATAACTCAAAAACTACTAAAGTGGATTTTGCCGCTTTCGACTTGGTCCTAGGGTATTAGATGGCTCACCGCGAAATGTAGAAAAATACATGTAGAATCTGATAAAAGTGAGAAAAATTGAATCCGGGCATTACCGGATGAGATATCGGCATTTTAAAATTTGAAATTTCAGAGTTTCAAGTGCTCTGTGACCTTGAAAAATGAATCAAGGTCGGCGAAACCGGGCAGTGCCATACGGGCACGGTAGGCCACCTTCATGAATTTTTTGGAAATTTTCGAAGAACTTTTTTTCGCACTACGAAAGTAATATAAATACTAGTAGACGGCCACCGCAGAGCGGTGACAAAACTTCACCTACTGCAGAACAAGTAACTCGAAATAGTCACAGGTAGATGGGCAAGTAAAAAGTACATGGAAAAGTATTCAAGAATCCCCCATATTTATGTAATTCATTGCAGTACATGTATGCATGTATGCAGAAAAAGACATAGATAGACCAGTACATGAACCAACACATGAACTAGTAAATAGACCATTGTACCAATACATGTACCAATACATGTACCAATGCACGTTCCAATACATGTGCCAATACATGTACCAGTACATGGACCAGTACATGGACATGTACCAGTACATGTACCAGTACATGGACCAGTACATGGACCAGTACAGGGACCAGTACATGGACTAGTACATGGACCAGTACATGGACTCTTATCAAATGACTGCAATTTCTGAAAACATAAATGTGTCAGGGTCTGGCGATCTTTTAAACCGTCAGAGAAACAAGAAAATGTTCAAATGAAGAACATAGAGGAGAATATGGGCTTTCCAAATCTGTTTTCAGATTCTCTGTAACTTAACTAGGACTGGAGCAACGACAGATTGAAATTATGGTATAATTCAGAAATATGGACCTTCAAAAATCCCTGAAAAAATGTAGTTTTTAACTTGAAATCACTCTGAAACAAAAATGGTAGAATGGAAATATATATAACTTGGCAGGATTATGTTAATAGATCCTAGGAATATGTCAAGACAGGTTCATCAAAGAAAGATGAATCTCTCCTCTTCAAAATATTGATGTATTGTGAAAATTTGACAGAAAACATGAAATTTTCAGGGTCCGGCGATCTTTTAAACCGTCGGAGTTACGACAAAACGTTCAGATAGTGAAAACTAGAAGAGAATTTTCCTTTCCAAATCTGCTTTCAGATTCTTTGTATCTTAATTAGGACCGGAGTTACGTCCGTTTGAAAATACGCTATCATAGAGGAATGTGAAAAAATATTGTAAATTTTTTGACCTTGTGACCTTTACGGTGCAACGTACGTCAATCCGAGGACCTTGAAAATGTATTGGGAGCCTCTAGAGTATTGTAGCAAGTACGTCTACCATTTTTGTAACAATATCTTAATTCCTTCCATGTTTAAAAAAATGAAACGTCCAAATAGTAAAATTTTTTGACATGTTTGACCTTGAGTTTGACCTTGAAAAACATTATCTAGGTCAAAATCAATATGATTTTCTGAATGGAAATGTGTCAAAAAGGGGGGGTCAGTCATGCATTGTAACCCTGTAGAATCAATATTTCCCTGTCCAAAATGCGGAAATGTGTCTTTTTTTTTCATTTGTCGGTTAGTAACATTAAAAAAATTTTCATAAATCTGGTGAAGTAGATGGACAAAATATGATTAGATATAATGAATGAGTAGGCCAATGTTCATCTGTCACCTATAAATCACACTGATATCTTGAACAGAACATGGTGAAAAAAATTGCTGAAAATGACACCTTTTCTAACTTTTTCGGGTCAAATGACCTTGAAAAATGAGGTCAAGGTCAAATTTAAAGGTCTGAATGGGCTTTTTAGATGTATATTTGGGGGGGTTTACTATGACATGTTAACAGATTAAATCGATATTTCAAGTTCAAATTCTCAAGGTCACCAATTTTGGTGACGCGGTATGACTTTAAAATTACGTAACTCAAGAACCGGTACTGCCAATGAATAATAAAGACTCCCGCAGGTGTCCCGTGCGTTCGGGCACGTAATGGCACCAACGGTATGTCTCTACGACTTACGGATTCGACGGCACAGGGGTCAACCTCAAACCATGAAAAAGGACTTTGTACAGTGTGACCTTGACCTACTTTCATGAAAATGGGTCAAGCTATGTAGAAACTGTGTGGGACATTTCCATGTACAGGAAAGTGAAAACCGGTTATAACCGGATGAGGTAGACGTATTTAAAATATTGCAAAATCCGACTTTGAGAGGCTCTGTGACCTTGAAAAATAGGTCAAGGTCAAAAATCTAGAAATTGTTTTCTTAGATTTTTGTAGGCTACGCATACAAATTTTTTGAGAATTTTCGGAAGAAAAAAGTCGGAAAGAATAATAATAAATAATAATACCGATAACAAGAAACTTCACCTATGTGTAGGTGAAGTTTAATTATAGTACACTAGAGCCCTGTAACTGACCAAGGTCAGTGGCTAAGAATTTACCCTTGTAGCGACCAGACTAATAAAGGCAGGGCCACCAAACTGCTACAAGGTGTCGTCCCGACTCAAAGGAAACTTTCAGACGCACTTCCGGGGCCTCAAACCGGATTTGCCGGGACGGGTCGATTTTTTTTTTGAAAAGTGCGGAAACGGATGTTTTTGCACCCTGCTGGCTGAGAAATGATGCGATTTTCACCGTTTTTTCAGGGAATGCTGCTCTAATGGTCTATTTGAGTGAGACATTGAGACATTCAACCCAGGAACCTCCGTGAAAATTCTGACCGGAAGGCCCAATTTCCTATGTTTTAGCATTGCAAAATGCCGTGAAATGCCATGGAGGCAGCATGTAGGCCTGTGAGACCTGTCAGAAGGCCTGGAATGACATACATATACAAGAAATTGTGGGGGGGGGGGGGGGGGGGGGGGTTACAGGCCGCAATTGGAGGGGGGGGGGGTTCAGAGAGGTCTCAAACTGCAGAAAACACTTGAAAATGGAACAAATGTGCGTTTCCCACCAAATTCTGATAATTCAGCCCAAGTGACAGCCATAGTGATGCTAATCTATCCGTATCTAAGCCATTTCCATGTTAGTTTGTGGCCTACTGCCTGAGTTAACATTTAATTGCAGATTTTTTCCTTCGCTGCGAGACTGCTGTCGCACAGTCTAAAATAGTTCTTAATAAAAACCAGTTCTTGCGCCGCAGTGTATATAGTGTTTCCGGTGGATAATGAATAAAAGGCAGTTTTTAGGTAACTTAATGGCTTATCTCTCACAGTCTGGAGTTGATTGGGACCAAATTATAGCCGGTTTTGTGGTATTTTGTGTGGAACTATTTTGTTGTCGTCTGCTTCGTCTGCTAGAATGGCAAATTAGAGGAAAATGAACACAAAAAGACTGTTTTAATGGCTTTATTCTGTGTTGCTGGTCCATGAACAGGCTTCAGAAGGGTTGGAAATGTCCTGGCACTGCCTCCTGTATCTCTTGGCATGAATATTAGACATGTGTTCAGCGAAATAGGCACAAATGTATGAGAAAACACAGTGGGGAGAGTGCCGTATGGATGTTCAAATTGTGGAATTTGTGTTCAATGCAAGTTCAGCGCTTGCAGGCAGCCTTATTTAGCATAGAAATGACTTGAATCAGGACTATTTTGCCTTCCTACAGCTGCTTGACCACAGGAATTTCAAGAAATGCCTGCTATGTATGAGTATTTTTAAGAGGCAGGGGGGCAACCATTGAATAATTGCTGATTTTGACGACGCGGTCAATATTTTAAATTCCGTATCTTACAAACCGGTTGCAGGATCACTACCAAACTGCGCGGGCAGATGTCCCGTGAGTCAAGCCAAGTTACTGTGCCCTGTTTTTGACTCCACGAGCTACCATCTCTGAGATCTGGGGATAACTCAAAAACTACTAAAAGTGGATTTTGCCGCTTTCGACTTGGTCCTAGGGTATTAGATGGCTCACCGCGAAATGTAGAAAAATACATGTAGAATCTGATAAAAGTGAGAAAAATTGAATCCGGGCATTACCGGATGAGATATCGGCATTTTAAAATTTGAAATTTCAGAGTTTCAAGTGCTCTGTGACCTTGAAAAATGAATCAAGGTCGGCGAAACCGGGCCAGTGCCATACGGGCACGGTAGGCCACCTTCATGAATTTTTTGGAAATTTTCGAAGAACTTTTTTTCGCACTACGAAAGTAATATAAATATTATAGTACACTAGAGCCCTGTAACTGACCAAGGTCAGTGGCTAAGAATTTACCCTTGTAGCGACCAGACTAATAAAGGCAGGGCCACCAAACTGCTACAAGGTGTCGTCCCGACTCAAAGGAAACTTTCAGACGCACTTCCGGGGCCTCAAACCGGATTTGCCGGGACGGGTCGATTTTTTTTTGAAAAGTGCGGAAACGGATGTTTTTGCACCCTGCTGGCTGAGAAATGATGCGATTTTCACCGTTTTTTTCAGGGAATGCTGCTCTAATGGTCTATTTGAGTGAGACATTGAGACATTCAACCCAGGAACCTCCGTGAAAATTCTGACCGGAAGGCCCAATTTCCTATGTTTTAGCATTGCAAAATGCCGTGAAATGCCATGGAGGCAGCATGTAGGCCTGTGAGACCTGTCAGAAGGCCTGGAATGACATACATATACAAGAAATTGTGGGGGGGGGGGGGGTGGGGGGGTTACAGGCCGCAATTGGAGGGGGGGGGGTTCAGAGAGGTCTCAAACTGCAGAAAACACTTGAAAATGGAACAAATGTGCGTTTCCCACCAAAATTCTGATAATTCAGCCCAAGTGACAGCCATAGTGATGCTAATCTATCCGTATCTAAGCCATTTCCATGTTAGTTTGTGGCCTACTGCCTGAGTTAACATTTAATTGCAGATTTTTTCCTTCGCTGCGAGACTGCTGTCGCACAGTCTAAAATAGTTCTTAATAAAAAACCAGTTCTTGCGCCGCAGTGTATATAGTGTTTCCGGGTGGATAATGAATAAAAGGCAGTTTTTAGGTAACTTAATGGCTTATCTCTCACAGTCTGGAGTTGATTGGGACCAAATTATAGCCGGTTTTGTGGTATTTTGTGTGGAACTATTTTGTTGTCGTCTGCTTCGTCTGCTAGAATGGCAAATTAGAGGAAAATGAACACAAAAAGACTGTTTTAATGGCTTTATTCTGTGTTGCTGGTCCATGAACAGGCTTCAGAAGGGTTGGAAATGTCCTGGCACTGCCTCCTGTATCTCTTGGCATGAATATTAGACATGTGTTCAGCGAAATAGGCACAAATGTATGAGAAAACACAGTGGGGAGAGTGCCGTATGGATGTTCAAATTGTGGAATTTGTGTTCAATGCAAGTTCAGCGCTTGCAGGCAGCCTTATTTAGCATAGAAATGACTTGAATCAGGACTATTTTGCCTTCCTACAGCTGCTTGACCACAGGAATTTCAAGAAATGCCTGCTATGTATGAGTATTTTAAGAGGCAGGGGGGCAACCATTGAATAATTGCTGATTTTGACGACGCGGTCAATATTTTAAATTCCGTATCTTACAAACCGGTTGCAGGATCACTACCAAACTGCGCGGGCAGATGTCCCGTGAGTCAAGCCAAGTTACTGTGCCCTGTTTTTGACTCCACGAGCTACCATCTCTGAGATCTGGGGATAACTCAAAAACTACTAAAAGTGGATTTTGCCGCTTTCGACTTGGTCCTAGGGTATTAGATGGCTCACCGCGAAATGTAGAAAAATACATGTAGAATCTGATAAAAGTGAGAAAAATTGAATCCGGGCATTACCGGATGAGATATCGCATTTTAAAATTTGAAATTTCAGAGTTTCAAGTGCTCTGTGACCTTGAAAAATGAATCAAGGTCGGCGAAACCGGGCCAGTGCCATACGGGCACGGTAGGCCACCTTCATGAATTTTTTGGAAATTTTTCGAAGAACTTTTTTTCGCACTACGAAAGTAATATAAATACTAGTAGACGTAACCGCGAGCGGTAACAAAACTTCACCTACTGTGGTACCAGTAACTCGAAAAAGACACAAGTAGATGAGCAAATAAAAGGTACATGGAAAAGTACAAAGGAATCATACATAATTATGTAACATGCATACACAAGAATACAAGAATGTTTCCTGTACATTGCAGTACATGCAAGTATGCACAGAAAAACGAGTTGATAAACCAGTACATGAACTAGTGCATGAACCAGTGTATGAACCAGTACATGAACCAGTACATGAACCAGTACATGAACCAGTACATGAACCAATACATGAACCAGTACATCCACCAGTACATCCACCAGCACATCTTCTGCTCTTTCTGAGAACATCGATTTTTAGGGTCATGTAATCTGTGTGACCATAAGAAATACATGAAATTTTCTGAGTCCGGCGATCTTTTAAACCGTCATAGCTACGACAAAATGTTCAGAAGATGAAAACTAGAGGAGAATTTGGCCTTTTCAAATCTGCTTACAGATTCTCTGTATCTTAATTAGAACCGGAGTTATCGCAGATTGAAATTATGGTACAATTCAGGAATATGAACTTGAGAAATACCTGAAAAAACTGCAGTTTTTAACTTAAAATCACTGTATAACCAAACGGTTCAATGAAAACATATATAATTAGCCAGGATTATGTAAACAGATGTTACAAAGAGGTCCAGGCAGGTTGATCAAAAAAGGGTGATTCCTTCCTTGTCAAAATAATGATATATTGTGAAAATTCAGAAAAAAACATGAAATTTTCAGGGTCCGGCGATCTTTTTAACCGCCGGAGCTACGACAAAACATTCACAAAATAAAAACTAGAGGAGAATATGGCCTTTCCAAATCTGTTTTCAGATTTTCTCTATCTTAATTAGGACCGGAGCTACGGCCGTTTGAAATGACGCTATCTTTGAGAAATGTGAAAAAAAATCATAAATTTTTTGCTCGTTTTTTGACCTTTTGACCTTTACAGTGTAACGTAGGTCAATCCGAGGACCTTGAAAATTTACAGGAAGCTTCTAAAGTATTGTAGCAAGTATGTCTATCATTTTTGTAACAATATCTTGATTCTTTCTTTGTTAAAAAATATGAAATGTCAAAAATGTAAAAATTTTTGGCATGTTTGACTTGAGTTTGACCTTGAAAAACATTTTCTAGGTCAAAATTAATATGCTATTCAGAAAGGCAGTAGGTAACAAAGGGGGGGTCAGTCAGGCATTGCAAACCTGTAGAATGAATATTTCCTTGTCAAAAACGCGGAATGGTGTCATTTTTTAACATTTGTCGGTTAGCAATATTTGAAATTTTTCATAAATCCGGTGAAAGGGGTAGACAAAATGTGATTAGATATTATGAATAAGCAGGCCAATGTTCATCTGTCACCTGGAAATCACGCTGATATCTCAAACTAAACATGGTGAAAAAAATTCCTGAAGATTGCACCTTTTCAAACTTTTTTTGGTCAAATGACCTTGAAAAATGAGGTCAAGGTCAAATTTAAAGGTCTGAATGGGCTTATTAGGTGTATATTTGGGGGGGTTTACTATGACATGTTAGCAGCTAGAATCGATATTTCAAGGTCAAATTCTCAAGGTCACTGGTTTTGGTGACGCGGTATGACTTTAAAATTATGTAACTCAAGAACCGGTACTGCCAATGGAAAATAAAGGGTCCGGGCACATGTCCCGTGAATTCGGGCACTCTTTGGCACCAACGGTATGTCTCTACAACTTACGGATTCTGAGATCCCGCGATAGACCTCAAACCATGAAAATGGACTTTGTGCAATGTGACCTTGACCTACTTTCATGAAAGTAGGTCAAGTTATGCAGAAAGTGTCTGGGACCTTTCCATGTACCGGAAAGTGAAAACCGATAATAACCGGATGAGGTACATGTATTTGAAATATTGCGAAATCCGACTTTGAAAGGCCTGTGACCTTGAAAAATAGGTCAAGGTCAAAAATCTAGAAATTGTATCCTTAGAATTTTGTAGGCTACGTATACAAAATTTTTGAAAATTTTCCGAAGACATTTCTCGGGAATAATAATAAGAAAAATAATACCGATAACAAGAAACTTCACCTATGTGTAGGTGAAGTTTAATAAATAATAATAATAATACCGATTACAAGAAACTTCACCTATGTGTAGGTGAAGTTTAATAATAAATAATAAGAAAAATAATACCGAAAACAAGAAACTTCACCTATGTGTAGGTGAAGTTTAATAATACCGATTACAAGAAACTTCACCTATGTGTAGGTGAAGTTTAATAATAATACCGATTACAAGAAACTTCACCTATGTGTAGGTGAAGTTTAATTATAGTACACTAGAGCCCTGTAACTGACCAAGGTCAGTGGCTAAGAATTTTACCCTTGTAGCGACCAGACTAATAAAGGCAAGGCCACCAAACTGCTACAAGGTGTCGTCCCGACTCAAAGGCAACTTTCAGACCCACTTCCGGGCCTCAAACCGGATTTTCCGGGACGGGCCGATTTTTTCTTGAAAAGTGCGAAAAAGGGATGTTTTTGCACTCTGCGGGCTGAGAAATGATGCGATTGTCACCGTTTTTTCAGGGAATGCTGCTCTAATGGTCTTTTTGAGTGAGACATTGAGACATTCAACCCAGGAACCTCCGTGAAAATTCTGACCGGAAGGCCCAATTTCCTATGTTTTAGCATTGCAAAATGCCGTGAAATGCCATGGAGGCAGCATGTAGGCCTGTGAGACCTGTCAGAAGGCCTGGAATGACATATATATACAAGAAATTGGGGGGGGGGGGTTACAGGCTACAATTGGAGGGGGGGGGGGGTTCAGAGTGGTCTCAAACTGCAGAAAACACTTGAAAATGGAACAAATGTGCGTTTCCCACCAAATTCTGATAATTCAGCCCAAGTGACAGCCATAGTGATGCTAATCTATCCGTATCTAAGCCATTTCCATGTTAGTTTGTGGCCTACAGCCTGAGTTAACATTTAATTGCAGATTTTTTCCTTCGCTGCGAGACTGCTGTCGCACAGTCTAAAATAGTTCTTAATAAAAACCAGTTCTTGCGCCGCAGTGTATACAGTGTTTCCGGGTGGATAATGAATAAAAGGCAGTTTTTAGGTAACTTAATGGCTTATCTCTCACAGTCTGGAGTTGATTGGGACCAAATTATAGCCGGTTTTGTGGTATTTTGTGTGGAACTATTTTGTTGTCGTCTGCTTCGTCTGCTAGAATGGCAAATTAGAGGAAAATGAACACAAAAAGACTGTTTTAATGGCTTTATTCTGTGTTGCTGGTCCATGAACAGGCTTCAGAAGGGTTGGAAATGTCCTGGCACTGCCTCCTGTATCTCTTGGCATGAATATTAGACATGTGTTCAGCGAAATAGGCACAAATGTATGAGAAAACACAGTGGGGAGAGTGCCGTATGGATGTTCAAATTGTGGAATTTGTGTTCAATGCAAGTTCAGCGCTTGCAGGCAGCCTTATTTAGCATAGAAATGACTTGAATCAGGACTATTTTGCCTTCCTACAGCTGCTTGACCACAGGAATTTCAAGAAATGCCTGCTATGTATGAGTATTTTAAGAGGCAGGGGGCAACCATTGAATAATTGCTGATTTTGACGACGCGGTCAATATTTTAAATTCCGTATCTTACAAACCGGTTGCAGGATCACTACCAAACTGCGCGGGCAGATGTCCCGTGAGTCAAGCCAAGTTACTGTGCCCTGTTTTTGACTCCACGAGCTACCATCTCTGAGATCTGGGGATAACTCAAAAACTACTAAAAGTGGATTTTGCCGCTTTCGACTTGGTCCTAGGGTATTAGATGGCTCACCGCGAAATGTAGAAAAATACATGTAGAATCTGATAAAAGTGAGAAAAATTGAATCCGGGCATTACCGGATGAGATATCGGCATTTTAAAATTTGAAATTTCAGAGTTTCAAGTGCTCTGTGACCTTGAAAAATGAATCAAGGTCGGCGAAACCGGGCCAGTGCCATACGGGCACGGTAGGCCACCTTCATGAATTTTTTGGAAATTTTTCGAAGAACTTTTTTTCGCACTACGAAAGTAATATAAATATTATAGTACACTAGAGCCCTGTAACTGACCAAGGTCAGTGGCTAAGAATTTACCCTTGTAGCGACCAGACTAATAAAGGCAGGGCCACCAAACTGCTACAAGGTGTCGTCCCGACTCAAAGGAAACTTTCAGACGCACTTCCGGGCCTCAAACCGGATTTGCCGGGACGGGTCGATTTTTTTTGAAAAGTGCGGAAACGGATGTTTTTGCACCCTGCTGGCTGAGAAATGATGCGATTTTCACCGTTTTTTCAGGGAATGCTGCTCTAATGGTCTATTTGAGTGAGACATTGAGACATTCAACCCAGGAACCTCCGTGAAAATTCTGACCGGAAGGCCCAATTTCCTATGTTTTAGCATTGCAAAATGCCGTGAAATGCCATGGAGGCAGCATGTAGGCCTGTGAGACCTGTCAGAAGGCCTGGAATGACATACATATACAAGAAATTGTGGGGGGGGGGGGTGGGGGGGTTACAGGCCGCAATTGGAGGGGGGGGGGTTCAGAGAGGTCTCAAACTGCAGAAAACACTTGAAAATGGAACAAATGTGCGTTTCCCACCAAATTCTGATAATTCAGCCCAAGTGACAGCCATAGTGATGCTAATCTATCCGTATCTAAGCCATTTCCATGTTAGTTTGTGGCCTACTGCCTGAGTTAACATTTAATTGCAGATTTTTTCCTTCGCTGCGAGACTGCTGTCGCACAGTCTAAAATAGTTCTTAATAAAAACCAGTTCTTGCGCCGCAGTGTATATAGTGTTTCCGGGTGGATAATGAATAAAAGGCAGTTTTTAGGTAACTTAATGGCTTATCTCTCACAGTCTGGAGTTGATTGGGACCAAATTATAGCCGGTTTTTGTGGTATTTTGTGTGGAACTATTTTGTTGTCGTCTGCTTCGTCTGCTAGAATGGCAAATTAGAGGAAAATGAACACAAAAAGACTGTTTTAATGGCTTTATTCTGTGTTGCTGGTCCATGAACAGGCTTCAGAAGGGTTGGAAATGTCCTGGCACTGCCTCCTGTATCTCTTGGCATGAATATTAGACATGTGTTCAGCGAAATAGGCACAAATGTATGAGAAAACACAGTGGGGAGAGTGCCGTATGGATGTTCAAATTGTGGAATTTGTGTTCAATGCAAGTTCAGCGCTTGCAGGCAGCCTTATTTAGCATAGAAATGACTTGAATCAGGACTATTTTGCCTTCCTACAGCTGCTTGACCACAGGAATTTCAAGAAATGCTGCTATGTATGAGTATTTTAAGAGGCAGGGGGGCAACCATTGAATAATTGCTGATTTTGACGACGCGGTCAATATTTTAATTCCGTATCTTACAAACCGGTTGCAGGATCACTACCAAACTGCGCGGGCAGATGTCCCGTGAGTCAAGCCAAGTTACTGTGCCCTGTTTTTGACTCCACGAGCTACCATCTCTGAGATCTGGGGATAACTCAAAAACTACTAAAAGTGGATTTTGCCGCTTTCGACTTGGTCCTAGGGTATTAGATGGCTCACCGCGAAATGTAGAAAAATACATGTAGAATCTGATAAAAGTGAGAAAAATTGAATCCGGGCATTACCGGATGAGATATCGGCATTTTAAAATTTGAAATTTCAGAGTTTCAAGTGCTCTGTGACCTTGAAAAATGAATCAAGGTCGGCGAAACCGGGCCAGTGCCATACGGGCACGGTAGGCCACCTTCATGAATTTTTTGGAAATTTTTCGAAGAACTTTTTTTCGCACTACGAAAGTAATATAAATATTATAGTACACTAGAGCCCTGTAACTGACCAAGGTCAGTGGCTAAGAATTTACCCTTGTAGCGACCAGACTAATAAAGGCAGGGCCACCAAACTGCTACAAGGTGTCGTCCCGACTCAAAGGAAACTTTCAGACGCACTTCCGGGGCCTCAAACCGGATTTGCCGGGACGGGTCGATTTTTTTTGAAAAGTGCGGAAACGGATGTTTTTGCACCCTGCTGGCTGAGAAATGATGCGATTTTCACCGTTTTTTTCAGGGAATGCTGCTCTAATGGTCTATTTGAGTGAGACATTGAGACATTCAACCCAGGAACCTCCGTGAAAATTCTGACCGGAAGGCCCAATTTCCTATGTTTTAGCATTGCAAAATGCCGTGAAATGCCATGGAGGCAGCATGTAGGCCTGTGAGACCTGTCAGAAGGCCTGGAATGACATACATATACAAGAAATTGTGGGGGGGGGGGGGTGGGGGGTTACAGGCCGCAATTGGAGGGGGGGGGGGTTCAGAGAGGTCTCAAACTGCAGAAAACACTTGAAAATGGAACAAATGTGCGTTTCCACCAAATTCTGATAATTCAGCCCAAGTGACAGCCATAGTGATGCTAATCTATCCGTATCTAAGCCATTTCCATGTTAGTTTGTGGCCTACTGCCTGAGTTAACATTTAATTGCAGATTTTTTCCTTCGCTGCGAGACTGCTGTCGCACAGTCTAAAATAGTTCTTAATAAAAACCAGTTCTTGCGCCGCAGTGTATATAGTGTTTCCGGGTGGATAATGAATAAAAGGCAGTTTTTAGGTAACTTAATGGCTTATCTCTCACAGTCTGGAGTTGATTGGGACCAAATTATAGCCGGTTTTGTGGTATTTTGTGTGGAACTATTTTGTTGTCGTCTGCTTCGTCTGCTAGAATGGCAAATTAGAGGAAAATGAACACAAAAAGACTGTTTTAATGGCTTTATTCTGTGTTGCTGGTCCATGAACAGGCTTCAGAAGGGTTGGAAATGTCCTGGCACTGCCTCCTGTATCTCTTGGCATGAATATTAGACATGTGTTCAGCGAAATAGGCACAAATGTATGAGAAAACACAGTGGGGAGAGTGCCGTATGGATGTTCAAATTGTGGAATTTGTGTTCAATGCAAGTTCAGCGCTTGCAGGCAGCCTTATTTAGCATAGAAATGACTTGAATCAGGACTATTTTGCCTTCCTACAGCTGCTTGACCACAGGAATTTCAAGAAATGCCTGCTATGTATGAGTATTTTAAGAGGCAGGGGGGCAACCATTGAATAATTGCTGATTTTGACGACGCGGTCAATATTTTAAATTCCGTATCTTACAAACCGGTTGCAGGATCACTACCAAACTGCGCGGGCAGATGTCCCGTGAGTCAAGCCAAGTTACTGTGCCCTGTTTTTGACTCCACGAGCTACCATCTCTGAGATCTGGGGATAACTCAAAAACTACTAAAAGTGGATTTTGCCGCTTTCGACTTGGTCCTAGGGTATTAGATGGCTCACCGCGAAATGTAGAAAAATACATGTAGAATCTGATAAAAGTGAGAAAAATTGAATCCGGGCATTACCGGATGAGATATCGGCATTTTAAAATTTGAAATTTCAGAGTTTCAAGTGCTCTGTGACCTTGAAAAATGAATCAAGGTCGGCGAAACGGGCCAGTGCCATACGGGCACGGTAGGCCACCTTCATGAATTTTTTGGAAATTTTTCGAAGAACTTTTTTTCGCACTACGAAAGTAATATAAACACTAGTAGACGTAACCGCGAGCGGTAACAAAACTTCACCTACTGTGGTACCAGTAACTCGAAAAAGACACAAGTAGATGAGCAAATAAAAGGTACATGGAAAAGTACAAAGGAATCATACATAATTATGTAACATGCATACACAAGAATACAAGAATGTTTCCTGTACATTGCAGTACATGCAAGTATGCACAGAAAAACGAGTTGATAAACCAGTACATGAACTAGTGCATGAACCAGTGTATGAACCAGTACATGAACCAGTACATGAACCAGTACATGAACCAGTACATGAACCAATACATGAACCAGTACATCCACCAGTACATCCACCAGCACATCTTCTGCTCTTTCTGAGAACATCGATTTTTCAGGGTCATGTAATCTATGTGACCATAAGAAATACATGAAATTTTCTGAGTCCGGCGATCTTTTAAACCGTCATAGCTACGACAAAATGTTCAGAAGATGAAAACTAGAGGAGAATTTGGCCTTTTCAAATCTGCTTACAGATTCTCTGTATCTTAATTAGAACCGGAGTTATCGCAGATTGAAATTATGGTACAATTCAGGAATATGAACTTGAGAAATACCTGAAAAACTGCAGTTTTTAACTTAAAATCACTGTATAACCAAAACGGTTCAATGAAAACATATATAATTAGCCAGGATTATGTAAACAGATGTTACAAAGAGGTCCAGGCAGGTTGATCAAAAAAGGGTGATTCCTTCCTTGTCAAAATAATGATATATTGTGAAAATTCAGAAAAAAACATGAAATTTTCAGGGTCCGGCGATCTTTTTAACCGCCGGAGCTACGACAAAACATTCACAAAATAAAAACTAGAGGAGAATATGGCCTTTCCAAATCTGTTTTCAGATTTTCTCTATCTTAATTAGGACCGGAGCTACGGCCGTTTGAAATGACGCTATCTTTGAGAAATGTGAAAAAAAATCATAAATTTTTTGCTCGTTTTTTGACCTTTTGACCTTTACAGTGTAACGTAGGTCAATCCGAGGACCTTGAAAATTTACAGGAAGCTTCTAAAGTATTGTAGCAAGTATGTCTATCATTTTTGTAACAATATCTTGATTCTTTCTTTGTTAAAAAATACGAAATGTCAAAAATGTAAATTTTTTTGACATGTTTGACCTTGAGTTTGACCTTGAAAAACATTTTCTAGGTCAAAATTAATATGCTATTCAGAAAGGCAGTAGGTAACAAAGGGGGGGTCAGTCAGGCATTGCAAACCTGTAGAATGAATATTTCCTTGTCAAAAACGCGGAATGGTGTCATTTTTTAACATTTGTCGGTTAGCAATATTTGAAAATTTTTCATAAATCCGGTGAAAGGGGTAGACAAAATGTAATTAGACATTATGAATAAGCAGGCCAATGTTCATCTGTCACCTGGAAATCACGCTGATATCTCAAACTAAACATGGTGAAAAAAATTCCTGAAGATTGCACCTTTTCAAACTTTTTTTGGTCAAATGACCTTGAAAAATGAGGTCAAGGTCAAATTTAAAGGTCTGAATGGGCTTATTAGGTGTATATTTGGGGGGGTTTACTATGACATG
Source organism: Platynereis dumerilii (assembly GCA_026936325.1). Taxonomy (NCBI): domain Eukaryota; kingdom Metazoa; phylum Annelida; class Polychaeta; order Phyllodocida; family Nereididae; genus Platynereis; species Platynereis dumerilii. The sequence continues at coordinate 1,444,669 of JAPTHN010000088.1, read as the reverse complement.
TTAGCAGCTAGAATCGATATTTCAAGGTCAAATTCTCAAGGTCACTGGTTTTGGTGACGCGGTATGACTTTAAAATTATGTAACTCAAGAACCGGTACTGCCAATGGAAAATAAAGGGTCCGGGCACATGTCCCGTGAATTCGGGCACTCTTTGGCACCAACGGTATGTCTCTACAACTTACGGATTCTGAGATCCCGCGATAGACCTCAAACCATGAAAATGGACTTTGTGCAATGTGACCTTGACCTACTTTCATGAAAGTAGGTCAAGTTATGCAGAAAGTGTCTGGGACCTTTCCATGTACCGGAAAGTGAAAACCGATAATAACCGGATGAGGTACATGTATTTGAAATATTGCGAAATCCGACTTTGAAAGGCCCTGTGACCTTGAAAAATAGGTCAAGGTCAAAAATCTAGAAATTGTATCCTTAGAATTTTGTAGGCTACGTATACAAAATTTTTGAAAAATTTCCGAAGACATTTCTCGGGAATAATAATAAGAAAAATAATACCGATTACAAGAAACTTCACCTATGTGTAGGTGAAGTTTAATAAATAATAATAATAATACCGATTACAAGAAACTTCACCTATGTGTAGGTGAAGTTTAATAATAATAATAATAAGAAAAATAATACCGAAAACAAGAAACTTCACCTATGTGTAGGTGAAGTTTAATAATACCGATTACAAGAAACTTCACCTATGTGTAGGTGAAGTTTAATAATACCGATTACAAGAAACTTCACCTATGTGTAGGTGAAGTTTAATTATAGTACACTAGAGCCCTGTAACTGACCAAGGTCAGTGGCTAAGAATTTACCCTTGTAGCGACCAGACTAATAAAGGCAAGGCCACCAAACTGCTACAAGGTGTCGTCCCGACTCAAAGGCAACTTTCAGACCCACTTCCGGGCCTCAAACCGGATTTTCCGGGACGGGCCGATTTTTTCTTGAAAAGTGCGAAAAAGGGATGTTTTTGCACTCTGCGGGCTGAGAAATGATGCGATTGTCACCGTTTTTTCAGGGAATGCTGCTCTAATGGTCTTTTTGAGTGAGACATTGAGACATTCAACCCAGGAACCTCCGTGAAAATTCTGACCGGAAGGCCCAATTTCCTATGTTTTAGCATTGCAAAATGCCGTGAAATGCCATGGAGGCAGCATGTAGGCCTGTGAGACCTGTCAGAAGGCCTGGAATGACATATATATACAAGAAATTGGGGGGGGGGGGGTTACAGGCTACAATTGGAGGGGGGGGGGGTTCAGAGTGGTCTCAAACTGCAGAAAACACTTGAAAATGGAACAAATGTGCGTTTCCCACCAAATTCTGATAATTCAGCCCAAGTGACAGCCATAGTGATGCTAATCTATCCGTATCTAAGCCATTTCCATGTTAGTTTGTGGCCTACAGCCTGAGTTAACATTTAATTGCAGATTTTTTCCTTCGCTGCGAGACTGCTGTCGCACAGTCTAAAATAGTTCTTAATAAAAACCAGTTCTTGCGCCGCAGTGTATACAGTGTTTCCGGGTGGATAATGAATAAAAGGCAGTTTTTAGGTAACTTAATGGCTTATCTCTCACAGTCTGGAGTTGATTGGGACCAAATTATAGCCGTTTTGTGGTATTTTGTGTGGAACTATTTTGTTGTCGTCTGCTTCGTCTGCTAGAATGGCAAATTAGAGGAAAATGAACACAAAAAGACTGTTTTAATGGCTTTATTCTGTGTTGCTGGTCCATGAACAGGCTTCAGAAGGGTTGGAAATGTCCTGGCACTGCCTCCTGTATCTCTTGGCATGAATATTAGACATGTGTTCAGCGAAATAGGCACAAATGTATGAGAAAACACAGTGGGGAGAGTGCCGTATGGATGTTCAAATTGTGGAATTTGTGTTCAATGCAAGTTCAGCGCTTGCAGGCAGCCTTATTTAGCATAGAAATGACTTGAATCAGGACTATTTTGCCTTCCTACAGCTGCTTGACCACAGGAATTTCAAGAAATGCCTGCTATGTATGAGTATTTTAAGAGGCAGGGGGGCAACCATTGAATAATTGCTGATTTTGACGACGCGGTCAATATTTTAAATTCCGTATCTTACAAACCGGTTGCAGGATCACTACCAAACTGCGCGGGCAGATGTCCCGTGAGTCAAGCCAAGTTACTGTGCCCTGTTTTTGACTCCACGAGCTACCATCTCTGAGATCTGGGGATAACTCAAAAACTACTAAAAGTGGATTTTGCCGCTTTCGACTTGGTCCTAGGGTATTAGATGGCTCACCGCGAAATGTAGAAAAATACATGTAGAATCTGATAAAAGTGAGAAAAATTGAATCCGGGCATTACCGGATGAGATATCGGCATTTTAAAATTTGAAATTTCAGAGTTTCAAGTGCTCTGTGACCTTGAAAAATGAATCAAGGTCGGCGAAACCGGGCCAGTGCCATACGGGCACGGTAGGCCACCTTCATGAATTTTTTGGAAATTTTTCGAAGAACTTTTTTTCGCACTACGAAAGTAATATAAATATTATAGTACACTAGAGCCCTGTAACTGACCAAGGTCAGTGGCTAAGAATTTACCCTTGTAGCGACCAGACTAATAAAGGCAGGGCCACCAAACTGCTACAAGGTGTCGTCCCGACTCAAAGGAAACTTTCAGACGCACTTCCGGGGCCTCAAACCGGATTTGCCGGGACGGGTCGATTTTTTTTTGAAAAGTGCGGAAACGGATGTTTTTGCACCCTGCGGGCTGAGAAATGATGCGATTTTCACCGTTTTTTCAGGGAATGCTGCTCTAATGGTCTATTTGAGTGAGACATTGAGACATTCAACCCAGGAACCTCCGTGAAAATTCTGACCGGAAGGCCCAATTTCCTATGTTTTAGCATTGCAAAATGCCGTGAAATGCCATGGAGGCAGCATGTAGGCCTGTGAGACCTGTCAGAAGGCCTGGAATGACATACATATACAAGAAATTGTGGGGGGGGGGGGGTGGGGGGTTACAGGCCGCAATTGGAGGGGGGGGGGGTTCAGAGAGGTCTCAAACTGCAGAAAACACTTGAAAATGGAACAAATGTGCGTTTCCCACCAAATTCTGATAATTCAGCCCAAGTGACAGCCATAGTGATGCTAATCTATCCGTATCTAAGCCATTTCCATGTTAGTTTGTGGCCTACTGCCTGAGTTAACATTTAATTGCAGATTTTTTCCTTCGCTGCGAGACTGCTGTCGCACAGTCTAAAATAGTTCTTAATAAAAACCAGTTCTTGCGCCGCAGTGTATATAGTGTTTCCGGGTGGATAATGAATAAAAGGCAGTTTTTAGGTAACTTAATGGCTTATCTCTCACAGTCTGGAGTTGATTGGGACCAAATTATAGCCGGTTTTGTGGTATTTTGTGTGGAACTATTTTGTTGTCGTCTGCTTCGTCTGCTAGAATGGCAAATTAGAGGAAAATGAACACAAAAAGACTGTTTTAATGGCTTTATTCTGTGTTGCTGGTCCATGAACAGGCTTCAGAAGGGTTGGAAATGTCCTGGCACTGCCTCCTGTATCTCTTGGCATGAATATTAGACATGTGTTCAGCGAAATAGGCACAAATGTATGAGAAAACACAGTGGGGAGAGTGCCGTATGGATGTTCAAATTGTGGAATTTGTGTTCAATGCAAGTTCAGCGCTTGCAGGCAGCCTTATTTAGCATAGAAATGACTTGAATCAGGACTATTTTGCCTTCCTACAGCTGCTTGACCACAGGAATTTCAAGAAATGCCTGCTATGTATGAGTATTTTAAGAGGCAGGGGGCAACCATTGAATAATTGCTGATTTTGACGACGCGGTCAATATTTTAAATTCCGTATCTTACAAACCGGTTGCAGGATCACTACCAAACTGCGCGGGCAGATGTCCCGTGAGTCAAGCCAAGTTACTGTGCCCTGTTTTTGACTCCACGAGCTACCATCTCTGAGATCTGGGGATAACTCAAAAACTACTAAAAGTGGATTTTGCCGCTTTCGACTTGGTCCTAGGGTATTAGATGGCTCACCGCGAAATGTAGAAAAATACATGTAGAATCTGATAAAAGTGAGAAAAATTGAATCCGGGCATTACCGGATGAGATATCGGCATTTTAAAATTTGAAATTTCAGAGTTTCAAGTGCTCTGTGACCTTGAAAAATGAATCAAGGTCGGCGAAACCGGGCCAGTGCCATACGGGCACGGTAGGCCACCTTCATGAATTTTTTGGAAATTTTTCGAAGAACTTTTTTTCGCACTACGAAAGTAATATAAATACTAGTAGACGTAACCGCGAGCGGTAACAAAACTTCACCTACTGTGGTACCAGTAACTCGAAAAAGACACAAGTAGATGAGCAAATAAAAGGTACATGGAAAAGTACAAAGGAATCATACATAATTATGTAACATGCATACACAAGAATACAAGAATGTTTCCTGTACATTGCAGTACATGCAAGTATGCACAGAAAAACGAGTTGATAAACCAGTACATGAACTAGTGCATGAACCAGTGTATGAACCAGTACATGAACCAGTACATGAACCAGTACATGAACCAGTACATGAACCAATACATGAACCAGTACATCCACCAGTACATCCACCAGCACATCTTCTGCTCTTTCTGAGAACATCGATTTTTCAGGGTCATGTAATCTATGTGACCATAAGAAATACATGAAATTTTCTGAGTCCGGCGATCTTTTAAACCGTCATAGCTACGACAAAATGTTCAGAAGATGAAAACTAGAGGAGAATTTGGCCTTTTCAAATCTGCTTACAGATTCTCTGTATCTTAATTAGAACCGGAGTTATCGCAGATTGAAATTATGGTACAATTCAGGAATATGAACTTGAGAAATACCTGAAAAACTGCAGTTTTTAACTTAAAATCACTGTATAACCAAAACGGTTCAATGAAAACATATATAATTAGCCAGGATTATGTAAACAGATGTTACAAAGAGGTCCAGGCAGGTTGATCAAAAAAGGGTGATTCCTTCCTTGTCAAAATAATGATATATTGTGAAAATTCAGAAAAAAACATGAAATTTTCAGGGTCCGGCGATCTTTTTAACCGCCGGAGCTACGACAAAACATTCACAAAATAAAAACTAGAGGAGAATATGGCCTTTCCAAATCTGTTTTCAGATTTTCTCTATCTTAATTAGGACCGGAGCTACGGCCGTTTGAAATGACGCTATCTTTGAGAAATGTGAAAAAAAATCATAAATTTTTTGCTCGTTTTTTGACCTTTTGACCTTTACAGTGTAACGTAGGTCAATCCGAGGACCTTGAAAATTTACAGGAAGCTTCTAAAGTATTGTAGCAAGTATGTCTATCATTTTTGTAACAATATCTTGATTCTTTCTTTGTTAAAAAATACGAAATGTCAAAAATGTAAATTTTTTTGACATGTTTGACCTTGAGTTTGACCTTGAAAAACATTTTCTAGGTCAAAATTAATAAGCTATTCAGAAAGGCAGTAGGTAACAAAGGGGGGGTCAGTCATGCATTGCAAACCTGTAGAATGAATATTTCCTTGTCAAAAATGCGGAATGGTGTCATTTTTTAACATTTGTCGGTTAGCAATATTTGAAAATTTTTCATAAATCCGGTGAAAGGGGTAGACAAAATGTAATTAGACATTATGAATAAGCAGGCCAATGTTCATCTGTCACCTGGAAATCACGCTGATATCTCAAACTAAACATGGTGAAAAAATTCCTGAAGATTGCACCTTTTCAAACTTTTTTTGGTCAAATGACCTTGAAAAATGAGGTCAAGGTCAAATTTAAAGGTCTGAATGGGCTTATTAGGTGTATATTTGGGGGGGTTTACTATGACATGTTAGCAGCTAGAATCGATATTTCAAGGTCAAATTCTCAAGGTCACTGGTTTTGGTGACGCGGTATGACTTTAAAATTATGTAACTCAAGAACGGTACTGCCAATGGAAAATAAAGGGTCCGGCACATGTCCGTGAATTCGGGCACTCTTTGGCACCAACGGTATGTCTCTACAACTTACGGATTCTGAGATCCCGCGATAGACCTCAAACCATGAAAATGGACTTTGTGCAATGTGACCTTGACCTACTTTCATGAAAGTAGGTCAAGTTATGCAGAAAGTGTCTGGGACCTTTCCATGTACCGGAAAGTGAAAACCGATAATAACCGGATGAGGTACATGTATTTGAAATATTGCGAAATCCGACTTTGAAAGGCCCTGTGACCTTGAAAAATAGGTCAAGGTCAAAATCTAGAAATTGTATCCTTAGAATTTTGTAGGCTACGTATACAAATTTTTTGAAAATTTTCCGAAGACATTTCTCGGGAATAATAATAAGAAAAATAATACCGATAACAAGAAACTTCACCTATGTGTAGGTGAAGTTTAATAATAACTAGAAGACGGCCACCGCAGAGCGGTGACAAAACTTCACCTACTGCAGAACCAGCAACTCGAAATAGACACAGGTAGATGAGCAAGTAAAAAGTATGTGGAAATGATACTGTAATCCTACTGTAATACATTGCAATACATGCAAGTATGTAAAAAAAAAAAACAAGTACGTAAACCAATACATGAGCCAGTAGGCTACATGCACCATTGGACATCCACCAGTACATGCACCAGTACAATGTACCCATGCAATGGACCAGTACAATGTACCCATGCAATGGACCAGTACATGCCCCACTGAGTACATGAACCAGTAGTCCAGTACAATGTATCATACAGTGGACCGGTACATGGACTAGTACATTGACCAGTATATGAACCAAGTACATGCTCCAGTACATGAACCAATACTTGCACCAGTAGTCCAGTACAATGTTAGAGTGTAATGTACCAGTACAATGTACCAGTGAAAAGGTTATTAGGGGTTAGGGTAAGGGCTAGGGTTAGGGTTAAGGTTACCAGTACATGGACCAGTTCATGGACCAGTTCATGGACCAGTTCATGGACCAGTTCATGGACCAGTTCATGGACCAGTTCATGGACCAGTTCATGGACCAGTACTTGGACCAGTACTTGGACCAGTCATCATATATGTACGAACTTAACCATACACTGGCACAGGCAAATGGAAAATGTGGCTGAATAGCCTGTTTAGATCTGCCTGCAACTATTTTTAGGCAAAAAGTAGTTATATAATGAGGCATGGTGGCCTCCAGGCCCCATACATGTAGGGACTTATTTGAGCAATGACCTGACCAAAGTTTGAGACAAATTCAGTGGACCAGTGCATGAACTAGTACATGGACCAGTGCATGCACCAAGTACATGCCCCAGTACATGAACCAGTACTTGCACCAGTAGTCCAGTACAATGTGCAAGTGTAATGTACCAGTACAATGTACCAGTGAAAAGGTTAGGTTTGGGTTAGGGACCAGTACGTGGACCAGTACGTGGACCAGTACGTGGACCAGTACGTGGACCAGTACGTGGACCAGTACGTGGACCAGTACGTGGACCAGTACGTGGACCAGTACGTGGACCAGTACAGATATGATCGATTGAAATTATGGTACAATTCATTAATTAATATAGACTTCAAAAATACCTCGAAAACTTTGGTTTTTAACTTAAAATCGGTCTAGAATCAAAACGATTCAATGAAAACATATATAACTTTCCAGGACTATGTTAACAGAAGTTATGGATAGGTGTAGAGAGGTTCATTGCAATAGGATGATTCCTTCCTTGTCAAAATATTGGTATATTGTCAAAATTTGACAAAAAACATGAAATTTTCAGGGTCCGGCGATCTTTTATACCATCATAACTACGACAAAATGTTCAAAAAGCAAAACTAGGGGAGAATTTGGTCTTTCCAAAACTGTTTTCAGATTCTCCTTAACCTAGTTTGAACCGGAGTGACGGTAGATTGAAATTATGGTATAATTCAGAAATACGAACCTTAGAAGTCACTGAAAAAATGTGGTTTTTAACTTAAAATCACTCTGGAACAGAAACGGTTAAATGAAAATATATATAACTTGGCAGGATTATGTAAACAGATGTTAGAGATATGTCCAGACAGGTTCATTAGAAAAGAATGATTCCTTCCTTGTCAAAATATTGATATATTGTGAAAATTTGACAAAAAACATGAAATTTTCAGGGTCCGGCGATCTTTTAAACCGTCAGAGCTACGACAAAATGTTCAGAAATTGAAAACTAGGGGAGAATTTGGCCTTTCCAAATCTGTTTTCAGATTCTCTGTAACTTAATTAGGACCGGAGCTACGGCCGATTGAAATAATGCTTTCTTTGAGAAATGTGGAAAAATATCGTAAATTTTTTGCTAATTTTTTGACCTTGCAACCTTTACTGTGCAACGTAGGTGAACCCGAGGACCTTGAAAATTTACAGGGAGCCTCTAGACTATTGTAGCAAGTATGTCTGCTATTTTTGTAACAATATCTTGATTCGTTCTATGTGTAAAAAAATCAAATGTCAAAGAAGTACAATTTTTTGTTATGTTTGACCTTGAGTTTGACCTTGAAAAACATTTTCTAGGTCAAAATCAATATGATATTCTGAATCGCAATAGGTAACAAAGGGGGGGTTAGTCATGCATTGTAACCCTGTAGGATCAATATTTCCCTGTCAAAAACGCGGAAATGTGTAATTTTTTAACATCTGTCGGTTAGCTATATTTAAAAAATTTTCATAAATATGGCAAAGGAGGTAGACAAAACCTGATTAGACATTATGAATAAACAGGTCAATGTTCATCTGTCACCTGGAAATCACGCTGATATCTTGAAAATAACATGGTAAAAAAAATTTCTGAAAATGGCACCTTTTCAAAGTTTTTCGGGTCAAATGACCTTGAAAAATGAGGTCAAGGTCAAATTTAAAGGTCTGTTTGGGCTTATTAGGTGTATGTTTGGGGGGGTTTACTATGACATGTTAGCAGGTAGAATCGATATTTCAAGGTCAAATTCTCAAGGTCAACGGTTTTGGTGACGCGGTATGACTTTAAAATTGCATAACTCAAGAACCAGTAAATGAAATGAAAAATGAAAAGTTGATGCAAATGTCCCGTGAGTTTGGGCACGTACTGGCACCAACGGTATGACTCTACGACTTGCGGATACTGAGATCCCGCAATAGACCTTAAACCATGAAAACCGACTTTGTACAATGTGACCTTGACCTACTTTCATGAAAGTAGGTCAAACTGTGAAGAAGGTGTCTGGGACCTTTCCATGTACCGGAAGATGAAAACGGTAATAACCGGATGAGGTACATGTATTTGAAATATTGCGAAATCCGACTTTGACAGGCTCTGTGACCTTGAAAAATAGGTCAAGGTCATTTATCTCAAAAACGTATTCTTTGATTATAGTAGGCTACCTATACGTATTTTTTTCAGAATTCCCCGATGACGTTTTTTCTGGCGGAAAAATAATAAATAATAATAATAAATAATACCGATTACAAGAAACTTCACCTATGTGTAGGTGAAGTTTAATAATAATAATACCGATTACAAGAAACTTCACCTATGTGTAGGTGAAGTTTAATAATACCGAAAACAAGAAACTTCACCTATGTGTAGGTGAAGTTTAACTAGTAGACGTAACCGCGAGCGGTAACAAAACTTCACCTACTGTGGTACCAGTAACTCGAATAGACACAAGTAGATGAGCAAGTAAAAGGTACATGGAAAAGTACACAGGAATCATACATAATTATGTAACATGCATTCAGACAAGAATACAATAATGTTTCCTGTACATTGCAGTACATGCAAGTATGCACAGAAAAACCAGTGCATGAACCAGTGCATGAATCAGTGCATGAACCAGTGCATGAACCAGTGCATGAACCAGTGCATGAACCAGTGCATGAACCAGTACATGAACCAGTGCATGAACTAGTACATGAACCAGTACATCCACCAGTACATAAATCAGTACATAAATCAGTACATCTGGAGAATTTGTGTTTTCAAATCATTTTTCAGATTCTCTGTAAATTAAATAGAACCGGAGATAGGGCCTATTGAAATGATGACTATTCAGAAATATGGACTTTCAGGAATTCATGAAAAAAATTATTTTTTAACTAATAATTGGTCTAGAACCAAAATGGTTAAATAAATTGTGTTAACAGAAGTTAGTGTTTTGTTTAAATTTAAAGCATAGTAGTACTCTACTGGACTAATAAAATGAATGTAACTGAATTAATTCTGAAAAATATGCAACTGAGTTGATTACTAATGTATCATATCACCACAATGTTGTGAATGTACCAGTTGCTGTTATTTTAATGCAAGTTCAATTTTATCTAGAATTGCCAGATCTAATTCTTTAATTTCAAATATAAGTGCAATGATTTTTTTACTAGATTGTGCAGTTGATCTATGTCTCTGCATGCTTCTACTCAATTAATCTCAAAAGGAAGTTTATTCAAAATGCTACAATCATATATTGTGTTATAAATCAAATGAACAATATTTAATGTGACCTGTTATTTACTATTAGCTGACAATGATAATAAAACCTAGAGAAAAACATACCTTAATTCCTGTTCACATGTGAAGTATTCCCTTGGAAGTGAAAAAGCAGGTCAGCATACATATTGTTCTGCAAGAATGTCCATTTATCACATGGAACTAGGTCACATGAACATATGTGTGAGTGAACATTAAACACCTTGCAGCAGTCCTGTTTGATGTTAACTGTAAAAGTTAGCTGTTGTCAATAACTTTTTTACACTAAATTTGTCCTAGAAGTTAGCTGTTATAAATAACTTGTCTGTACTAAATAGTATCAAGGTGGGGTTATTCTTAATTTTAATGGCCCATCTATTTATTTAAAGATCATCATTATGTTCAATTCCATACAAGTGGTTTTACTTATTTCTTAATATGTCGGACCAGTGTGGGTTGATGTGTAAGAATGCACACCCAAGCCAACACTGGACATCTGTTGGGTCCACAACACCCTTGCAGGCCAACCTTGGCAACCCAAGCCCCTGGCCCCACTATGTGTGTCACAGTGGTGTCACTGCTGCTGCTGCTGCTGCCGGCCTGCTGCTGCATATGCATGAAATAATCAGTACTGATTAAAAGTTTGAACTGAATGCACTGACCTCACACGGGCCTGACCTCAACCAGAGATAAGAAAGTTTATCTGCAGCTATCTGTCTGAATGAATGAGAAATATGATAGAATAGAATAGAACATAACAGAATAGAATAGAATAAAAAGATATTAGATTATATGAGAGGAGAGGACTGTGTGTATGTCGTCTATTCCCTGGCTCTGCAGGAAAAACAAGAAATTTTAAGGGTCTGGCGATCTTTTAAACCGTCATAGCTACGAGAAAATGTTCGGAAGACGAAAACTAGGGGAGAATTTGGCCTTTTCAAATCTATTTACAGATTCTCTGTATCTTAATTAGGACTGGAGTTATCGCAGATTGAAATTATGGCACAATTCAGGAATATGAACTGTAGAAATACCTGAAAAAATGTAGTTTTTAACTTAAAATCACTGTATAACCAAAACGGTTCAATGAAAACATACATAATTTGCCAGGATTATGTAAACAGATGTTACAAATAGGTCTAGACACGTTGATCAAAAAAGGATGATTCCTTCCTTGTCAAAATAATGATAAATTGTGAAAATTTGACAAAAAACATGAAATTTTCAGGGTCCAGCGATCTTTTTAACCGTCGTAGCTACGACAAAATGTTCAGAAAATGAAAACTAGAGGAGAATATGGCCTTTCCAAATCTGTTTTCAGATTTTCTCTATCTTAATTAGGACCGGAGCTACAGCTGTTTGAAATGACGCTATTTTTGAGAAATGTGAAAAAAAATCATACATTTTTCGCTCGTTTTTCGACCTTTTGACCTTTACAGTGCAACGTAGGCCAGTCCGAGGACCTTGAAAATTTACAGGAAGCTTCTAGAGTATTGTAGCAAGTTTGTCTATAATTTTTGTAACAATATCTTGCTTCCTTCTCTGTTGAAAAATACGAAATGTAAAAAAGGCAAAAAATTTTGTCATGTTTGACCTTGAGTTTGACCTTGAAAAACATTTTCTAGGTCAAAATTAATAAGCTATTCAGAAAGGCAGTAGGTAACAAAGGGGGGGTCAGTCATGCATTGCAACCCTGTAGAATGAATATTTCCCTGTCAAATATGCAGAAATGTGTCGTTTTTTAGCATTTGTCGGTTAGGAATATTTGAAAATTTTTCATAAATCCGGAGAAGGAGGTAGACAAAATATGATTAGATATTATGGATAAGCAGGCCAATGTTCATCTGTCACCAGTAAATCACAGTGATATCTTGAAAAGAACATGGTGAAAAAAATTGCTGAAAATGGCACTTTTTCAAACTTTTCTGGGTCAAATGACCTTGAAAAATGAGGTCAAGGTCAAATTTAAAGGTCATTTTGGGCTTATTAGGTGTATGTTTGGGGGGGTTTACTATGACATGTTATGACCTAACATCGATATTTCAAGGTCAAATTCTCAAGGTCACCGATTTTGGTGACGCAGTATGACTTTAAAGTTACATAACTCAAGAACCGGTACTACCGATGGAAAATAAAGAGTCCGGGCAAATGTCCCGTGAGTTCGGGCACGTTTTGACACCATCTGTATGACTCTACGACTTACGGATTCTGAGATCCCGCGATAGACCTTAAACCATGAAAACGGACTTTGTACAATTTGACCTTGACCTACTTTCATGAAAGTAATTCAAGCTGTGTAGAAAGTGTCCAGGACATTTCCATGTACAGGAAAGTGAAATCTGGTAATAACCGGATGACCTACATGCACTTGAAGTTTTGCAAAATTTGACCTTAAAAGGCTCTGTGACCTTGAAAAATCGGTCAAGGTCACTCATAATCAGAATTTGTAATAAGGTCATTGTAGACCATGTATATGAATTTTTTGAAAATTTTCCGAAGAGGTTTATCCGGGAAGAATAATAAAAATAATACCGATTACAAGAAACTTCACCTATGTGTAGGTGAAGTTTAATAATACCGATTACAAGAAACTTCACCTATGTGTAGGTGAAGTTTAATAATAATACTACCGATTACAAGAAACTTCACCTATGTGTAGGTGAAGTTTAACTATTCATTCATAAGCACTAATTTGTTGAACGGGAACTATCGTGACTGTTCATGCAGCACATTTAGTAAAATTAACACTGAAGTGACTGTTTAAAGTGACTGTTGTGATGGTATTTTAGCGTGACTGTTGTGACTATTGCGTGACCAATTTACTAATTTTTCAGTGATTTTTCCTGAAAAATCAAGCGACCTGTTGACCCCAAAATGACTTTTTCCATAACAGGGACCACTTGGACGAAACATTTGCCATATCACATTATAGGAATTCGGAGATTCACTTTTTTGCTCCAGGGGACCTTTTTGGCCCCACTTTTCAAATAAATGCCTATATGTATATAGATTGTTTCCTTTTTCATGACTTATATTCCATCAGAATTTGATAACTTAACTAGAATTCTGGATGCCTCCTACACCACAATAAATGAGGGGGCATAACAGTGGCGTCCCTATGGGGGGGCACAGGGGGGCACAGGCCCCCCATATTGGACCTGTGCCCCCCCAGGTGCCCCCCCCATATGAACTTTCCAACTCTGGCTAAAATATACTATTAGTATAGAGGGTGCCCCCCCAGAGAATCGCGTGCCCCCCCCAGGTGCCCCCCCGCTCGAGACTCCCCAGTTAGGCCACTGGGGCATAACCAGCACTTGAGCTTATTAAGGCATATTCATCAGGCAAGGTTTGTTCAAGCCTTCAAGGTGGCACATGTCACTGGGGTTGAAACACAAGAGATGTTAAATTAGGCAAGTTAAATTAATTTTATAACCTCAAATTACGAAAAGAGAGCCTTGACTTATAAAAAAACAAAGACTATTCCACGACATGAAAAACTGTTCGTTTACATTTTAAAAGGAATTTATCTTCAAATATTGCGCTTAGAATGACAGTTAAGTAAATCATGCATTGAGAATAGTTTTAATATGACTTTAATCTTGTCTTTCTATTTGTGTTCCTTTTATTCCGACAACAAACTGGCAGTTACTGGCTTTAAGTAAATTTGCCAGTTGGAATAGGTTCAATATGCCTCTAATCCTTTGGACGTCATTTTAATGACATACTAGCTTTAAGCAGTTAAGTGACGCTAAATTAATTTGATTTATATATCACATAATCACGATAATATTGTACCATAAACTACCATCCAAATCTATTAAAACTACACATGGAGTGGAAAAATGCAGGACAATTTAGACAAAGACCGTCGAGCTCAGCTGCCCAAGGCTTCTGGCACAGCTTACCAAGCTCAAACAACATTATTTCACCATGGCGGATCCAGACAACACAGTCAAGCCTGGACATTGTTTCGGGAAAAAAAAGATTGTTTCCCACATGACAGTGAAAAAAAAGTTAAAATTCTGATAAAAAAGTTTGTTGCGAGTGCAGAAAAGTTATATTGGATTCGGCTGCGCCACATCCAATGTACTTTTCTTCATCCAATTATACTCTATATTGGCAGTCTGGAACCAGACTGCTTCTTTCCCCGTCCCTTTATTTATTACCAAAACAATTAAAATCATTTAAATAACTGAATGCTCCCTTTTATGAAATACAGTATGCTCCCTAGGGTAAGATCTTTCCCCAATCTCTTATTTATTTCACAACAATTAAAAATGATTAGATTAATTGGATGATCCCTCTAATGAAACACAGTATGCTCCCTAGGATGAGTTGCAAGCACAGCTTGCAGTCTGGGAGAATTCAGCATGAATTAGAGTCATAGGGGGGGAGATAGAATGTGAGTCCACTGGGACACATCATAATAATACATAGTATCCAACAATTCATTCTATTTGAACAAATAGACTGTAGCCACTTGTATGAGGCAGTTATAAGTTTGAATATTAGTAGACGACAAATGACAGTTGTTTGTTTCATGTGTGCCACATGTGGCGCCATCTATACCTGTACCTCTACACAGGCTTTAATAAAGTCGCCAACTTTCATCTATTAGAAGCAATACATCAAATTTTATCATGCTACATGGGGGATAAATACCAAATACACAGCTTCATATAATTACTGTGAGTTTTTTGACATATTAAAAACCAGTTTACAGCGATTTTAAGTGAGCTATTTTGTGTCAAAATGTATGATGTGTGATTTTTATAAGACCTGCCAAGCTTCCACTTCGTCTTCAAAATCTTACCATCAGTATTGACTTGGCTTGGGCAGGCACTTTAGTTTTGTTTCAGCTGACCTCCCATTTCTGACTGTCCCTCCACGATGTGGAGGCTTTTAATCAGAGGGACAGGTACAGTCTGCTATATTGGACTCCTTCCCATCCAAACAAATATAATATTGGACACTGACACAGCGTTCTGATTGGCTGACACAATCCAAGTGGAGAATATAAATAGGCTATATATAGGCCTATATATCGACACAAAATCAGTAAAATGCTCAGTTTCAGCAGTGCAGGTTCATCACAATCAGTGCATAATTCAACAAAAACACGCAAAATGTTGTCTGCATTGTTATTCTATCTACATGCTCTATTATTATCTAAGTTTTTTGTTACTTTGTAGCAAATGGACCTAACATTTTGTTGCGTCTCATTTCACATGCTACAATGTAGCTAAAAGTATGCAAAGTAGCAAGAAAACATAACTAAATGGACAATGTGATTACCAGAATAAGTTAACGAAGGATAACAAAATTCACTAAAACAATCAAATAAGTTAATATCCTTTCCAATTACTTTAATAACCAAAATGTGAAATTAACTGGCGGTGAAATGTCTCACACTGCCGACGGTGAAACGTCCCAGCGGTGAAACGTCCTGCTACCCTGATTGTGTAGCCTACTTCTTCACTAAAGCAAGACTGCACTGTATTGTAATTTGTTACTTGTATGATCATTTCTTTTGTTCTGGGTATGTCTAGATTAAGGCTAATTATGAACAAAGAATATATCAAAATTTCCTGCTACTAACCATGTACAGCTTGTGTATCTTGCAAAATGCTCCTCCTGTTCAACATTTGACGATTTGTCAGCAATGCAGCAGCAGTCAATATTGCACACTTGCCCAGAGTGCAATCCAACAACAAAAGCCACCTGGTGTAAAATGTAAGACTCAACCAGTGGTGGATCTAGAACTCCCCTGAGGGGGGCAGTCAAACAAAAGTAGTAAGTACAGACCAAATGCAGACCAGAATGACAAATTTTTAACGTGCAATAATCATAATAATTCATTTTTTAATAAGACTTTTCTTTAATTGATGCCAAGCACAGACCAAGTCACCAATTAAGAGGATGCAGACTATTCAAGCAAATCATGCTTACCAACCATGCAGATCATTTTAAAGCATTTAATCATTTTATGGAGAAAAAAAAGTGTGGATATTGACCAAAAAAAAGAAAATGTCTATTAATAAAACCGTTCCTTAATCAATAATCACCAATAATACTTTGAAAACCCGGGCCATTCATAAATACTTCAAAGTATCCCACTTTTGCATAACATTTTACTATTCTTGTGATTTTCGTCAACTTGGTGGAGCCTATGCCAATGCCATTTCCTGTAAAACAGGAGTCAGTGAGCAGGTCAGGAAGTGGGTCAGAAGGGGCAAATTATTTATTAACTTTTTTTAAGCTCCATATTTTTACCTTTCCATATATTGAATATTAGCAAATTATAAATTGCCATAGGATAATTTTAAGCAACTATTGAAAATTGTACAAAAAGTTTCACTTTCAAAATTTGCATACTGGCTACAGTGCTGCCACACCCGTCAAGCATGACCGAGGATCATTTGATCACAGCATGTCAGGCACTGAAAACATGGTCAAATACAAGAGTACCAGTGGACATAGGATTCCTACTGTATATAATGTCAAACCAGCACTGGAAATAAACCTCATTGTTGAGAAAGGTGAAGATGCTATGGGAAATTATGGAAAAAATATTACAGTAAGTGGTTGTTGTCTTTAAAAAAAAAAGATTTTAATGGACAGTAAATTCCTTCAGCAAGCTGTAATTTAATCATGCTTTTATTTCTTTGTGAACCTGTTGTCATAGGTATTTATAACTGCCTAAATTTCTATAAAAAATGCTTGAATTTTCAATTTATTTTTTCTCAGGATGATTGAGCTTATTTAATTTACAGTTAATGCTAATCAGCTGACATTTCTGTTCTTGTGTAAGCTGCTTCAAACTGTTTTGTTGATCTATCCAACTAACCAGTAGCTGTGACAAACAACATTTAACAATCTAACCTGGCATTAAGAGCACAGGATTTGTCTTCTAATTGATAAACTGTTAAGATTTATTTCACATGTCTTCTATTTTATTTACAAACAGGTGCAACAATAGCACTGGCTGAAAGACAGAACAAGTTGAGTCTCCACATTTTGAGAATGATTTGTACATTTAGCCTGCACAATGCCAGGATGGATCAATTTCAGTGAGTATATCAACATGATCAACTGTCGGTACGATATAATTATACAAAAAATTATATTGGACAACGCCAAGTTCATTCATAAACTACAGAAAACATTACCCATCGAGGTTTTATAATTTTAATAATGGTCTTTTAAATCAGAAAACCCACGAATTAGGGTTATTATATTGTGAAAGGGGCATGTTCTGACTGGCCCTGGACCCTTGCGACAGGGGCATAGGCGTACGGGACGGCTGTCTCGCGGGGGGGCTGTGACTATTTTGCCCTGAAATTTTAACATGGCGCGAATGTGACCAGGGCAGTGGATCTGCCCTGATTGGTCAGGATTTGCCCTGATATATGCCATTTTCCCTGATGCCAGGGGGGGCTGCAGCCCCCCCTGCCCCCCTGCGAAATACGCCTATGGACAGGGGTCATGAATCCTCCCATTGGAAAATCATGAGATTTGCTGGACAGTGTCGCTCTTTTCCCCCGTATGTTATAATTATTATTATATTTCATTACCAGGCAAATTTAGCTCAATTTAAATCGTCAGAATCAGTGTCAAGAAATTTTTAACACAAAAATTACATCAACCATAGGCATTTGAATATTTGCTTTAATATCCACAAACTCAATCAATTCTGTAACATTTAATTTCACTGTGCAGTGTCTTTTCTTATCCATTTTACTGCTTTTATGACATGAAAAAACCCTTTTATATACTAATTCTGTATACATTACATTGTTCCTGATCAAGGGAATTCTATGGTTGAGAAGACAATGACACATAGTTTACTTGCTCTTAAAATAAAAATTAAATTGATGGGATATAAATAATTATACAATTTAGAGCCAAGACAAAAGTACTTGTGCAACTAGAGGGCCACAGTGATGGAAAGTTAATTAATATTACTTAGTTACTTTGAAGTAGAAATGACGGGTAAATATAAAATTATATATTAAGGTATTTAAGCAAACCATGACTGACAGGTTTTAAAATCCCTTTCCAAATTAACTTATGATAAACAACAAACACAAGTTGTTTTTTTTTCAAAAATATACAGCAGTCAGAGCATATATTCTTATCAAGTCACAAGTCTTATAGCAGGGCAGTAGTGTTTACAGTCTGCATCTACGTATGGACATACTCTGCCGACTTTACAATTACATCCTTGGCAGGCCAATCCAGAGTCTTTCTTAACCCCCGGGGGAGTATATTCAACACTGAACACGGGCTGTCTACAAGTGGACTGCTCTTGCATTGCCACAGATCAGAACATATGCTGTCTTGTGTTGCCACCTAGTGACTAGTGCGCTATTCCGCGAGCTCCTGTGAGCGTCCACAAACTTTCAACCAGAGGAACACACGCAATTTTGTCTGGAAGACACCGGGGCTGTTTCTGAGTGTGCTGATGGCCTTGTCTACTTCCTTAGAGAATGTGATTGCCGAGTCTGACTCTGGTATACATCGATGTTGAATAGAAATTTTGTGAATGTGCAATGAAATTGGAACTATTTCTTGGGACAGCAATGCTGTAGCATAGAAAATCAACTTTTGTGCCAGGTGACAGTAGCATGCAGTTCTCATTTTCACCAGACTGCAACGCGGGTTATAACTGCAGGGGAAAATGTCTTATAATCATGATAATTGCAGTGCAAGGGACTCCAAGGGTACATTGATACAATGATACACCTGAATTCCTGGAGTAGCCTTTTTCCTGGCAGGACATGTATTTGAATAAATTTGGCCTCACAAATCGATCATTTGTCTTGCATCCAAATGTTTTTGTTCACATCATTTACCCGACGCTGGTGCTCATTAAGATACTCTAACTGGCTGAACGCTCATTTCCCCATGCAAGGAACATCCTCATGGCTTCTCTTCATTCTGAACTCCTTCGATAGCCTTGTCCGAGTCATGCAATTTCATGTGCCTGACGAGGCTTCTTTTGTGCATGAATTTATTCCCACAAGCAGAACATTCATGAGGCTTCTCTCCTCTGTGTATTTTCATGTGGTGAGTTAGAAAATCTTTTCTCCGAAATTCTCTGTCACACACTGAACATCTACATGGCATCTCTCCATTGGGACTCGAAGTCAGCTCATCTCTTCTGTGAATCTCCATGTGCCTCGCAAGGTGTGACTTTTGAATGAACTTTTGCCCGCAAGCAGAACATTCGAATGGTTTTTCTCCAGTGTGAGATCTCAAGTGGCTTCTAAGGCCCGCCATTGAAGTAAATCGTTGTTCACATCCATGTGTACATCCATATGGCCTTTCCCCACTATGAGTTCTCATATGTCTTTTTAAGTATTGTTTCTCGAATTTTTTTCCACAAGCCGAACATGCATGGAGCTGACCTTTATGCTTAGGTTTCTCTCCACTGTGAGTTTTCATGTGGAGTGTCAGAGAATACTTCATCCCAAACCTCCTATCACACACTGAACATGCGTATGGCTTCTCTCCACTGTGTATTTTCAAATGTACTTTGAGAGTCTTTTTTTCACTGAACAGCTTGCCACATATGGAACATAAGTTGGACTGATGCTTTTTGCTATCAAAGTAGTGGAACCTCTTCATATGTGTCTTGAGATTAACATCTTGGGCATCTAATAGTTTTTGACAAATGGGACACTTTTTTCCTTTTCTCTTCCGATGACCTAGCTGAGATCCAATATTTCCCGTAATATTTCCCGTATTATATCCATTTGGTTTCATGCTGTGGAATCTTTCAACGTGTCTCTCAAGATCTCCCTTTACAAACTTTACCCCACAAAAGGAACACCGTTTTAGTCTCCCTTCATCATTTCTATCGGGTAATGTTTCCAGAACAGCTTTGTCATTATATAGCTGGCGCCCTTCTCGCCATGCCTCTGGTCCAACACTTCCATTGTAAATTCCATCCAGACTTTTACCGTGACACCTTCTCATATGTTTCGCAAGATATTCTTCTTGGATGAATAGTTTCCCACAAATGGAACATCTTTCAGGTTTTCTTTCATCATTTTTATCAGATTCTTTTTCCAAAACAACAGCCTTGTCATTATGTACGTGCAATTCAGCCTGTGAACCCGCCCAACTAAAACTTTCCATTTTAACACCATCTAGATTTTGGCAATGAAACCTTTTCACATGCTTCTCAAGATATTGTTTGTGGCTGAATAGTTTCCAACAAACAGAGCACCTATGATGTCTACCTTTTTCGCCAGGTAGTTTTGCAAGGACAGCTTGGTCTTCTCTCAGTTGATTCCCTTCTTGCCAAAGCTCATGTCCACCACTGCGGAAAGTTCCCGTATAATGTTTGTTCTGAGACGCTTCAGTAAATATTTCACTGGTCGTCTGTACATTGGAAAATCCTTTTGTTTCTGGCTCCTCATGCTCACAGTTCAGAATATTTTCTTGTTTAATTTCTTTGATATCTGTATTATCCCCACTCCTGTCTTCTTGAGGGATTATACTGATAACATATTCAGTAAGAGTTCCATGGAGTTCTTTGCAGTCCCCTTGACTCTCAAATGTTGGAGAACTAATTCCGAACTGTAGAGACTGGCCGCTTTGCTCTTCAGTTGGTTGCTCAGCTGGATGTTCAATCGGCTGGTCAGCTTGCTGGTCAGCTGGCTGTTCAGCAGACTGTTCAGCTGGATGTCCAGTTAACTGTTCAGCATTTTGTGAAATTTCTTCGGCAGCCATCTTTCTTTGTAATGTGTGAGTATGAATCCCTCATACATTCCTCACTGCTATGGGCATGATGAGACACTCTGAAAAAAAAATTAAGAAAATAAAAAAATCTATGTTACTAAGTAACTTATAAGGACTTGTGAAACACTTGGGAACTTGGAATGGGTTATCACAATACATGGCCATAATTAATAAGCCACTTCAGCAAAGCCTTCCGTGAATAAATCAGACAAACCCCAAAGTGACCAATGAGCAGAAATGTTATGGAAACTAGAATTTTTGTTCACAAGCGAATCAAAGAAAAGACCTTCGCTGCATGAGTGGTCAGCAACTAACATGCAGCTCATGCTATTTGTGTTGAGCCTTCTACCATTGTTGCAGCTCACGGCAGCCGCAGTGCAATGCCCATGGGCAGGTTGATATTCATACAGTGCTGCCTGTAAATAAGTGAAACGCATGACATTGTGCCATTGCAGGAATGCTAAATATCCTTGAATAAACTGCTTCTACAAGCACGATTTCTAATCTGATGACAGGAAAACATATTGGGTCATAAAGGCCAATGTGAATGAGCGGATGTTAATTACGTTGTTGTCTCGACCAATCAGATTACAGAAGTCAGTACTAGCTACCTAAGGTCTTTCATCGACCGTGGATTCCAGATTGCTTATCACTGTGAAATTATGTGTGCCAAAGACTTATTATGGCCCAAAGACTTATTGTATATATTCAGAATATTATATATGTGTCCCAAAGACTTGATATGAATAATATCTGTCCCCAGGACAACTGTTTACAATTAATATCGGCCAGTTAAGGACAGTGGCCCATCCCTCCCTCTACGTGAGCTGAGGGAGAATCATTACTACCATTACTAGCACTGGCAGCTGCTGATAGTAGAAAAAGAAATTCAGACAGAAAAAAAAGTGCATGAATACACAGCGACTACAAACAAACGTTAGGTCATATGGACATAAACAATTGACGGCTGCAGAGAAAACACCTTGGTTGAGAATTACTTAGTCAAACATGGTAAGGATTTTTTTTATATCCCCGGAATGTAAGGCTTGTCCAAACCTCGTGCGATCATTATAGACCAGGCAGCCATGCCTCGGTAACTTACATTGACCTCTGCCGATTAGACAGTTTTCCATAACCCCATTTCAGCATGAAAATAATGCTCAGTATACAGAAGGCCTTTTGTTTACATTTCTCCTGTGAAACTCTTAAGGCCTATATCTCTAACAATATCATGTAGAGTGGATAGGTGATTTTACTCTGGCTGGCAACTTCATAAGGCAAGGTATGCACACATTGCTTTGGTACTGCGACTCAAAAATACATAGCTCTAGCAAAGTTGACATAAAAATAAAATAAATCAATACATTTCATAAAACTGTAAAAAGTTAATTTTTATTTTTTTCATAATTTTCTCTCTATCACAATTTTTTCAGAAAAATATGTCAAAGGCACAACAAACATAATCACCTTATAAGTTACAACCAATCATATATTTACAGAAATCTTGTGTTTCTCAGCTCAGAATGCAGCAACTTTTAGATTAATTTACTAGTTGGACTATATCTAACTGTAATTTCTGCACAGATTTGTTTAAACATATCATCAGATTTTATAATACTCTCATTGTGAAATAGATAAACGAAAACTCAAAAGTCACAAATTAACTACAACTGGTAAACTTTTAAAAGTGTGCTATGATATTTACCCATTTAAAAAAAAAAAAAACTTCCTAAAAAAGGAATGACAGCGAGGAAAGTTTGTTTCGCATTTAAAATTATAATCACAAACCATACACAGGATCAAGAGATACCCCTAGTGACGAAATATACAATTCAACACCTGCACGGGTACTGCCAGTAAATAATCATGTAACAATGAACTCTCAACATGTGCAATGATGTTGGCAACATACACGTATGACCTCATAGTCCCTGTTTCCAACCGAACTTGTAACCACCAATTAAATAGTCTTATTTTGTCTCTCCGTATCTTCAAATGCTTTTTGAGAGCAGATTTGCGCCTGAACCTTTTCCCACAAACTGAACATCCGTATGGCCTCTCTCCACTGTGTATTTTCATGTGTTCAACCAGATTACGTTTATATTTGAACCTCAAGCTACAAGCATTACATGCCCATGGCCTTGTGTGTCACCATATGTTTATTTAGATCTCCTTTGCGAGAAAACTTTTTATCACAAATTACACATCCATAAGGCTTCTCTCCATTTGTTAGCCGGTGCCTAGCGTGGTCTTCTTTGCGGTTGATTGTTGTGTTGCTTTCCTCACCTGAGGCTGGCACTTCTTCACTGTGTGTTGCGAAATGAGTAGCTAGAGTCTCTTTACCTCTATTGTGTAATTTTAAGTGCCTGTTGAGGTACTGCTTCATTTTGAATTTCTTCCCACAAGTAGAACATTCATACGGTTGTTCTCCAGAATGAATTTTGAAGTGCCAGTCCAGCGCTTCTTTTAGAGCAAAACATTTCCCACAAACAGAACATAGATATGGCTTCACTCCACTGTGAATTCTCCCATGTCTGTCTAGTTGGCGTTTCCTGCTGAACTTTTCCCCACAAGTAGAACATTCATACGGTTGTTCTCCAGAATGAATTTTGAAGTGCCAGTCCAGCGCTTCTTTTAGAGCAAAACATTTCCCACAAGCAGAACATAGATATGGCTTCACTCCACTGTGAATTCTCCCATGTCTGTCTAGTTGGCGTTTCCTGCTGAACTTTTCCCCACAAGTAGAACATTCATACGGTTTTTCTCCAGTGTGAATTCTTGAGTGCCTCTTTAGTGTTGCTTTGTCAGCAAAACTTTTCCCGCAAGCAGAACATAAATGCAACTTCTCTCCTCCATGAGTGTCCGTGTGCCTATTACGGTTCCATTTGCTACTGAATTTCTTCAAACAAATGGAACATTCATATGGTTTTTCTCCAGTATGAGTTCTCGTGTGCTTATCAAGGGTCTCTTTCAGAGTGAATTTTTTCCCACAAGCAGAACATCCATATTGCTTCTCGAGATTTCCACTGTGCATAAGCATATGTGCGTTGAGAGACCCTTTTGTGATGAAGCTCTTCCCACAAGTAGAACATTCGAATGGTGTTTCTCCAGTGTGATATCTCACGTGCACTTTAAGATGATACGTATGGGCAAATTTTTTCCCACATTCAGAACATTGGTGAGGCTTCTCATGCGTTTTCATGTGTTGATTAAGCTTCGCTTTCTGGCGGAACTTTTTCTCACAAGTCGAACACTCATAATAAGGTTTTTCTCTATGGGTTTTCATGTGGAGCTCCAGACGATACTTTGTCCGACACTTGCAATCACAAATTGAACATCCGTACGGCTTCTCTGTACTGTGTACTTTAGTGTGTTTATCAAGGGTCCCTTTACACCTGAACTTCTTCCCACATGTGGAACATCCATATGGTTTTCCTTCAACATGAATTTCCATGTGCGTTTTAAGGATGCCTTTCTGAGTGAATTTTTTCCCACAAGCTGGACATTTATGAGGCCTCTCTCCGCTGTGAATTCTCATATGCAATTTAAGGAGTTTTCTTTCAGAGAATAGTTTCTTGCAAATGGAACATATGTGCTGATGATGTTTGCTATGATATATTGTCATATGTGCCTTCATAATTCCCTTTTTAGTGCTTACCAGTTTTAGACAAAAGGGACACTTTTCGTGTTTTCTTTTTCTGTTTATGTCATTTATTTTTCTAGCTTGAGGCTGTTCTGTCTTTACTTTAAGTCCTAAAATTTCCAATTGAATGCCATCTGGACTTTTGGGATCACACATTCCCTCAGATGTCTCATTTTTCATTTTTACATCGGGACTCCCTTTTGCTCCCAATTCCTCGTGGCCGAAATTTGGAGCAGGATCCGGTTTAATTTCCCTGTCATTAGCAACGTCTTCGCTGAAATCCTGCTGAGGGATTATATTGATAACACATTCATCATATCCATGAGTTCTGAAGTGGTCTTCAAATTCAATTTGACGCAAAAATGTTTCAGAACTTATGTCACACTGCAGAGAGTGTTCGGTTAACAGCAGTCTGGCTGGCTGTTCAACTGCATATTCAGTTGGCTGTTCAGCTGGATGTTCACATTGCTGAGTTGGCTGTTTAGTTGGCAGTTCCACTAGCTGTTCAGCTGGATATTCAGTTGGCAATTCAGTCGGCTGTTCAGCTGGATGTTCATTTTTAAGCCAATCACTAGCTTGTTCAATTTTGACTTTTTGATGAATTTCTTCAGCAGCCATCTCCCTTTGATGTATGTAGATGCAAATCACTTATCGGTCCTTGCTGCTGTAGACACCCTAAAAAACAAAAAGACAATACTAAGATCTCTGTTGCTTAGTATATTAGACTTATGAAACACTTGAAACTACTAAGGGGGGCACTGTGGAGGCTCTTTGACCAAAGTTGTGACCAAATTAATGACCCCTTGACCTTTATTTAACTGACCCTAATTACCCTCATTGACCTAATTAGCCTTAATTATTGAAAGTGGTTATCAAGAGAAGTGGCCTTTGGCAGAAAACTGCTATTGTTTCAAAATATCTTTTTGATCATATTAATGTATTTACCAGATCGTAAAGAAGGTCATGTGTACACCTAACCTCGAGCTTTGAGTTCATAGATCTATCTAAAGAGTGGATTTTTAAGGGACCATAAGGAAATAACGTTTGTTGCAGGTATATACTGTAGGTATTGTTCTAGGTATTTTCTAGGATTTTAGTAATAAAGTATTTAACACTAGAGCTCCCGTGGTTTGTTGTCTGTTACATAAAGATAGAGGGCAGAGTGGTCAAGTCCAGCAGGTGGCAACTCAGCCACAGGATTTTGGCATTGCCTTTGAGAACTCTGAACAGCAAGGTTTGGTTCAACCAGCTGTGACAGACTGGACTGTGACTGATACCTATATATATATATTTTATATATATTCACTTAGGTTTACATTCATATTTATTTAGAATCATCATTATCATTGATTAGCTATTATCAGTTATTTGTATTATTTCTCAGATGCAGTTTGCTGGGGCAACTAAGCACATATTTAGTTTGGTTATTTCATGTGGTGCCTTGAGACCCCGGACTGGGTAATGCTACTAATATATTTCATTATATTAATTCATTTGTTAATAATCATATTTCATGATATTTATGGGTTATACATTTGAGGTTTACTATGAATATTATTTACTGGATATTTATATATGTTATGTTGTTTGCAGGGTTTCTGAGCTCTTTGAGCTGCCTGTGAATAAATGGTTTAAACGTTATGTCACTCTTTGAGTCATCATTTCGAGTCTGCAACATGTTATTTGTCTGAGTTTTGCCAGAGGGAGACTATAATTTTTCACAATATGTCTACATGGTCTAGGAGGGGGTATGAATTTTGAACATAACAAAAACATAATAAACATGCGCACACCAAATTCATCTGTGCCTTTGTATGCTGAAAAGTCAGAATCTGTACATTGAGGCAATTAATCTATTTTGGGGGACAGGTAGTTCATAATTGGGTCAATCTTTGCCCGAATTCAATGCCAATTAAAAAAGTTCCAGATCCTTAGGGAGGCAGCTGCTCCCACCTGCCCCCCTTGGTTTTTACCCCTATGTGTGTACGCTGATAACAGTGGCGTAACTGGGGAGTCTCGAGCGGGGGGGGGGGGCACCTGGGGGGCACGCGATTCTCTGGGGGGGGGGGCATCCACTATACTAATTGTATATTTTAGCCAGAGTTGGAAAGTTCATATGGGGGGGCACCTGGGGGGCACAGGTCCAAATTGGGGGGGCCTGTGCCCCCCGTGCCCCCCCCATAGGGATGCCACTGGCTGATAATGCAACAAGGAAGCCTATGGTAGAGCATAGACAGCAGCTCAGTCCATGGAAGGTGCGGCATTTATTTTGGGATTATGCCACATTGTGTGCACATATCACAAGTTCACAGCAATGTTTCATATATTCCAGCAATCCAGCATGCACACTGGCCCAGAGTGCAATCCACTGTCAACTAATGCCACAGCCGGTGTAAAATGCAAGAATCATCAGCAGGATTACTGGTGCACTTGGGGGGGGGGGTCTGCAATGCATGTAGAGGACTACATGTATGGTAAGGAGCTGTCAAAAAGGTGAATGAGGAAGTAACTGTATAAAATACATGACTCACGATACATGTATATTGAGGAAAAATATCGCGATATATCTCGATGAATCAAATTTCATGACACCCCTAATAGGCGAAAAAGAATACATACATTATTAAGTGAAAGAGTTTATCTTTTATTTTCCACAATGTTCTCTGTCAAAACTTGCCTGCAAATTCTGGTCGGCTACTAGACAAGATATTCATAATTTTTTTGAAAAAAAAAACAACCAATTTTTACTTGTAAAAATGCATGCACATGTCAATTTTGAATTACTTCTTGTAATTAAATATTTGAAATAAATGTCTGAGAGAACATCGAATGATCATAATTCACATTTGAATCAGGAATTTATCTATGATTCGAATTGGCCATATAAAATGAATAATGTGAAAAATGGCCATGGGCCACAGTAAGGGAGAGCGGGGTACCATGAGCCGCTTTTCCGAAATTAAGCTCCTGAGCCTAAAGTTTCTATGGTAAATAGCTGGTTGTTTTAAATAATCATAGCAAGACCGCTTGGCTACAATATCCAGTGTTGTTACATTATATTCTTAATTCTTAAATAGCCCAAATATTGTCTTTAAAAAGTTTCGTCAAGCGGCTCATCGTGCCCCGACCCTGGGGCACCATGAGCCATGGCATGTGGGGCTGTTTACATACATGCATTATCCTTCTCATTCAACTGTAAAGTACTGATACCTCATAAACCAGATGTTTTACTTGAAATTTTCCCTTGGCATACACCACAATATGGATCAGATGGATTTTACATATTTTTCTATAGAATTGCACAAATGTGTCCTAATAAGGTGCTGATGTCTTGCACTATAGTTCTGGACTTGCAACAGTAGAGTTGTTGCTACAATTCAGCTGTAATTGTACATTAAAACTTTATAGAAAATGGCTCATGGTGCCCTATCTCCAAGTGGCTCATGGTGCCCCATTTGCAAATTTCATTTATTAGTGCATATCACCATTTTCCAGTTTATCATAGTATCAATGTTATGACATCATCCTAGCACATGCCTTATCATCTCTAAGAAGAAGTTTCTTGACGATGCCAGAAATAGTTAAAGTACCAGAAGTAAAAGTTCCACCGCCCAATATGTTTACTTTTCACTCAAATTCACTGGTCAAAATATTTTTTACAATTCTTGGTCCTACATTGAAAAGAAAGATTATGATTGCTACCCTAGCCAGTTCTACATTAATAAAGGAACATATGGTCTTCTCATGAAGCAGTTCTATCTTGCCGTTTTTTTGTAGGGGCACTGGTTCATGGTGCCCCGTGGCTCATGGTGCCCCGCTCTCCCCTAAACCGGGGGTCATTCAAGGCACAGTTTATCACCATGTTTTGCAGTAATATACCAGCAACTTCTTTGAGGAATGGTTGGAAAAATTATCTTGGGTTGATGACCGCACCTTGTATGACAATGTTTTATTTATTCAATCAATACATTTGGCCTAAACAATCTATGTCAAATGCAATGAACAGTTAGAAGGCCTAGCCTTTTCACATTAAAAATAACATTCATATTTCTCCTCTAGAATGCATCGGCAGATGACAAGTAAGAAGCACGAGTCCATTAAGTCTCTCATGGAAGCAAAGGACAATTTTTGAAATTGCAAAAATAGAGAAGGCTCATCCACTGTGAATTTTCATGTGTTTGATCATATATAACCTTTTGTCTTGATTTTAACAAAATGTTCATTACAAATAACACATTCTGAAGCTTCTTCGTCTTTTCTTTCATTGACGATATTTGTACCCAGTTGAATTCCATCATGATTTCTTGAGTGCTCGTTTAGATCCTCTGCTTACTGAACTTTTCTCCACAAACAGAACATCCATATGGCTTCTCTCTGTTGTGAATTTTCCTGTGTTTTATAAGGCTCCTCTTTTGAGCAAACTTTTTGTCACAGTCAGAACATTCAAATGGCTTCTCTCCAATAGGCTCATCTATGTTGTGAATTTTCCTGTGTTTTACAAGGCCGCTTTTACGAGAAAACTTTTTCTCACAGTCTGAGCATCCAAATGGCTTCTCTCCATTCTGGCTTCTTGCAGCTGTTCTTCTACTAGGCTCATCTCTATTATGCAGTTTCTCATGTTTAGTTAGGTGCGCCTTCTGAGTGAACTTCTGCTCACAAATAGAACATTTATAAGGCTTCTCTTTAGTGTGAGTTTTCATATGTCTATCAAGGTCGCCCTTCTGACGGAACTTCTTGCAACACGTAGAACATTCGTACGGCTTTTCTCCATTATGAGTTCTCATATGTCTCGTGAGGCTTGATTTGTCAGTGAATTTCCTCCCACAAGTAGAGCACAGATGAGGCTGCTCTCCTCTGTGGACATTCATGTGGAGCTCCAAGTGGGGTTTCCTCAAGAACCTTTTTTCACACAATGAACAGCCGTATGGCTTCTCTCCACCGTGAACTTCCATATGGGCTTTAAGGCTCTTTTGCGATGAAAAATATTTCCCACAAGTGAAACAGAGATAAGGCTTCTCTCCAAAGTGAGTCTTCATGTGCTGCTCTACACTTATCTTCTTCTCGAATTTCATTTCACAAACTGAACATCCATACAGCTTTTCTCTGCTGTGCATTTTCATGTGGCGATCTAGTTGCTCCTTTCGACGGAATTTTTTGCAGCAAGTAGAACATTCGTATGGTTTCTCTCCACTGTGTATTTCCGCCATATGTAATTTAAGAGCTTCGTTATTGGCGAATGTTTTCTCACAAACAGAACATTTGTTGATCTGATGACCACTGCTGTGAGACCTCTCTATATGTCTCTGAAAAAGTCCTCCTCTGGTGATGAACAGTTTTCGACAGACCGGACACCTTTTGCGGTAGTCTCTTTTGATTTTGTCAGGTGGATTTATTCTAAGTCGAGGCTGTTGTTGTCCCATGTGAATTCCACCTGAACTTTTGCTATGAAACATTCTGTCAGAAGTCTCACTTATTGTCTTTATATTGGGACTTTCGTCTGTTTCAGGCTCCTCCTGGTCACTGCTCTGAATACATTCTTGTTTAATTTCGGTGTCATCAATTGTTTCCCCGCTCCAGTCCTGTTGAGGGATTATATTGATAACACATTCTGTAGGAGTTCCGCTTTCGTCTTTTATAACTACACTCGCAAATGTTTCAGACTTGATGCCATCCTGTAGAGACTGTTCAGTTACTGACAGTCTGGTTTGCTGTACAGTTGGCTCTTTAATTGGGTAACCATTTAGATATTCAGTAAGCTGTTCAGCTGGACTTATAGTCGGCTGTTCAGCTGGACTTATAGTCGGCTGTTCAGCTGGACTTTCAGTTAACTGTTCATTCTTAATCCAATCACATGCCATTTCAACTTTGACATTTTGTTGAATTTCTTCTAAAGCCATTTTTCTTTGTTATATCAATGTGCAGACATGTAGTAATGAATCCAGGGCTATAATGTCCTTTCTGCGATAAGAGATCCTGAAAATAAAAACAAAATAGATCTATAACTGAAAGGAACTTGTGAAACACTTGAAAGTGGTTGTCAAGATAGGTGGTCATAAGCAAATTATCTTTTTTATTTTTTGGGATAAATTTATGTATTCCAATAAATAAATTTATCCCAAGAAAGCATGTTTAAACAATGTAAAGTCAATAATGTACTTTTGTTGTACACTCTTTCCTTCCTTCAAAATATGCTTGACTTCCCATTGATTTTCCTATGTATACAGTTTTGAAACTATTGAGTTAGTGGAGCTAATGTTTTTGTTACATGGAGGGTTCATCTGAGAAAACGGAGAATGTGTGCGCACTTTGTGGCCCCCCCCCCTAGGATCCCCCTATGAGGCTATGACCCATGTTGCACTCATGAAGCATGCTAAAGTCAACAAAATTAATGGAACATAGCGAAATCACTATCATCCCAAATGAAACATAGCAAAATCACTACCATCCCAAATGAAACATAGCAAAATCACTACCATGATACCATCCTAATTGAAACATAATAGAACCATTACCATCCCAAATGAAACATCTATAGCAAATAAATCTATTTGAAATTTATAAAGAAATTAAAAAAAAAAAATTGTTATCATCCTCCACCTGATCAGAATGCTTTCCTGCTGCTTGATAAGCCTTCATTTGCAACACCCTTGCACACAGTAATGTGTTCGTTGAGGTCTGCAGTGGGCAAATAGAGGATTCCTTATATGTCCAAAATAACTTGTCTTAGTCAAGATCTGCCTTAGAGAGTCCCACTTCCTGCACCCAAGCTCTTAACCAAAAGTGTGACAACCTGCCCTAAGAATGTGACAACCTGCCCCGAGTGCTGAATTCTGAAAAATGTCCCATAGGACGTCAAGATTTCGAATGATATAGATATATATTGATCAAACAGATTTAAGTCACTCCCCTTTTAACATTCATATAGATTGGCAGTGCTCCTGCATGCTTTAAATAGAAATAGTAGCATATTTAAGTTCTAGACAATGTGACAACCTGCCCCCGTGATAACCAGCCCGGTCTCCCCTACAACCGCTGAAACATGTCCTGGTACTTGGATCACCTGAAGTTAACGCTTTTGAAACAAGGGAAGACACCCATTCCCACGGCCGTTCTTGAATTGCCTGACATTTTGTGTTTGATTGTCGAAATGGTTCATATTTCATTTAAATAATCAATGTCATAGTTCCCCAATCAGTAACACTGCAACAATTCACCACTGTTTAATATTGCTACTTTCTTCGGATGAATATTGTTTGATCACCACGGAGGAACTTAATAATTATTAGTGTTTTATTGTTTGGGTGAAGTCAAGATACCAAACTTTTTGCTGAATGCTTACAAGTGATTATTTTTGGATTTCTAGGGCTTCATATTATCAGAAGTGAAATATCTCATTTAACTTTGCCTTCACTGAGAATTAATCTTATTCAAAAAAGTGTTCAAGGTACCCCTACTTTTCAAAGTCACCTCGTATTACAGTACTGTTCTATTGAGTAATTCCTTCCGTTTTTAAAAAACGTCTTCTGTTATCACACGTTTGTGGTTCTCTTACAAATTTCTGAGATTCTTTAACAACTTTGATTATCTTACCTACTTCTCGGAGAAATTTTTGGCTTTCTCTGATGAATTTCTGAGTGTAACATTAAACAATGTTGGCCATCTTATCTGTAGAAAATATGACAAGAAATCATAGATAGTTCGTAAGTCAATCTCGGAAATTTTAAGATTGTCATTTATCTCAATAGTTTCTACAATTATCTAGTCTCAGCTCATTTGTGCAATAAATGGTGGAATACTGAGCTAGGTTCAAATAGTTTGCCTCAGGGGCGGACTGGCGGCATTTCGGGCCCGTGGCAAAATAAGTCAACGGGCCCCTACATCTCTACCGTTGACGCTATTTCCAATTAAAAAAGAAGAATTATACAGGTAAAATTTGGCAAATTGTTAATATTTGGTTGGGGGCCTCCGTATGCATAGGAGGCTGTGCTTTTCAGTTTGTGTATTTTCGACACATAATCACGAACTTAACCGGAAAATTTTGCTCTTTTCATAAAATTTTTATTTTTTGAGATCTTGTGGGCCCCCCTGAGTTGATGGGCCCGTGGCAGCTGCCACTTTGCCATGTAGGCCAGTCCGCCCCTGGTTTGCCTTCGAGGCATAGAGGCATGTGTTTAAAGCCATTTTGTGTCATTCCACAGCAGTATTTAATTTCCTTAAACTTGCATACAAACTACACATGTGCACAGTTCAGCATGCTAATATAATTAATTTATAATACATGTACATAATTTGAATTTCTCATACATGTTGTATTAGACCCAGGAGTCAGTCGAATTAGTTGAAAAAGTCAGTCACATTAGAATCAACTAGTCACTTGCGTTCTTTTGCTGAAGCCAGTTGGAATTTGTAGGGTAAGAAAGCATATCCAAGGATAAAAACCACTTTGAAAGTGGCTTAGAGTTACACCTGTTTCTCACATATATGTTTTAAAAACTATTTTTTAAATAATTGTAAACATGTTATTTTGAAAATGAAAATTCAATGTTTGTAAATCTTGCATTTTGCTTTTTTTCGGGAACAGTTTTTGGAAAAGCTGAATTTAGTCAGTCATAATTTTATTCAACTAGTTGGAGTTGAATTCTGCCAACTGGTTGAATTCACCAGTTGAAATCCTGTTTTGTCAGTCATGATTTGATTTTCTACTGACTCCTGGGTCTATGTTGTATACTTAAATTATTGTTAAAATCTCATTCAAGGCATTTTTACCTTTACAAGCTGTGTGGCTGACTGGTTACAGACCAGCTGGCCTGCTCTGCTGAAGGTCCTTGCCCATGGAGTTTGAACCCAAGGTGTTAAACCAAAATTGATGGATGATTGGGGCTTTACGTCCTGTGGTTATGCACTTGGTAGGCTAATTAGACAGGGGGAGGACCCAGCAATGAGGCAAAAGATGATTGAAACAGTCATCCAACATAGGCCATGGTGACCTGGCAAGAGCTGGATTTGAACCCTGGACCCAGCGATTGGCAGCCCAGCACGCTACCACTAGACCAACCCTCCCCCCTGTTCATGCTGTTGAACCAAAAAGATTTTTAGTGGATCTTTCAGAGATATATCACAGCTGGATGTCGTTCAGAAGAGATGTTAAATTGGCTGCCCCTCATATAAATGTTTATACTGAGCAAGTGAAAGATCCCTCAAATGTGTAAAACAGTGGGGGGATCAAGACAGGGTAGTCGGGGGACTAGAAGTGTTTCGTCATTCTCGAGTCTGCGTTGCCTTATATTGTCTAGTCTACAAACTATTGTTAATCTCAGTCATCTAGGTCGAGTGGAGGCCCTCTGTGATCTTTTGTTGTGCCATTATTGGGCAACCATTAATTTTGTTTTCCAGGGGAGGGGTTTGGACTTTTCCTCAGCGGTTAATTATTTAACGGTAACGGCAGCAGTAATTAGGCCTATTCATTTTGAGCGTGCTAAGAATATTTAATTCCTATAACAAGCATCACCTTGTTAAGAAATACCCCTACCACAAACTATTTATTTCAAGACTGGCCAAAAAGAATTTATTTATTTCACCAAAACAGTTGCACCCTTACTGTTATTCCAATGGAAGCCAGACGGTTGAATAATTTCTGAAATGTTTGACCTTACGCAAAATGCATAATTTCTGAAATGTTTGACCTTACGCAAAATGCAAACTGCTTAGTGCTTACCAGAATAACCAGATGTAGGTTGTCGTCACAGCAGATTAGTATTAAGCCTATTTTGTCTGGTATTATGATTTGATAATGCATAAGACCTTATAAATGTCACCACACTCATTATTCCGAGACTTGTTAAACTACTGAATTCAATGGGAAAACGTCAAGGGGTTCAATAATATTGCTGCCAACAGTATCCACAATGCTACATGTATGCTACCTATATGGATCTGTTGACCTATATACCTACCTATTAGGCATATACATGTATCGTCTGCCTACAGTGGGGTATTTAGGGGGGCCATTGGGCCATGACCCCCCCCCCCCGCTCAGGCCATTTATAGATATGCCCCTGTCTGCCTACCTTATGATTGATCCATATCTACCTTCCTTCCTTCATTCCTTGCTTCCTTCTTTCTTTCATTCCCTGGTTAATTCCCTCCTTTATTCCTTCCTTCATTGCTAAAATTTCCTCCCCTAATCTCCCTCCCTCCCCTCCCTCTCTCAGGGTGCAACACATTACACATAGATTTTGTGTGCTTTTGTTGAATTTTGCCTATTTTATGGCTTATCAGGCTTATATAGACAATAATTACTCAACTAACATCGTTATAAACCAGCGGTGAAACGTCCCACTACTGCCGGCGGTCAAATCAAATCAAAATCAAATCAGTTTATTTTACGTCGGTGTTTCAAGGAACAGTACAACATTAGCCAAAGGCTATTTTTACCGACAGTTAGGATAATAAATTATGAATAGTTAAAAACAAGTAAATAACATAAAACATGTAAATATATAATAAAATAGACAAGAAAATCACATACAGGTAAAAATATTAAAATCGAGTAATGCAAGAGTCTTTGAATTTGGAAATCACAGTCTAGAGAATCACAGTCTTATCACAATTTCTTCATGCGCTTTCAGGCATGGTCCAGCGATCGATCTTGCTTCTGAATGTCTTCAGGTCACAGTCCTTATCTTCATCTGTTAGAATGTTCCACAGTTTGGCCCCTCGAAACTTTAGCGAATTTTGGCCCATACGTACAGTTCTGCTGTGTCCTAAACATAGTTGATCTTTCTTGCGTAAGTTGTAACTGGTTTCCTTTACTTCAAATAAGTCCCACATAAAAGGTGGGGATAATTTGTTTCTGGCTTTATACACTTCAATTAAAATGCCTCTGTTTCTGGCAAGTTCCAAAGTTGGTAATCCAGCCTTTTGTAATAGCTCCTCGTAGTTAGAGTCCCAGTCTTGATAGACATACTTGAGGCTCGGTATTGAAGTCTCTCCAATTTACTCGTGTTCACTTTACCGCAAAAATGCCACACAAGATTGCAGTAACTAAAATGGGACAAAATAAAACATCTAAAAATGGCCATGCGTGATTTAAAATCCATATACTTTGACAAACGTTGTAAAACGGCCAGTTGTGCAGCAGCTTTCCGACACAGTAGTTTGACATGACTAGAAAAATTGAGATCTTTATCTAAGGTAACTCCAAGCAAGGTTACGTTACTCTCAGATGTTATTTGATTTCCACACACTTGAAAATTAGTCACTCCTCGATCTTTCAGGACTATTGCTTGGAATTTCGATGGGTTGGCTTCCATCATATTTTCCTTAAACCAAGTGATGGCATTTTCGGATTCTGATGTTAATGTCCGTATAAGTCCAGCCTTTGTGTCATTTACTACTGTAATGGTGTTGTCGTCTGCGTAGTTCGTGAGTATTGAACTTTCAAGAGCTGCGTACAAGTCATTAATAAAAACATTAAATAAAATTGGGCCCATTACAGAGCCTTGGGGCACTCCCTTAATTAAAATCCGACTTCCGCTGAGTATGCCCGCTAGTTTCACTCTCTGATTCCTGTTGCTGAGATACGACCACATAAATGCACATCCAGCATCAGACAATCCATAAGCTTTTAGCTTTGAGATAATTAAAGGATGGGGCAAACAGTCAAACGCTTTGCTCAGATCCATGAGCAAAGATCCTACTTGTTTCTTGTCGTCCAACGCACTTTTCCAATCCTCGATCAGGCGTAGCAGAGCATATTGACAACTATAACCTGCTCTGTAGGCCGATATACGTGGGTCCAAGATCTGGTTGAGGAAGGGCAACATCTGCTGATGGATGATACGTTCCAGTAACTTTGATAGTGAAGGCAAGATACTAACAGGACGGTAGTTTTTCATGACGAGGTTGTCTCCCTTTTTGAAGAGCGGGACTACATCCGCTGGCTTCGCGTCATCTGGGAAAGTACTCGAATCAACACACTGATTGTAGATCATCATCACATGTGAGCTGATATATGGGGCGACAGGTTTAAGTAACTTTGACGGAATATAATCACAGCCAGTGGCTTTCGTGGTGTCAAGGTTTTTGATTATACTCAGTACCGTGTTATAGTCCACATGTCCAAAATGGAAATCACATTTGTTCATCTTTTGTTTTATATCCAAGATGCTTGAATGATTTTCAAAATAACTAAAGCATTTCTGTATAAAATCCTTATTTGACTCAGACCCTTGTTTTAACTCTATATTGCCTCCGATCTTTGAAGCAATGTTAACATAAAAGTCATTTAGTTCTTCCGCTACAACCACTGGGTCGGTCAAAATGGTGTCATCTTTCCTCAGCATGATGGTATCGCTGGTAGAGGCGCCTTTGTTTGTGAGGAAAGGCTTTACTGTTTTCCAGAAATTCGGATTTTTTCCTCCTTCTTTGCATTGATTATTAAAGTAGTCCCGAATAGCCGTTTTTCGAACAGATGTAACAAGATTTCGCTGGAGTCGGTATATCTCCCAATTTCTGGCATTTGGGTGCTTCTTATATCGTTTGTACAATCTGGCTTTGTCTCTGACTGCTCGTCGCAATTGTTTATTCTTAAATGGATCCTCATCCGATCGCACTTTCGCAGTCTTTAGCGGGGCATGTTCATTTATCACATCCAGTAATAGTGTCTGCAAGGCCCAGTAGTTGTCAGACACATCATCAAATATCTGACAAGCTGTTGGTGGAATGTAGCTCACATCACTCACATAATTTTCAACATTGAAAAGTTTATACTGTCTGTAAGTGATGGTCTTTGGGCGTCTTCTCGGGGCATTAGTCTTCAACACGGCAAAGATGAAAACGTCCCAGCGGTGATTCAGTGAAACGTCCTGCTACCGGCGTACAGCAGGTTCAAAACAAGCAGGAGGTGCAAGAGGTAAGCTGCAAATGAATTCCTGAGGGGGGGGGCAGCGGTGAGTGCCTTGTGACCCTGTTAACACTTCCCCCCTCCAGGGGCGTTTCACGGAAAATGTGGGGGGGGGGACACGCACGAAGATCCCATGTGTTTGAGAACACCTGGTATATATACACGCGGTGACGTGGTCGGAATCGGGGGGGGGGGGACATTTCATATTATGTCCCCCGGGTCAAATATGTGGGGTGGGGGGGCATGACCCCCCATCTCCCAATAAATTACGCCCATGCTGCTGATGCCAATGAATGATTGGCCCATGATTTCGCTCATATAGCTAAACTACCACTTGTAGTTCAAGTCAGTACCTGATTTACGTGTGTGGAGGCCCCTGTGCTGAGAAGTCATGGGGGCCCCCGAAATGCGTTACGTTGAGATGTTTCTGCAACTTTTGGAAGGGTCATGTAGACTCTGTAATTGCATGTACATGTAATTTGGCTAAATCGATAAAATACTAAAACTGATTAATATGTTTATTGAGATGGGAGACCTTTTTTAATGGATTTTCTGTCTCGTTAATGTTGGTAAATACCTGAAAGGGAGCAGGTATTGTCAGGCAGTCCATAGCAATATTCTCCCACGAACCAAACTTATTCTATGAAGTACATACTTTTGTGTTTTTACTTTACCCTATAGTGGAAAGGCACCATGATGAAAGATAATGTTGCAACTTGCCCACCAGAAACACATGCACACAATTTTAATGGATGGTCACTAAATGGTTATCATTAGTATTGTAGAGACAGACAGCAAAAAATGCCAATGTATAATGATTTTATGGCAAGTGGCTGTAGATGTGGCACATTTATATCAAGTTATCATACTATTAATTCACGGACCCCTTACGCTACTCCAACAAAACTACTAATTGCCCAGCTATGATATCTTGCAAGCTGCTTTTCTACACTCTCTACAATGTCCTTAGCTAGGTTATATGTTCAAATAACAGTCACAGAGGCTGAGGTGATGTTTTTTCATAATCTAACTGTAGGCTGTCACAAAACACCCTTTATTTTCCCCCTCCTCACATGCATGTCTTCACGGGTGTTATGCTTTTAATAAAATTGAGGTTTGTTGGCCAGAAGGAAACACTGATGCAGTGGGCTCACATCCGATCCAAAAAAAGGAACATTGTTGCACATGATTGACCTGGATGGCAGAAAACCTTTATAAGGCCTGTAATCAAACCAATAATTAACATTGATAATCAAGGACCAGTGGAGGTGCACAATCACAAATGCAGAAAGAATTGTCTCATCTTGCAATAGAAGTTCCACTATCACTTCTGCTGAATTTAACCTGTAAATGTATCTCCTGGCATGTCTGAATATGATGACCTTTTCTTTTATGTATTTTCTTAATTGTACATGATGCTTTTAAAAATGTCAGAAATTTCAGAACCAATGTATACACAACAGCAAAACAAAAATCTATGAACACCTTTGACAAAAAAAACTACAAACTTGAAATAAAACATTAAACCTGGGCACCTGAAGGACTGAGGCCAGAGCAGAGCCCCCAAGAGTGGGAGGGGGCCCCAAGAGTGGGAGGGGGCCCCCAAGAGTGGGAGGGGGCCCCAAGAGTGGGAGGGGGCCCCAAGAGTGGGAGGGGACCCTCCAGAGTGAGAGGGGGCCCCTCAGAGTGAGAGGGGGCCCCTCAGAGTGAGAGGGGGCCCCTCAGAGTGAGAGGGGGCCCCCAGAGTGAGAGGGGCCCCCAGAGTGGGAGGGCCCCGAGCCCCCCAGAGTGGGAGGGACCCAGAGTGGCAGGGCCCCCCAGAGTGGGAGGGGCCAAACAGGTGGGGGCCCCCAAACAGGCGGTGGCCCCCAAACAGGCGGTGGCCCCCAAACAGGTGGAGTCCAAGAGTTAGTTGGAGCCCCCCCAGACGGAAGTCCGGCAGGGGAGGGAGGCCAAGAGAGGAAGGGACAGGGCTCCCACATATCAACCACAATTTTCCGCTGGTTTAACAGATCACCTGTTCACACCAGCAACATTTTTGGTAAAAATGACAATAATTTTGAAATATAATTACAAGAAGGTTGGGGCCCCACAATTTAATCATTCACAATGCCCTACTTAATGCACAAGTAGGTTATGTCTCAGATTGGCATCATTCGTGTGAACTATAATACGAATTTGGTATAAATTTACGCGTGATCTGCTTGTGTGGGGGCCCCCTTAAATGTGGGGGCCCTGTGCAGCCGCACACTCCGCACATTCCTAAATCGGGCACTGGTTCAAGTTGTAGCCTAAGAGCTCCTAAGTTCAAGTTGTATCGTGATATATAACATATGCTTTTGATTTTTTTTTATTTGCTTTATTTGGAAAGATGAATATATACATACATGACATGAATGGACGGAATAAAAACATGATGGAAATGGTTTGAGTTTTTGATTTATAATATTTTTTTTAAAAGTTTTGACTAGATTGTAAATGGTAAAACATCTTCCCAGGATAACACCCAAAAAGTCCAGAGAATAGGACTTATTTCCATTGGGGTCCTAGAATTTAAATTTAAATTTGAATTTTTATAAATTTTTTGGACGGTCCGGTTCAGGCCAAGAGGCATAGCAGCATATTAATTTAGAAATAAATAAATTCAGAGATAAATTTGTCTCTGCTTCGTTCTCTTAAATGTTTTTTGACAGCTTTTTTAAAACCTTTCTTTCTATTTATGCTTTTTATGCCCTCTGGTAAACCGTTCCAATCCTTAATGCCATTAATATAGAAAGTAGAGTCAATGCCTTTTGAGTGAGGAACTTTGAAATTGGAAGATCCGGATCGGGTGTTCTTCTTTTAACATTGCAACATGCATCTATTTTATAAGGAAAGCCGATACTAACCCCACAAGTATCACAACATTCTCCCTCTCTGTTGACATTGGAAGAATGATAACAATGTACACTTCTTCTTCTTCTTCCAATAAAGTACCGACACCGGTTGGTGTATCTTCGTACTGATGAGTGCGGATAAAAACAGATGGTGCAGCGATAAAATCCAGGGTCATTCCGGTTAAAATTGGCATTTTGTAAAATCCATTGATGTTTAAAACCCCTTGGGTTATAGTGTTAAAACCTTGATATAAAAGGTATTTAAAACCCTATTAAAAACCATTGCTAAAATCATCAGGCACAATCACGGCTTAGAGTTCAATCTCGATAAAAAGGCTTTAAATTGATCCAGGGTTGTTAATTTGGATCTCAGAGGTATATTATTCCAAATTCCTATTGTACTAGGATAAAATGACGCCTTGTACAATTCTGTTCTGCATTGTGGCACCTGCAGCCTGACCAGATTTCCTCTTGTGGCTGAAACTGCCGAGAGAACCATTGGTTTAGGCAGAGCAACCAATTCATTAAGAATCTTGTACATCATCATCGCCTTGGCTTGTCTTCTTCTTTCCTCCAGGGTCTTCCATTTCAGCAGATTAAGCATCTCTGTGACGCTCGAAGTTCTCCTGAAGTCTCCGGTGACATATCTAGCTGCCCGTCTCTGTACCCATTCTATCGCATTGATGTTACACTTGGTGTGCGGATCCCACACCACACCACAGTATTCGACTAGCGGCCTTATTAAAGTGGTGTAGCAGAGGACTTTGGTTTCCCTTGGGCATCTTGAAGTATTTCTCTGGACGAAGTTCAGGGTATTGTGAGCTTTCTTGGTGATCTTTCCGATGTGCTCGTTCCACGACAGCTTTTCATTGATGTTGACTCCTAAATATTTGACAGATTTCTCCACAGAGAGTGTCTGACCATGGATTTTGTAGGCATGTTGAATCTTAGTTCTCTTTTTGGTGACGTTCATGACTTGACATTTATGCGGGTGAAATTCCATCATCCAGTCCTTCTCCCATAATTGAAGTTTGTCCAGATCTGCTTGTAGAATTTCGCAGTCTCTGTCAGACTTAATCTCCCTGTACAGGGCACAGTCATCAGCAAACAGTCTAACCTTAGTACCTGGCGAAACGCAGTCGGGTAGGTCATTAATGAACAGCAGGAAAAGCAGGGGTCCCAGCACACTTCCCTGGGGGACTCCTGATAGTACAGGCGCTGAGCTTGAGGTGCTGTTTTCCAGGACTACCTGCTGTTTCCTGTTGCCCAGAAAGTCAGCAATCCATCGATGTTGTTGGTGTCTAATCCCATAATAATTGAGCTTGTACAAAAGCCTGGCATGGGGGACTTTGTCAAAAGCTTTAGCAAAGTCGAGCAGGATCACATCCGTTTGTGTTGAATTGTCCATCACTTGCCTGAAATGCAACCCAGTGTCAATAGCCACCTGGTGTAAAATGACAAAACTCATCAGTGGCGGATCCAGCATTCCTATTTGGGGGGGGGGGGGATGTACATGAGGAGAGGCTGCCGAAATAAGCATATAATGCAGTTATTACAGTGCCCTGAGTCAAAGTGGTCCAGAAGGCCGAAAACACTGTCATCTCAAAGGGCATGCATTTTATAGTTTCTGGCGGGGGTTAATCTTTTTCTTAAAAAGATGTAATTGTTTGATTCAGGAATGAATTTTCGGCATGAAATTAATAATTATGGTCACCGTTACCAAGAGGTCCACAGGGGTGC
Source organism: Platynereis dumerilii (assembly GCA_026936325.1). Classification (NCBI taxonomy): domain Eukaryota; kingdom Metazoa; phylum Annelida; class Polychaeta; order Phyllodocida; family Nereididae; genus Platynereis; species Platynereis dumerilii. The sequence continues at coordinate 1,402,289 of JAPTHN010000088.1, read as the reverse complement.
CAGAACAGGGCAGGGGGGACAATTGACCCCCTACCCTCGAGTCCAAAAAAAAAAATTTTTAAGGGGGCCGGGGGGGGGGCAAAGGGGGTAAGTTGTAATTACATATTCATATTATTGACTCTATTTGAATTTTGTCACACGAAATTGTCGCTAATAAGATTTGCCCTTTTTCGAGGAGGGTATAATTTCTTTCTGCAGTTCTGCAGCAATTCTGCAGGAAGCTGCAGAATTCTGCAGTTCTGCAGCAATTATGCAGAAAGCTGCAGAATTCTGTAGGAAGCTGCAGAATTTCACAAATTCTGCAGATGCCTGCAGAATTCTGCAGTTTCCTAAAAATTCTGCTGGAAGCTGCAGAATTCTGCAGTTCTGCAGCTCCCTGCAGGATTTCTGAACCTCTGTTACAACCTCCAGCCTGGTGCAATGCACCTGCAAAGTTCAGACCTCTTTGACAAGTACATTGCCGCTACCCAGGAAACGTTGGTTTGGGGGTTTAGCGGTTTGGAGGTCGGCAGGGGGGTCGGGGTATTGGTGCTCCTTTGTCGCTGCAGCATTTCTGAAAAGTTTCTGCAGCAGAATCTGTATTTCTGTAGGAGTTATGCAGCTTGGGAGGTTTTATGCAGGAAGCTGCAGAATTCTGTAGGAAACTGCAGAATTTCACCCATTCTGCAGGTTCCTGCAGAATTCTGCAGTTTCTTAAAATATTCTGCAGGAAGCTGCAGAATTCTGCAGTTCTGCAGCTCCCTGCAGGATTTTTGAAGCTCTGTTACTTCATTCAGCTTATTGCAATGCATCTGCAAAGATCTGACCTCTTTGACAAGGTCTTGCTGCTACCCAGGAAACGTTGGTTTGGGGGCGTAGCGGTTTGGGGGTCGGATGGGGGGGGTTGGGGTTTTTGGTGCTCGTCTGGCCCAGCAGCGTTTCTGAAAAAAATTCTGCAGCAAAATCTGTAATTCTGTAGGAGTTATGCAGCTTGGGAGGTTTTATGCCCCTATGCAGCTAGCTGCAGAATTCTGCAGGAAGCTGCAGAATTTTGCAGGAAGCTGCAGAATTCTGCAGTTCTGCAGCTCCCTGCTGGATTTTTGAAGCTCTGTTACTTCATTCAGCCCATTGCAATGCATCTGCAAAGTTCAGACCTCTTTGACAAGGTCTTGCCGCTACCCAGGAAACGTTGGTTTTGGGGGGGGTAACGGTTCGGGGGTCGGGGGTTTTGGTGCTTGGCTGGCCTAGCAGTGTTTCTGAAAAAATTCTGCAGCAGAATATTTAATTCTGTAGGAGTTATGCAGCTTGGGAGGTTTTATGCACTTATGCAGCTAGATGCTGTAGAATTTCACAAATTCTGCAGCCACCTGCAGAATTTCACCAATTCTGCAGCTGCCTGCAGAATTCTGCAGTTTCTCAAAAAATCCTGCAGGATATTTGAAGCTCTGTTACTTCATTCAGCTTATTGCAATGCATCTGCAAAGTTCAGACCTCTTTGACAAGGTCTTGCTGCTACCCAGGAAACGTTGGTTTGGGGGCGTAGTGGTTTGGGGGTCGGATGGGGGGGGGGGGGTTGGGGTTTTTGGTGCTCGTCTGGCCCAGCAGCGTTTCTGAAAAAATTCTGCAGCAAAATCTGTAATTCTGTAGGAGTTATGCAGCTTGGGAGGTTTTATGCCCCTATGCAGCTAGCTGCAGTATTTGCAGGAAGCTGCAGAATTTTGCAGGAAGCTGCAGAATTCTGTAGGAAGCTGCAGAATTTCACAAATTCTGCAGCCAGCAGAATTTCACCAATTCTGTAGCTGCCTGCAGAATTCTGCAGTTTCTCAAAAAATTCTGCAGGAAGCTGCAGAATTCTGCAGTTCTGCAGCTCCCTGCAGGATTTTTGAAGCTCTGTTACTTCATTCAGCCCATTGCAATGCATCTGTAAAGTTCAGACCTCTATGACAAAGGTCTTGCCTCAACCCAGGAAAGGTTGGTTTTTCGGGGGTAACGGTTCGGGGGTCGGGTGGGGGGGGGGGGTCGGGGGTTTTGGTGCTTGGCTGGCCTAGCAGCGTTTCTGAAAAAATTCTGCAGCAGAATATTTAATTCTGTAGGAGTTATGCAGCTTGGGAGGTTTTATGCAGGAATCTGCAGAATTCTGCAGGAAGCTGTAGAATTCTGTAGAAAGCTGCAGAATTTCAATTCTGCAGCTGCCTGCAGAATTCTGCAGTTTCTCAAAAAATTCTGCAGGAAGCTGCAGAATTCTGCAGTTCTGCAGCTCCCTGCAGGATTTTTGAAGCTCTGTTACTTCATTCAGCCCATTGCAATGCATCTGCAAAGTTCTGACCTCTTTGACAAGGTCTTGCCGCTACCCAGGAAACGTTGGTTTGGGGGCGTAGCGGTTTGGGGGTCGGATGGGGGGGTGGTTGGTTTTGGTGCTTGTCTGGCCTAGCAGCGTTTCTGAAAAAATTCTGCAGCAGAATATTTAATTCTGTAGGAGTTATGCAGCTTGGGAGGTTTTATGCACTTATGCAGCTAGCTGCAGAACTCTGCAGAATTCTGCAGTTTCTCAAAAAATTCTGCTGGAAGCTGCAGAATTCTGCAGTTCTGTAGGAAGCTGCAGAATTCTGCAGTTCTTCAGCTCCATGCAGGATTTCTGAACCTCTTTTACTTCCTCCAGCTTATTGCAAGGCATCTGGAAAGTTCAGACCCCACTCAGGTATGTGCCAGTCGGATACCCCTCAAGGGAGCAGTTCTTTACACTATTGGTAGGAAGAATGTTTGTTTTGATTTTGCTCACTCACTTCAAACGGCCAGGGCAACATTATTTACCGACAGATCCTTTTGAAACTTTGGATTTAAATTGTATGAAACCTAAATTTTCGATTGAGGCATGATACAACTGTGTATCTTGATTAAAAGTGGCCGAAAAACGTAATTTTATCTCGATTTGACAATCGCGCCAGGCCAAGCCTATGAATTTTTAGGCCAAGCCTATATAGTCTGTTCCACAGCCCCAGTATACTTATGGCCCGTGGAACAGGCTAAAGCCTATAAGGCCTTTACCTCTCACAGTGTCACTCATGAAAGTGCTAATTGCCACCAGGAGCTAATTGATTTAATTGCATTTATTGATTTAATTGCATTTCAAATGTTACTATGAAGCAAGCTTTCGGAAGTTTACAATCAACTCAATTGAACAAAGAAGAATTGAACTAATCATAGAGCTATAAGGGGAAGAGGGCACGGCCGGCTACATCACAGGTTCACTCAGTGTCTCTCATGAGACTATAACGATGTGTGAAAAATCACAACTACAAGTTAAAAAATAACGTGCAAGCACTTTAAGCAGCACAGGCAGTGCATGGTTCCAACACAGGCACACCACTCACGGATATACTATAAGGAGAAGAAGAAGAAGAAGGCATGGTTGACCTTTGACCCATGAAAGGCACCCGTTTTAGTTTCTTTATAATTTTTTCCATCACAGAAGGGCACCAAAAGTGACTGGTCAAAAGTTAAAAACCTACAGAGAATGTAGAGTAAATTTGAATGAGATTGGTGAAAGAGAGCTACCTCCAGAGTGCTAACAAGATTACATGAAATGCTTGGAGTAAGAGCAGCTTTGCTGCTAATAAGAGCAGCTTTGCTGCTAAAAAAGCAACACATTGGGGCCCAGGTTAGTTAATAGCAATTTATACTACACTGAACATTATTTAAAAATAACGTGCAAGCACTTTAAGCAGCGCATTCATTGTTTCTATTTTATGAACTATGAAAGACAATTCTACATGAACTGTGAAACCTGTCATTTTTTATGATATGACACTAGATTATGTTTGGTAACATAGAATACTGTAGATGTAGATTTGAATTTTTTGATTTTTCGATTTTTCAATTCTTGATTGACACATGTATCTGTATTTGATATTTCTGTTGTCATTAAAAGTTTATATATATATCTAACAGAAATCCATTATAGGCGTAGGCCTACATGCCCTGGAGGATCTGTTACTGGACCATAAGGATTAAAATTACTCCGGAGGATTAAGTGAATCAGGAACAAAAATACTAATAATATATAGTTAGTTATTTATTGATATGTTAAACATGTCCATATACATGGATCTCCATTACCTAAATAAAATTTTAATGTATGATTGTAGCTTCAAGCAAAAGCCGATTTTTTTATCCTCCATATCCACACTTCACAGAAGCAGAAGAAGGAACTTGCCTAGCATTAAACACTGCTGACAGCCACGTGCGTGTTACTGCCTTAAACTAGTTAAAGTTAAATTAAATATATATAATAAAAGATCTGCCAAAAAACAGAATTTGATGACCCCAAAGTCTGTCAGAGTTAAAACTCTAAAGTGCTGGGCAAGAACATCAAACTTCAGCTGAATTAATGTAATTTCATAGGGCTTTTCTGTTTCTGTTTCTGTTTTTTTTCTTAAACAGTACTTTATAACTTTGGAAATTTCAGAATTTTTATTTTTGTACACAGAACAGTAGGTAGTATTCGAATGTGTCAATTTTCAGTGGGTTTTTATTTTGCATATATATATACTTTACAAAAGTCCTGTTAGAGTGTGAAATACATTTTGTGCTGTTTACAATGGTGCCAAAATCATTTTTGTGAGGTAAAAACATGGCTAAGTTATGCAACTATGACTTGACTGTAGCAGACTCAAATCTGACTTGACTGGAGTGAACATTGCCTTTGGGGTATACCCCCGCCCCCTGCAGTCCCCTGCATTCCACGTGTATGCTGTACAGCAAAATAGAGATAGAATGAAGAATAAACAGTAATTTGTAAGATAATTGACAAAACCAACTAAATGATCTAAAGTTTGAACTACCAAAAGAAAAGCTTCATCAACAGTGCTGTGAGGCAAACAAGAACAGCAGAGTTTGGTTATACAGTAGCCTACAACATCGAATATCTGGTCTGTCAAACCGAACAAATCTAACAGAAATCAGAATTAAATAATAATGATTAAAAGGCCCAATGTAAAAAGTGCTGTCACAGTCTGTCTCATTTCTAGAATGGGCAGTGGTCATCAAAAATCTGACAAAAATGGCGCCAAAACGTCACAAAATTGGATGAAAAATTACAAAAAAGCTCATCTATCCACGAGTATGTGTTTTCTACTGTGTGACCTTTAGATTCTGAGCAGTCAGGCCAAACACGGTTTGCATGTTGTGAGTCTACATTTTTTTTTTTCTACTAAAAAAAAAAATTTTTTTGTTTACATTTTTTTTTTTTTTTTTTTTTGAGGGGGTGGGGGGCGGTCGCCCCTTTCGCCCCCCCCTGGATCCGCCCCTGATTGTGATAACATGTAATTATGATTTCTCAACTTTACCCCTGTCTCTCGATTGCCATTGACCATGTTGAACTGACCATCTTCTACATGCTAGGATGCGCGCGCATCTCTGATAGCTTGACCCTTGAACCCCAAAGCAACAGTCCAATTATTTTCGTAATTAATTTTTTTGTTACGGTGGGCCACCAAAATATAGACTGGGCTTTAGGAAAATTGCATTGGGAGACTGTATTTCAAGTTTGAGTGAGATTGGTGAGAGAGGGCGATCTCAGCAGTGCTAACAAGATTAGCCAAAATTCTTTGGGTAAAAGCAGCTGTGCTGCTAATAAAAAAACCCTCCTTAATGACATTTTAATCATCTAATCACCCTCCTAACGGTCTAAAGGGGGTAAATAGCACAAAATTTCCTCTTTTTAGCATTGTAAGAATTGATCTATCTATCTATCTATCTTAAATCTATCTATCTGTCTACCTATCTATCTATATGTCTATCTATCTATCTATCTATATGTCTATCTATCTATCTATCTATCTATCTATCTATCTATCTATCTATCAATTAACCCATCTATCTATCTATCTTTCTATCTATCAATCTATCCACCATGCTATATATCTATCTATCTATCTACGCATCTATCTTCTTTCTAACTATATCTACCTACACCTTGTGTAGCTGTATGTTTATATACATTTCATCTTTTCCAAAATAGCATTTTCATGGTTGCTTATCTGTAAATGTCAATTTAAAACATAACTATGATGCAGGGGCGTATCTAGAAATGGCCTGAGGGGGGGGCCATTACATGGGGTGAATACGAGGCGCTCAGCGGCATTTCCTATCTCTTCCATGTTAATTTTTGGCCTGAAGGGGGGACATGGCACCATGCCCCCCTAAATACGCCACTGCTATGATGTAAATATATCTGTATCAGCCAAAGACAATGTTAGTGTCCATAACTATCAGTTGATTGTGTTGAAATAATATTTTTTTACAAAGAATAATGAACTTCTGGCTTGGTCTGAGTGGTGATATATTTGCTTAAAATTGACAATGTGCGCACCCTTGCGCACTTTTCTAATGTGGCCTATCATATCAACTAACATTTAAAGTATAATGTCCCAAAATATCAAATTCGCCAAGCATGTCCCTGTTGAGATATGACAGTTTTAATAAAGACTATTTTCATTAGTTTTTTCCGACTTTTTAACTTGAATCATTGAGAATCAGGGGTTATAATTGTCCTAATTTTTCGGGAAAAAAACTGACTTGTAGGTCTTTAAAAGGCCGATTTTATAGGATCAATCAATAACCAGAAACTTTGGATCCCTTCCTTTTGATGCATGGACTTGACAGGGGCTTCCAGGCAGGCCTGGAAATGGGGTAAAAAGTTTGAAAAGTGCGGGCGAGACGCTGATTGGATGAAAGACTACCGAGGCCAATAAAGAGACCATTAGCACAGGGGCTAATACCGCGAAATTCAAAGGATTTTTCAAATTTTCTTTTGATGATTTTGACACATTTGTGTGTAAAACATAAAATTTAGCAAATGGATCATGACCAAATGGAGTGTTCTATCCTGTTAACTTATAGATCCATGAACTAATCCTGGGGGGGGTACTCACTATATTCAAGTGTACACATATGCTTGGCTCAGTTGGCCTCCTTTTTCAACTGAAAAATTCCTATAGAGTTGGGCCTAAAAATCTGACATAATTCCTAGAGTTGGCCTCTAAATTTAAATAGGAACTTTTATCGAATCGCGTTGTCAATTTTGGTGAAATTACGGGTTAATACCTGGGAAAAACAGGCAAATACCATTGCGGCGACAAAAAAAATCCTAGAGTCGGGGTATTTTCGCGACGACCGACCGCCTAGCACCGGGTCTGGTCGCCGAACTTCCAGCCTAGCATACGTATCAGAAAAAATTTTGAGTACCCCCCCTAGGGAACTAATATAGTGTGTCCTGATTGAAATGCAGGATTACTCAATTTACTGCCATAGTTGCTTTATATTATCCCATTTTTAGCTGTTTTAAACAGCTTTTTGTGCTTTGAAGATTGGGAAAATCTTGGAAGTTTGCTGTCTACGAGTTGGTAGACCCTAAAATAATTTTGTCTACAGGTTGGATGGTGTGGTGCCTACGACTTGGTTAATTCATTTTGTTGTATGTCTACGAGTGGGTAATGACTTTTTTTTATGAAAAGCCTGTGTCTACGACTTGGGGGAGAGCTCTTAAATGTGTCTACGACTTGATGTGTCTACGACTTGGCGTGTCTACGACTTGACTTGTATTCCTCTGTAGGCCTATGAATGACAATTGCAATGTTGCAGTTTCCATGACTGTCACACTAAATTAGACCCCGGAGCCGTCGACGAAAACCGGCACCACCAGTCACTGCTGTTTTAAGTCAAGTCAAGTCAATGATAATCCAAGTCGTCGGAACTTTGTGATTCAAGTCAGCCGCCGCCGACTTTGCTAACGGTGCTCTGGTACTGACAACAAATCCAGGAAAAGAAAAAGACTCTTCAAAATTCAACAGGCTGGGCCCTGTGCGCTGACCCCAAGCAGAAAGTCTGGATCCGCCCCTGATGCTTGTTGTATTTTACACCAGGTGGCTATAGAGAGTGGGCTGCACTGTGGGCAAGTGTACATTCTAGAATGTCAACAGAAGTTCATTCCTTATGAAGTTATGTGAAGATGTGGTAAGTCAGCACAATCATGATTTGCATGGCAAGTCTGGTACTTAATGCATAGCATAGTAAATCAGACGGTACCCGGTCAATCCGCCCTAGGACTACCCGCCTCGCTACTACCCGCCTAGGGAGAACTCGCCCTGGCACCAGCCCGTCCACGGCCATCTGTCGGCCAAACCCCCGGCCGCGACCCCCGTCTAATTGCTGCCTAATTACCCTGGCCCCGTGCCCTCCCTGCTTGCCAGCCAATCATGTTGCCCTGGCATTGCCAGGGCAACATGATTGCCATCCATGCAGGCAGCCAATGTAAGGGGCCAAACATTTAGGCCTACTGCATATAAAGCTATTTGATATTTTGTTTTAAAATCCGAGTTTAAGTAAAATTTTGTATCTTGTATCAACCTGGTTGAACTCCTGAATTGGTTAACTTTCTTGATTTTCATTTCATAGACTGTGATGATTTACTCAGGTCTATTATAATAGGCCTATATTTTGACATATATCTTGATTCATTATTTTAAACTCTAAAATCTTCCAAACCTTTACCCAATTCATTTTAAAGGATGCATGTTTCAATGATGTCTGAGAGAACTTCTAAACAAAAATGCCAGTTGAAACCGCTCATGCTTGCTTATAAGCCAATATAGATGCGACAGAAAAATATCTTCAACCTTCACTGGAAAAAAGTTGAATTAATTTATTTATGAATGCGTTGCTTTTTATTAATTGAAATCAACAAATAGACTTTTTTCAACGAATTAAGAAATGTATACACCTGTTGCTATCAATATGACACATATTCTGTGATTAGGTAATGAATTGCAATTAGGCACTTCTAAAGGTAAACCGGGCCGACTGCCTGGTTAATTAAAAGGTGGGTTCACACTTTAGAGAACAATAGGCTATGTAAACAACGAAGAAAATTACTCCATATAGTGAAAGTTTCATTTTCATTTAATTTTCGATCAAGCAATGATCATTCCTTGATCGAAAATGAAATGAAAATGAAACTTTCACTATATGGAGTAATTTTCACTAAATGGAGTAATTTTCTTAGTTGTTTATATATAAAAGTTTATCAGCGGTTTATGTGGAAATAGGCTATATGTGTTCATACTAGTTTAGGCCCTATATGCCTAGTTGTTGTTACCAAGTATAATGAAGTATTCATAGACAAACACTTTCAGGATAAAAAGTATTCATAGACAAACACTTTCAGGATAAAACCAAGTGAAGCGATAAAAGACAAAAAGTAGAGAAAAATATCTAGATAGAAAGTTTGCAAAACATCATAAAATTAAAATATATTACACCTGTTGCAACTAATTTGACACGTTTTCTTTAATTAGTTAATGAATGGCAATTAAAAGAGGCATTCACACCTCTGACAACAATAGTGCTATTTGTTCATAGTAATTCATGAACCTAGTTTAATTTAATTGGTTTATTAATTTTGCAATTGCAGCAAAAGTTGAAATATATTACAATTTGAGAATACATATATATTCCTTAAAACTTTAAAAAGTAAATCATAAAATAAATATGATTTATAACATTTAAAAGAAAATATAGTTGTTGCCAAATAAAACCATGAAACAATTAAACAGACTTTCAAGATAAAACAAATTAAGTGTCAGATAGATTAGACAGATAGATAGACAGCTAGACATGTAGACAGACAGATAGATAGATAGATAGATAGAAAGATAGATAGATAGATAGATAGATAGATAGATAGATAGATAGATAGATAGATAGACATATAAAATTCTAATTAAAAACCACTTGCAGATAGATTTAATATCTAAACAACACACTGATCATTTGCCATGCATGTGCTCAGCTATTAACTGCCCATCTGTTTACTGCCCAGCTGTTAATTACTGCCCAGCTATTACCCAGCTATTGACTGGCCAGCTATTACTGGCAAGTTATTAACTGGCAAGCTATTAACTGGGCCGGGTAGGAGGCAGGGCGGGTTTTGGTCGAGGCGGGTTTTGCCGAGGCGGGGAGTGGCAGGGCGGGTAGTCCCGAGGCGGGTTCACTGGAAACCAATCAGACTAGTTCTCGAGTGGTGTGTGAATAGCCTAACGTTTACAACTGCAGCATCAGCATGTGCAGTGGCAGTGTGCACCTTGTCAGCTCAACTCAGTAGGCCTCAATGGGGGAGAGTGGGGCAGTTGAACCACAGGTGGAAACCACACTTGGCCCTGCAGTTCTTAATGAAGATACCAAGGTGTATGACTCAAGTGCCCTCTGGTGGATTTCAAATAGAAAAACCTGATTAAAATTGCTAAAGGAGCAGTTTTTGAGAACATTCTTTATGGTCCTTTCCAATATTTGGAGAAGATTAGCATCAATCACACTGCATTTGGGTTCAAATTAAACCTTATTTTGCCAATCCTACCTGTGTGTGCACTCATATCAGCGTACATCACAAGGGAATTCCCTTTCACAGTCAATCAGAATCCAGTACTATAGAGCCACCTTCTGGGATCATGGGATACCTCACGGGACTACTTTGATCCAATTTCAGAGTGCCCTCTATCCTGGATCACTATTTCTGGGACCGGGAAACCCATTAAATATTGGTGGAGAATTATTTTGGAGGCAATTTGTTCTTAATCCATCTGCTTACAGTCGAATATATAGGATTTACTTCCAGATTTTTTATTGAGATTTTTGTTGTGGTAAGTTTAATAGGCCTTTTCTTCACACGCCAATGAACATAAGGCAATAAATGGATTGCCTTATTATTTCGATATGCTTGTAAACACATATACTTCAGTCAATTTGGTAAACTAGATTTAAAAAAGTACCATTTAACTGCATGAAGACTTTGTCCTGAGTAATTCAGGTCAACCATGAACTATTGAGATTAGACCTAAGACATTTGCAACATTGACATTACAATGATGATATATTTTAATTTCAACCATACCATAACTAGCATGCATTATGCGCATGTTGCATGTTTCTTGTCTCTTACAAGCAGTGGCGTATTTTGACCCCCCCCCCCCCTCAGGCCCAAAATTAACATGGAAGAGATAGGAAACCGCCCCGTATTCACCCCATGTAATGGCCCCCCCCTCAGGCCATTTCTAGATACGCCCCTGCTTACAAGGTTGTTTTTTTTTGGGGGGGGGGGGAGTGGAGTTTTTTTAGTTTTTTTCAGGGTAACTAATGTCAGCTGGAATGCAAGCAAAACAACAAAAGGAATAAAATATATTTCAGCTGGAAAACTTTATTTTCATCACTTCAAAGGTATTTAATAAAATTGTGATCATCAATATGCACAGTGTAATACTAATGGATATCACATCAAATCAACGGCAGTGCAAGAATACGTGTTATTGCAATTTATTTGGTAATCAACAGAGCTAGGTAATTCAAACAAAGGCATTTCTAGTTGAAATATAAACTTTGTAATTTCAAGTAATTCTTAACAATTGAGGTTGTTAAAATATTTATATATAAATATATAGACCCTATATATAATATCAGTTTGCAATAAACGAATGGGTATGGTAGTCTGTGTAATAAATATGATTTTTTCAGTCTTTATTTTTGACTTTAGATTCAGCCAATCTCGGCCAGTGGATAGGCCTGTCTGTTTAAATTCTAAAAATCTTATTCTGTAGCAATTGCCATGGAAGAATAGAAGAATCTGGATGAGTAGTCTGTTTAATGGGATGCTTTGCTGCCAATAATCTTTTCTGTGAAGAGAAGTTTGCAATAACCATGACAGAGACTGGAAAATAAAAACAGTAGCAGTAATGATTACAATTAGCGATTTTGTTTCAGAAAGGAATTATGAAATCTCCACTTATAAAATCAACGATAACATATTACCTGAATGACAGCCAGATGATATGTTACTCCTGGGTTAAATTTGTTCTACATTCAGAAATCCAATTCAGGACCTTCAACTGGGAAGGCTTGGTTGGGGGTGCTTGAATTTTCCACAATTGTAGAATATTCCCTTTTTTTCCAGAATATGGAGACTGCAGAAAAATAAGAGAATTAGCAAGATTTCATAGTTGTCTGAAAATATTATTAGACTTATCAAATGATAACAAATGGTGAATTTTTACAAAATTCTTCATTCACCTTTTTGGTGTCATTAGATTGGCCCTGATACAATTATAAAATAATAGGCTGATTGGAACCTTATCTTATAAATCCTACACCACAATATATATTATGTATTTGTTCTTTTTAAAATTGAATTTTGCAAACTAGTAATGCTGGGCACTCTCAAAATACACTGTGAAGATAAGACCCAAGTGCTGTCATTGAACTGAGTTCAAAAAGGTCAACTTGCCCCTTGCCTGCTCACTTAAGTCAATGCCACTTCGATCGATAGTGGAGTGCAATTAAGCTCAAATGATCTTTCAACATGTACACAATTAGCTCTGACAACTACAGACATTACCAAATTGCAATCACAGCTGTGGAATCGATTGCAATTCAACATAATCTTGGAAGACAATGCTCACCTTCATCCTGCTCATTACTGACTGCTGTGGGGTTCCGCAGTCTATTGCAGGTGTTGGGATTCCCCAGAATGACGTCATTCATATTTGCATGATTCGGTCCGCGGATGGATATGTCCATTTCAGGGATAGCCCAAGGGAAGCCCCCAAAGTATTCTATTTATAACAACTTCCGCAAATATAACCACACACAAGGCCTATGTTTTATCCAAAGGGGGCGCTTGAGTCATACACCTTGGTATCTTCGTTAAGAATTGCGGGGCCAAATGTGAGTTTGGCCCTGTGGTTGAACCGGCAGGCAGGCCTGGATTATCCATTAGGCTGAGTAGGCTATAGCCTGGCCTCACACCTCAGGGGGCCTCACGTTTGGTTGGAAAAAAAAATAGATAGAATTTGCCTAAATATGAGAATTTTTTAGTCAAAAATATATAAATTTAGAAAAATCAGGAGGACAAGTTGGGCTCAAATTCATTTTATTTTAAAGTCAATCACCCTAAATTCCAAAAGTATTGCCATATTATAAAATTGCAGTATGATGTCACTGGGCCTAAATGCTACACATCCAGCCAAAAAAAAAAGTGTTTTTTAGCTGGTCTGTCTCTAATCCACCAGGGGCATGACGTCACAATGGGAGCTTGGCTACTGTGACCTCATCAGCTGTGGTGACGTCACAATCGAACAACAGACAGTCATGTGATTCTGTAGGCTTTGTTTATAGCAACCAGGCAAGCTCAAACAAACAATAGGTGTCTCTGGCGTACTTCAGGGTGATTAACTTTAAAGTTACCCAGAATGATAGGTCAGGTTTGGACCAAAAGTTTCTCTGATTTTTACTTAATCATGTCCAACATGGTTGTCTTACTGACTGTGCAAAATTTCTTTACTCTTGGATTATTTTTTCCTGTTGAAATGACCCAGTAAATGCACCAAATAGCCCCTGGATTTATTTCGGGTACGCACGGAAAAAATCAACTTTGTTGCTTGCTACCAACCCTGTGACGTCATCACCATTGTAATAATTTGTTACCTTGTAGCTGTATATCAGGGCTGTATATTTTTAACAATGAGTATTGTGACGTCATCAACAATGTATGTGCTGGAGGTTGGAGCAACTATCAAGAAAAAGTACATAAAATAACTAAATAATTTAAGTAATAAAAGAGTTACTTTGATAAAGTTGTCAAAAATGTTATTTATTACAAGTTTATTACATACTACACATGACACCACCAATATTTAGCTGAGAATTTTATCATTCAGGGAAACTTTAAGTGGCCTCAAATTGCCCCAAATTGATAACGACTGATTGTGTAGCCTACAAATACCTGTTTAAAGGGTATCTCATATGAAACTCCTCTGGAATCAATCGTGCAATTACACCAGCAGACATTAAGCAGAGAAATCAAGAAAATGTATAAGATAATCTTGGGATTCGATGATTTCCCAAATTTGTTACTATTATCATGCACAGAAATATGGAAATAACTGAAGAAATTTTAACGATAATCGTTAATATTTCTGCATAAATCTTAGAAATTTTTCCAAAAAAAACCCTGCTATTATCTTATGCAAATTAGTACGATTATTGCTGAAATTTATGTCATAATGAGAATTTGCAATAATTGTAAAAAAAAATTTTCAGTTATTGTAAACATTTCTACGACTATTGTTGAAATCTCTTTGACTGTCTCAGAAATATTGGTGCAACTTATTTTATGAAAATGTGCTATTTTCTTGGAATATCTTTTTGCTAAATTTTTGTACAATTTATTGGATGAAAAGGTGCTATTATCTTGGAACTGTTTTGCTCTTTTGGTACAATTTATTGGTTGCCTCAAAATAGCCCACACTGGTGCTGATGGGGCGTAAAACCCAAACTCACTCGCTCACTCACTAGTACACAATTTATTGGATGAAAAGGAGACTGATTTCTTTCTGGTTCGTTACTAGCTCATGTAATTATGTACAGAAAACTTGTTGGCTTTTATGACAATTTGTAAATACAAATTGTAAGCCCACAAACAGAAAGTTGGAATCACAGGGAAGATTCTGCGTTGATTGGCGGTCTCAGGTCAGGTCCGGCAAGGGGCCTCACATTGGGGTTCAGACTAGGACCTCATACGGCCTCAATCCGGCCCTGCCGGCGGCAGGCCAGTTGAACCACCCTTGATTTTTCACTGGGTGGAACTGGCATGGAACATGCATACAACCTTGTGTTAGGCCTTAGAATATTAGGCTAGTCTTTTGTCTTTTCCATGTAGATCTTTAGGCTCTTGAGACAAATGGTAACAAAACTATTACCGGTACACTTTTTTCGTTTTTTGCACATGAATTGTTGTTTGTCACATTGAGATTGGAGCTTTCATAGCATTTAAATTACTTGGTCTGCAGGGATGTCATATCATCATAAGATAATGGGTTATATATCATGTATAGCTATATATGTAGATGGTCTAAGATGGAAAACCATCTCCTTAAAATGGTGTCCCAAAACAATGGAACAGCCAGGCTATATAGCGTATAGTACGATAGCCTACATGGAGGTCACAGTGGGGCCAGTTGAACCAGCTGAGTTTATGGCAGTTTATACTTTTTTTTTTAATCAAATTTTTCACAAAATACATTTGCAATGAGAGGTACTATTCAGTAAAACTGTTTTTCTAATAGGGCCCATTACAATGGATTAAAATAAATAAATAAATTTATTAATAAAGTTTAACCATCGAGTGGTTCAACTGGCCCCAGGCTATTCTTTGAACAGAAAGAAATTTGTGAGACATGTCAAATTTAGCCAAACCAATTTTTTTTTTGTTTTTTGGAGGCTCATATGAGTTCATAAGGCTGATGTCCACATTTGGAATTGGCATTGCCCTTGGCTATGGTTTTACCTCAAACATTGCAATGCCATGAGTGCGGAAGTGCTCTGCGCGACGTATTTTTTGGTGCTGAAATGCTCCGCACGAGGTCTTTTTTGTTTTTCCGTGGCGTCCCTAATCCTCCGGGCCCTGGGCAATTGCCCAAATTGCCACATATGTAAATCCGGCCCTGCAAGTTGTGACATCATATGCTGTGACATCATAGCCATGCAATGGTTTGTCATATTGTGGCAGGGGGGAGGCTTGGTCTAGCAGTAGTGTGCTCGACTGCCAATCGCGGGGTCTAGGGTTCGAATCCAGCTCTTGCTGGGTCACCTGGGCCTATGTAGGATGGCTGTTTCAGTCACCCTTCACCTCATTGCCGTATCCTCCTACTGTCCTAATTAGCCTAGTAAGTGCATAAATACAGCACGTAAAGCCCCAATCATCCATCCATCATATTGTGGCAACAAATCATGATAGACGTCTCTAAAGTTTATAACCAGGAGCGTAAATTCTAGGGGGCAAAAAAAGGGGGGGCCTCCTCAATTAGCACATGTAAATATACATGTATACATAGTTAAAACAGATCAGTAAGGACCTCTACTGGATAAAATCTAATGCTTTAGCCTATTTTTAAAAACCCACTGTTGTGCTTGAGCAGGTAACCATGCCATACAGAAGTTCAGAGTTCTAACTAACTTTGTTTATTCGCAGATTCAATAACCAATTCCGAATGTGTGTTATCACATTCTCCCCACTCCACCACATTTTCTTCGGAAGTTACGCCCCTATTTTGCAGTAGAAAAAGAGCACTTCCACAATACAAAAGGAATACGTCTGATGCAGAGAAATGATTTTAGTGATGCTTCATAATTTGCTATAGATTACATATGACGTAACATCAGTTCCTCTGCAAATCTACATAGGGGAGAGTCCCCTCGATCGGACCGGTTCCTCGATCGGAATACTTTGATTATGAAAAAATTATTAAACTTATGAACAGCTGTCCTATCTTGAGTGATTCCTTTTCAATCATTTGGAAATGGTCATGAATGTTTGACTTGAAAACTCATTGATATTTGAAGTTAAGATAATAAGTATAAAATGGTAGTGTTTGATCTAACATTGTCATGCAGGTCTCACACTATCAGAATTCACATACTGCTAGGAAATCCTCCAAAATCTGTTTAAGTGACCTTCAACTAATTGTCTCCCAACACTAAAAAGAAAACTTCATCTATCTATAAAATTCGGGGCACTGGCTTAAATTTAGCAAATGACAATTATTCCCTCAATTGGACCAATTTGAAAAGTGCCCCACCTCACCATCTCAGATTTTCACGAAACTGCCAACATTTGAAGAACTATATATGGAATGATGTATGCAAAATATCAGTTCTGTAACTGCAAATTTGATAGAGTACTGACCGATTGAAGTTTGAAAATTAGAACCGAAAATTGAAAATTGTCCCATCTAGAAATTGCTGTCATTTATTGATTTCTCAAGATAATGCCCTAAAATATTATAAATAAATGCTTGATATCTCAATAAACAAAATGGCTGAAAGCAAGTTGCTGAAAAAAAGTTTGATGACCTTCGACAAATTTTCAAAGTTGGAAGGTTTATCACAGTAAAACTAAAATTTCAATAATTTCCCACTCAGTCAGAAAACTTCCAAAATTAAAGATACTTTACGAATTTGTTCTTTGGGGTGAGAAGAAAGGGTAATGTTGATTTCATGTCCCTGGCTGACATTTGCAGTGATACAGACTAAGCTCAAATTTAAAAAAAATCAAATTTACCAATGTTCGGAGTGAAAAATCACAATGTGGGATAGGTCATAGCAACAACACATGCATATCACGTGAAAATCTATGCAAAGCGCTTTTGATTCATATAAGATACGTCTTGTGTATATGAATTTTTCTTTTTCATATTCAAGCTTTCAATATAGTCATTTAGGCTGTAATTATGCAGATATAAAATGATCAAAAGATCATTTGGGACCACGTATATGGTTGCAAAAATAGGATATAAGTATTGCCTTGATTTAGGATTTTTACCCAATACCAAATATGCTAAATTAGTACATTCAAGTACAATTATCTTGTATCATAACAATGCAAAATAATGAAAAAATTGCACAAATTTCAAAATCTGCTAATGCCATGCGGGACATCCCTGCCGGGTATATTATACAAAAATCTTGGGTGCCACGCTCACTCCTTCCACAGCTCAAAACTCTATACCCAGCGATGCCACCCACCTGAAATATCCACCTATCCTTCTTTTCCTCTTCTGTGCTTCTGATCCATACACATAACCATGTTAACTTTCTCTAATTTTCCTTTGCACGATTGTCCGTGAGGATTGCATGAGTAGTATGCTTCAACATGCCTCTCCTAACAAACATAGAGTGCGCTGCCTGTCTGCTCAACTTGCTCAAGTCACACACCAGAGGGGTACTCAGTATATCAGCCACCTACAGGCCATTCTGTGCACTACGCATTTCTGCATTAATCCAATTATGCAAGGGTGCAATTCTGATTGTTCTTACCCTTTCTTCCCTCAATACAGCTAATTGGTATTGAGAACAGCAGCACTTACGGTCACTTACGGCCCACCTGCAAGGTGTCATAACTGATTGCACTTATAGAATTATTCAGTCACATTCCAACTGCTTACTGCTCATTGCCAATACACAAGCAGAAGTCATTAGGTATGCATAAAAGATGTACATTTCAAATTAACCAGTTATTCTGATGTATAACATTCCATACAAGAATTCTACTGTTCAAACACAATTAATATTACAAATTAACACAACCTCATTACTTAATTGGTAGGTACAACCCATTGCCATTCTAACAGCTCATTATATCTGCTACCTACATTCTACACCTGTATCCATACGCTTTCAAAACTTTCTATTTATTTCCTAACTATTCCTCTTACGTGTAACCATAATAATCAAACCTTAATTTATTAGCCCATTCATTTTAAACCATATTTTCACTGAAATCTCAATCCTGTTGGCAAGTCTAAATAACTGCGACTTATAGAACTAACAATGTGTCACCCACAGATACAAAGGTCAATCTTTACTTTCTAAACTAACTTCACTTATGTTTCTCAATCCTCTTACTTAATTGTCTTTTGACTCCATCTCAATGGGTAAATTCTAGTGTCATATAATGAAAATAGATGGCTATATACTTTGTCCATACTATGAACTTTAATTTAGGACCCAATATGATAAGTGTATTACATTCTTTGGTTGTCAAATCCAGTAAGTTGTCAGCATGACACTGACAATAATGACCAGAAATGGCAAAAGCATAAAATACAAAACCATGAAGTTTCCAATTAAATTTAGTAGTAGATCAAAGCCCTTGATCAAGGCATAAACTTTGAAAATAATTTTGTCAGCTGTCCATCTTTATCTTGGGTAAAATTGCACTTTCCCCAATAATTGACTAGGATACCCTCAAAAACTTAAAACATTTTTTTTAAAGCAACCCTTAACACATTTTTTTGTTTTTTTGTGAGGACCTACTATTTTTCCAAATGATAAAATCATATCACCTGTCCTGCATGAGCTTTTGAAATTTCAGAATTTTTCCTTCTAGATAATTATTCTCCCAAAGAATTTTAGTAGACAGTTACAAAAGGAAATTCACAGGTAAGATGTGACGTCAAATTGAAGACCTTGGTTGAAATATAAGTTTCAGCCAACATTTAAACTCAAATTTATCATCCCACATGATTTTGCTTTCATTTTAAATCCAAATATAATGTTGAAAAGGTGTAAACGACCAAAATACAAAGTGAAATTTCACAATTAAAGATTCATATACACAAAACGTGGCTCATATCAATCAAAAGCCCTTCTCGTATGCTTTCTTATGAAATGCGTCAGCAGCTTGTGCTACCTATCCCACATGGTGAAATTTTTCTCCCAAAAATGGTAAATTTAAATTTTTTCAAAATTGTGCGGTGTATAAATCGCTGCCATCAATACCTAGCGAAGCAATTTTATTTTTACTAATTCTAATCACCCCAAAGAACAAATGTGCGGAATATTTTACATTTTGAAAGACACTTGAGGGAGATAGCATTATTGAAATCTGGAATTCGCTGCGATAAATCATTCACATTTAAAACATTCTGGAAGAGTGGCAAATTCTTCTGGGTTAAAAATTCTTGAACTACAATTTACAATAGGGTCATATGTAAGTACATGGGCTTTGTCAGATTGTTACATGAACAAACAAAAGAGATATTATATTTTTAGAAATGGACAATTTCCGATTTTCGGACCACATTTTTAATCTTCAATTGGCCACAACTTGCTCAATTTTTGAGAAACAACTTATAAATTTCACACAAATTCCTTCCATATTGTGTTCTTGATCTGTGGCTAGTTTCACTAAAATCGGAGAAAGTGAGGTGGGGACCATTGGTTGATTTGAGATGGAATGACCCTGAAGCATTAATCCACAGGCACTCTCCACTCTCCAGTATTAGGTGATGTTCAGTAAGAAAAATATCTTAATACAGACAGTACAAGCTGTCAGTTCTGGTGACTGCCTGTGATTAATCCCTAAAATTAAGAAATTATGGCCCAGGGTTAACTAAAATTAATTATGTAAATTTATCTCATGGTGACATGCCCTCTATTGGCCTTTCCAGAAATAACACTGAAATGTGAAAAACATCAAAATTCAACTTTTGTATTTGTCCAAAATTCATCAAAACAATAGGAGACTGTTGTTTCTGGATTAAAAAATGATGTGAATAGGCTGGTTTATTAAAGAAAATGCTTCCTGGAGTGGTCCGATCGAGGCAACTCAGTGGTCCAATCGAGGCTACCAAGTTTGTGATGTGAGAATTTCAAGCATTTTTTGAAAATGTTCTGGTGTCCACACAAAGCGAGCCCTTTCCATAATACAGTAGCACGATATCTTTCAACTCAATCTTCGTCTTTCTGGCCAGTTTTGAACTTCATGTCCCTGATACCGTTTGCTCACTGAGCCTCTGAAGTTAGGTGTTCCGATCCCGGCAACTCTCCCCTAGGCTTATAAACTACACCTAGAGGAGAAAACAACAAGAAAAAGGCTGTTCTAGGCTTGCGGCATAGCTTACAGAATTCAAACATCATTAATTAATGTCTAATATAATGAAAGGTATGCCTGGAGAAATCTGAACATACATGCACATTTTCTCAGTTCCAGAAGTAAACATATTATGTAGCATTCATAAAGTATAAATGAAGTACACAAAATTCTGTCATGAAATATACATAGTTATCCGCTGCTAAGCTGCTAAGCTTGTACATGACAGAAATTACACACTGTGTAAAATTTCCAGACAGTGCTCACTGCTCAGTGCGCGCTTCATACTGCCTTCACTTCCCATGTTCCTCTTTCAATATATTTTCCAAGACACCGTTCTCCAATATGTAAGATCTTAAAATATAATATCAGAGCCCCCGTAATTCCATAAATGAGTATTAGGGACCGTTCAGAATTTATGACTGGGGGGCGGGTGGGAGTTTTGGCCCCCCCAGTAATAAATTCTGAACGGTCCCTAAAAACTGTCATTATTTGTCCACTGTCATAATGCTTCATTGCTCCATGCTCCTTATTTACCCCCCTCCTTTTGGTACACTCCCTCTTGGCCCTTCATGCACCAGTGTATTTTGGAGCTGTAACTGGAGGGGGGACTATCAAAAAAATTCATGAAACTTAATGAAAATGTATTTTAAAAAGGCAGATCTATAAAAAAACAGTATGGAGTACAAAGTAATAAAAAAAATACATTGTGATTAAAGGAGGAGAGGAGAGTTGCAGCGGATTGCACACTGCTGGCAGTTTGCATGGGGGACCCTCTATGTTTTGTCTTGAAATTTACATAATTTTGTCATAACATTTCGAAGTTATAGGAGTATGTTTATCTGATATGAAATACATGATTATTTAAATTGCATCACTGAAAGTATAAAATCAGTATATAATTTGCATGTCACAAGCGAATGAGATTTAAATGAAATGGGTAGAATAACCTTGAGCAGTTTTCCACAGGCCTGATTATTTGAATCGCCTTGACTTAAATAAAAAAAATCGCTAATACATGGTCTGTAATTTTTCAGGGTCTGTCTTAACAGCAAGAAATGTATTTAAGGAATTCATCTGAGCAAATTTCAAAGAAAGATGGCCACTGAAGAAATACAACAAAAAGTGGAAATTGAAACAGTAAGTGAATCGCTAAAGATTGAACCACCGACTGAACATCCAGCTGAACAGCCAAAAGTACATCCAGCTGAACATGAACAGCCAATGGAATATCCAGCTGAACAGCTAATGGAACAGCCATCAACTAAACAGTCTCTGCATTGTGGCATTACTTCTGGAACAGTTACAAGTCAAACAGAATCAAAAGACAATGTTGGAACTCCCGCTGAGGATGCGTATGATGTTGTTATCAATATAATCCCTAAACAGGACTTGAGACAGGAGAATAGCATTAACAAAGTTATTCAATGGAAATCTATTCTCAACAGTACCCACAAGAAGGTAGAAACAAGAGTGCGGCCCAATATACAGACGCCCAATGAAAAGTTTAAGGGAACATTACGTAGTATTATTAAAACTGGAATTCGTACAGGAAATGGAGTTGATACAGATTTGCAAAATACGCCTCATCTGAGTGTGAGCAAACCTACTGCTTCTGACAGACAGCATAACGAAAGTCCAGGAGTATCTCCTAATATAAAGACAACCAATGCAAAGTTCAAAGGAACATTACATAGTATAATAAAAGCTGGAATTCGCAAGACAAGTGAAGAAAATCAAGATGGGACTCGCGCGAAAGAGTCTGAAGAAGAAAAACCATATGGATGTTCAGAGTGTGATAAGCGCTTCATGCGCAAGTCCAATTTGGATTTCCATTTGAAAACACACAGTGGCGAGAAGCCACATAAATGTAATGCTTGTGGAAGACAGTTTATCAGAAGATCGCAACTTCAAAAGCATATCAGAATTCACAACACAGAACATGAAAAGAAACATTTTGGTTGTCATGCATGTGATGAGAAATTCAGCTCAAAGGAATGCCTTGCCAGGCATATGAAAATCCATTCAGACAAGAAGTCAAGTGAAAGTCAAGATGTGATTTGTACGAAAGAGCGCAAAGGAGAAAAACCGCATGGATGTTCGGTGTGTGATAAACGTTTTAAGGACAAGCGCCATCTGGCAGCGCACTTCAGACTACACACTGGAGAGAGACCACATAAATGCAATGCTTGTGGCAGAGGATTCATACAAAGATCACAACTACAACAACATATCAGAATTCACAATGCTGGATATGAAGCAAAGCCTTTTGCTTGTGATGCTTGTGATAAAAAATTTGCAACAAAGACATATCTTGCTGTGCATTCGAGGATTCACACTGGAGAGAGACCCTATAAGTGTTCTGTTTGTGGATTAAAGTTCTGTTTTCGATCAACTCTTGAAAGGCATACAAGAGTTCACACTGGAGTTCAGAAGCCGTTTGGTTGCAAAATATGTGACAAGAAATTCAGTAATAAAGGATACGTTGCATTACACATGAGAATTCACACTGGAGAGAAGCCCTATCAATGTTCTGTCTGTGGATTAACTTTTGCTCTTGGTACAACTCTTAAATCACATGTGAGAATGCATAGCAGAGAAAGCCACACAATGAATCAAGGCCATATGTTTGTGAAGTGTGTGGCCTGAGATTCAAAACTACAACAAATCTAAACCAACACTTGGTCACACACAGTGAAGTAAGGCCATGGGCTTGTAATCTTTGTGACATGAAGTTCAAATCTAAGTGGGCTTTGGATGGACATGTCGTAACACATAGTGAAGCCAGGCCGTACGGATGTAATTTTTGTGGGGCAAGATTCAAACGCAAAAAGTATCTCACGAAGCACCAGAAAAAACATGTAACATCTGAAAATATAGATGATTCCTCTGGACATTCAACTAACTCATCCCACAACAATCAACATAGATGCATGATTTGTGATAAAAACTTTGCTGGTAAAGGAAAACTGGATTACCATATGTTGATTCACACTGAAGAAAGGAAATATGCATGTACTGATTGTGACAAGAGTTTCAAACGTAAAAGTAATCTTAATCAACACATGATAACGCATAGGGGAGAGAGGCCGTACGGATGTTCGTTTTGTCAGAAAAAGTGCAAACGGAAAGCAGATCTCATAAAACACCTGAAAACGCACGAAAAGGATGCAATGTAATATTGCAATGTAATATTGCTGATCAACAATTGAGAGAGGAAGGTCTCAAATTTGTAAATGTTTGTGCAAACAGCCAAACACACAGTGGATATAATTGATCGAGGTTCCATTTGTATTTATGTACATTCATGACAAGCTGGCATTGCCCAGACACATGAAGACAATATGGACGTGAACAATTTCGTGAAATGCTTCTCAGAAGTAGTTTCTTAGATAACCGACGTGTAAATGTTAAAGGTGTTGTACTTTTAAACATTGAACTACAAAGTTTATGTAAACAAGTTTCAATATTTTTTGGGCCTAATGGTGGTCATGCAGACTGTACATGTACGTGTACATGCAGACTGCTGATTGGTTGTACTTTAATATATATCCATGTGTATCACTGCATTGGCCTGATTCTACTTGTAAATTTGATAAGAAAATTTTTGAAAATAAAGATCTGCTCTTTGCAGTTCATTTTGAGTTATTTAATAGGCCTATTATACTTATGAATGATCTAGATGGACAATTTGACGAGACTTGCGATCATTTCTTTTCATAGCCCTGTAGCTTTTCAAATGTGATTTTTTTGCATGATCATGAAACTCAAACCCACAAAACCAATACATAGCAGTCCTGGACATAAGTTCTGTCGCATCCAAATGTTATTGACAGATCTGTTAATAACTTGGCTCGTGGTTCACTGATTTTGACAAGAAATAGCTTAAATGAAAGCCAATGCCTTCTACAACTTGCTTATATTGCAAAAATAAAGTTTCATGTCAGTCTGAATATTCTAGAAATTAATAATAAGAGTCTGTCACAAATGTGTTTGGACAAAAGTCTTGTCGCATGCATAAACTTAATGTTGAAAATGTGTTTTAATGATTAGAGAAATTGCAAAAATGATGCAAAAATGTTGGAGATGGCAGTCATGGTGCAACTGGATGAAAAAATATCACTTTGCAGGAATCCCTGATAAATGAAGACAATACCCAGGGGTTTTGGTAAAATATCAACATTTCAAGAGTAAAAATCAGCAAGGATATCAGATAATGCCGAAAAATATCATCAAAAGTTCCTTAATATCCTTCAGAATGATCTTCCCTACCTCCTGTCCCATTTTGGAGGGCATTTGATGAGGGCACATCATTTAAGGTGACGGAGCAGATGCAAAGGGAGCTTCATAATTTGTCAAAAAAATTAATGTAAGGACCAAATTTGCACTCATGTATTCCAATGATCATTATTTTGGCCGTTTATTTGATGATGCTTGTAATAAGGAACATTTATATGCCTTTAGTTAGGGATGAATCAGGTTTTTGTACTTTTTGCACATGGGTTGTACCTCTTGGTGACACAGGCCGAGCAGCACAGTAATTAATTTTTCAATTTTTGATCAAAATTGACATTATGACTGCACAAAAGTTACACCAATAATGCGCATGTTCTGTTAAAGCTTACATGAATGCAATTTATCGAGACTTGACTTAAATTGACCATGAAAAACAAAAATACGGTCTCGGAGTAAGAAATTGATCGAGATGGCAAGGGGACCATATAATAGACAATAGCTTTGGACAAGAACAAATTTTAGTCCTCAGTTATTGTAAACCACTGAAATGGTGAGACTTTGAAGCCAAACGGCATAGTTTGTATAAGTGCAGCCCTCCCTTTAATTTTTCTTGTCAACGCGGCATGTTCCATTATACCTGCTCTGCCACTCGGAATGCAATAATCTCAATTTCCGTGATCCCATGTACTCTAAAATAAGTTGGAAGGCAGGGAAGACAATTCCAAAGAATATTTATGAATCAAAGAAAGCATTGGTCTATATTATCTATCACTTTTGATGATTATTATTCTTGCTGAGTCGATAATTCACATGAGTCCTCATGAAACCCCATGGATATTGTTCTACAAGATCATTGAGTTGACCGAGTGACCTTTTTTTTATTCTCCTGTATCATGACTAAATGCTCAGATAATTTTTCATCATTTTAACAGTTTCAGATATTAATTTAGACAATTTTTTAGCATAACTTCTTGCATGCGACAGGACTTTTGTCCAGGCACATTTTGGACACACTGTCAATATAAATTTCTACGATATTCAGATTGAGACAAAACTTTATTTTCACAATATAAGCATGTCGTAGAAGGACTTGGCTTTCATTTGAGCCATGTCTCATTAAAATCTATTGAGTACAAGTCAAATTATTGACAATTGTATCTGTGACATGTGCTAGCGACAGAACTTTTGTCCAGGACTGTATGTAAAAATCCGGCCCTGCAAGTTGTGACATCATATGTTGTGACGTCATAGCCATGCAATGGTTTGTCACATTGTGGCAGGGGGGAGGCTTGGTCTAGCTGTAGACTGTGCTGCACTGTCAATCGCTGGGTCCAGTTCAAATCCAGCTCTTTCTGGGTTACCTGGGCCTATGTTGGACGGCTGCTTCTATCATCCTTGGCCTCATTGCCGTGTCCTCCTCCTGTCCTAATTAGCCTAGCAAGTGCATAAATACAGGATGTAAAGCCCCACTCATCCATTCGTCCATCCAATGAGGTCCTGACACAGAGTAAGACACACATAAGGGACCGTTCAGAATTTATGACTGGGGGGGGGTTGGGAGTTTTGCTGGAACTTCCTGTCAAAAATTGATACCCCCCCCTTGAGTTTCATGCGGATTTTTAGTACCCCACCCTTAGGTTTCAAGCGGATTTTTAGTACCCCCCCCCCCTCGACATACAAAGCAATACACACATATATATACAATGCCACGTGTACAGATTCGCGTCATTTCGAGGACTTTTGCACGTAAAGAAGTCCAAATAAAATGAGTTTATGCGTGTTTTTTAACATTTTTTCTATGTTAAAATTTCTTACCCCCCCCTTGGAAGTGTTGTCAAAAATTAATACCCCCCCTTGAAACATGTGTGAAAAGTTAGTACCCCCTCGGCCAAAACTCCCACCCCCCCGCAGTCATAAATTCTGAACGGTCCCTAATTTACAGAGGAGTCTGAGAGGACACACAAAAACACATGAGTAGAAACATTATACAAAGAAAATAGATGTAAAGGTAAAACCTATAAGGGCAAAAAATGGTAAAAGTAAATAGGATATTGAAACATAAGTAAATATGCAGTTAAAACAGATCAATAAGGACCTCTATTGGATAAAATCTCATGCTTTAGCCTATTTTTAAAAACCCACTGTTGTGCTTGGGCAGGTTACCATCAATACCATGCCATACTGAAGTTCAGAGTTCTGACTAACTTTGTTTATTCCCGGATTCAACAACCGGATTCAACGAATGATTGTGAATGTGTTATCGCATGTCTCCCCCACTCCACCACATTTTCCATGAAAATTATACCCCTGCTTTGCAGCACTTACAAAAAGAGCACTTCTGCAGTACAAAAGGAATACATCTGACATAATGTATGAACTTGTGGCAATTAATTAAAAGTGTAATCTTGTTTCTCTTTTTTTTCTAATAGGTGGCATTTATGGTAGCGCCATATTCATGGCAAAGTAAATGTCTCCTGACATTAAAATAATTGAACTATGTTTATTATTCATTGTAACTGTATATTCATGTCAAATAAATATTTCTGTCTGTCTGTCTGTCTGACGCACACAAATGATTTTAGTGATGCTTCATAATTATATAATATAGATCATTTATGACATAACATCAGTACTTCCGCAAATCTACATAGGTTTATAAATAATTAAATATACTACATCTATAGGAGAAAACTACAAGAAAAACTACAAGAAAAAGGCTGTTCAAGGCTTCCGGCATAGCTTACAGAATTCAAACATCAGTAACTAGAGTTACCCATTATAAAGGCAAGACTGTAATTGGGGGGAAATAAAGAAAAAAAGTCACTGCCCCCCTTCATGATGGAAAAATGTGAAGGTACTTTAAACTTGTCAGGAGAGAGGGAAATTGACCCAAACCTGTAGGTGTATACCATGCAATGCACATTATCCGAGTTCTGGAAGTGCACAGATGTAGCAGTCATAAAATTGTAAATGAAGTACACAAAATGTTGTCTTGAAATTACAACATTCTGTCATGAAATTTTGAAGTTAGAGGGGTATATCTGATATGCAGTACATGATTATTTAAATTGTGTCAATGGAAGTATAAAATCTTCAGTATATATAATTTGCGTATCACAAGCAAATGAGATTTAAATGAAACGGGTAGAATAAGCTAGTGCAGATTTCTACAAACCTGATTATTTGAATCGCCTTGATTTAAATTGTAAAATCGCTAATACATGGTCTGTAATTTTTCAGGGCCTGCCATAGCAGCAAGAAATATATTTAAGGAATTCATGTGAACACATCACAAAGAAAGATGGCCACTGAAGAAACACAACAAAAAGTCGAATATGAAACAGCAAGTGATTCGTTAAAGAATGAAATTCCGGCTGAACATCCAGCTGAACAGCCAAAAGTACATCCAGCTGAACAGCCAATGGAATATCCAGCTGAACAGCTAATAAAGCAGCCATCAACTAAACAGTCCCTACAGTGTGGCATTAATTCTGGAATATGTACAAGTGTAACTGAAGCAAGAAACAATGTGGGAACTACTGCTGAGGATGCATATGATGTTGTTATCAATATAATCCCTCAACAGGACTTGAGACGGGAGAATAGCATAAACAAAGTTACTCAATGGATATCTATTCTCAACAGTACCCACAAGAAGGTAGAAACAGGAGTGCGGCCGAATATAAAGACGACCAATGAAAAGTTTAAGGGAACATTATGCAGTATTATTAAAAAAGGAATTCCTATCGGAAGTGGTGTTGATACAGATTTGCAAAATGCACCTCAGCTGAGTGTGAGCAAACCTACTGCTTCTGACAGACAGCATAACGAAAGTGCAGGAGTATCTCCTAATAAACAGACAACAAGTGAAAAATTTAAAGGAACATTACAAAGTATAATTAAAGATGGAATTCGCAAGAGAAGTGAAGAAAATCAAGATGGGACTCGCACGAAAGAGTCTGAAGGAGAAAAACCATATGGATGTTCAGAGTGTGACAAACGCTTCATGCGCAAGACCAATTTGGATTTCCATTTGAAAACACACAGTGGCGAGAAGCCACATAAATGTAATGCTTGTGGAAGACAGTTTATCAGAAGATCGCAACTTCAAAAGCATATCAGAGTTCACAACACAGAACATGAAAAGAAACATTTTGGTTGTCATGCATGTGATGAGAAATTCAGCTCAAAGGAATGCCTTGCCAGGCATATGAAAATCCATTCAGACAACGAGTCACAAAGTGAAAGTCAAGATGTGATTTGCACGAAAGAGCGCAAAGGAGAAAAACCACATGGATGTTCGGTGTGTGATAAACGTTTTAAGGACAAGCGCCATCTGGCAGCGCACTTCAGACTACACACTGGAGAGAGACCACATAAATGCAATGCTTGTGGCAGAGGATTCATACAAAGATCACAACTACAACAACATATCAGAATTCACAATGCTGGATATGAAGCGAAGCCTTTTGCTTGTGATGCATGTGATAAAAAATTTGCAACAAAGAAAAATCTTGCTTTGCATTCGAGGATTCACACTGGAGAGAAACCCTATAAATGTTCGACCTGTGAACTAGCATTCTATTTTCGTTCAACCCTTGAAAGGCATACAAGAGTTCACACTGGAGTTCACAAGCCATTTGGTTGCAAAATATGTGACAAGAAATTCAGTAATAAAGGATACGTTGCATTACACATGAGAATTCACACTGGAGAGAAGCCCTATCAATGTTCTGTCTGTGGATTATCGTTCTGTCTTCGTTCAACCTTCAGAAAGCATTTGAGAATGCACAGCGGAGGGAAGCCACGCAATGAAGCAAGGCCGTGTGTTTGTGAAGTCTGTGGCTTGAGATTCAAAACTACAACTCATCTAAAGCGACACCTGATTATACATAGTGAAGAAAGGCCATGGGCGTGTAATCTTTGTGACTTGAAGTTCAAATCTAAGTCCGGCCTAGATGGACACATGGTATCTCACAGTGATGAAAGATCTTATGCATGCACTATTTGTGAGCGGACGTTCAAATTAAAAAACTCTCTCAAAAAACACATGATAACACACAGTGCAGAGAAGCCATACGGATGTTCTTTTTGTGAGAAAATGTTCAAACGCAAAATAGATGTCCGAAGGCATCTGAAAATACATGGACCGGAGCAAAACGGATCTTCACTCTCCGACAGTTTTATGGGAACGCATGGTGAATCGAGGCCTTATGCTTGTAATGTTTGTGACTGGAGCTTCACATCCAAATCTTCTCTTAATAGACACATGGTAACGCATAGTGAACAGAGGCCACATGGATGTCACATTTGTGAGAAGAAGTTTAAACGCAAACCAGATCTCACAAGTCATCTGAAAACTCATGCCAAGACTGAAACTGAAAGTTTTAACGATGGTCAAACATCTAGTGAGAAAGATCTTACGCAAAATCGCATTGCGGGTGATTCATTCAGATGTGACATTTGTGATTATACGTTCACGACAAGTTGGCATTGTGCTCGACACATGAAGACTCGTCATAACAAAAAGCCAGCAAAAGTGAGTGACTCACATGACGATACGAATGTGACGAACTCCGTAAAATCCACTGCCAGTGAGACGCGATATGGATGTGCAATTTGTAAAAAAAAGTTTCTTCAGAAAGGGCATCTAGCTAGGCACATGGCATCACACAGTAATGAAAGGCCTTGGGCGTGTAATCTTTGTGACCGCGGGTTCAAATCTAAAGGCAACCTTGAGGAACACATGAAAACGCATAGTAAAGAAAGGCTGTACGGATGCCATTTTTGTGAAAAATCGTACAAACACAAATGTAGTCTTGGAAGCCACCTCAAAACGCACGAAGAGAACAAATTATAGGAACTAGCATAGTACCCGTGAAAGGGGAATGAGAAAAGGATGATGGATAAATGGTGATTGAAAAAAATAGACATTTTGTGATGAGCCTTGAATATCAAGGGCCAGTGATCGACAGTGGCCCCTCCCTCCCTCTTCGGAGTCCAGGGAGAATCATCAACCAGCCACCACCATTGGAGAATAGCCTATTGATAGTCGTGCATAGATGAGTTATATGTGCACTGGTATAGGCGTAATATGAACAATTTTAGAAAGCAGAGTCACTTATGGTTGGTGTATTGCATGAAATAATGTTGCTTGCAAATTTTTAGCTATGGGCAATGAGTAGTTTAGGAGGAGTAGCGTAAAGCATCCATGAATTAAGGGTATGATGATGATTAACATTGATTGTTCGATTTGTTATGAAATATACTTTCTTTGCTGTTATCTTTGATATGAAATGTTATATTGCTTGCATCCTAAGAGAAATTGACAACCTGTAATTAACAAATTTAATTGACAAATCAAATTACAAACTTTTTTGCGAAAAGAGATTGTTTTTTTAGCTATGTAGCCTATTCTTAGCCATAGACATATATACATGTAAGAAACTAAGCTGATTTATAGACAATGCAATTACGATTGTTAAAGATTTGTTTTACTGGTTGCTATTATTATAAGTTTATAACCACTTTCTATTTGCAAGGCCGAGTTTAAAAAAAGAGATTGTCTAAAACTGATAATTGTGAGTAAGGCCACTTAGGCCAGACAAAATTTATTTTTAGCTTATTGGACCTTCGTGTAGCACTTTTTTTCTAAGGTCTTCCAGTGGGACAAAAACAAAAAAGATGCAAATTCAAATTGTGTTAATTTTATTGTGTTAATCAATTAAATGAAATTACTATTGTGAGCGAGCTCCTTGTTTTTTGTTTTTGCAGAAATTCTTCTGTGGTAGGAGACAAACTGTAATTAAATGACTTGAGCTACTTCATCAAATAAAAAGATTAGGAAACCAACAAAAAATTGTCAATGATATGGCAAAGCCAGTTTGAAAGTTAAAGATAAGAAAATTAATTTTTCCAGTGCCAATCTGCAAAGAGCTCTAAAGTATTCTTTGTATGTGATTTATTGGCTAAGCATAGGTGCCCAGAAACAAGGACCTTGTGAAAATGGCTTCCCAGCTGACAAAAACTGGTGGTTAACTGAGTTATCACGTGAAATTACCCCTCAGTTATCACGTGGAAAGCTGATAGGTTATTGCAAAAAAATAATTCTTTTTGGCCAGTATTGAAATAAATAATTTCTGGTAGGAATATTTGTTGACAAGATGTTGCTTGATTAAGGAATGAATATTCGGCGACTTAGCGTGCTCGAAATCCAAACATTAAAGTGCTATCTCTCTTGGGTCCATGTGTCAAGCATAACTTTGTCCCTGTTCTCATCACAATCATCAAACATTGCATGTGCCACCTCACTGACATTTACTTTGTTTTACAATAGAATATGTACTTAAACAATTCCTGCCTTCTTTAAAATGCACCTCCATTTCACACCTTTCCCTGCAACTTTTGATCAATGTACAGAACTGGCTCATATGCTTTCTGTCAGGCTATCCAGGTGGCAGCAGGGGCCAGGCACACTGACAACTGCTGCCACCACAATATGCCCATAAATACACTGTACAAAGTGCAACAAGACACATAACCATTATATTTGAATTTATGCAAACTGTTTCATATTAAAATGTCCATTTATGCTTATCAATTTGCACCACCATGGCCTTCTTCACTGTCATATTCAGCACACATATCCTACCTTAAATGGCTCAAATGTTTGCTTGCAACGGGTTTTCTAGTAAATTTATAATTACTGCTGCTGTAAGCGTGAAAATAAGTGATTTCCCATTGACGAAACTCCATGCTCCTCCCCTGGGCAAGTTAATTAAGCCCCTAACCAAGTTAACTACTGTAACTGGCCCTTGTTATTTTCATGAACTCTAGAAATGATACCAGAAACAATTTCTTAACCCCCCCCCCCCCAGGGAGTTGAAGATCCACCCCTGAAGTATCTTGCATTTTACACCAGGTGGCTTTTGACAGTGGGTTGCAATGTGGGCAAGTGTGCAACAGAAGAAGCATGTTTACATGCTCGTGCTCTGCTGTAGGCCAACTTTGCATGCCATGGTGAGTTAATTTTAGGGTAATTCCTGCAAGTAATGCATTAATTTTTGTGGCCATGTGGTGCAGTGTGATCAGATCTGTCGTGTTTACTCAAATCACATTCATTTTGGTTGTGATTTGGCTACTGCCAAACACAAACAGCCCAAACTAGTGTGCTAGCTGCCTGCATGGGCAGCTGGTCAGCCCGGGGGGGGGGGGGGGTACTCACTATGAGCTACTATGAAAGGGTGTATATATATAGAGGCTCCGTGGCATGCACGCCAGCGGCCAATGCCAAAGTGTATGTCTCCTTGACCGTACTTGAAATAATTGTAAAATGTTTTGTACTAATATGCAATTAATTTGGTCTAATAAAATAATTCTGTCTGTCTGTCTGTCTAGCTGTCCATGGACGATTATGGTCTGTCCGCTGGATGGTTTAGGTTTTTGGCCTTCTAGGATTAAAATGGCATTGGTTTTTTATGTAAGATTAATTTGGTTGCCCTTTTTTCACCCCAACATGTTTGGTACCGTTAGAATCGGTATCAAAACACGATTAAAATGATAATATGCAAATGGCACTGCCATGAATTTCACGCAGCACTTTAAAACGTTTTTGTAGGACTTCTAGTGTTCATGTTTATGTCATATTCAATGTATGAAAGGCAGTTATGTAACTGTTTCAGAAAATAAGAAAGACATAACATGGAAAGACAGAGAAAAATGTAGAATAGCAAGATAAACTAGACAAAGAATATAATAGATAAATAGATAAATAGAGAGATACATAGATAGATAGATAGACAGATAGATAGATATATTGACAGACAGATAGATAAATTGATAGATAGATATACATTAAAAAGATACATAAGATTGATAGATAATCAGCTAAATGGTAAAAAGGTAGACAGCACTGAAAGCTGCCAAAGTCAAGTCTATGTTAGATTGTTGACATTACATAATAGTATAAATATATAGTAATACAAAAACAATAACATTGCATGTAGATTAACAGTTCACTGTTACATAATCATCAGTTTATAAGATTATGTAACTTTAATTTTGTTATGTTTTCTTGTTGTCTGATTGAAATTAAATGAATCACATATTAATAATTTGATTAAGCTTGTCAACGCTAATAATTAGCTATTCCATAAAAATTATTGGTACAGGATATATTACTAGAGAAAATTGAATTTTTAAGACACTTTTGAAGATGAATATGTTATGTTTTGTTAAATACCAAACTAAATCATTGATAAGAAGCTGGACCCACTTGACCTAATTCCCAGCTGTAGACTGTTGATGTTGAGACCATCACTGCACAGATTTTTGAGTCTTCTCTTACACTCAATTCGCTTCGCTCAACGGCCTTCGGCCGTTTCGCTGCGCGAATATAAAAATCATAAAGATTAAATTGGTTTTGCATATTATGCAATGGTCGAAATAAGCCTTGTTATTTGTGGGGGGGGGGGGGTCTCGAAGGATAGAAGCTGATCTTGTAGCCGGCCAGAAGCCAAAGAGCAATGCTCTAAAAATGAATTCTGGGCTTTTTAAAGGCACATTTATCTCAGAAAATAAGTTTCAAAAACCCTATTGCTGGTGAATATACCTGAATCACAAGAAGTTGTTGTAAGCTGATAAGGCGTTACTTACTGGGGCTTCATTTTGAATACTGCCGGTATGGTGCTTGAAAATGAATATCATAATCAAGTAAAAGTGGTCTATATATATATATATATCATATGGCTAGCGGAAATACTTGCTTCCCATTGGCCGACAGCTGTGCAATATTCTACGATATTGCACGCATGTTATTGCACGTAATTTTAACATGTGAAAGATTGGACGGACCTGAGAGGAAGCACCATATGCCACAAGCTAACAAGAACTTTGTGTTTTTCAATTTTACTAAAACATTTATTGTGCGGCAACGGAGGCAGATAGGAAGATGGCTTTGACGGCAAAAGATGCGCCTGTTAAAGGGTGCTGGTTATATTATTTGTTGCTTCAGAATAGAGCATTAAGTGGCCGAAAAACGGCTTTTTTTGCCGATTTTTCAGTGACTTTGTTGTTTTTAAAGGTCGAAAGTCTGCTATAAAGTTTAAGAAAAAAATCTGAAAAAAATCCATGATCAAGTAGGCCCTATATCATTTTTGGATTCCAATAGTGTAAAAAAAAAATTTTGTGAGTGAAATAGTCATTGATTTTTGACACAATACATTTTAAACAGGCGGGTCAAAAGAAACACATAACGATTTTGGACAAGGAATTCCAGCCCTTTTCTTTGCTTTTACCACAAAAAACCATATATGATATAACAGTTATGGCACATCACCTCGTGCAATATCAGTTTTTATGGCACCTCGGTGACTAATATTGCACTCGGGCTGCGCCCTCGTGCAATATTAGTCACCTCGGTGCCATAAAAACTGATATTGCACTCGGTGCTGTGCGATAACTGTATAATATATATACCCCATAACGTTTACAATACCACATGAAAAAGCAGTGGATATATCCCATGTGGTATTGCGTTGTATACTCAATGGTTTTTTGTATACCACATGGTTTGATCATTGTTGATGATGTCATTGCATTGTTTGCCATTGTGACGTCATGCCCATTGTGACATCACAACATTGTGACATCATCAGTTGAGCTGCTATCTGTGCTCTGATTGGCTGAAACCACTGTTGAGTATTGATTATTTGAGTGAAATTCAGCTTTATTTGGTGTTACATTATGGGGTATAAATAAGACCAAATGGTTCTATGGTGGTATTTTGAGATGTACTCCCACTCGTGAAGATATCCTGAGTCCTCTGTACCCACTCGTGCTAACGCACTCGTGGGTACAGAGGACTCAGGATATCTTCAACTCGTGGAGTACATCTCAAAATACCACCATACCCATTTGGTCTTATTATAATATATATATATATATTCAAAGAAATAGACTTTTGCAAAACCAGCAGCTACAAAACATAAAAAATGACTTTTGACACTTTTTTTTAAGGGAGCGACCATTTAGTAATCAGGGGGGTGTTTTGAGTTTTCCTGGGCGGGAAATTATATTTATTTTACGGTAGTGGCGACCATAATTAAGTGCCCTAAGTCCCTGAATATTCATTCCCAATCAAGCATCGCCTTATTAAGAAATACTCCCTCCAGAAATTATTTATTCATGACTGGCCAAAATAATGTATTTATTACAAAAAAACTCCAAGCCCCCCCCTTTAAGATTTAATGGTGGCCCCCTAATTTCTGGGAGGGAAAAGTAGATTGTCTACTGTGAATTCATTTTCAGCCAAATCTGTAAAATAATAGTTTTTGTCTCCGATCAGCAGCGAAGACGTAATGATAAGCCCTAAGAGTGTCAGGAAAAACGTCTCGTGAAGTAGGGGGAAATCCAGGAAATCAAGGAAAATACAGGGAATTTCCTCGCCAGATTATTTAGTACTAGTAAAGTACCCGTAGAGTGGAGGGGGAAAATAGGAAGGAATGAAATGGAATAGAGTGAAAAGGTATAGGTAACATGTCATATCTAAGTCACGATTTAGAATTGCTTACCCTAATGAATAGAAATAGGCCTATCATAACCTAATGGGCTGCAAGTCAGGGCCGGACGCAGGGGGAGGGATGGGGGGATGCATCCCCCCCCCACCAGACCAAAATTTATATATTGTTACATGTAACTTTTATGCGTTCCGAGATGCGATGGCCCGATAGACCCCCCCCCCCCCCACCGAAATTTTCTGGATCCTCCCCTGCTGCAAGTTGACCTGTCAATCATGCGGCAGAAATTAAATTGTGGGTCACGCCGAGTAAAAAAATGCATTGAGTATGTTTGCAATTTAGAAGATGTGAATATGAAGAGCGAGCCCTATATGTTTTATAGCACTATAATTCATGTGACATATTCTGGTTTAAAAACGTTGTATTTGAGGGAAAAAATATAATTATAGGCTGTCAACCCAGGTGTACAGGCATAAAGGTAATTAAGACTAAAAAGATACAGTACACTGTAGATTACACAATACACATACCACAACAGGCCTATTATATTGAATTGATTTAATTGAGCAACCCCCCCTCCCAACTGCTGGAAACTGCTGCCCTGCTTAAGCACATTGCAAAATACACATGTATACTACGATAGGCCTATTAGGCCAATATTGTGTGGATTTACTTCAGCACCTCCCCCCCTGCTCCCCTGGTTAACCACGTGGCAATTACTCCATGCATCTAATTATCAGTGCAGGCTGTTCTGGTTATTGTAGATACTCCCTCCGAAACACATAGGCTGAGTGTGTCAAGCAGGGGGAGTGTCAGCAGCTGGAGGGACAGTGCTAAAATGTCGGGGAGTTGTTTTTCCATGAAGAAGGTGTCAAATGAGGCTTGATTACAAAGGAAGTAGATCGATTTGAAGGATAACAGAGCTTATTTTAAGGGAAAATCTTATTTGGAATAGGCATGCGAAGTTTGGTGAAGATTGAGAGAGAAATGGCAGATAAATAAGATAATCAACAAAGTTACAAAGATAGTGTATTATTTTATAGATTAAAATAAAGATTTATTATTGTGAAAGATACAAAATTTGTCCCATCTGCAAATGCAACAATAGCAGTTGACAATACATCAATATTAATGAATTCTTTTAACTAACAAGAGTTTATGAAACTCCGCACGCCCCACATCCCCTTCTTAAATTTTGAGTGTGCAGTGCACCCACGCCGCAGCAACGAAACGAATCTTGTGTATCTTGAGAAGTATCCGTGTGCAGCTTTTACAGTGCACTCTGTATACAGTGCGCATCAGTACAGAGATGTCGTATTACAACGAAATAGATGAGATGTAACTTTTAAGGGTTCATATCTATCTATGTTTTATATAAATGATTTTTGAAACTGAAGTGGTATTGAGCGGTGTGGTATGATATATTTCGAACTGACAGACATTTGATTGCTGGATCACTGCTATATGGGTCAAAATTTGAAAACGGTGAAATTTCAGTCAAGACAAAACTTGACTTGTAATCAGGTTTAAAGGAGCTCCTTTTGATTTATTTTGGTAGGTAAAACAATCACCTTTCATTGTACTTTGATGTCCAAGGGTCAGGAAGCACAGTTTTTATGTGCAGTGGAGGTAAATACCGGGTAATGCTTTTAGGCGTCATTAACATCACGCTTTCAAAACCCCCAATATATCTCAGAATTCACACAATTGTATCACCTAGACTAATGCAGAGGGAGTATGAGGTGCAGACAGAACAATCATAGAAAAAAAAGAGTACTGCTATCTGTCTGACAGCAACTACAATGGAAATAAATGGCAAATAATTACATGTTTCATTTTTTCTACACTTCCATTAAGTTTTTCGTTCACACTACTAGATTTCAGCACATCAAATTCTGTTTAGTTATTAAGTTGTACACAGGCCAAATGATTCCTGCGAAAAAAGATCCTGTGCAACACTTTTTAAACTTCAAATCAAGCAATAAATGTCCCAAAATTAGCTATTTCTGATCTGTGAATCTGTGACGTTAATGACAAAATATGACACAAATGGCTGGTAAATTACTCCTGAGCCTCTTACTTGTGCATATAAGTTAGTAAAATATCATTAGTGCAAAAACTGTTGGAAAAATGTACGAAATGTTATTGTTTTTATACGTATGCTGCACCAAGGAACCTTACTGAAGTGGTATACTGCTGCAACCATGCAAATAAATCAGAACTTCCAAAATGCATGTGATGTCATGTTTGCCAATGACTGGTGTCACTTCCATTGGGATTTAAGAGTGATAACACCAAAACTGCCATCAGTATCACACGTAGTTTATTAAAAGCATGTTCGTTAATGACATGTGACGTTAATGACAATTTTAAACAAATACTTCCTTGAACCAGTGAATACATTATATGATGTCAATCTTGGCTTACATTAAGACTTGTGTACAGATGCTACACAGCTGCCGCAGGGGGGCCTCGCTGGGCTGTCTTGTCAGATTTCCCCATCCACCCTAAGGGGTGGTAAAGTGATTTGGCAGCCCTGCAATGTGAGGTCACCCTGGGCAGCTCCATTATGGCACTGTAAATATTATTATGTTACTGTCTTCATCTTATTGTGTATATAAATCTATCCTCTTCCTAGTCCGTTAATTTACATTGTAAAACTTTGATGTGATCTACTTATTATTTAATACCAGGCTCTGGTGCTGTAATTTTCTTATTAATTATGTAACAGACTGTCATTCTTCTTTCATCACACTATTATTATAGAAATGAATATATTATTTAAGAGTAAAGCTTATGACAATACATTTACTTATAACTGGTAATTAGTCAACCATATATTTATGCTATGTTATGGGACTCATGGGACTTTAGTTTGTTCTTTTTTTTTCAGACTTAAAAACAATATTTCATTTTATGGGTGGCCCCTTGATAGCGGCCTACTAGCCTTAAAGGGGTCACCCTCAATAGAGAATTGTCAAACAAAAAAAACTGTATAATATATCAATTAGGGTGTCCCATTTTTCAAACATTTTCTCGGATCAAGCTCCTTTTGGGCTCAGTTGTGCTCCCATGTGTACAAAGCCCACACGCCAAATTTCAGCCAAATCCATAAAGGTTTAGACCCCCCCCTACCACCATCTTTGGGGGGCTCCTCAAGGGACCCAAAAATGACCATTTTCGAGCCAAAAAGTGGCTATTTTCCTGTCTGAAATCATCCCAGTGCCACTAAAATTGTTCATATAGGGCTTTTTGAGTGTGCTGAGTCCATCTATGATCATAATAAATTACCCAGAGGTCAAGATGACTTCATAACATGCTATAATTGGTCAATTTAGGCCTCGGGTTACCCGAAAATGACCATTTTCGAGCATAGAAAGTGGCTATTTTCCTCCCTGAAATCAGGTAATGCCACTAAAACTGGTCAACTGGGGGTTTTTGAGGGTGCTGAAGTCACTCATGATGAAACTGAATCACAAAGAGGTTATGCTTACTTCATAACAAACAATATTTCGTAAATTCAGCCCTCGGATTACCCACGACAGCAATTCCTATAGTTAATTAATATTTTTAAAAAACACCAATACCTGTGTTTTAGGATTGTTAGACATGAGAATTTCATTATCTATTAGCATGTATCAATTAGAGGTTGTAACCATGAAATTTAACATTTGCAATGGGTAACTTTTCATTATTGATACAGTACAGATACGTAAATGCGCACACTAAGTGAAAATATACCTGCGTAAGATACGTGATTATATTACTCTTCACCAATTTACTTTCATAGCTTTGCTTACTTTTGTTCCCCACAATTTCATTGGCAATAAATTGAGCACATCTATACAGCCCATATATTATCATGACGACTGAATTACGCTCTCAGAATTTTCTCAATCCAGTAAAAAACACATTTTACAAACTGTCATTGTAAGATCCGTTTTGACACATGCAAAATCAGGATTTATATTGTAGAAACAATCTTAAACAAGGGTATCTTAAGTGTCTTCTTGAACTGCTGCATCTTCATTTTGTGTCAATGGGACATCAACACAATGCATTCCAGAAGAGTTTCATCCTGAGCCACAGAATACAACATTGCACCAGAAGTGTTTTATTTCACATCCATGCATACATGTATTACTGAGAAACTCTTAACTTAGTTCTGCTGGGTTCTGCTGGATGCAGATCTGAGAGACAGCTTTCTTAGTACCCTAGAAGCCAATCCAATAGCAAATTTTACTTGGATTTCACCAGTCTGCCACCTCACTGCATTTGTCTGCCTGTAGCAAACTTGTTTCCGTCAGTCATAATTGACGTCCATGATGTCCCACTTAATAGAATCACTAACAACCGCAATGTATTTGATGATATTAAATATGGCTACTTATTCTTTTCCTGTTTCTTGTAAACATGTCTGGTGGCAAGACAATCAATTTCCTGTCATGACGAAGGTCTAATGAATGACTCAAGTCATAGGTCATCATTTCCTGGAACTTGGGCCTACTACATCAGGTTGAGAGGCATTATGTTCAGTTATTGAGCAAGAACTTGTAACATCTGGCTCCAGTGCAGTGTTAAAAAAACTGAGCTTAACCAGAGGTTCCATCAAGTACCTTAGAACATAATAATGATTTTGCTATGCTCCTGATGACATTTAACTCGAATCTTTCATCAATTAGAGCTTCGGTAGTGCTACTATTTGAGCATATCAACATGAGCTGGCCTTGCCACACCAATGTGGGAAACAGGAACAGAATATGCAGCCACGTCCAACATCATCAAGCACATTGCTGGTGTAAGGCTTCAGTCAGAGGGAGCATCTAGAACTTTGCAAATGTGGTAATTGTGATTGTATTGTCTTGGTGTCCTGCGCACACAGAATGAAGACAAAATATTTGTAAACCAAGATGAAATTTGCACCCACTAAAGACCCTTTTTGCATTTAGTATAAGATATTATGTTAATTAACATTTGAGCTGTACAAATGTGCTTTCAGTCAGTTTCTGAAGAGGGGGCTATAAATCACTGGGGTACTGGCTGGGTCACCTGGACTAATGATGGGGAGCAATCTCAGTAACGCTTTGCTTAATTGAATCCTCAGATGATCCTGTCCCAATTAGCAACCAAATGCATAAAACAGAACATAAAGCCCAATCATCCATCATCAATATTACTTCCCAAGATAAAGGAAAAAACAGACTATGTTAAGAAATTGCCAAATTAAATATGTTGATCATCTTTCAAAGATTATTCCACTTATGTGCACTTACATATCAGGTAATCCGAGGGCTGAATTTACAAAATATTGTTTGTTATGAAGTAAGCACAACCTCTTTGTGATTCAGTTTCATCATGGGTGACTTCAGCACCCTCAAAAACCCCCAGTTGACCAGTTTCAGTTGCATTAAGTGATTTCAGGCAGGAAAATAGCCACTTTTTATGCTCGAAAATAGTCATTTTCGGGTAACCCGAGGCCTAAATTGACCAATTATAGCATGTTATGAAGTCATCTTGACCTCTGGGTAATTTATTATCATCATAGATGGACTCAGTACTCTCCAAAAGCCCTATATGAACAATTTTAGTGGCACTGGGATGATTTCAGACAGGAAAATAGCCACTTTTTAGGCTCGAAAATGGTCATTTTCGGGTCCCTTGAGGGGCCCCCCAAAGATGGTGGTAGGGGGGGTCTAAACCTTTATGGATTTGGCTGAAATTTGGTGTGTGGGCTTTGTACACATGGGAGCACAACTGAGCCCAAAAGGAGCTTGATCCGAAAATATTTTCGAAAAATGGGACACCCTAATATCAATAGTTTATCTTTTTCATAACTTATTCTCTATTGAAAATAAATATGTCTGAGTCTGAGTCTGAGTGTACACCAAAGCAAAGTTCCACACTGATTTTTGTCCAGAAATGCATTGCCAAAATTGACCAGGAGGGCGTTTGTTAATGACAAATCAAGGTAGGACAACTGACATGTTGCTATACGAGGGGCGTTCAGAAAGTTCGAGGCTTTTTTTTATATGGACACTTATTTTCAATGTAGAACTATGAATTTTTCACAGGATGAAATTCAGCATATTTGGAATGGATTTCAATTTGGACATTTTAAAGTCATTCAATGGTTGCCATGGAAACTGAAAGTTCAGCTTCTTGGGGCAGATAATACTGAAACCACTAAAGTCAATGAATTTTGGCTGTGAGAGACTTGTTTCTATCACTTGCATTAGTGAGATTGGCAATATTTGACACAAGAAATATAATGTTAGCCTTAAAAAATACTCCCAAGCTCACCAAAAGCATTGATTCATACAACTGACCCATTGAAGTTAACCCAGAGGAAAAAAGAGTACGCTTGCAGCACAGAAACAGTACAAAAGCAGTATATCCCATATATGGTATTGGAGTACATTAGAAGCACAAAAGAAGTACATTGCGCAATGACGATTTGCATGGTTGAGAGACTTTTTCGCACAAAATTTGCATTTGAAGTACAAATGCAGTATTTTCGCAGTACAAATGCAGTATTTTCGCAGCGTATTTACAGTACAAAAGGAGTAGGGGAGACCGGGGTTGGTTGTCACAGGGGCAGGTTGTCACACTTTCGGGGCAGGTTGTCACACTTTTGGGGCAGGTTGTCACACTTTTGGGGCAGGTTGTCACACTTTCGGGGCAGGTTGTCACGCTTTCGGGGGCAGGTTGTCACACTTTCGGGGCAGGTTGTCACGCTTTCGGGGCAGGTTGTCACACTTTCGGGGCAGGTTGTCACACTTTCGGGGCAGGTTGTCACACTTTCGGGGCAGGTTGTCACGCTCTCATGGATATTAAATTGTCATATCCTTAATACATTCTACTGATGATTGATGATGTAAGCAGAAAAGGCATAGTGTCTAAATCGATCTATTTCAAATTTTCAAAAGAATTTGCAGAAAAATTCTACAGTCTGCACTTTCCCTCTTCCTTATCAAAATGCATTTCTGTTGCCTTGAAAAGTCAAAATTCGTAGCACCATTGTACAGAGTCACATGATTGTTAAAGTCTGCACCGGGCAAGTAGGGGATTCCTGACATGTCCAAAATAACTTGTCTCATTCAGTATTTGACTTACTGAGTCTCACTTCCTGAATCATACTCTTAACCAAAAGTGTGACAACCTGCCCCGAAAGTGTGACAACCTGCCCCGAGTGCTGAATTTTAAAAAAATGTCCAATATGACATCAAGATTTTGAATGACATAGGTATATATTCACCAGATAGATTTAAGTTACTCCTGTACTGACTTTCATATACAATGGCTGTGCCCCTACTTGCTTTAAATAGAAATAGAGCATGTTGAAATTCTACACAGTGTGACAACCTGCCCCTGTGACAACCAGCCCCGGTCTCCCCTACATTTGAAGCGCTTAAATTATTTTAATTATGCTCCATTTATACTCCCGATATGCAAATCCATACGCTGCAAAAATGCTTCCTTGCAGGGAGTACAAAAGGAGCATACTAGCTGTGCATGCTAGCAGGAAGCATTTTTGCAGTACAATCGCAGTACATTTGAAGTATCTAAAAATCAATGCTTCATTAATTTTACAGGCCACATATAATATCAGTCCTTCAGCCAAATCGATGTAATTGAAATAATTACACATAAATTCATAAGCCTAGAGAAAAAAAGAAGGCTGGAATAATTTGATATCCAATTTGTACTTTTTTGCTGCTATTAATAGTAAAACATTTGTATCTAATACTATGGCAATTATGCCAGTAATTCAATAGCTTTCAATGAATATTGTAAAAAAACCTCGACACACCTGCACATTTTCCAAGTTCTGGAAGTGAACATGACCCACATGTGACTGAATCTAAGCAGCTTAAGTCATAGAAGTATAAATTCAGTACACAAAATGTTCAAATGAAATTTAGAAGTTAGAGGAGTACATATGCAGTACATAATTATTCAAATTCTGTCACTAGAAGTATAAAATCAGTACACCATTTGCATAGAAGCACAAAATCAGTATAATAGGAGTACATTTGCAGCGTGGGACCACGTACTGTTTTTGTACTGATTTTGTACTTCTTCACCGAGAGAGTGTACTGCTTTTATACTTCTTTTTCCTCTGGGAATGTTCCTTGAAGTCCTCCAAACAAAGCTCTGTGAAAGAATTTCGGTAATCCAAAGCCTCTTCTCCTCCAGTGCCTGAAACTATAGCCCCCATGGACTAAAGTAAGGGAAAACCAT
Organism: Platynereis dumerilii; assembly: GCA_026936325.1. NCBI lineage: Eukaryota > Metazoa > Annelida > Polychaeta > Phyllodocida > Nereididae > Platynereis > Platynereis dumerilii. The sequence continues at coordinate 1,357,844 of JAPTHN010000088.1, read as the reverse complement.
GACTAATGTAAAGCAACATGTTACAGGAATAGCCAGGATGGATAATGCTGTTCAGTTTGGTCTCTTATTCATACTAGTGAATCCATGCTTTCACAAGTCCGTATGTAGACAGCGAAAGACACCTTTGCTTCCTGAATTTCCCTCGCCAAATCTGGCATCCAGGAGTGCTTTCCTACATGGGTTCAGTGTAAGAATACACACATTTGGTGTTCTTGAAAGCATATTTAGAAGCTAATACCATATTTCTTGTGTCAAATATTGTCAATCTCACTAATAGCAGTGACAGAGAGAAGTCTCTCACAGTCACAATTTCATGGCATTCTTGGTTTCAGTGTTACCTGCCCCAAGAAGCTGAACTTTCAGTTTCCATGGCAACCACAGAATGACTTAAAAATGTCCAAATTGCCCAAAATTTTGGAAATCCATTCCAAATATACTGAATTTTATCCTGTGAAAAATTCATAGTTCTAGATTGAAAAATAAGTATACATATGAAAAAAAGCCTCGAACTTTCTGAACGCCCCTCGTAAATAGTGTAATTATAATTATGTATGTTCTGTGCAGTTTTTGGACTAGCAGATGATTCAGTTAGCTTCTAGGGTTCCTAAAGGTCATCAAAATTAAAGTGGTATAAAAAAATGTTTGTCGGTTGATTTTTTATGAGAAAAATCACTGGGTGTGACGTTAATGACATGAGATTGGAGACAAAGACACAAGAGCCCCCTGTTGTTGGATAACAATATTAGTCAAGCCATTGGTTTTGGAATTTGAAAGGGTGTTGGTCAAGGTCCAATTTGAGGTACAAAGAGGGTAGATTAAGGTCACAAGGAAAATTATTTGAGGTGATTTGTCAAGGAAAATGCTAGTGGAGACAGGCCATTTTCAGGGGGGTAGGGCACATTCATTCAATTTGTAGAAGGGATAAAAGATATCTGCTACTAATTTTCTGTGCCAAATGTTTTGCTGATATGTTGCTCTAATACAAATGGCCACCATGAACCTTGCATGTACATTCGTGTCCGTGTGAATGGCTCTGAGACACCGGAGACAAGAATTTCAGCTTTACCAAATTTTGACCCATATATATATATAGACAAAGATCTTACTTTTTGCTGGTCTGGAGCTTTCAATCATCTCTCATAGGTTTCTCCAGCTGACTGATTCAAACTCAGGAAGCTGTTGTGAATGTTATGTATTAATGCTTTGACCAGAAACCAAGACAAGCTCTCAGCCATACTCCTTGCAAGACTTCTCAAGATGTCTTTCAGCCAATTAAGACTGTCTGACTTATAAAATGTTACAACCCTAGTGTCCAACTCGAGGAATCTTACCCTAACCCATGTTAAACTGATGTTTCATCCTCTTCCAAGAAGCCCCATTGCCCTGATCATGACCAGGGGTGGATTGGGGCCATTTTGGGCCCCGTGGCGAAGAAAGTTGAAGGGCGTCCGCTTGCAATAATGTCATTCATGTCGCAAAATTATCTAACTGTACATCGCATAAAAAATGTGAACACTGGAGGGTCTGTCCTATACTGGGCCCAATGAAGGTTCGGCCCATGCTTCAGAAAGTCGGGTTGGGTCACATAATCAAAATGGTGAAAAAAAGTTTTAGGTCTAGGTATTTTTCACAACTTTATTTCCACATCTTGAATGGGCCCCCCTGAGTGGTTGGGACTGTGGCACCTGCCACTTTGCCACATGCGCCATTCCGCCCCTGATCATGACATCGATCCCTTCTGACCGTAGAAATAAGCCTAGTCGGTGCATAAATACGTGATGTAAAGCCCTTTTAAAGTTTTATCCGGACCGCCTGACAAGTTTGCTACTGTATAACATCTCTATATTTATAATGTTGCAAATCGGAAAAAAACTTTTAAGTCAAATAAAATAATAAATTGATTTCATTTGCATACAGGACGGCCATTTTGCTGGGAGCTGACGCTATTTTGCCCTAAAATTTTTATTGTGTTATGGATGTCCAGGGCAATGGATCTACTCCAATATTGCTCATGGTTTGCCCTGATTTTCCATTTGCCCCAATCATGCTAATGCCTGGAGGGCTGCAACCCCCCCCCCCAGCCACCGTCCCGTGAAATCCACCTATGAACAATTTATTGCTTTGTACTCATGGTGATTTAAACAACAACCTTGATTTAAATCAACAACCTTGCTAATATGGTTTGTAATTTTTCAGGGTTTCTCATAGGTGCAAGATAATGTGAGAGATTCAGGCAAAGACATCACTGAGAGAAATGGCTGTTGAAGAAATTCCGCAAAAAGTCAAAACAGAAACTGCGACTGATTGGATTAAGAATGAACAGTCAACTGGACAGCCCACTGAACAGCCTACTGAATATCCAGCTGAACAGTTAACTGAACGTCCAGCTGATTGGCTGAAGAATGAACAGGAAACTGAACATCCAGCTGAACAGTCTGCCGAACGGTTAACAGAAAATCCAAATGAAAAGCTGGTTGAACATCCAGCTGATTGGCTTAAGAATGGACATCCAACTGAACAGCCAACTGAAGATCCAGCAGAACTACAAACTGAGTATCCAACTGACTGGGTGAAGAATAAACAGTCAGCTGAGCCCCCAGCTGAACTGCGAACTGTACTTCCAGCTGAACAGTTTAATGAACATCCAGTAAAACAGCCAGTTGAACGTCCAACTGCACAGCAAACTGAGCTACCAGTTGAATTGCAAACCAAACATTCAACTGAACAGCCACTAACTGAGCCACTAACTGAACAGCGTCTGCAGTTTGGCATTACTCCTGGAAAATTCACTAGTCTAATTGACCCAGATGGTGGCGTTTGGACTCCTGTGAAATATGTTATCAATATAATCCCTCAAGCGGACTTGAGTTGCAAAAATATTAATGACAAAGACATTCAACAAGAATCAGTCCCAACCAGGGGAGACAAGGGGGTGGAAACAAAAGGATTATGTTTAAATGTGCAGAAGACCAAAGAACCATTTATGGGAACATTTCAGAGTGACAAAGAAAATGAACATGAATGTGTTCTGAACAGTGGTCACATAGACACACGAGGATGTCCAAATACATGTGTACATGATGAACAGGCTACCAAAGAGAAGTTTAAGGGACCGTTACGCAGTATAATTAAACCTGGAATTCATGCGGGAAGTGTTGGAGATGAGGCTCGGCAAAAAGTGCCTCAGGTAATTGTTCCAGAAAGACTGCCTCGTAAATACAAAAGAGAAAAACTTAAAAAGTGTCACATTTGTCAGAAGCAATTCCTCTCAGAAGAATATCTCCGAAGACATATCAGGTGGTATCACAGTGAAAATCAAGATGAAGGAGAAAAGAAAATGTTTCGAAGTAAGCCCCAAGAAGTGCCTCAGCCAATCAAAGAAAAGCCTGTTCCAGAAAGACTCCCTCGTAAATTCAAAAAAGAAAAACTTAGAAAGTGTCACATTTGTCAGAAGCAATACTTCTCAGAAGTATATCTCCAAAGACATATCAGATGGTATCACAGTGAAGATGAAGGAGAAAAGAAAATGTTTCGAAGTAAGCCCCGTCATATGAAAATGAAGCCTTGTGACAAGGAGAAGAAACGTCATCAATGTTCTGTATGTGAGAAAATGTTCACTTATGAATGTGTCCGGGATAAACACATGAGAATGCACAGTGGAGAGATCCGAGAGAAACCTTATCAGTGCTCTATCTGCGGATTGACCTACTTCACTCGTTCATCGCTGGCCATACATCTGAAACGACACAGTGGAGAGAAGCCATTCGGATGTTCTATTTGTGACAAAAGGTTTGTTGAGAAAGGACTACTTAACAGACACATGGTGACGCACAGTGAAGGAAGGCCATGGGCATGTACGCTTTGTGAATTGAGGTTCAAATCTAAAAGTTGTCTTGATGGACACATGAAAACACATAGTGGACAGAAGCTACACGGATGTAATTTTTGTGGGAAAAAGTTCAAACGCAATTGGACTTGCAGAAAACACATGAGAACACACGGAGAGCAAGTGCATCTCTCATTCGGAAATAGAAAGAGGGTCCTTGGATGTGTGACCAACACAATGAAACCTGAAGTGACTGCCCTTGACAGGCAATATGGATGCTCAATTTGTGGTAGAAAATTTATTCACAAACTGAACCTCGCTAGTCATATGGTTAGCCACCGTGATGAAAGGCCATTTGCGTGCAATGTTTGTGACCGTAGGTTCAAAACTAAAAACCATCTTGATTCACATATTGTAACACATAGGGAAAAGAAGCCCTACGAATGTTCTACTTGTGGGAAGAAGTTTGTTAAGAAATGGTACCTCACAAGTCATACGTATACACATAGTGAAGACAGGCCTTATGGATGTAATTCTTGTGATAAAAAGTTCAAAAGCAAAAAAGAAGCCGTGAAACACCAGAAAATACATGGACCGAAACAACATGGATGTTCTATCTGTGGTAGAAGATTCCATCGCAACGGAGATCTTACCAAGCACTTGGAGACTCATAAAGAAAAGCCGAATAAATGTTCTTGAAATTAATTGATGGTCAAAAATTAAGAGACAGTGAACAAAGGATATATGCATGTAATCTTTGTGACTGGAGGTTCATATCTCAAGGTAGACTTAACAAACACAACACAGCTCAGTGGAGAGAAGCCATATGGATGTGATTGTTGTGGGAAAATGTACAAACACAAATCGAGTCTCGCAAGCCATATGAAAACACACATGGAGAAAATCAATTGTAAGAATGTTCAATTTGTTTATTTAATCAACAACTGGCTTTTTTATTTGGATCGTTATAACATGTATTGTTTACTTGGTTGTAGTTTCACGAATGAATTATTTTTTACCCTGGACATTATAGCTGTGCTGAAAATTTTTGATAGAGGCAAATAAATAAAATTATTTAAAGAGCATAGAAGAGTTATGAAGGGAATCCTTTCATGAATGTTATTACTCTATAATTTTATGCATTCCCAAGTACATGGGAGTGGGACTATAAAGACAGGCATATAATATGCAGAATATGCTTTGGTTTAAATAATTTAGTTATGATTTAAATAATTTTCCATACCTTTTCATACCACTTTTGTGAATAACTGTGAATTTTCTATATATATATATATATAGTATCTCGATTGGATATATTATTAAAAAAATAATATGCAAAACTAAATTTATGTAGCTTTTATTCAATTCTTTGACAGATTTTTGAAATTGCTCATGCATAGATGCATGTGCCATGTGATTATCATCGAAGGCTGTATCAGCCAAGTGTATTTATAATCAAAACCAATGCTTAATGGTGAAAGACAGTTGACATATTATTGGGTATAATGATAACAGGATTTTTTTTTCAGTGGCAAGTGGGAAACAATCTTTTTTTTTTCACCAAATATCCATAGCCCCCCCCCCAAAGATCATCTGGTCGGCCCCTTAATGTCTAGTCACTTAGCTGGTGTCCCCTACTGTTTTGCGTACTTGGTTGTCACCTTGTTAATAACAAAGTGCACAAGCCCCCCTCCAAAATTGTCTTGTTGCCTTTACCAATCGGTAAAGAAAGCTATGCAATGTAAACAACACAATTTTGTTGTCCGCCGTTCAGTGCATAGTTTGCAACCCTTTTTTCGGTCCAATTGTTCAAATGAAGGCAACTTTGTGAGATGTGCGTGTTTGGGAAGAGTGAACATGTCACAATTTTGCCAATAATTTGGTTGTTTTCTGAATAAAATTGGAGAAAATATGACAACCTAAAAACTCGGTTGTTAAATTGAACTTTGGTTCGATTTCGGTTGCAGTGGCACAACCTTGGTTTCGGGAACCAGCACAACACTAATTGGAGTAGCAAAAATCAGAACCAAATTAATCGGAATTGTCAAAAAACCAAAACCATTTTAATCCAAAAAGGCCAAAAAAGCAGTACCATCCAATGGCGCCTCTATGTTATACAACCTTTCAGAGTGAGTATCCCCCCCCCCATGCTACGTCACTGACTCACTGCTGCCAATCCCACTTGAACTCATTGTCTTGAATGGTAATTTGCATGAAGAGTTTTTGAAACATTTTACGCATCTTCTCGTAGTCTGGTCTCCCTTCGACACTATTGCAGTAGTCCATGTACTCGCAAAACTCACTGGGCAAGCCGCTCGTGAGCTCTCTATTGTGGGTAGCCATCTTGGATTGTAAGATTAGGTCATTATCTGTGCGGTGACATTCATATTGGCTCCAGGGCAACCTTCCTTTTAAAAACTTCACTGCCATATACCCAATAGAGATCATGTCATCCTTGGGCCGCTGTTTACCATCACGTTGAGCGTTGATACTACAGAATGGGCCACGGAGCTTGTAAATAAAATCCCATTCTTCAAAATATATGCTTGAGCCAAAGTCGATCAAGTACAAAACATTCTTGTTTTCTCCCGTTCCTTTTGCAAAATTTGAAGGCTTGATGCTGCAGTGGAGGATGCCTCGTGTGTGAATGTATTCAACTCGTGTTATTATTTGGTCGATCAATTTGAGCACCGTTTTCAAACTGAATTTCCCTCCACAACGACATAAAAGAGTGTCAAGGTCCGGCCCCAACAACTCCATCACCATGCACCTTCGATCTCTATGGTCTATCCCATACCAAAACACTTGTGGTATACCCAACACTGTGGCTTGTCTGTCATCTGAGGCTTGTCTGTCATCTGAGGCTTGTCTGTCATCTGAGGCCTGTCTGTCATCTGAGGCTTGTCTGTCATCTGAGGCTTGTCTGTCATCTGAGGCTTGTCTCTCATCTGAGGCTTGTCTCTCATCTGATGCTTGTCTGTCATCTGAGGCTTGTCTGTCATCTGAGGCTTGTCTGTCACCTGAGGCTTGTCTCTCATCTGAGGCTTGTCTCTCATCTGAGGCTTGTCTGTCATCTGAGGCCTGTCTGTCATCTGAGGCTTGTCTGTCACCTGAGGCTTGTCTCTCATCTGAGGCTTGTCTGTCATCTGAGGCTTGTCTCTCATCTGATGCTTGTCTCTCATCTGAGGCTTGTCTGTCAACTGAGGCTTGTCTCTCATCTGAGGCTTGTCTGTCATCTGAGGCTTGTCTCTCAACTGAGGCTTGTCTATCATCTGAGGCTTGTCTGTCATCTGAGGCTTGTCTGTCATCTGAGGCTTGTCTCTCATCTGAGGCTTGTCTCTCATCTACGTCGTGTGACTTGTGGTTCTCAAGTGAGTCACTTCTCACATCGGAATCATGTCTCAAGAGCATTAACTTCTTGTACTCGTGATGCAGAGCGGATTCTTCATATCTACGAGTTACCCATTGTCTCTCACGTTTCACAGCAACCAACTTCTCCGTCCCTTTCTCCTTGGCACGATAGACTTTGCCATGGGTTCCGTAACCAATGAACTGAATGATTTTGTAATGGTCTCCGAGGACACCATTTTGTCCGGCCATTTTTCAAAACTCTCTTTGTAGTTGCACCTGTAAAAAGGAATCAGAATAAAACATCAGTATATCTGACAGACGATTTAGGGGATGACCATTAAATATCAAGGGGGGGACTTGGATTTTTTTTTAAATTACTAATTTCTTTCTCAGTTTTGGTGAAATAAATAAATTCTTTTTGGGCAGTCTTGAAATACATAAATTCTGCCACTCTGAGTAGAAATGGGTATCAACCTGGAATAAGTCAATTGGAGTATACTGATTTTGAATTTTGAGTTCATATCTCCCTTATTTACTGCCTAACCAGCGTGAAGAAGCTCTCAAAAATGTCATCAGATTGTACAATATTATATAACCTCAACGAAGCAATTTACCTCAAGAAAAACACAATCCCTATTGAAAACAACCTGGAGTAAAGTCAATTAACCAATAACTAGGCCTATTACGAGTCAATCCTTTAATTTCAAAGTGTCTTGACTTGAATCCACAATCGCTACTTATCTTTCATTAAGATAGAAAAACACAGTTTCAATCATTAGTATTCCCAAGAAATAGGATCTTGACTTAACCATTAATCCGTTTGCTTTTCATGCAAGGTAAAGAAACTTTCAAGTTTTCAGGTGGCTCTATCCACAAACGCAACCAAGGTCAATCCACATTCCACAACTTCAACAAAGCCAGTCATCCTGTTCAGCAGGAATAACTCAATTCTTAAAAAAAAAAAACCAATGTTAGCCAATACTTTTCTCTTTTTCGTGCAAAGAAGGTTTCTAAAGTCTTCAGATGGCTCAATCCACAACCTCAACCAAGCCAGTCATCTTGCTCATCAAGAACAACACAAATCAGAAGAAAAACAATCTGGAGTTAGCCAATACTCCTTTCTCTTTTCCATGTGAAGAATCTTTCAAAATTATGACTGCTCCACCAAAATGAGTTCAAAGTAGGCAATTTATATTTCCCAGAAATTAGCAAAATGTGTAAAAAGGTCACATTCAGTGCCGGATTTCCCAATAGGCCGAGTAGGCCATCGGCCTAGGGCCCACTGCCTTTGGGGGGCCCACTGCATTCAAATTCACGCGTACGCGCGGCGCACATATGTCGCATATACATTGCACTTGCACAGAAATTGAACATAGTTGCAGTCAGTGGCTCACATTAGAAACACATGGAGACGGCCCACCAAAGTCGGTGGGCCCCCAAAGTCGGTGGGCCCCCAAAGTCGGTGGGCCCCGAAGCAGCAAAACCAGTGGGCCCTTGTGGGCACAAGCTTAGTGCGTACAAGAAATGCTAGATGCAGGGGGCCCCTACTGAGTCCGTACGACCCACAAAGTCATTGGGCCTCACAATGTGGCGAAACCAGTGGGCCCTTGTAGATGCACTCTTAGTTCGTACATGAAATGAGCGAGGGGGGGGGGCCCCTCCGGAGTCAGTAAGCTAGATGAAGGGGGCCCCTCCAGAGATGGTAAGCTAGATAAAGGGGGCCCCTCCTGAGTCAGTGGGCTCTCCAAAGTCATCAGGCCCCGCCCTCCCAAAGCAGCAAAACTAGTTGTAGACACATGTTTTGTGCGTCAAATAAATGCAAGATGGAGGGGCCCCCTCCTGAGTCAGTGGGCCCTCCAGAGTCATCGGGCCCCCCAAAGTGGCAAAACTAGTGGGCCCTTGTAGACAAAGGCTTTCAACTTCAAAAAAACTTGTGCCCCTCTTGAGTCAGTGGGCCCTCCAAAGCGGCAAAACCAGGAGGCCCTTGTAGACACTAGATGGAGGGGGCCCTCCAAATCAGTGAGCGGCACTGTGGGCCCTTGAAAGTCAGAGGGCCCTACTAAGTAGGATTTACATCCCTGTGGCAAATTGCGAGGGTGAAAGATCATTTTCTACTCTCACAAGAGTGAAAAGTCACTTGAGATCAACAATTGCCAGGAAAAATTATATTCACTATCTTTGCTGGCAATTAAATCTGCCCTGTTGCTTGACATCGACACTCAATATATAATTGACAAATTTTCAATGGAAAAAAAAAAACAGAAAGAAACTTCTTTAAATCAATGGTATCCAGGCAAATGTTACTTTCCCTACACATGCTACAGGCTTCTATGTCAAGTACTCCATGTGTTTTTTTTTCTGCTCTGCAATACATGGTGCAATGCTTTATTCTATCTTAGACTTCTATAATCATACTGAGAAAATTGTTCTGAGTCTTCTGACATTTGACCTATTGATTTATTTTTTTGCTTCATACTAAGAACATTGATTTGAAATTTGACTTATTATGCTCTGGAATGCATTGTTCTAACTTAAACTTTTATAAATAGATAATCATAAGGAGACAAATAGTTTTAACATTTAACCAAGTAATTTACCTTGTGCTTCATACTGAGAACATTGCTGTGTCAGACATTAATCAACTAATTACTTTTTACTCAACAATGGCGAATCTATCTTTAATTTTCATAATCTTACAGATACATTATTTAACCTTGTAAGTTTCAACCCAAAAATTCACTTGTTGGTTAACATCTTCAAATTCTGGCTGTGTAATTTCAAGCAATTTTAACTATTAAGTTATATGGTCTGTGAAATAATAAATAATTATTATCAGGAAAATATCTTGTTTGGCACTAACATTATTATAGATAAGATGACCCTTAAAACTGCTCAGAATTAATTTCCAGCGACCTAAAAACCTTCAGCTTCAGGGGGCCTAGAGCGGCCCCCAGACCCCCGGCCTACTGACCTTCGGGCCTCGCATAGTCACGGGCCCCCCAAGTGCCTTGGCCTAGGGCCCATCCTTATCTAAATCCGGCCCTGGTCACATTTTGATGTTTTTTAGCTCTTGGTACCACGTTTTAGCCAAATTAATTTCCTTTGAATATTTAAGACGATTTTATGAGAAATTGATTTTAAATTATAGAAATCGGGTGTTCTTCTCGCTTTTTTTAGTTCTTTCATTGCAATGACGGGAAATTCAAATGCCATTTTCTCAAACTTTGATGTTTCGTTTCATCATGTTTGAGGTGTCATTTCTTTGGATTGGACGGAGATATCAAAACATAGGAACTATCATTTTAAAGCCCATTACCAGTAAAATAAAGTCATCCTGACAATAAAATATGATAGGAGGCCGACTTTGAACCCATTTTGGTGGAGCAGGTCACAATTATCAAATGGCTCAGTCCACAACTTCAACCAAGCCAGTCATCCCGTTTCTCAAGAATAACACAAATCAGAAGAAAAGCAATCTGGAGTTAGCCAATCGGCTCCAATACTCCTTTCTCTTTTCCATGTGAAGAATCTTTCAAAATTATCAAATGGCTCAGTCCACAACTTCAACCAAGCCAGTCATCCTGTTTCTCAAGAATAACACAAATCAGAAGAAAAGCAATCTGGAGTTAGCCAATCAGCTCCAATACTCCTTTCTCTTTTTCATGTGAAGAACCTTTCAAAATTATCAAATGGCCCAGTACACAACTTCAACCAATTAAGCCAGTCATCCTGTTTCTCAAGAATAACACAAATCAGAAGGAAAACAATCTGGAGTTAGCCAATCAGCTCCAAACTCCTTTCTCTTTTCCATGTGAAGAATCTTTCAAAATTATCAAATGGCTCAGTCCACAACTTCAACCAAGCCAGTCATCCTGTTTCTCAAGAATAACACAAATCAGAAGAAAAGCAATCTGGAGTTAGCCAATCAGCTCCAAACTCCTTTCTCTTTTTCATGTGAAGAATCTTTCAAAATTATCAAATGGCTCAGTCCAAAACTTCAACCAAGCCAGTCATCCTGTTTCTCAAGAATAACACAAATCAGAAGAAAAGCAATCTGGAGTTAGCCAATCAGCCCCAATACTCCTTTCTCTTTTTCATGTGAAGAATCTTTCAAAAGTCATCAATCCACAACTTCAACTCAGCCAGCCAAGAATAACTCATTTCTGAGTAAAGCATTTTTGTGCTAAACAAATGACCTTTCAAACAAGCTATTCATCTTCATCAAGAATAACACTTCTCCAATGAAAACCAATCTGTAGAGTTCAACCATTACTCCTCTTTTTCATTAGGGAATTCTGCCCTATTGTCACTGATCTACACGTCAAGTGTAAGAAATTACTGGAGACAATTTCTGATTTTCACTGCGTATTATTGTATACAATTTTAAGCATATATAATATATATATCAAATTACAACCAATATATACCAGCAGTCAGCACATGCGGTCATGCAAACACTTTTTAAAAGTTTACGTTCATATATTAATAACAATAAATCTGTATTCTGTATATATTTTTTCAAATCATTTACATAAACGTAAAATCTTGTGCAATACCTAAATTTACGCTCCAGTTATCAGTCTTGAAACTTATCTAAGCAATAATCTTTTAATAAGCTGAGCATGCAAAGGGCATACATTTATGGTTTACCCCTAACCTATTTTCTGTCCAGACGTTCAAAGTTTTAATTGTAGGCCCAGCATAGACCCTGGTGCCTATGATTTATCTAGTGACAAATAAAGACGACTATTTCATCCTCCCATGCAGGTACCCTGCCTACACAGCAACCCTCAGCCACTATTCCAGGCTTTGACCCAGTTGGCCTTCTCAGCCAATCAGCTAACGGGATTCAAAAACCCAAAGGGTATAATTTATGTGACCTTCCAAGTCTGCAAGTTGAGGACAAGGAATCTTTACAGTGAGGTCATTTTGAATCCTTAAACTTGCTAACCACAAAAATAGCAACCCCTTAATGTCTAACAGATGGGCTATTTTGGGTATTAGAGAGCAGATTGCGAGATAAACTCCAGCCTGTGTGGGCAGCGGTTGTCTTGGCAGGGTGGACTATTTAGGCTTTCTCCTGTGCCCCAACCGGCACTTTGCATTGTGTTTCCATGTGCTTTTTACAATCTCTGTTGTCACTGAATTTTTTTTCACAAAAATCACATCCATACGGCTTCTCTCCACTGTGTCTTTTTTCGTGTCCATTACGTTCATATTTATTTTTGAACCGTTTGTCACAAATAGTACACGCAAACGGCCGTTCTTCACTGTGAGTAGCGATATGACGAGCTAGAGTCCCTTTAGTGAGAAACTGTCTACCACAAACAGAACATCCATACCTCCTCTCGTCCTGTTTTGCAAGATTCTTGTCACTATGTTTCTGCATATGCTGAGTATAATTCCCCTTTGCTGTAAATGTGTATTCACAAATGCTACACCTGTAATCCTCTTGACTTTGATCCGACTGTGTTCGACTGTGAATTCGCAAATGACAACGAAGACTGCTCTTCAAGGTGAATTTTTTGTTACAAATGTCACACTGATAATTCCTCTCAACATGTTGTTCTGTGTGAGTTATGTGACCTTTGGTTGTGTCCATATTGTCCTTCTCTTTACTTTTACATATTTTCTGGTGGTCTCTGCAACTTTTTTTTTGTCTAAACATCTTTTCACAAAAAGAACATCCATATGGCTTCTCTTCACTATGTGTTTTCTTGTGTCCATCCAGACTACACTTTGATTTGAACCTCAAGCCACAAACTTCACAAACATACGGCCTTGCTTCACTGTGAGTTGCTGTATGTCTGTTAAGAGCTCCTTTATGAGTAAACTTTTTAGCACAAATCGAACATCCATATGGCTTGTCTCCACTGTGCATCCTCTGGTGATACACAAAGGTTGAACTAAAAGAAAACGTTAATCCACAGACAGAACATTGATACGGCTTCTCTCCTGTGTGTGTTCTCATGTGTAGGGCAAGTGTTTGGCTCTGTCGAAATTTTTTATCACACACACGACAACTAAATGCTTTCTCTCCGGTGTGAATTTTCACATGACTTCTGAGGGCTGAGCGAAAAGAGAAGGCGGATCCACAGGTAGGACATTGATAGGGCTTCTCTCCAGTGTGAATTCTTATGTGTCCCACCAGCGTGTCAATTAAGCCAAATGACCTTTTGCAAACCGGGCACTCAAATGGCTTTTCATTGAAGTGACTTCTCATATGTCTTATCAAGTATCGTTCACAGCTTAATGTTTTATCACAAACAATGCATTTTGAAGGTTCTTCAGTCATGTTGCTTTCATTTGCAATAGCTGTACCCTGCTGAATTCCACTGGTAATTTCTGTATCATTGGCAATATTTGTACTCAGCCGAACTCCATTGGCAATGTCCATATCATTGGCAACATTTGTACTCAGCCTAACTCCACTGGCAATGTCAGTACCATTGGCGATATTTGTACTCAGCCTAACTCCACTGGCAATGTCCGTATCATTGGCGATATTTGTACTCAGCTGAACTCCACTGGCAATGTCCGTATCATTGGCGATATTTGTACTCAGCTGAACTCCACTGGTAATGTCCATATCATTGGCAACATTTGTACTCCGCTGAACTCTACTGGCAATGTCCGTATAATTGGTGATATATTTACCCAGTTTAACTCCACTGGTAATGTTTGTATCATTCACGATATATGTACCCAGTTTAACTCCACTGGTAATGTCTGTATCATTGGCAACATTTGTACTCAGCTGAACTCCACTGGCAATGTCCGTATCATTCGCAATATTTGCACCCAGTTTAACTCCACTGGTAATGTCTGTATCATTCGCGATATTTGTACCCAGTTTAACTCCACTGGTAATGTCCGTATCATTGGCAACATTTGTACTCGGCTGAACTCCACTGGTAATGCCTGTATCATTCACAATATTTGTACCCAGTTTAACTCCACTGGTAATGTCTGTATCATTGGTGACAGTTGTACTTAGTTGAACTCCATTGCGACTTCTTGTGTGCTCATTATTCACTTGCTGACTGAAGTTTTCTCCAAATGCCTTCTTGCCACTGTGACTTCCACTTGGATTGTCTTCTGTGTGTATTTTTGTATGTTCAACAATTTCCTGCTTCTGAGAAAACCTTTTTCCACAAGCAGAATTTTCATATGATGTTTTACCGATAAGGCCACTCTTACATGTATGTATGTCAAGCTTATCTTTTGTTGCAAAACTTTTACCACATGCAGTACATCGATGAGGCCTGGCTGTGTGTGTTTTCATGTGTGTCACAAGTGAGTCCTTCCAGCTGTAACGTTTATAACACACTGAGCATCCATATGGCCTTTTCCCAGTATGAATTATCGCATGCCTTTCAAGGTGTGCTTTCAGAATGAATCTTTTCCCACAAGCAGAACATCCATATGGTTTCTCTCCAGTGTGGGTTCGCTTGTGGCTTTCCAGATTTCGTTTTCGAGCGAATTTTCTCCCGCAAGTAGAACAAACATGAGGCCTCTCGTCATTGTGTAATTTCATGTGAGATGTTAGAGAATCTTTTCTCCCCAACTTTCTACCACACACTGAACATTCATACGTTTTCTTTCCATTAGATTTCTTGCGGACTGACTTAACATGTTCCTTAAGATCTCCTTTGTCGACAGAACATGTCTGGGAGCTTTGGCTATGTGACATCTCCACGTGTCTCTGTAGAACTCCTTTTCGACTGCTGAACATTTTCCAACAAATGGGACACCTTTTTTGTTTTCCAGGAACCGGGTTGTCTTTATGTGGTTGAGGTACTTGCAGCCAGGCCTCATGTCCAACAAATTGCGTTAGAACCCAATCTGGACTTTCACTTTGAAACCTAACTGTCTCATAAGTGGTGTGTATATTGCAACTTCCTTTTGCTTCTGGCTCCTCATGGCCTCCTGGAACTGATTCCGGTTTCATTTCTTTGAAATCCGTATTCTCCCTTCTGCAATCCTGGTGAGCATGTTGAGGGATTATATTGATAACATATTCATCGTCCACAGGAGTGTCAAACTGGTCTTTCAATTCATTTTGACTCGTCAATGTTCCAGAACTGATGGCGCACGGAAGAGATGGTTCAGTTGATAGCTGGCCTGTTCGCTGTTCAGCTGGCTGTTCATCTGGCCACTGTGCTGCAGGTTTAGTAAACTGCTCAGTCAGCTGTTCAGCTGGATGTCCAATTGGCTGTTCAGCTGGATGTCCAATTGGCTGTTCAGCTGGATGTCCAATTGGCTGTTCAGCTGGATGTCCAATTGGCTGTTCAGCTTGATTTTCAGTTGCCTTTTCATCCTTGAACCAATCACTTGGCGTTTTAATATTGACTTTTTGTTTAATTTCTTCAGCAGCCATCTTTCTTTGTAATGTGCAAACGTGAATCCCTTTTATTCCTTGCTGCTATGAGAGATTCTGAAAAATAAAAACAATAGTTCTGAGAGATTTTCTGGCAGGGAAGATGCTCTGCTCTAGAACTTGTTTGTGTTGCCACCTAATTCTCCAGTTACCCAATCTGTGAACCGTAATTTGGGCAAACCGCCAGCAGTGTCAACACCCGTCAGTTTAAGAGAAATCCATCAATGTGTGCATGTTGGTGTTGACAGCTGCATAATATAGGCTTCATCTGTACAGTCAGGCATCTGTACAGTCAGGCATCACAAATTAATTCGTGGCAGCCATCTTGCTGGTATTCAAAATATTGAAATGTTAACGTCACACACTCACATGCAAATATCTAAAGAATGGCGGCAATGTTGTGGTGGCCAATTCATCAGCCCTCTTGGATTTCTCCAAATTAATGTTCCTGATCCACTGAGATTCCCCATACCAAATTGCATGAAAATTGAAATACTAAGCTCACAGTGGACAAGCCAAGAATGGCGGCAATGTTGTGGTGGCCAATTCGTCAGCCCTCTTGGATTTCTCCAAATTAATGTTCCTGATCCACTGAGATCTCCCATACCAAATTGCATGAAAATTGAAATACTAAGCTCACAGTGGACAAGCCAAGAATGGCGGCAATGTTGTGGTGGCCAATTCGTCAGCCCTCTTGGATTTCTCCAAATTAATATTCCTGATCAGGTGAGATTGACAATACCAAATTCCATGAAGATTGAAATACTAAGCTCACAGTGGACAAGCCAAGAATGGCGGCAATGTTGTGGTGGCCAATTCGTCAGCCCTCTTGGATTTCTCCAAATTAATATTCCTGATCAGGTGAGATTGACAATACCAAATTCCATGAAGATTGAAATACTAAGCTCACAGTGGACAAGCCAAGAATGGCGGCAATGTTGTGGTGGCCAATTCGTCAGCCCTCTTGGATTTCTCCAAATTAATGTTCCTGATCAGGTGAGATTGACATTACCAAATTGCATGAAAAATTGAAATACTAGGCTCACAGTGGACAAGCCAAGAATGGCGGCAATGTTGTGGTGGCCAATTCCCCATACCAAATTCCATGGAAATTCAAATACTAAGCTCACAGTAGATAAGACAAGCCAAGAATGGCGGCAATGTTGTGGTGGCCAATTCGTCAGCCCTCTTGGATTTCTCCAAATGTTGCTGATCCAAACTCCATAAATACAGATTCCTTATACCACATTCCATAACTATAAAGAACAAGAATTTGATAATTCAAAGACTGAAAGAGAGACTTATTGACCCATTATGATGGCCATTGACGGTGAAAGTATGCTAATTTGAGAATTTCACATCTTGTCACAAGTGCTTCTGTTGGCAGAGGTATCTGGATAATACAATAAATATATGGGGTTAACAATGGGACCATGCAATTTTACATGTTCAGCAGCTCTCAGCCCAAGTACCTGATGTTAGAGATGCATGCATTTGGGCACCTGGGGAGCCCTTGTGGAATGGACAGGAACTAAAAATGGCCAGCGCAGTGACCATGTTGTCAGAAAAACTAACACAGCCAAGTCAAGTTGAGCATTGCACATGACAGTATTGCAGGGCTCTGATGTCATGAAGCAACTTACTATACCCCCTAAGCTATGATTATTCTAGGGGGGGCCCGGACGTGTTTCGGCATTCGCGGGCCCGCGTTATCGCAATTATCTTCAAAATGCTACTACTAATCTTGGTGGTCTAGGGGGGGCCCGGGCCCCCTAGGCCCCCCCCTGTATCCACCACTGCTATCATATAAGCACACTCTAGCTCTGGCAAGTCCTGTTCCTGTGGCAAGAGGCACCTTGAGAAAAACTAGAGCCCGGAGTCACTGAGTGCCAGCATCATGACTTGAGTGCTTGGTGACTTGACTTGAAGGACTGTCATGACTTGGCCATTTACTGTGACTTGAATGTTGCATGACTCGACTTACCTGGTTTTGTCGGCTTACGTTAATTGCTTCATTTTCAAAGTTGCATGTCACACATTAAATATGACGGCATTCTCCCTCAGTTAGGCGATTCACTAAAATTTTGAAGAACTGTCATGTACAAATGAGTAAGTCTGGATGGGCTTTTGAGTCCCCCTGTCCCTTTGCCATTCTACTTTTGAATCCCCTCCCCTTTGCAATTTTTCTAATTTTATTTCGAATTCCCTGTCCCTCAGTGAGTGGGTCCAGGGTTCAAATCCAGCTCTTGTTAGGTCAACCGGGCCTGTGTTGATGGCTGTTTCAATCATTCTTCACCTCATTGCTGTGTCCACCTCCTGACCGAATTAGCCTACCAAGTGCATGAAGACAAATCAAGAAATTTGACTATTTTATGTCACTTTGGCCATTTTGACAGCTGTCTTGAATTTCTCTAAATCATGTTATTGATCAATTCAGTATTTTATTGATAATTTGATATCTACTCAAATGAATCCCTATACCAAACCTCATAACTCTTGTGAAATACTGTAGTCGGCAAATCAAGAAAGGCCATTTTGTGGCAGCCATCTTGGATTTCTCAAAACGTTCTCAATCCAAGCCCTCAAAGGAATCCATGTAAAGTGATGTAAAAATTTCATAAGGTTTTCTAAGTGAAATACCATGCTCATGGTACTTCATACTTTATAATGAGACAATTTGCGGGCAAAGCAGTGTGAAATAGGCAAGAAATTGAAATCGGCAGGACCGGGAAATGCTAACCGCGGCTGGATACAGTGTTTTTGAAAGAATGGAAACATTTATTTATTATTCAGAAATTCTGAGCTATAAAAACAATTACTGTATCAGGCAACAGTGCAGTATTTCTGTATGGATTTAAACACTCAACATGTACAGTGGTGGACCACATTCTGGGCTGGGCTTGTAATTTTCGACATACAATAAAGTCCTTAAATTGACACAAGGATTTATAAAAATGTTCACTGTATCTTATTTGGTATGTTGAATTTTTAATTTCAAAAATGTTATAGATCTAATCATGTGGTCAGTTTATCATGCCCAAGATAAAATTTTCTGTTTAATGAACAAAAATGTGTATTTTTCTAACTTCTTCTTTCAAGAATGATTGTTTGGAAAATAGAAATGTAGTAATCAATTGTTCAATGAAGCATTTCAATTTGTATTATATTGTGAAAAAAAGGAGGTCTCAACCACAACAGTAATTTGTAAACTATCTATGGGACAATAAAAGTTGAAGAAAAAAAAATTTTGATTTTGCAAAATGTTCTCTGGATTTTCAAGGTTTGATTCTCATCAAAACTGAAACCGAGATTCCCGGGATGGATGGATGGGGTACTAAAAATCAGCATGAATATCAATTTTTGACGGGAAGTTCCAGCAAAACTCCCATCCCCTCCCCAGTCATAAATTCTGAACGGTCCCTTATTCGGGACTTCGCGCACTTGTAATAAATAATTATGACCGCCATTACCGTGAAATAAATATAATTTCCCGTTGAAGAAAACTTCAAGCCCCTCCTGATCACTAAACGGTCGTCCCCTTAGGCCATAATCATGATATTGACTAATCAGTTAATATACGTACTACAAATATTGGGATACAATTTTTTTTTTTACATTGAAATCTTCAGGCCCAAGAGGGGGGGATTAACTCCCTGACTCCCCCACCCTCCCCCCCCCCCCCCATCCACGGTCACATTGCACAAATAGCAAAATCTTTTACTGCCTAGGACTACTATGTCAGTCAATGGCTGAATGAGTTAACTGTACAATTGACAGTCAGTCACAACCTTAAATGGACCAGTTTCACACTGCATAGTTAGTTACCTTGCTATAATTAATTATTTCACACATATTATCCAATAATTCTGCTGCTCACCATGTAAACATGCTTCCTTTAAAATCTTTTGTTGACATTGGAGCATGTACCTTTGCCCAGACTGCAACCCAATGGCAAAAGCCACCTGGTGTAAAATACAAGACTCATCAGGGGTGGATCTAGGCCTTCCTTGAGGGGGTGGGGGATGTCAAATTATGGACAAGCCTTTGGTCAATGTAGGCAGACCTTCAGTCATTTTGATTCTTAAGAACGTTGAGCGGCAGAGGCATTGCATTTCAGTATAGACCTAGTTATAAAAATCTTGACCTATTTTTTGTTTGAGAGGATAGACCAATAATGCAATAATAAAATAGGTATAAGTAGGACAACTGATCAACTTAAGGTTCATGAATATGAAAATCACAGAGCATTGTCATGATCTTTTCAATCATAGACCTACTGTAGAATTCATTAAGTTTTTTGAGGGAGACCATTTAATATCCAGAGGGGCCCGGGGTAGCAGTAAACCTGCCCCGCCCTCTGAGTCTCCCTGGACTAGGCCAGCTAGGGGGGGCTTTTAAAAAAAAAAGTTTCTTGCTAAGTTTTGATAAATAAATAAATAATTCTTTCTTTCTGGGCAGTCTTGAAATAATTAATTTCTGCTGGCGGGCATTTCTTAAGAAGGTGTTGTTTGATTCAGGGATGAATATATTCCAGGACTCTGCAAGCTTGAAATAAATAATTTCCTGCCGAGGAAAACTCCAAGCAACCCCTGGAAATTAAATGGTCGCCCCCTTAGACTTTGTGAACCAAGTCCAAACAACTGGCAGCAAGGAGTCCCGGGATCAAGCATGTAGAGCTCTAGATTATTTATCATGTTTCTTGAATTCTCGTGGAGAACTCATACAATTTTAAGTAAGCTACACAAATGCACGATAACTATATTTGCTTGCACAACGGTCTTCTTCAAGAAGAGTTATTCCTGTGACAAAGACCAAAAGCCAAAATGTCTTCATGATATTGCACAATCCACACCCTATAGCGAGCTATTCATCTCCGTCATCAAGAATAATGCAATTCCTAAGAGAAACTCCTCTTCTCTTTTTTGTGTGAAGAACCTCTCAAAAATGTCAGATTGTGCAATCTACAACCTCAACCAAGCAATTTACATCAAGAAAAACACAATCCCTATTGAAAACGATCTGCAGTTAACCAATAACCATTAATAGCCAATCCTTCATATGTAAAGAACCTTTCAAAGTGCCTTGACCCGGATTCCACAATCTCAACCAAGCTATACATGAGCTTATCCTTCATTAAGATAGAATAACGCAGTTTCAATCATTAGTATTCCAAGAAATAGGATCTGGACCCCCAGGTCTGGACCTAACCATTAATCCATTCGCTTTTCATACAAGGTAAAGAAACTTTCAAAAGTTTTCAGATGGCTCTATCCACAACCGCAACCATGGTCAATCCACATTCCACAACTTCAACCAAGCTAGTCATCCTGTTCAGCAGGAATAACTCAATTCTGAACAAAACCAATGTATCAGTTCGCCAATACTTCTTTCTCTTTTTTGTGTGAAGAACCTTTCAAAGGTCTTCAGATGGCTCAATCCACAACCTCAACCAAGCCAGTCATCTTGCTTATCAAGAATAGCTCAATTCCAAAGAAAAAATTATCTGGAGTTAGCCATTACTCCTTTCTATTTTCATGCGAAGAATCTTTCCAAATCATCAGACGCTTCAATCCATAACTTCAACCAAGCCAGTCATCTTTTCACTGAAGAAGAACAATCTGGATTTAGCCAATACTAGTTTCTCTTTTTCATGCAATGAACCTTTCAAAATTCCTTTCTCTTTTTCATGCAAAGAACCTTTCAAAATTCCTTTCTCTTTTTCATGCAAAGAACCTTTCAAAAATCATTTGATCGCTAAATCCACAACTTCAACCAAGCCAGTCATCCTGTACTTCAAGAATAACACAATTCCGAGGAAAAGCAATCAGGCGAAGAACCTTTCAAAATCAGCAGATCGCTCAGTCCACACCTTCAACCAAGCTGATGGATCTTGTTCATCAAGACTAGCACAATTCTGAGACATGTATGCCAATTCGTGTTTAAAAAAAGGCCCTTTCAAAATGTTGACATTCCATAACCTCAACCAAGCTACTCATCTTCATCATCATCAAGATTCAAGAATACACTATTCCAAAGAAAAACAATCACTCCTCCAGGTTCTAACCAGAACCGCAAGCGGTTTCAACGCTCGTCTGTTAATGTGAAATCTATCAATGTGTGCCTGATAATTTTCCACAGGCTAATAACTCGATCAAATTTGATTGCCAATCCATACCCAGAGGCCCATACCGGTAACAAATTTCATAACTCTAAGCGAAATACTAAGGTCACAGTGGGC
Source organism: Platynereis dumerilii (assembly GCA_026936325.1). Classification (NCBI taxonomy): domain Eukaryota; kingdom Metazoa; phylum Annelida; class Polychaeta; order Phyllodocida; family Nereididae; genus Platynereis; species Platynereis dumerilii. The sequence goes on along the minus strand of JAPTHN010000088.1, from coordinate 1,336,049 downwards.
AGTTGAAGAATGAAGAAAGATGCCTGCCAAAATGGCCGCCATCTTACATTTCTCAATATGTTCCTGATCCATACCCACAGGCCAATATCTGTACCAAATTTCATAACTCTAAGCAAAATATTAAGGGCACAGTGGGCAGTTGAAGAATGAAGAAAGATGGCTGCCAAAATGGCCCCCGCGAAATGGTGGCCATCTTGGATTTCTCAATATGTTCCTGATCCATACCCACAGGCCAATATCTGTACCAAATTTCATAACTCTAAGCGAAATATTAAGGGCACAGTGGGCAGCTGAAGAATGAGGAAAGATGGCCGCCAAAAAGGCTGCCACAAAATGGTGGCCATCTTGCATTTCTCAATATTTTTCTGATCCATACTCACAGGCCAATACCTGTACCAGATTTCATGATAGCGGGGAGGGAATTCGTTAAAATCTCCAAGAATTGTGCACTTGGTGACAAGTTTTTGCAATTTGGCATGGATGTTTATAGGACCAAAGGGGTTTCAAAAACCACCGCACACAAAGTGAGACCGCCCGGTCCCTAGTGGCCGGTATGCACAAAATCCAATATGGCCGCCGCAAAACACAAAAACTAGCATATCGATGGTGAAAGCTCAAAACCTCTTAACTCAAATTTGAGCGAAAGTGTGTTTTACCACCGGATGGCATTTACTGTATGCCCCCTATATGATTCTTGAAGAACACATGTCAGACATTGGTTTATTATTATTATTATAAACTTTATTCCAGACACCTCGGTCCATATACAAACTACATACATGTAACGATAATATAGCACCATGTAACAATTACATAGCACCACACAAAAACAAAAAGGTTCATGCAAACAAATTATATAGCACCTGAGTATAATAACTTGAGCCAGTGACTCCTAATTCTAGACGCATAAACAATGCTTGTATTAAGTAAATCTTGAATAATACCATTTGAGGATTTCTCAAGGCGTCCCATAAATTTATAGACATAGTTTCTAACTAAAGCAGCACAACTTCTAATATTAGTGACAGTGCAGACAAGGCTGCTACTTTCATATTTAGACAGGCCTATAAGTAGTTTCAAAACATTGTGATAAGCAGTGTTCAATTTCCTCCAGCTGTATTTACAAAAATTCCACCATAGATGCGGGGTATACATTGGAGAGCAATATGTCTGAAACAGTCGCAATTTAACCTCAATACTACACATATGAAATTTCCTAAGTAACACATTTCCTTGAACATACAGTTGACGGTACTGTCGACTCATATCAAGGTCATCAGATAAATCATTACTAATACGATGTCCCAAATACTTAGTGTTTGACACCACTTTAAGAGATTCACCATTCAAGTAAACAGAGCTAGCAATTTTATAATTGCTGTTTTTCGGCCGGAAAATCATACAAGCACTTTTAAGTGGATTAAACATAACATCATTGTTTTCAGCAAATATAGCACAATTGTCTAACAATAATTGCAGACCAATAAGCGATGGTGCAAATACTACTAAATCATCTGCATACATCAAGTGGTTCATTATGACATTGTTTAAGATACACCCACACTTAATATGGTTAAGCTTGGAACTCAGATCATCAAAGTAGACATTAAACAATACAGGTGATAAGATTCCACCTTGTCTCACACCGTTAGTAACAGTAAAAGGAGCAGAGACACTTGAGCCCCATCTGACACAAAATGTTTGATTACAATACCAGTACATCAACAACTTCATAATATAAGTAGAAACACCTTTTTTGACAGTTTTTCGAACAATTTGTCATGACTAATTCGATCAAAGGCCTTGCTGGCATCCAGAAAACATACAAACATTGATCCATTAAGAACCCTGTAATAATCAATAACTTCTTTTAACAAATATATACACTGATCAGTTCCATGATTCTTTTTGAAACCAAATTGATTTGCATGCGTATAAAGATTTTCCTCAATGCGATTTAAAATAATTTTCTCAATAACTTTGCTCACAACATTTGCAAGAGCAATAGGCCTATAGTTGTTCTTACAGTTAATACTAGCACCTTTGTCTTTAATTATAGGAACAAGTACAACAGCGTGAACAGACATCAGGTTCTTTGGCAAGAATGAATGAACAAAAAGACTAGAAATACATTGACTAAGTAACAAATTAAGCACCTTTGAAGAATACTGCATATGTTCAACACTGAGACTATCTGAACCACAACTTTTTCTACTGGGCAAGTCTTTGATTATTTTCTCAATTTCCACAGGAGAGACCACAACATCATCTAATAGGTCCTCTGTCGTAGCAAATTCTTCAGAATTGTCCCGAGGCAAAATGTTAAAAATCGTTTGGAAGTGGGACCGCCACATATTGGCAATCTCATCACTACCTGACACACCCTCGACAGTCACTGGTAATGGGGTGTGACTGTTGTTAATAAGTTTAATTTCTTTCCAGAACTGGTCCTGGTTGAGATCACACAGCTTTTTTGCTAGAGAGTCCCTTCGTAGCGCATCTTCATTTTTCTTGATAAACCTTAACGAGCGTTTGAATTGCGCCTTAATCCGTAAATGATTGTCCAATAAAGGACCAGATCTCGGACTTCCAGCTCTAAGCCAAAGACTCCTTGCCTCTCGAGATTCAGCGTAAATGTCAGCAACATAGTCCGACCATCCTGGCCTAGAGTGACTGTTACTACCATGACAGGTGAAAACAGTATTACCACAGGAAACTAAAGTATGAACAATATTATCATACAATTCCTCAATGGCATGTCTATGTCGTATATCCTCACAATTGAGATTCGTACATGCTAGTGCCTCGTGTGGCATCTCAATTTTCTGCAATTCAATGTGAGTCATATCGCAATATTTTTGCAACTGTTGTGAGGAGAGGTTTTGCCAGCAGATTTTATTGGATGCAATTGAGTTGACGGCACTGATAACAGCTGGAAGAGCTGTCAACGTTAACCTTAAGAGCCACTGGTATGTGATCCTCATCAGTAACATCATAATTTATATTAATATCCATAATACATTCATCAAAGTCCTTACTGCTAATAACATGATCTAACCAAGATGTGGTGCCCCAGGCTTCACTTACATATGTGTATGAGTTCGAGGGCAGCATTTTTGTTGATGAAATGATCAGCTGACGCTCTTGACAGAACTCTGTCAACAGCTTTGCAAATGGAGAGTCACTCTGCTTCAAATTAGCATTCCAGTCACCATGCAACCACTGTGTAGCAGGTGGTGTCAAGTTCATCCATCACTGCACCTAGTGCTCCAAGTTTGTCAACATATTCATCGTAGTTATCATCACATTGATACGGTAGATAAACACTTAGTATAACAAGCTTAGTTCCATTGGAAAGAGTCAATTCAGCAGCAAGACACCAGTCCAGTTGTAAAGACAGTTGTTTAACTGTAAATCCCAGAGTTTTTCTCCAGAGAATAGCAACACCTCCATATGGTCGACCTGAGATAAGACCATCAGCGTAGTCAATTTTTGAACATCCAAATCCATGGAAGTCAGCATGAATGGCATTGATAGCCTCTAGGTTTTGCTTCGAGTACCAGGTTTCTTGAAGACAAACTACATCATTGTTATTTAGAATATCTATTATTTCAGCTCTAAGATGCAGGTCGCTGCTTGATTTTGGCAGACCACGACAGTTGTAACTGGCAATACGCAACATTTCAGGCACATAATTTTAGGGATGTTTCATCATTTTGAGCCGCGTCTCTACTCGTGTTGTCATCCACGTCTCTTGCAATGCCATCAACTACTACATTTGGGTTAGCATCTTCAGCGCCACGTTCTACATCAGTTGATGCATCTTCATGAAGTAGATCTCGATTTGCAGGGCCTTTTGTCGAATTCCAGTTGAAGTTTCCAGCAGTTTTTGGCTCTCTGTGCGTCCTCCACCATCGTACGAACACATCTTCCGGCCAAATGGTCTCATCCATGAATACGGACGGGTCCGTACACTTTGCAGTAATGTGAAAGGATGCGTAGGTGTTGTACTTCGTTTTCACGGCCTCCACCATTAGATCTTTCAGCCCTTCTAAGTTCTTTTCCAAATAGTTTTTAACTCGATCTGGCTTAACTGATGGGTCGAAACGTGTAGCAAAAACGTTTGCAAATCTTAATCTGTTCCTTATGGCACGAATTGACTCAGCTCCAGCTCGGGATGTTGCTGTGCCAACAACACCTTTAGGCTTCGCTCGCTTTTCTGGTCGGGGAATGAACGTATTGGCAGTTGAAGTAGTCGCGGACGTCTTCAGCTTTGCGGCATAGGACTGCACAGTCATAGAAGGTGTTGATGAGGTCCCAGGAGAGTCATTCTCGAGGGTAGTCCTCTCAGGATCATGTAGTTTTTTCTCCATTTTGGACACTCTGTTATTGATCATTCCGACTGAATCCTTCAGATCTTTAGTTATAGTCTCTGATGCAATAAGCGAATCCTTCATTAATTTCAGTTCATCTTGGGTTTTTCTAAGTGCATTCAAAAGGGCCGATACATCAATAGAGTCAAACGTAATAGGAGGCAATTTGCTCAAGTCAAGAGCGACAAACTTTGGGATGTCAGTACCTTTTTCATTGAGAAGTTTGATGATGTCTTCCATGTTGTGCTTATCCTTCTCTGCTCCAATCCGTTTCTTATGTCTGCCTGTCGGGTTTATGCCCTCTTATGGATGAATGTTAAAACCTCTTAACTCATATTGGCTGAAACTTTGAAAGCTGAAACCTCTTAACTCAAAATACCTTTTCCCGGGAAGTTTGCAGTAGGCGAGCAAGGAGAGAAAGTAATAATATGTGTAATTACAATAATTTGATACATTTAAAGGTAGGTATTATATTGAAATAGAAGGCTCTCATTGGGGTGGGAAGCTGCCCATACTGGCCTAATAAAATTCAGTTTGGACTTTGAAGCTGTCCAAAATGCCCAAAAAGTGCACGATTTTTCTTACCCCCGGAGTTGTGGAGAGGAGTGGTAGCTTAATTCTGTTCATGGGAAGGTTTGACCTTATGTGAAGGTAATGACTTATTTGAAGGATTTTGCAAACAGTCATAAATGCATGAAATTTGGCACAGTTGCATGTTGACCAGTTAATATAGAGTAAATCTTGATAGGGAGGCACTTCCAAATAACTCCTCACAGGAAATTACGGAAATTATCAATCCCCAGAGGAAAAAGAAGTATAAAAGCAGTACACTCTCTCGGTGAAGAAGTACAAAATCAGTACAAAAGCAGTACGTGGTCCCACGCTGCAAATGTACTCCTGTTATACTGATTTTGTGCTTCTATGCAAATGCTGTACTGATTTTATACTTCTAGTGACAAAATTTGAATAATTATGTACTGCATATGTACTCCTCTAACTTCTAAATTTCATTGGAACATTTTGTGTACTGAATTTATACTTCTATGACTTAGGCTGCTTAGATTCAGTCACATGTGGGTCATGTTCACTTCCAGAACTTGGAAAATGTGCAGGTGTGTCCAGGTTTTTTTACAATATACATTGAATTACTGGCATAATTTCCATAGTATTAGATACAAATGTTTTACTATTAATAGCAGCAAAAAAGTACAAATCGGATATTAAATTATTCTAGCCTTCTTTTTTTCTCTAGGCTTATGTATTTATGTGTAGTTATTTCAATTACATCGATTTGGCTGAAGGACTGATATTATATGTGGCCTGTAAAATTATTGAAGCATTGATTTTTAGATACTTCAAATGTACTGCGATTGTACTGCAAAAATGCTTCCTGCTAGCATGCACAGCTAGTATGCTTCTTTTGTACTGCCTGCAAGGGGGTATTTTTGCAGCGTATGGATTTGCATATCCACACAAAAAAGTCAAGTCCAAATATACAACATATATACAGGCTCAAGGAAATCGCTAATCACAATCATCACACAAATCATTATTTCGAGAGGTCATAGTTCTCTTTCAGGTATGTTGGTGTCCTGGAGATCCGGCCACTTCTGCTGGCCGCACAAGGAGTCGCAGGCATGGAGACAGAAGCACGAGGGGAGATGGGATTGAGAGCAGCAGGGGATGGGGGAGGACGGGTCACAGGTGATGGGGGACCAGGGGGAGGGTGAGTTGAGTCAGGAGTCACAGTCCATATGGGTGCTAGTTGGAGGAGCAGGATCAGCAAGGGGCAACACAGATCTATTTTCACGGAGATGGGTCCGGTTCCGGCGAAGGTCAAAGTTCCCATACTGCACATCATAGGATCGAGCATTTTGTTTCCGTGTAACAACTGCAGGCTTCCAACCTGCTGTGGTTTGGATGCGGACAGGCTGGCCGACTTGAAGGGGAGGCAAGGTCTTAGTGTGCATGTCATAGTACTTCTTTGCAGTTTGTTTGCGTTCAGAGATTTCGGCTTGTACAACTGATGGAGGAATCACTTGAGGGTCATAGAGTCGTTGAGTAGCAGGCAACTGGGATCGGGTTCTGCGAGACATCAAACGCTGTACCGGGATGATTTGTGGGGAGAGTTTGGAGTGTTCCTGAGTGCAAGTAAAGCGAGATGAAAATCTGTGCCATCAAGGTGACATTTTTCCATGAGTGATTTCATGACTTTCACAGCAGACTCAGCCTTGCCATTGGCTTTTGGATACCGCGGAGAGGAGAAAATGTGATCAAACTGCCAATCATTAGTAAAGTTCTTGAATTCTGAACCAATGTAGTTTCCACCATTATCAGAAACGAGGAGGCGAGGTACACCATGAGTGGCGAAGGTTCTCTTGAAGACCTGAACGAGAGTCTTAGCAGACATATCCAACAAGTGATGGAGATCGGTAAAGTCACTGTAATGGTCCACAATAACCACATAGTGCTTCCCACGAAATTCAAAGCAATCAGAGGATAGAATTTCCCAAGGCCGGGATGGTACCGGATAAGACATCATTGGTTCTTTGGTCTGAGAGGGTTTCAATTCATTACACACGGGGCAAGCGGAGAGTAATCGTGTGACATCCTTGTGTAGGCCTGGCCAATACATAATGTCACGGAACGCATTGAGGGTATTTTCTATTCCCAGATGGGGTCTGTGAGCGAGGCGGAGCATGTACTGTCGGAGAGTCTCGGGAATGACCACTCGAGTACCTCGAAAAACTAGCCCGTTGCTTGCAGAGAGTTCATCTCGATAGGACCAATATTCACGAGTACAGAGGGGCGTCTCTTGTTTGTTAGCTGGCCAACCTTCGAGGATTACGTTCATCAGAGATTGCAGGTTCAGGTCCCTTTGGGTTGCAACACGAACTCTCTCCAGTTGTTTGTCAGGTAGCTCAAGATTTTCAACTGGATCCGTGTTCTCAACATCCTGGATGAACTGTTGTTCGTCAAGCAGTTTGAATACGACCGCATCACATAGATCAGGGGTGGCCTGGGTGGAGGGTAGAGGAGCACGAGACAAGGTGTCGGCTAGGTGTTGAGAAGGCCCACACTTATATTTGACTACAATGTTAAACTTTTGGCACCGAAGTCTCATGCGTTGCAGTCGTTTTGGAGCCGTGAGAATGGATTTTCTGAAAATTTGCTCCAACGGTTTGTGATCACTGAAAACATCCACTGTGTCAGCTCTGCCGTAGATGTATGTCTCAAATCGTTCGCATGCGAAAACCACCGCCAAAGCCTCTAGCTCAATAGGAGCATAGTTTTGTTCGGTTGCGCTGAGAGCCCTTGAGGCATATGCGACTGGCTGGCCATGCTGGAGCAACGCACAGCCCAAGCCTGTGCCACTAGCATCACATTCAATGTAAACTGGGTCCCGGGACTGTAGTACTTCAGAACAGGAGCGGAGACAACAAGTTTCTTTACTTGGTCGAAAGCCAGTTGATGGACAGGTTTCCAATCAAACAGGGCATCTTTGTCACACAGACGCCTGAGAGGTTCACAAATATCAGAAAGATTTGGGAGAAACTTTGCCAGGTACTGAACAGTTCCAAGTAAGCGTTGGACACCTCTGACATCTTTAGGTGCTTCCATATCTGATATCGCTCGCACCTTCAAGGGATCAACTTTAAGGCCTTCCGAAGAGAAAACATGGCCTACATAGGCCACTTCCTTGAGTTTATATTTCATTTTAGCCTTGTTGAATTTGAGATTGCAGGCCCGAGCACGTTTGAGCAGATTTTCAAGGGCAACATCATGGCTTTTCTCCGCCACGTCGAGAGTGGGACCAGTCCCATAAACAATGATATCATCGGCAATCCTTTCAATGTTAGTCAATCCTTGGAGAATATCATCAAGACGTCGCTGAAACTCCTCAGGAGCCGAGGATATGCCGAAAGGCATTCTGAGCCATCTGTACTTGCCAAACGGTGTCCAAAAGGTGGTCAGGAAACTGGACTGTTCATCGAGGGCGACTTGGAGGAAACCATCCTTAGCATCAAGCACAGAAAATATCTTCGCATCATGGAGTTTGGGAGTAATGTCTTCAATAACTGGCATGGGATAGTGGTTCCGAATGATTGCGCGATTCAGATTTAGGGGGTCAATACAAATACGCAATTTGCCTGGTTTGCGTACAGCTACCATATTGGAAATCCAGGGTGTGGGTTCAGTCACTTTGGCCAAAACTTTGTTGGCTTCCATAGAATCCAGAGTCGTCTTCAGTTCATCCTTAAGAGAGATTGGCACCCTTCGATTTATATTACGAACTGGTGGAACTGAAGAATCCATGTCAATATGGTAAGTACCAATGTTGCCAAGGCCGCTGAAGACATCGGAGTACTTATCGAGCACTGATGTGAGTTGGCTATCACCAACAACAGAATTGATCACCAAATCATTGTCAAACTTTATCAAACCCAACTGTTCACATGCCATGCCAGAATGTAACGAGCAGGGAGCATAGGGTACAACGTGGAACGACAGAGTGGCTTTGCGTTGGCCAACGGTCAGAGTAAGAGATGCGAGACCAAGTGAGCGAATTTTAGTCTGATTGTAGACAGTGAGATTCGTAGCTCCACCAGCTAGAGCAGGTTGAGAAGTATCCATCAAGTTACGATATTCCGAGAGGGGAATGGCATTTACATTGGAGCCAGAGTCAAGTTGGAAGCGATGCACTTTCATTTTGTCATTCACAAGAACTTGGGCATTGCAAAAGTATTGTTTGTTGGTGGGCTTGTAAGGGTAGGAGACTGCGAAGATTGAATCTTCATCAAATAAGTCCTTGGACACTTGATCTTCCTGTAACATGTGGCTAACTTTGGTCTTGGTGCCAGAATTGGACCTGGGAGGTGTGGATGAGGCTTTGGGGCAGCACTTGGAGAAATGGTTCCTATTACCACAATTATGACAGCGCTTCCCAAAGGCTGGGCACTGTCCACGAAGGTGTTCATTAGCACAAAACTTGCACGAGCGAATCATCTCGTCAGATTTTGGAGGTTGGGGAGTACGGGATTTTCTTTCTTTCACTGCATGGACAGTCTCTGGGGAACTCTCAGTATCTCCAGCCATCATTTTCATCTGGTTCTGGGTTTGTTCGGATGTCCGGCACATAGTAATGGCATCAGCAAGTGTCAATTTTTTCTCACGTAAGAGGCGACTTCGGGCACCGTTGTCTTTGATCCCAACAACAATACGATCCCGAAGGAGCTCATCATGCAGCGTTCCATAGCTGCAAGTGGAGGCAAGGGTTCTGAGTCTCAAAACAAAATCATCCAGAGTTTCTGAGTCATTTTGTGAGGAAGAATTGAACATAAAGCGTTCATAAATAGTATTGCGTTCAGGCTCAAAATGTTTTTCAAGGGCATCTAACACAGTCTTGGAAACTTTCTTTTCATTGTCAGACAGGCCTAGGCGTTTCAGGACTTTGGAACACTCTTTTCCCATAACAGAACGCAGAACAGAGGCAGCACGTGCGTCATCTTTGCAGTCAATAGCAATAATGTAGTTTTCAAAAGTCTCTCTGAAATAGGCCCAATTCTCAGCTACATCACCAGTAACATCCATCTTTTCGGGGGCCGGAATGCCCAGGGAGTCCGCCATTATCAAAGTCAGTGATTCAGAGGGCTGCACAACGATTGAGAGCAGCAGGGGATGGGGGGAGAATCCAAAATACACCTGACATCATATTATAAGAACGACATGTTGGAAGTTCCAGAGAAGAGTGTTTATTTTATTTAACACCAGAGGGATTGTGGTGCTGCACAATAGCACCACCAAGCGACCATAACAGCCTCAACCTAAGGGAATCACTAGTACTTTATGGAAACAGAATAAAGGATTCCATCAACCGCTGATTTTATTTTTCTTAAATAATAGTTATTGACTAATTGCTTGCAATTCTTGAATTAAGTTAAGTGCTTTTTGACGTCAATTTTGCACAAATTGATGCCGTAATTATGGAAAAGTCTTATTTCTTCCATATCTTTACTAATATTCCACTTAGTGCAACCAGTGTGGTGGGTATCCTATGTTTCAAGTGTCAAAGAAGAAACTAAACCAATCCAAATTTGCTGAAGTGACTTATAATTGTGTGTATCTTACACCTCTGTAGTTGAAGATTTTGTGAAATTATGAGTGTATTTAACATAGAAAATTACATTACTAAGACACATAACACTTGAATAATTGTAATATTTTTTGCAAATGACAAATTTAGATGATGCTTGGACTGTTTTTCCTATTTTTCAAAAGGTTGCAATGATTTACTTCCGTTGAGGCTATCATTTCATTCAATCAAACTGTGTCTGGCAAGCTCAATGTCAGCCATATTGAAAAAGAATCCATGGATTCAATGCCTGAAGGGCGGCTTGTGTCAAGTTAAATTTATGTCAGGTAAGATGAGGGTTATAGGAGTTTAGTTTTTGCCACCCAAGTGATTGTGAAAACTAAACATGCTAAACTAATGCAACAGATCACACTGAAGCTAAAGCCTAAAGAAAGGCAAGTGTACAACTAGAATGCACAAATAAAATTTGTAAATCTAGGCGCTGATTGTTAACTTGACAATTTAAGCATGAGATGAACCTCTGTCTGCCATTGTAGATGCTCCATTGTGAATCAGCCATCCAGCTGGTGAAAGATCCTATCATATAGCATGTATAGTTATGAAATCCAATGAGTCACCAAAAGCTGTTTTCATCTTATTTACATTTTGCTGCAGCCCGTTCCAATAAGCTAACATGTTCCGCTTGAGTGCACACAGTCTAGACATTGCATAAATCCAGGACAGTGTCCTGATTTTTTGTGACCAGAAATAGTTGTTTCTGCCAATTTACAGCAAATAGGACAGCTATTTACAATCACAATCCATAGATCTGTTACTGATCCATCATCAATAGCAATTACAGCATCCAAGCTAGAACGGTTGACGAGTTTACGAAGTTAGAAGGTAAACGCATGAAACCATTGTATTTCATGTTCACCTCAAACAGGAAGTTGAAAAACACACAGGAAATGGCAGGTTGTACAAGCATGATCTAGGCGCACGCCTAGATAACAAGAAGGGACACAGTTTTATACTGGTATAACAAAAATGACAACATAGGAGATTTTGGCAGCTATCTTGTATTTTTCGACATGGACCTGATCCATACCCACAGGCCAATAATACCTGTACCAAATTTGATAACTTCAAGGGAAATATTGAGGTAACAGTTGAAGAATGGCGGCCATTTCGCAGTGACCATTTTACACCTTTGGTAAACATCATGTTGATCAGGTGAGTTTTTTTCCAAGGAATGACTTTTTGAGAGGAGAGGGGCAGAGGTGAGAAGCGAAGCGTACAGGAACAGGCAGGAACGTAGAGGAGAAGAAATAAGAGGATAGGAGCGGAGAGGAACAGAGAGGACCATACTGGTTCCGCTCCTCTCTTCTCTGTTCCTCTCTGTTCCTGTTCAGCTGTTCTACTCCTGTTCTATTCCTCTCCTCCACTCCTCTCCTCCACTCCTCTCCTCCACTCCACTCCTCCACTCCTCTCCTCCACTCCTCTCCTCCACTCCTCTCCTCCACTCCTCTCCTCCACTCCTCTCCTCCTCTCCTCCACTCCTCTCCTCCACTCCTCCACTCCTCTCCTCCACTCCTCTCCCCTCCTCCACTCCCCTCCTCCACTCCTCTCCCCTCCTCTCCTCCACCTCTCCTCCACTCCCCTCCTCTTCTCCACTCATCTCCTTTAAACTTGCTCCTCCCCTCTTCTCTCTGGGCTAGTTCTGCAAAACTTGCAGAATTATGTCGGGACTATTGTCGGCATACTTAGATTTTCCACTTTCCAGGGACTGGCAGCATTCTGCTGCCACTTGTCAGTCCCGAGCAGAGACAGGGGTAGTTTTTTTCCAAGGAATGACTTTTTGAGAGGAGAGGGGCAGAGGTGAGAAGCGAAGCGTACAGGAACAGGCAGGAACGTAGAGGAGAAGGAATAAGAGGATAGGAGCGGAGAGGAACAGAGAGGACCATACTGGTTCCGCTCCTCTCTTCTCTGTTCCTCTCTGTTCCTGTTCAGCTGTTCTACTCCTGTTCTATTCCTCTCCTCCACTCCTCTCCTCCACTCCTCTCCTCCACTCCTCTCCTCCACTCCTCTCCTCCACTCCTCTCCTCCACTCCTCTCCTCCACTCCTCTCCTCCACTCCTCTCCTCCACTCCTCCACTCCTCTCCTCCACTCCTCCACTCCTCCACTCCTCTCCTCCACTCCTCTCCTCCACTCCTCTCCCCTCCCCTCCTCCACTCCCCTCCTCCACTCCCCTCCTCCACTCCTCTCCCCTCCTCTCCTCCACTCCCCTCCTCTTCTCCACTCATCTCCTTTAAACTTGCTCCTCCCCTCTTCTCTCTGGGCTAGTTCTGCAAAACTTGCAGAATTATGTCGGGACTATTGTCGGCATACTTAGATTTTCCACTTTCCAGGGACTGGCAGCATTCTGCTGCCACTTGTCAGTCCCGAGCAGAGACAGGGGTAGCCTACCGCTCAGGACCGCCAGAAGGACATACATTTTCTTGGAAGTTTCAAAAGCAAGTTTTATCTTTCTTAAGGCCAAGGTTATTTGATTCCTTGTTACTCTGAACTTTCTCGAAGGCATGTGGACCAGTCGGTCGGTCGGTAAATAAAATAATAAGTTGCTGGGCACTGATTATTTTATTTCAGTATTTTCATGTGAGAGCAGTCGGTCGGACTAAAAATAATACAAGAACCCAGGGGTTCAAAATGGAGGTGGTGTAGAGTCGTAAGTTCATATCCCCTGAAAATGACTAATATGAGTGCCCAATACCAGGGGTTGTTAATATTATTGTGTGCTAAATTTCAGAATTTTACAAATAATCCATTTTCAAGCCACAAAATGACCACATGGCAGATGCGATATGGAAAAAGAATACATTTCATGAAAGAACTTGAAAAGAGATTTAACATTCATGATGCATGGAAATGTGTTTGATCTGCCAGGTAAAACCTCCTTTTTGTGGAAGGAGCTGCACATTCATTTATTATTATACAGCATTTTGGTGAATATCATATGATAAACAATGAGAAAGGAATGTAAGACATACTCTATCCACTAATAGAATTTACTGTCTCAGTATGGAACACTGGATATAACAGTTAGGCCACACATAATTGATTCTCAGCTTCACGGACCCGCCGACACAATAGATTTTCTGCCAATGGAAAAAAAAATTGAAAAAAAAACAAACAATTTTTTTGACATTTAATATTTTTAAAAAATTGTCACCTTTTTTTTTTGTCCTACCGACCGAACCTAGAAAAAAAGTGCCTTGAGAGGATCCGAGAAGCTAAAGATCAATTATGTGTGGCCTTACCTACATCCATCAAAATCCAACAGGCTCTGACACTGGGCTCTGACAAAACTTGAGTTCAAAAACAATATTTACACTAAAGTATACATGGCTATAAAAGTTACTAATTTGTTTTTAAACTAAAATATTTTTTGAAGTTAGCAATTTATTCATTACCATTAATTTGCGAGAAACCAAATTTGAGAAAAATATCAGAAATCCTAATATTTTTCCAGTTTTTTATGAAAACTGCAAAGGATTGGCCGTCCAAATGAGTTTAGTCATTTAAAGAGGTATAATTTAGACATCTAAATGCAAAATTTCAGAGGTCTAGATCCAAAATTGACGGAATCATGGAGCATAGAAAAAATAACTTTTTTTCACATTTTTGCTGAATTTGCTCTAACTAATTTTTTGCAGGAGCATTATGACCTCCAAAAGGCACATTTAGAGTATTTTAATAACGCATAATATTGCAGATTTTCATGTTCATAGGTAAAACTGTTTCGGAGTTCTGCTCCGGAAAGGAAAAAAATAATTATTTTTAATTTCCAATATTTTACAAAAACTGTACCGATTACTTAAATATGAACACCAAAGGACATATATGTTCTACAAGACCCATTCATGTGCCAAATATCATATATACAAGTGCAATAGTTTAGGCACAGTGGCCAATACACAATGTGTGATGCTGCCCGTAGTGGATTCAAGCAAGATAAAAACGAAGTCACGTCCAAATAACAATATGCCGGCTATTCATTCCTATGTCAGATGCTTGCTCTATAATCAAGCTAAGGTGCATTCTTAATTCCAAACTTCTCCAAACAAAATTGCCAAGTCAGGGCCCAAAAGACATTCTGAAAATGCTCAAATTTCAAATTTCCCGCCAAAACTTTCCATTTTGTCACAGTGACTGCATAAATGGAGATGTGTACACACACCTCCATTAAAAATTCCATTAAAGATTATATAAAAAGTTTATGTCCATGTAAAAATGATTGGCTGGCCAAAAGCCATTTGTCAGATCATATCTAAACACATGATAATTGACATCATATATCCAGTAATAATTAATTGATGCCATACATGCTACATTTGCCATTTCACATTGATGACTCAGTAATGAGACCCCATGCTGAACTGCAATGTTACCTGCCCAAGTCAGTGAATGAGCAAGAGTCATGTCTGATGTCACTCACCAGATCACACATGTCTCCCAAAGGCAAAATGACCATTTATTTAAGACATGTAAAATCCCTTAAACGGACAAATGTAATCATTTATCCATCGCTGGCTGTAGTATTTCATCATTTCAAATTTTTGAGTGGGCCAACTTATATCCTGCTGCAATATTCATAATATCCAGATCTATCTATCTATCTATCTATCTATCTATCTATCTATCTATCTATCTATCTATCTATCAATCCATCAATCTATCTTCTTACTGTTTTAAAAAGTGTCTTCAGGAATTTACACATGATACATATCTTGAACTTTGAAATTTACCTTAAGAGTTTACTCAGACAGTCAAAAGCCACAGGCAACACCTGCATCCAGGATTCAAAGAGAGTCAATAATGAACATTCCAGAACTGATTATTGCACTTCATTCCACAGATAATAGGCATATTTATAATGGTAAGCAAAGCAAAATAGTAACCTTTAAGTAAATGGACACTTGCAGCACTTTGAAAAGCTAAACATTCAGAACAGGATTAATTCAAATCACTTTCTTGTTGTTAATTGGTATCAATGTTCAACACCCGTCTTTCATGCTGTCAGGGCAATCTAGGATCAAGATGACACATTTGGCAAGCTTAATGGCAATTGAGACTAACACTAGGGTATCAGGGTATTTGGCATTGTCTATTATTACCAGATTGCAATTAGTTGGGGTTTAATTGTCAGACAAAGACAATTGCAAACTTGTGCATCTGAAGTGTTTGACACGCTCCTATGGACGATAATTGGGGCACTGGCCTATGTCTCAAAGCAGAGCTAACTGCAGGCGGTAGGCTAATAAATAAAAGCAAATTAAGCAATTTATTTTTTCGGCGGAAAGTAGCCTACACAACTAGAGCGGCGGTTTCGCGTAACAACAAATCAAGAAACTGTGCCTAAAGTGTATTTGTGCATGAAAAAGACAGTCACACATCCTCCCTCATTGGTGTCTAGCACCCAACTGAAGCCCTCCTCAGTCGAAGGCTCATGGAAATTGGGAATTCCCTGACGTCATTTGTTGTGCTGACCAATCAGAAAGCAACTTTTAACAAAAAAAGCAACGTCTGGGAAAATCATTATTGTGTCATTACACGGTATTGTGCAGCCTGATCCTCCTGTGGCGTCCACCTTAAATGATAAACCTACATTCCAACATGCAATACATGCCCCTGTGTTCACTGACTGATGCTGTGTGCTTGTCTAAAAAAATTCGATTTTCCCATTTTAACTATAAAGCCTGAAGGGGATTCCCCCTTCAGGCAAAAATTAGGGAAAGGAAATTTCACGCAGGAAATGTGTTTGTGCGGGACTGGCATCAGTCTGAGTCATGCTGCCTCAGATGGTGGTTGCTTTTCAGTATTGGGAAGATTTTTTCTTGTTTTACAGGGATTACTGCGCGACTTCCACACCTTCCACTTGTTATCATGCCTGATCTTTCTTCCCTGATCCTGTTGGCAGACTTTCATCACCATTTTTGGCGGTTTGATGGCCTAAATTTGTCTGTGATTTCAGACCACATGTATGGAACAGCATCCTCACCTTGTGACTTGCACCCAGACCACCATCATCAGGCCTCCTACTCAGGCTCAACCATGAGTTCTCCCGTGCACCACTCGAACTGGACAATCACCTCTCACACATCCTTGGATCTTTATTTCCATGATTTCACCAGGATTTATTCTTTTCTGCCAGCAGGAGTATTTGACCTATTTTTGTTCCTGTTTCTTACTATCTACTATCAACCCCTAGGTGGCAGCACAAGCCTTTGCCTGTATTTTAATGCCCCCTGGTGGTTTTCTTGTCAATCTATCCTGTGCCACAGGGCCCTCCATGGACTTCCTCCCCCCTGGTCCCTGGACCTGGAACATCTTTTCCCCACCACTTTCTCTTCTTTGTAACTTATTTCTTTCATTGCAGACACTCTGTCCACAACAAGAGTGCTTACAAAATTATACCACATGAACAAGGGCAAGATACAGTCCCAGTATGCAGACAGTATCCTCACAGATGCATGCAACTTCATGTCTTTACTCTCAATTTTTATTTCAATTTCTGTGCCATGCTCATCTGTGCACTTTTAATTTTTGCACTATTTATCAATTTAATAGGGATTTATGCATTGTGCTAAAACTGATTTTCTGCCATGCCTATTTCAGCTAATGATTTGATGTGCATTTTTTCAATCATTTCCCTATCAATTCTTACTGGCACTATTATGATTTTGTTCCTTTCAGTTTTCCCACCCGTTTCCAGCCCCTTTTTTGTATCCAGCCAATCATTCCCTACTGTAGGCCTATGTGTTGTCACCTATCCCAATCCATTTACAGGTAGCTTGGTGAGCTCCTTCCTTACTGATTTTATACCAATGTTTTTGTACCCCACATTTGTCTTTCACCTTTGCAGATTATCCCACACCTGCCTTAACTCTCTTGCTCCTTCTTCCCGACTGGGCTATTTTTGCCCACTGTCTTTACTTGAAAAATTAGGGAAAATGTGTTCTTGCTGTTATTTTGTAGCTCAAATGTGAATTTCAAAGCCAAAATCAATGTTCATTGCAGCAGCAAGATGTAAAAAAGACGTCACTTGGTATTTTGTCCCGTTTGGGATTTTCACTTGTGCCTGACTTGAATGAATGTGAATTAACAGTACAATTTCATGACTAATTATTGCCATGGAAAGTTATGGGGATGAATTGGTGCTATCATTGTGTTATTCGTGTAAAAATGGACACTCTTCTGTCTGGTGGGCAAGGGTGCATGTTTTAATGCATATTTAATAACCTATTATCAGTACCCCATAAGTGCTATTATTTACATCAGAGGCTTAATAATTGCTGATGTGCCCTTATTCAATAAATATGTTGCCATATGTCTGATATGCACCAAGTCATTCATAACTTGCAGCTCTCTTTACTCTGTTTAATGTTTAATAACAGAGATCTTGAAACGTTTTCAGTGTGATCTTTATAGGGGCGAAACAATGATATCAAATGTGATATTATTACTCAATAGAACTTCTGATCAATCACATCAATGATAATTGACAATTGTTAATTCAAATCGATATCAGTGTTCTGGGTGAATCCCATGTGTGACTATGTAGGCACACAGACCTCACTAGAAAACTGGAAGTTGAAGAACCATCTCTTCTCTGACTCACTGATATGAAGATGACATGATCAAACTTCAGCAAAAAATGTCTGTTGTATCTTATGTTATGAGTATGTGGGTTGATATGGTAAAGTGAGGCAATATGAACTGCAAACCCTTGTGGAAATATTCCTACATAGTAAACCTTTGCACTAGAGTCCTTGCTCTTAACCAAGCAGTGTTCCTGGCGGTGGCTGTCACATGTTCTGGCTTGTTTTCTCATAATCAGTCAGAAAGCTTTATCCACTGCAGTGCAGAAGCAATCTCAGCTCGTAGTGAAGAATTCCATCAGTTTATAAAGCTAGGCGGGTTCTAGTCATAGAATTAAGCAGCTCATGGTGTGCACAGAGGAAGTAATAAAGTGACGTTTCAGTACACCATTAGGGAGACAAAAGTCAAGAGGTTTGAAAATGGTCTTCCCTAATAATATCGAGATTGGTATCTCAAGGCCACAGACCTTGGTGAGCTGTTGGTTTCCCAGACGAGCTAAAAACCATTTGTCACAAAGTCAAAGACAACTTTCTTCGGATTTAATTATAAAATGTAGATCTTAAACAGGAGAGAAACCACACACAAAATAATAATGTCTTGAAGTCCTAGACATTGTAAATTAAGTTGAGCATGTTAAATGATAAATAACTGTTAAAAATGCACCATGCAGTCATTACGCCTTCCACAGATATTCTCTCTGACTTTCTGTATGTTGAGCTGTATGTGAATTGTAAGATTCTAGAATTTGATTGAATCTCAATGCATCTGCACGAATCAAACACCTGTACGACTTGGCCATACATGTACGTATGCATCACCAGGACAATCTCTGCTGAAGTGGTGTAAATTTATGTGTTTGTGCACGAACTTTAAATCTACATTTCTCCGCAAATTTTGATAGCAAATTGAGGATGACTCTCATGCCTTCTCTCCATGAAATTTCTGATGGTTTGTGAGATCACCTTTTCGTTTGAACGATTTTTCACAAAAGGAACATCCATATGGCTTCTCATCCCGGTGCGTGCTCATATGCTGAGCCAGATTACCCTTAGGCCACACATAATTGATCTTTAGCTTCTCGGATCCTCTCAAGGCACTTTTTCTAGGGTCGGTCGGTAGGACAAAAAAAAAAGGTAAAAAAAATTTTTTTTATAATGTCAAAAAAATAAAATTTTTTTTTTTTCAATTTTTTTTTTCCATCGGCAGTAAATCTACTGTGTCGGCGGGTCCGCTTTGCGTGGACCTTTTGTGGCTTCTCTTCACAATGTATTTTCTTGTGTCTACCCAGACCACAATTTGATTTGAACCTCAAGCCACAAACTTCACAAACACATGGCCTTGCTTCACTGTGAGTTGTCAAATGTTCGTTGCGAGTTCCTTTATGCACAAACTTCTTACCACAGATTGAACATCCATATGGCTTCTCTCCACTGTGTGTTCTCAGATGAGTTGAAAGGGCTGAGCGAAAAGCGAACGTTAATCCACAGACAGAGCATTGATACGGCCTCTCTCCTGTGTGTGTTCTCATGTGTAGGGCAAGTGTTCCTCTTTGCCTAAATTTTTTATCACACACACGACAACTAAATGCTTTCTCTCCAGTGTGAATTTTCATATGTTTTCTGAGGGCTGAGTCAAAAGAGAAGGCTGACCCACATATACGACAACCAAATGGCTTCTCTCCAGTGTGAGTTCTTGTGTGTCCCACTAGTGTCTCGGATCGGCCAAATTTCCTTTTGCAAACCGGGCACTCGAATGGCTTTTCACTGAAGTGAGTTCTCATATGTCTTATCAATTGTCGTTCACGGCTAAAATATTCATTACAAACAATGCATTTTGAGGCTTCTTCGGTCATGTTGGTGTCATTTGCAATATTAGCTGTATCTAGTTGCACTCTGGTAATGACTGTATCATTGGCGATATTTGTACTCAGCTGAACTCCACTGGTAATTGCTGTATCATTGGCGATATTTTTATTCAGCTGAACTCCACTGGCAATGTCCGTGTCATTTGCGATATTTTTCCTAAGCTGAACTCCACTCGTAATTGCCGTATCATTGGCATTATTCGTACTAAGCTGAACTTCACAGGCAATGTCTGTATCACTGGCGACATTTGTACCCAGTTTCACTCCACTGGTAATGTCTGTATCATTGGTGATAGTTGTATTCAGTTGAACTCCATTGCGACTTCTTGTGTGCTCATTATTCACTTGCTGACTGAAGTTTTCTCCAAATGCCTTCTTGCCACTGTGACTTCCACTTCGATTGTCTTCTGTGTGTATTTTTGTGTGTTCATCAAGTTCTTGCTTCTGATTGAACTTTTTTCCACAAGTAGAATTTCCATATGATGTTTTACCGATAAGGCCGCTCCTACATGTATGTATGTCAAGCTTATCTTTTGTTGCAAAACTTTTCCCACATGCAGTACATCGATGAGGCCTCGCTGTGTGTGTTTTCATGTGTGTCACAAGTGAGTCCTTCCTGGTGAAATGCTTATCACACACCGAGCATCCATATGGCTTTTTCCCAGTATGAATTATCGCATGCCTTTCAAGGCGTTGTTTCTGAATGAATCTTTTCCCACAAGCAGAACATCCATATGGTTTTACTCCACTATGAGTTCGCATGTGGCTTTCCAGATGTTGTTTTCGAGCGAATTTTCTCCCACAAGCGGAACATTGATAAGGCTTCTCTCCACTATGTGTTTTCATGTGAGATAACAGAGAATTCTTTCTTCCAAACTTCCTTCCACACTCTGAACATCCATGTTTCTTCTCTACACTGTGTATTGTCAAATGGTTCAGAAGAGCTCCTTTGTTGCTCATCACTTTTCCACAAATAGAACACGTCTCTGATCTTCTTTTGTGTCGAGACTTCTTCGTAGGTCTCTGAACAATAGCACCACCCGTCTCTGAACTTTTGCTCTGAGACTTCTTCTTATGTCTCAGAAGAATAAAACATGCCTCTGAACTTTCGCTGTGAGACTTCTTTATATGGTATTCAAGACTTCCTTTTTGACTGCTGAACATTTTCCGACAAATGGGACACCTTTTGAATTTTCCTTTTTTACTTGAACAAGACCGTTTTTCAGGAACAGGGTTGTCTTTACGCGGTTGAGGTACTTGCATCCAGGCCTCATGTCCAACACATTGCGTTCGAACCTCATCTGCACTTTCCCTTTGAAACTTTCTCTCGAGTGTCTCGTACTTCGCCTGTATATTGGAATTTCCTTTCGTATCTGGTTCCTCATGGCCTTCTTGAATTGATTCCAGTTTAATTTCTTTGAAATCCGTATTCTCCCTTCTGCAATCCTGGTGAGCATTTTGAGGGATTATATTGATAACACATTCATCGTCCAAAGGAGTGTCAAATTGGTCTTTCAATTCATTTTGACTCGTCAATGTTTCAGAACTGATGGCGCACGGAAGAGACAGTTCAGTTGATAGCTGGTTTGTTCGCTGTTCAGCTGGCTGTTCGTCTGGCCACTGTGCCGGAGGTTTAGATAACTGCTTAGTCAGCTGTTCAGCTGGATGTCCAATTGGTTGTTCAGCTGGATGTCCAATTGGCTGTTCAGCTGGATGTCCAATTGGCTGTTCAGCTGGATGTCCAATAGGCTGTTCAGTTGGCTGTTCAGTTGGCTGTTCAGCTGGATTTTCAGTTGGCTGTTCATCCTTGAGCCAGTCACTTGCCATTTCAATTTTAACTTTTTGTTGAATTTCTTCAGCCGCCATAATTTTTATATTCCTTCTGCTGCGAGAGGTTCTGAAAAATAAAAACAATAGTTCTGAGAGATTTCCTGGCAGGGAAAACGCTCTGCTCTAGAACATGTAGAACTTGTTTGCGTTGCCACCTAGTCATCCAGTTTTCCCAATCTGTGAACCGTAATTTGGGGAAAACCAAGGCAACGCAAGCAGTTTAAACACTCGTCAGATTATGAGAAATCTATCAATGGGTGCATGTTGGTATTGACAGCTGAATAATATAGGCTTGGCCTTTATTGCCACACATTACAAATGAATGTGTGGCAGCCATCTAGGATGCATTCAAAATTTTGAAATGTTAACACTACACACTCACATGCCAATATCTAAAGTTCCAAATCAAATTTTCATTATTCTAACCACTAAGAGAATTATTCAGGTCATGGTGCACATTGCACAATTCATTTTGCAACATCCTTATTGGATTTCTCCAAATTAATTTTCCTGATCCATTGAGATTACTAGGCCTTTACCAAAATGGCAAATTCCATTATGATAAGTGAAATACTAAGCTCACAGTGGACAAGTCAAGAATGGCAAACATTTTGTGGTGGCCATTGTTCCTGATCCATACTCTCTTATATTCCTTATTCCACATTCCTCAACTAGGGGGAACAGGGGCACATTGGGACTCGGGGCACTATGGGACGGTGGGGTTTTCTTGGATCCTGGCAAGGTATATGATATGTAGTGCCATCATATCTTGTAATTTGACATCCTGATGGTTTCCATGGTTTTGTAGACAAATTACAGCCACATGCAGAAGTATGGCGAGCAAAGTTTGTTTTCCTTCTACTAAAGTAAATATGGACGGGTTCAATTCAAACCATTCTGTGGACAAACCATGAACAGTGAGGCTTTCTCAGTGCTTGTATGTTGCCTCTAAATAGCCCAGGTCACAAACTCACTCACTCACTCACTCACTCAGTGCTTGTATGAATTTTATATATCGTAACGAACAGTTATGAATTGCTATCGTGATAAATACACTCACTGGTGTCCGAGAAACTAGCATTTTGGTGTAAAAGTCATATCGGGGCTCATTGGGACAGTGAATTCGGGGCACATTGGGACGCACTTAATATGGCAGAATTTAAGTGTCCAAGGCAACTGAATGACCTGGGACAGCACACAACAGGTGTTCAGGCCACAGTGAATAGAGGTATAGCGGATTACCATGCTCTCTGTGAACAAATTTGTCGCAAAGCACTGTGTGTAACTTACATAGATGTCTGCACCCAGGACAATTTATGTTAAATTTTTAAAACTGTTTAAAGTTATGAACTATTGGCACTACAAGGTGTTAATGCACTGTATATTGTCTTACGCACTACTTATATGTCATATCTATTGCACATGGTGTGTTAAAATGATTTTTTAATTGATATCCCAATGTGCCCTGGCTGTGCCACGCCTGGCCACATTGGGACAGTCATTTTTACGACTCTCTGGCTGCAAAAGGGTAGGTGCAGTCTAGTTTATTATGCCTTGCATTTAAGCTCAATAGTATTGGTGATGCAAACTTCTGAGTTCTTCAGTGCTTTCAGCATTGAGCAAAATTTAGTAGACGTTAAAAGCGTCCCAATGTGCCCCCGTTCCCCCTATATAAATGAAAATTATGCTCACAGCAGACAAATCCAGAAATGTGGCTATTTTTGCTTGCCATTTTGACAGCTATCTTGGATTTCTCCAAATCAAGTTATTGATCAATAGCCTACACCCAGTGACCCAAATGAATCCCTATACCAACTTTCATAATACTCACAGTAAGATTGGCAACCATTTTGGCAGCCATTTTGGAATTTACTGAAAGTTAGTTATTGATCAGTACACTGAAATGAATCCCTCAACCAACTTTCATATTTTCATAACTCCAAACAGCCAAGGGTGCGACCATTTATTTTCCAGGAGTTTTCCTTGGCAGGAAATTATTTATTTCATGGTGACGATGTCAATAATTATTTATTTCAACCGCGCAAAGTCTGCAAATATTCATTCCAAAATCCAGCAACACCTTGTTAAGAAATGCCCCCACCAGAAATTACTTATTTCAAGTCTGCCAAACACAATTTATTTATTCACCAAAACTGTGCAAGAAATTATTTATTTAAAAAAAACAACTCTTGAGTCCCCTCTCTCCCTTTGAGAGTAAATGGTGGCCCCCTAAGTGAAATACTACACTCGAGTGGACACATCAAGAAGGTGACAGCCATCTTGGATCTCTCAGAATTTTATTGATAATTTTATACTCAAATGAATCCCTTTACCAAACCTCCTGACTCTACGTGAAATACTACACTCAAGCGGACACATCAAGAAGGTGACAGCCATCTTGGATCTAAGTATTTTATTAATAATTTCATATAATCCCTGAACCAAACCTCATAACTCTTGTGAAATACTATAGTCGGCAAATCAAGAAAGGCCATTTTGCAGCAGCCATCATGGATTTCTCAAAACGTTCTCAATCCAAGCCCTCACAGGAATCCATTTGTAAAGTGATGAACAAATTTCATAAGGTTTTCTAAGTGAATTACTATGCTCATGGTGGACACTTTATAATGTGACAATTTGCTGGCAAAGCAGTGTGAATTCAGAAATACGAAAGAAATTGAAATCGGCAGGACCGGGAAATACAAACCGCGGCTGGATACAGTGTTTTTGAAAGAATGGAAACATTTATTTATTATTTATTTAAATAATTAGATTATCAGAAATGCTGAGCTATAAAAACAATTACTGTATCAGGCAACAGTGCAGTATTTCTGTATGGAAATAAACACTCACCATGTAGGTACAGTGGTGGACAACATTCTGGGCTGGGCTTGTAATTTTCAACATACAATAAAGTCCTTAAATTGACACAAGGATTTATAAAAATGTTCACTGTATCTTATTTGGTATGTTGAATTTTTAATTTCAAAAATGTTATAGACCTAATTTGCAATATCTTAATAATACCATGTGGTCAGTTCATCATGCCCAAGATAAAATTTTCTGTTTAATGATCAAAAATGTGTATTTTTCTAATTTCTTCTTTCATGAATGATTGTTTGGAAAATAGAAATGTAGTAATCAATTGTTCAATGAAGCATTTCAATTTGTATTATATTGTGAAAAAGGAGGTCTCAACCACAACAGTAATTTGTAAACTATCTAAAAGATATTTTTATGGGACAATATATTTAAGACAATAGCTAGTTTCTGAAGTATCTCAAATATTTTAATGGGAGTGATAAACCTCGTAGACAGGCCTTTATTAATACCTAATGACGCTTTTTATTTTTGCAATAGGCCATGCAGATGTTTCCATTTTCATGAATTGTTAATTACAAGTTGAAGAAAAAACATAATTTGATTTTGCAAAATGTTCTCAGGATTTCAAGGTTTGATTCTCATCAAAACTGAAACCGAGATTCCCGGGATGGATGGATGGATGATTGGGGCTTTACGTCCTGTGTTTTTGCACTTGGTAGGCTAATTAGGACGCACAGGACACGGCAATGAGCACGCTGACGGTAGACCAACCGCCCCCTCCGCCCCCCCCCCCCCAAGATTCCCGGGACTCCCAGTTGTTGGCACTACATTTCCCAGTTTCCCAGTTTCTTGGACAACTGGGAAATTAGCAAAGCCTAGTATCGAGTATGAACACACACTGACACACATCCTTACATCAGCCCTGGAAGCTGCTCATATTTAATATCATATTTAATATAAACTTAAAGGCAGCTTTAACAATTTTGGCATTGACGTCATGGGGTAATACTGACACATATCCTTACATCAGCCCTGGAAGCTGCTCATATTTAATATCATATTTAATATAAACTTAAAGGCAGCTTTAACAATTTTGGCATTGACGTCATGGGGTAATACTGACACACATCCTTACATCAGCCCTGGAAGCTGCTCATATTTAATATCATATTTAATATAAACTTAAAGGGAGCTTTAACAATTTTGGCATTGACGTCATGGGGTAATACTGACACACATCCTTACATCAGCCCTGGAAGCTGCTCATATTTAATATCATATTTAATATAAACTTAAAGGCAGCTTTAACAATTTTGGCATTGACGTCATGGGGTAATACTGACACACATCCTTACATCAGCCCTGGAAGCTGCTCATATTTAATATCATATTTAATATAAACTTAAAGGCAGCTTTAACAATTTTGGCATTGACGTCATGGGGTAATACTGACACACATCCTTACATCAGCCCTGGAAGCTGCTCATATTTAATATCATATTTAATATAAACTTAAAGGCAGCTTTAACAATTTTGGCATTGACGTCATGGGGTAATACTGACACACATCCTTACATCAGCCCTGGAAGCTGCTCATATTTAATATCATATTTAATATAAACTTAAAGGCAGCTTTAACAATTTTGGCATGTATGAACACACACTGACACACATCCTTACATCAGCCCTGGAAGCTGCTCATATTTAATATCATATTTAATATAAACTTAAAGGCAGCTTTAACAATTTTGGCATTGACGTCATGGGGTAATACTGACACACATCCTTACATCAGCCCTGGAAGCTGCTCATATTTAATATCATATTTAATATAAACTTAAAGGCAGCTTTAACAATTTTGGCATGTATGAACACACACTGACACACATCCTTACATCAGCCCTGGAAGCTGCTCATATTTAATATCATATTTAATATAAACTTAAAGGCAGCTTTAACAATTTTGGCATTGACGTCATGGGGTAATACTGACACACATCCTTACATCAGCCCTGGAAGCTGCTCATATTTAATATCATATTTAATATAAACTTAAAGGCAGCTTTAACAATTTTGGCATGTATGAACACACACTGACACACATCATTACATCAGCCCTGGAAGCTGCTCATATTTAATATCATATTTAATATAAACTTAAAGGCAGCTTTAACAATTTTGGCATGTATGAACACACACTGACACACATCATTACATCAGCCCTGGAAGCTGCTCATATTTAATATAAACTTAAAGGCAGCTTTAACAATTTTGGCATGTATGAACACACACTGACACACATCATTAAATCAGCCCTGGAAGCTGCTCATATTTAATATAAACTTAAAGGCAGCTTTAACAATTTTGGCATGTATGAACACACACTGACACACATCATTACATCAGCCCTGGAAGCTGCTCATATTTAATATAAACTTAAAGGCAGCTTTAACAATTTTGGCATGTATGAACACACACTGACACACATCATTACATCAGCCCTGGAAGCTGCTCATATTTAATATAAACTTAAAGGCAGCTTTAACAATTTTGGCATGTATGAACACACACTGACACACATCATTAAATCAGCCCTGGAAGCTGCTCATATTTAATATAAACTTAAAGGCAGCTTTAACAATTTTGGCATGTATGAACACACACTGACACACATCATTAAATCAGCCCTGGAAGCTGCTCATATTTAATATAAACTTAAAGGCAGCTTTAACAATTTTGGCATGTATGAACACACACTGACACACATCATTACATCAGCCCTGGAAGCTGCTCATATTTAATATAAACTTAAAGGCAGCTTTAACAATTTTGGCATGTATGAACACACACTGACACACATCATTAAATCAGCCCTGGAAGCTGCTCATATTTAATATAAACTTAAAGGCAGCTTTAACAATTTTGGCATGTATGAACACACACTGACACACATCATTAAATCAGCCCTGGAAGCTGCTCATATTTAATATAAACTTAAAGGCAGCTTTAACAATTTTGGCATGTATGAACACACACTGACACACATCCTTACATCAGCCCTGGAAGCTGCTCATATTTAATATAAACTTAAAGGCAGCTTTAACAATTTTGGCATGTATGAACACACACTGACACACATCCTTACATCAGCCCTGGAAGCTGCTCATATTTAATATCATATTTAATATCAACTTAAAGGCAGCTTTAACAATTTTGGCATTGACGTCATGGGGTAATACTGACACACATCCTTACATCAGCCCTGGAAGCTGCTAATATTTAATATCATATTTAATATAAACTTAAAGGCAGCTTTAACAATTTTGGCATGTATGAACACACACTGACACACATCATTACATCAGCCCTGGAAGCTGCTCATATTTAATATCATATTTAATATAAACTTAAAGGCAGCTTTAACAATTTTGGCATGTATGAACACACACTGACACACATCATTACATCAGCCCTGGCAGCTGCTCATATTTAATATAAACTTAAAGGCAGCTTTAACAATTTTGGCATGTATGAACACACACTGACACACATCATTACATCAGCCCTGGAAGCTGCTCATATTTAATATAAACTTAAAGGTAGCTTTAACAATTTTGGCATGTATGAACACACACTGACACACATCATTACATCAGCCCTGGAAGCTGCTCATATTTAATATAAACTTAAAGGCAGCTTTAACAATTTTGGCATGTATGAACACACACTGACACACATCATTACATCAGCCCTGGCAGCTGCTCATATTTAATATAAACTTAAAGGCAGCTTTAACAATTTTGGCATGTATGAACACACACTGACACACATCATTACATCAGCCCTGGAAGCTGCTCATATTTAATATAAACTTAAAGGTAGCTTTAACAATTTTGGCATGTATGAACACACACTGACACACATCATTACATCAGCCCTGGAAGCTGCTCATATTTAATATAAACTTAAAGGCAGCTTTAACAATTTTGGCATGTATGACCACACACTGACACACATCTTTACATCAGCCCTGGAAGCTGCTCATATTTAATATAAACTTAAAGGCAGCTTTAACAATTTTGGCATGTATGAACACACACTGACACACATCATTACATCAGCCCTGGAAGCTGCTCATATTTAATATAAACTTAAAGGCAGCTTTAACAATTTTGGCATGTATGAACACACACTGACACACATCATTACATCAGCCCTGGCAGCTGCTCATATTTAATATAAACTTAAAGGCAGCTTTAACAATTTTGGCATGTATGAACACACACTAACACACATCATTACATCAGCCCTGGAAGCTGCTCATATTTAATATAAACTTAAAGGCAGCTTTAACAATTTTGGCATGTATGAACACACACTGACACACATCATTACATCAGCCCTGGAAGCTGCTTATATTTAATATAAACTTAAAGGCAGCTTTAACAATTTTGGCATGTATGAACACACACTGACACACATCATTACATCAGCCCTGGAAGCTGCTCATATTTAATACAAGAATCCGCGGATTCAAAATGGAGTGCCATGAAACTAGATTAAGGTTCTGGAGATTGATTATAAATTGTTAAATGACAGTACCTCAACACTTCCCAATGACAGCACCAGTGAGTACCTCAACAATTGCCCCAGATTTAAAAACCTCTATGCAAATTTAAGTTAAAGTTGAGTAAGTGTTATTGTGGTCTGAGTAGATGATGATCCTAAACATTCTTGTAAAAGTGCAGGAAGTTCCAAAAGGGATTGATTGAGTTTGTGTTTTCCCCCACTAATGATTAGCACAGTTCCAAAAGGGAATTGGCCATTTAAAATCACATGTAGACCACAGGTCTGGGCTTGCAGGCTTAAAAACCACCTGGTGTGGAACTGATGTGGATATGGAAAGCTGTTATAAATAACTTAAAATTAATTGCAGTCATTGGAGAGCTTTCCAAGGAAGCATAGAAGACATTTATTTATTTCAAGACACCAATCAAATTAACTGTGTAAATCCTTCTCATTCTGCATCTATGCAGTCAGGCCTATTTAAGAATGAATTATATAATTATATAGTGTACGAGAATTTCTGTTGGATTTTGTTTGACAATATCTCACTCATAAATAAGTCAACAAAATCTAATTTGGTTTACTTGGCCGCGATAGTGGAACTCTTCAATTTACAGCTCTCCGACGTCCCCGTGCACATTAAAACTTTTTCCGCAACCACGTTGCCATTTTGTACCATTGCTGAGTCCATAGAGCAGGCATGCCGGGCTCCAGAACACTTTTTTAATCCATTGAAAACACTATGTATTTGCATCGCCGATTCTTAAATGGAATGTTTACCGTGGATTGCAATAACTATCCAGTCAATTGACGACGTATATATCTTCAGTTATGGCCTAGCTATGTGGAGGTGTCAGGCAGACAAACTTCGTCAGTCAAAATATCCGGATAAATCACAGGTAGGTCTCATAAAACGAGTGGGATCCATGGATTAGGTACAGATCTCAACTCGGTAGGGCTAATCCAGTGTTGACAAGCTGATTTAACAATGTTATGGGCCTCAGAAAACCATCCCCAATTGGTACAAAATGGCGGCTGGTTCCCAAAATGACAACAACGGCACAAAATCACACGTAATCACGAGGCTGCATGAGAAATTCTTGTGCCTTCTGTTGCTGTCCAGTGTTCATGACCAATATAAGCCCTTAGACCAATTTGCAAGTTTTTAAAATTGGATTTCTGTAGGGAAATAATTTCTATCTTTAAATTATCTTTTTAGAGTTGAAGCTTAAGATTGTTGATTTTTTACTTTTATTTTCAAGAACGCTGTGCTTTTAGGGTTCTGTCACTCCAGCTCGACTGATTATAAATGAGATTATTGACATAATAAGGTTGTTTTGATTGAAAACAACAGTGTACACCAGCCACCAAGTAGGCCGATGAATTCAAAATCTTGGGAGCCTGAGATAACATTCTCTTTGCACTGAATGCAGCTGACACATAATATATCTAATGAACTGCCACTCATTCTGTATTCGTGAAAGTATTGTCTACAACCAGCAGATAATTTAACTTGCAAAAATTTAAGTTAGCTACCCAAATGCTCAAAACCATGCAGACATCTTCCAAGTGTTTCCAAACTAAGGGCCAGCAGCATAGACAGATCTTCATCACCAATTTTAGGCCATATAATACACATAGGCAATTTAGGCTCCTTCTAGCTAATCAACATACACAACACTAGGATATTTTTTAAGTTAAGCATTTTCCTATTTTGCAACCGACGGGTTCTTTTTTTTTTTTAAGTTCCAGGCCAAGTCAAAGAAATTCAAAAGTATCTAAAAGATTCAAACCCCAGCAATGAACACATTATTTCAGGAAGCAGAAGCTGTTTAATAATTGTTTAGAAAAATTAATTTCAAAGGATAGCTAATCTGCATCTGCCTGATACTTGAGACGCTCAATTGGCTTAGCATTACCTCAAGGTCTAGACAGATCTACCTAATTGTTAACAGCCAACTTAATCTACTTTCATAATTTGAAATAGGCTTGATTTATTGATTTATTTGGGATCACAGATAGTCATATACAATACACACACACATATATACAGGGGATGAATGAAGTAATGAGTGAGGGTGTCCCCCTGCAACCAGTTGCCCCCCCCCCCAGACCATTTCTAGATGCACCCCTGACCCACCCTCCCATGCAGCTGGTCTTGGCAGGGTGCCCTGACCAGTGCTATCTCAGTTCCAGAGCTGAGTCATTGTTGCTCCGAAAGGAATGCAAACAAGCCTGAGCCAGGACCTGTGCATGAAGCAAATTGATGTTTTCCTTAAAAAATAAATATATTTTGTTATAGTTTGAACATGATAGTGCTATCACGTGTATAATGGGAAATTATAGCAATATAAATATAATCTTTATGTGTTAACTGACTTTTTAGACCAAATTTGTCTTGAAATTTGCTAGTGCCAGTTAGGGTGCATCAAAAAAAGTGAAAGTCAAAAGCGTGATCCGCAACAGCAATAATGTTGTTCCACTGATAGAATAATGTCTTCCTGCAAAATTTTGAATTTTTCGGAGTTGATTTAGAGGTCCCACACAGGCCCCGAAGATTTTTATTAGTTTTTCGCCAAAAAATTCCGAAAATTTGCTGTATCTTGAAAACTATTGAAGCTACATTCATGGGAATGGTGTCAAAATGTCCGCAGACCCCAATTTCCTATTCAACTTCTATAGTAACTATGTGTCTAAAATGCATTGTTTGTGAATTATTGACCAAAAACCTTTTTTTTTGCCATATTTCATGGTGTTATTAACTTTTTTTGGTGCCGTAGACTCTGTAAGTATTGTTTATGTCTTGTTTGTGTTTTGTTTAGGTTCCTATCAGCACCCAGTACCATTGATGATGTCCTATATTATGTATTGTTACTTGTAACAGGTTATCTAAACATGAGTTAGTGATGTCATCTATTGTCTTTTCGACTTACCGGAACCATTTCTACCATTTTCAAATTGTTATATGAGATTAGTGGAAGCAGCCTATTGAAATTACAGAAATGACAAGGTTAAAGCCATGAAACACAGGGCAAGATGTGAAATATTACAGACACTAATTTTTGTCTTTACACAACCTGTCAAGAAAATAATGTTCGAAACTATACTTACAAAATGTAACTGTCAATAGAACTGAGCCTTTTGACATAAACCACTGCATTTTCCAAGAAAAATGATACCATTGAGACTGCAGAAACGACAAGCGAAAAGGTATTAAACAGGACATCAAATGAAATAAATAATATATAATGTAGTAAGACTATGATTTAATGTTGTGACCATTTAAGATAAATCTGCTCATCGGCATGCACTCACCATACGGAATGTCTATCATACCAATCATTATAGTGATATTGTCTGGACATGGCCGGAGAAGGGTTGGAACTTGCATCCACAGTGGGCAAGGCAGACATGTTCACCAGTGTGCAACGAAGCCATATTGACATAAATATGCAAGATGCTAATCATACATATGACACAGGGAAATACATGTTTAATAATTGATCCTTCAAAAATATTATTGCCATTGACATCATTCTGTTGGCCTGAGCCTTGAATACCTCAAGGTAAATTTGAATTTGCTTATGTACATCAGCTTACATGCAATCCAGATGATTTGGTGTTTCAGGCTTTCTTCATCCTCAAGTTTAGTTATGCAGTCATGTCCAACAACCTGTAGAATTTTGTGAAAAGGTCTATTGGAATGCACAGCTCAGGCAAAGTCTGTTGCATGATTTTTGCTATTTTCTTCACCAATCACCATCATTCGCAATATCAATGACAGCTGTGATATTTGCATCACTGGTTGTATAGGTGACACCTCACCTCCATTTACTGACGGGCAGGTGAAGAAAACAGCTGTGAATTTGCAACTGCTGCATCATAAACCTCAAATCAACCCAAGCAAGATCACTCAACTGTGTTGGCCAACCTACTTTTGTCAGGAACTGGTGCCTGCCACAGAAGTGAAACAGAATTTGCCTGTGCATTCCAATGGACCTTTTCTCATTATTCTCTAGGTTGTTGAACATGACTGCACAACTAAACTTGAGAAAGAAGAAAGCTTTTGGTGAGGTATTCAAGGCTCAGGCCAACAGAATGATGTCGATGGCAATAATATTTTTGAAGGATCAATTATTGAACATGTATTCCCCTGTGTCATAAGAATGATTAGCATCTTGCATATTTATGTCAATATGGCTTCGTTGCACACTGGTTAACATGTCTGCCTTGTACACTGTGGATGCAAGTTCCAACCCTTCTCCGGCCAAGTCCAGAGGTCATCACTATAACAACTGGTATGATAGACATTCCGTATGGTGAGTGCCGATGAGCAGATTTATCTTGAATGGGCATATATAAAATCATAGGCTTACTACATTACATTATTTTTATTGTCTATTTCACTTGATGTCCTGTTTCATACCATTTAGCTTATCAAAATGTTTCTGTAGTCTCAGTGGTATCAATTTTTTTGCTATTATTAAATTCTTTGGTGCCGTAGACTAAAATAAGATATATCGTGATGTCATATATTGTCTTTTCGACTTCCCAGTACCATTTCTAACGTTTTCATATTGTTATATGAGATTAGTTGAAGCAGCCTATTGAAATTACAGAAATGACAAGGTTAAAGCTTTGAAACACAAGGCAAGATGGGAAATATCACAGACACTAATCATTGTCTTTACACAGTCTGTCAAGAAAATAATGTTCAGTAATACTTAAAAAATATAACTGTCAATAGAACTGAGCCTGTTGATATAAACCACTGTATTTCCACGAAATATGGCAAAAAAAAGGTTTTTGGTCAATAATTCACAAACAATGCATTTTAGACACATAGTTACTATAGAAGTTGAATAGGAAATTGGGGTCTGTGGACATTTTGACACCATTCCCATGAATGTAGCTGCAATAGTTTTCGAGATACAGCACATTTTCGGAATTTTTTGGCGAAAAACTAATAAAAATCTTCGGGGCCTGTGTGGGACCTCTAAATCAACTCCGAAAAATCCAAAATTTTGCAGGAAGACATTATTCTATCAGTGGAACAACATTATTGCTGTTGCGGATCACGCTTTTGACTTTCACTTTTTTTGATGCACCCTAGTGCCAGTCCTGGCCAGGCTAGTGACAGGGCACCATGAGCACATGCAAAATGTCAGAACCACACTGTGGTGGCTCTTGGAAATGATGCCTCATTCCATGGATAACAGTCCTATTAATGCCTTTTGACTCTTCATTTGATGAAATAAAGATGGATAGCAGAGTTTCAAAGGACATTTAGGTATGTAAGTGATGTTTTCAGCCAGCAAATGAGCTGGGAATGGTGCACACCATGAACAACATGTTGCTTCATGTCACAATGACATTGCTTAATGTGGGCCTCAATGTTGATGTACACTGGTCTTGCTCCCAAGTTCTGGCCAGGCAAGTAAAAAACTTCATTTCTATACAAATGCCAACACCCATACTGTTCATTCCTATGGCAGATGTATGCAATGTGAGCCAGTAATGGCTTTACTCAATGTGAAATGTTGTCGAGTTCTAATTACAGAGATATGACCAAAACAACGATTTGACAAGCAACAGCAAGTCATCTCACTCCATTATGACTATCCTTCTAACAATGGAGTGACTACTGTCACTCCATTAAAAACTTAAAGGCAGCTTTAACAATTTTGGCATGTATGAACACACACTGACACACATCATTACATCAGCCCTGGAAGCTGCTCATATTTAATATAAACTTAAAGGCAGCTTTAACAATTTTGGCATGTATGAACACACACTGACACACATCATTAAATCAGCCCTGGAAGCTGCTCATATTTAATATAAACTTAAAGGCAGCTTTAACAATTTTGGCATGTATGAACACACACTGACACACATCATTACATCAGCCCTGGAAGCTGCTCATATTTAATATAAACTTAAAGGCAGCTTTAACAATTTTGGCATGTATGAACACACACTGACACACATCATTACATCAGCCCTGGAAGCTGCTCATATTTAATATAAACTTAAAGGCAGCTTTAACAATTTTGGCATGTATGAACACACACTGACACACATCATTACATCAGCCCTGGAAGCTGCTCATATTTAATATAAACTTAAAGGCAGCTTTAACAATTTTGGCATGTATGAACACACACTGACACACATCATTACATCAGCCCTGGAAGCTGCTCATATTTAATATAAACTTAAAGGCAGCTTTAACAATTTTGGCATGTATGAACACACACTGACACACATCATTACATCAGCCCTGGAAGCTGCTCATATTTAATATAAACTTAAAGGCAGCTTTAACAATTTTGGCATGTATGAACACACACTGACACACATCATTACATCAGCCCTGGAAGCTGCTCATATTTAATATAAACTTAAAGGCAGCTTTAACAATTTTGGCATGTATGAACACACACTGACACACATCATTACATCAGCCCTGGAAGCTGCTCATATTTAATATAAACTTAAAGGCAGCTTTAACAATTTTGGCATGTATGAACACACACTGACACACATCATTACATCAGCCCTGGAAGCTGCTCATATTTAATATAAACTTAAAGGTAGCTTTAACAATTTTGGCATGTATGAACACACACTGACACACATCATTACATCAGCCCTGGAAGCTGCTCATATTTAATATAAACTTAAAGGCAGCTTTAACAATTTTGGCATGTATGAACACACACTGACACACATCATTACATCAGCCCTGGAAGCTGCTCATATTTAATATAAACTTAAAGGCAGCTTTAACAATTTTGGCATGTATGAACACACACTGACACACATCATTACATCAGCCCTGGAAGCTGCTCATATTTAATATAAACTTAAAGGCAGCTTTAACAATTTTGGCATGTATGAACACACACTGACACACATCATTACATCAGCCCTGGAAGCTGCTCATATTTAATATAAACTTAAAGGCAGCTTTAACAATTTTGGCATGTATGAACACACACTGACACACATCATTACATCAGCCCTGGAAGCTGCTCATATTTAATATAAACTTAAAGGCAGCTTCAACAATTTTTGCATTGACTTCATGGGGTAATACATTTATAGGCCCCAGCATTAGGGTGCATCAGGTGCCCCTCATATTTTCCTAACACAACCAAACATGGTGCAAAATGTTCCTTTTGACTATTAGAAAATTTATGCAAATTTTCAGAAAGTTTGAGATAGGCCTAGGGGTACCACACAGAGGCTGAAATAAACCAACAGAATGAGATATCGCCGATTCGCGGTATTGCAGAATTTTTACAATAATGACTGTAACATAATAATTTTATTATTTTTGAATTCCTCTCTGTGAAAGCTTTCAAATGAGTACCCGCATTGCATATATTGTGTTATTTAAAGTGAACAAGAACCCACAACAGTAATGGGACATGATTTATTTTGAGGGGCCATTCAATTATTTTTGCCTGAATGTGCCTTCTTCCCAAATTTTTTTAGACCTTAGCCTTTTTTTTCTTTCAGAATATGTGGCTGTCAATTTGTCAAATTCTGCAAAATTTTAGGAGGACAGTTAACCTCTTCTCTTGCCTCTTTTATGGTAGCATTAAAATTTCGAAAAAGATGCTGTTGTTAAACTGAATGTTATATCATCTCTCGTGTCTCTATGAATGATTAAAGATTTGAACCTGGACTTTTCACTAATAGTGCAAGATTCAAAGTCAAAAGACATGGATGGCACTGGAGTGCATGTATAAATCAAAATTATTAAGCCTCAAAACTGTTCAATATTGAGAAATAGTTTCAATTACGCCAAATCCATCATTCGTCTAGATTTATTTTTCATTATCAGGCCTACATCAACAAGAAATAAGCGAATAGTATTTGGATAATTTTTATTAATCTAATTGAATAGTGGCTATAATGTCCCTCCTCTGGGTATTTATTGCCTATATGTATATGTTAGGTATCATATATTTTGAAGTCTACAACTTCGTCCAAAAATAATTTCATGTTTGTTGCTTGCCAGGGTGTAGCTCTAAGACCAAGATGCCCTGTTTTTGACATTTTACAAGCCAGAATTGAGGAATTAATGTTTCTATAAACAATATAACTTAGAAATCATTTACCTAAAAGTATTTCTTTGGAGATCATATTGAACGAAATTGTGTATAAGGGCAGATTCAAAGGTAAGCGAATTTTGACTGAATGCAATTTTAAATTTAGCATTTCTTGACATATATCTAGTACTATCAGTATTAATTTCAATGTTTTTGATACATTTTGATATCAGATATTTCCTGAGCCAAGAAATTAAGTCTGTCATTGAAATTAAACCTTCATGGCAATGTTTCTGCCAAATATTGATATTTAAATGTAACATAGTTGATCAGGAAGATGAATTAATAAGATAACCCATTGATGTTACCATTCATTTGAAAGCTCTTTTTATGCAGATTTCAAAAATAACAATGATATGTTTCTTCACAGAAATTTGACAAAGTTATTGGAAACCGCGGATCGGCGGTACCCAATTTAAGTACTGGGCAAGATGGCCGGTGTGGTACCCCTAGCCATTGTCCGATTTCACTTAAACTTCTCAGAAGTGTCTTTCCAATCAAAAGGCATAACTTAATTCATGTTTGATTATATTTTGAGAGAAAAAGGGCATTTGATGCACCCTACCCAGCATTGACATCACGAGAGGCAAGCATTGACGGAAAGGTAAATCTTTATTTTTTTCATTTGACTTTTTGCTATTTAAGATAATTAGTTTAGTGTTAATGACTAAATTATATAAATGTAAATATAATACTGCCATTATACTAGGACAAGTTTGTCAAACCAGATATAGGCCTAAATCAATTAAATATACTGTAGATCGATGTTATCATTCACTGTAAATTGTCATTTGCACATGTTTGATCAGTAGGCCTATTTGTAATTTGTTTATTAGCTCATATTGTTGGTTT
Source organism: Platynereis dumerilii (assembly GCA_026936325.1). Lineage (NCBI taxonomy): Eukaryota > Metazoa > Annelida > Polychaeta > Phyllodocida > Nereididae > Platynereis > Platynereis dumerilii. The sequence continues at coordinate 1,297,882 of JAPTHN010000088.1, read as the reverse complement.
TGAATTCTAATAATATTCTCGTCAATTAAAGGTTAGTGGGCCATCTTTTCTTCTCAAGGGAGTTTTTTTTAAATAAATATTTTCTTGATCAGTTTTTGGTGAAATAAATTAATTCTTTCTGGGCAGTCTTGAAATAAATAATTTCTGGTGGGTGTTTTCTTAACAAGGTGTTGCTGGATTTGGGAATGATTAGGGACCGTTCAGAATTTATGACTGGGGGGTTGGGAGTTTTGCCCGAGGGGGCACTAACTTTTCACACGTGTCTGAAGGGTGGGTACTAATTTTTGACAACATGTCCAAGAGGGGTAAGAAATTTAAACAAAACAAAAATTACATAAAATGCGCATACACTCTGTTTATACGCGCTTTATTATGCGCAAAAGTCCGCGAATCTGTACGCGTTCCCATACCACAGCACATGTAGGCAAACAACAGTATATATGTGTGTATATTGCTTTCTATGTCGAGCGGGGGTACTAAAAATACGCATGAAACCTATCAAAGGGTGGGGTACTAAAAATCAGCAAGAATATCAATTTTTGACGGGAAGTTCCAGCAAAACTCCCACCCCCTCCTAGACCTGTAAGCCGCCGCTAATAGCCGCCGCAGTTAGTTGAATTACAGCCAAGTCAGACCGTCACCGAAATTTACACAAGTCAGAAAGTTGAAGTCACAATTTTGTTAAGTCAAGTCGCCGCTGAAATCAAAAGATTTCACTGTTCTAATAGCAATTGGAAGGTTATGATAAGGCTAATTGGTGTAATTACAAAAGAAAGGGTTCAGCTCTCCTTTGGTCAAGATGTCGATTTCTTGAAGTGCAATTAGCCATTGACCAAATTGAACATTGCTGAATTAAGTATTGACACATGCATGTCACATTTGACAATAATAATCCAATCTAAATTATCTAATTGTCGTCACAATTGGCAGTAGGTCTCTCAAGTCATATTGGAGTTGAAAAGCAGCTGTATTTTCTCAAGTAGAAGTTGAAGTTGAAATTCTTCAGTCAAGCTGAAGTTAGCAGCTAAATTTGGTCCAAGCAAGTTGAAAATGAGATTATGACTTGCTTACAGGTCTACCCCCTCCCCCAGTCATAAATTCTGAACGGTCCTTTATTCGGGACTTCGCGCACTTGTAATAAATAATTATGACCGCCATTACCCGTTGAAGAAAACTTCAAGCCCCTCCTGATCATTAAATGGTCGCCCCCTTAGGCCATGATCATAACATTGACTGATCAGTTAATATACTACAAATATTGGGATACAATTTTTTTTTAAATTGAAATCTTCAGGCCCAAGAGGGGGGATTAACTCCCTGACTCCCCCCCCTCCCATCTACGGTCACAATCCACAAATAGCAAAATCTTTTACTGCCTAATATCCCACAACAGGCAGTGAAGTTCTGGCAAAAAACCATGTGATTCACACCATGTGGTTCATCGTTGTGAACCACATGCATCTCATTATCTGACGTTGTTATGTAAACAATGGGCAGTGAAGTGATGACGTCACAATGTTTTGACGCTCTGATTGGTCAGTGTGGTTGCTAGGGAACTTTTTGTGGCCATTGAAACAAAATAGTGCCTCTTTAAATTATTAATTCTTTTTACTGGAGGTCTATTTTTATTGTGGGATATAAATAAAACTCAATGGGAGTGTGGTTCACAGCAATGAACCTCACTCATGTCAGGTCTGCTGCCAACTTGCTCACAAGGGGGAGTGCAAGACGGGGTGCACACCACCCTTGCCACCAGCCCAGTTGCCATGAGCAGAATCTGCCCATTATAGTTCCCACCACAACAGCAGAAATATATTTGAAATATGAAGCTACTGGCATATCTGAAACCACTGCTCAAGTCAGTTTAAGTAATAAAACAAGTATAGAACATAAGTGTGGCATTATAATGTTGCTATTGATTTGAGAGTTAATAGGCTGTTTGAATGAACAGTTTAACAGTAAATTCCTACACTGTCCTACTTTCTGATTGGCCAGCACAGGCCAATGTCTTTTGAAATAGCCAAGCCATGTGGAATCTGTTTACAAAACAACAAAATTTAAACACTTTGTGAGAAGCTAGAACTCCGACAAGGAAAGGTGATTAAAATATTTATTAAATGTAATTAACTGTAATCATAATAACATATGAATAACATAGGAACATGAATTCTTCCCCGCATGAACAGACCTGCGTCATTCCGCCGTCAGATCAGTCATGGGTGGTAATCACCTTTGAATAAATACTAAATGTTAACAGTCTTTGAGTATAGAGTACATGAACACTGGCACCATCAATTGTACGTGATCTCTCCCGTCTTGGTGGGAACATCGAGACCGCCAAACACTGCAACCTTCCGCTGACAGTAAATGGGGCCTTTCCCGATTCCTAATCGCTGGTGGTCGATGGGGAGGACGGAGGGAATAACTTGAAGAGAAGGACGAGTGAGTGCGCATGCACCAATGTTGTTGGCGCCGTATGACGTCGCACATCAAACTCTCCATTCTTGGCTTCCACAAATGCATTGCGCTGTGCTGAAATGCTGTTTTGTGAGAAGCTAGAACTCCGACAAGGAAAGGTGATTAAAATATTTATTAAATGTAATTAACTGTAATCATAATAACATATGAATAACATAGGAACATGAATTCTTCCCCGCATGAACAGACCTGCGTCATTCCGCCGTCAGATCAGTCATGGGTGGTAATCACTTTGAATAAATACTAAATGTTAACAGTCTTTGAGTATAGAGTACATGAACACTGGCACCATCAATTGTACGTGATCTCTCCCGTCTTGGTGGGAACATCGAGACCCGCCAAACAACCCATCGCATGGGTTGCGCCAAGAAAGGGAGAGAGCAGGAGGGGAGAAGAGAAAAACATCCTAACACCCGCATTGTCACCTGTGACATTCCGCCAACAGGCTACCACTTTAGAGCACCAAAATTGACAATTTCAGGTAAGCGTTAGACTTCCAAGTCCCCACATGGTCAGAGAAATAAGACATCTCAGCCAACTGCCGGAAGATCGACATTACAAATGTACGTGTGACTGGGAGCCCTTCTTCATCACAACAGAAAAGTAATCCCGGTCCTTTAGACTTGTAATCCCATAATAAGCAGACACAGCACCCCTGGTTGCTCTGAATGTTCTCGACTTGAATTGTCTGCGGGGCTTTGGAGTGCTTGACAATGGTGACACTGATTGTGTAGGCATGAAGACTCGTTGGCTTACGGGGAACACTTCCACAATGATGTGATAAATGCCATTATGGAGAAGACTCTTGGATAGGTATGAGGCATTGCCGAGGCGTAAGAAAAGTCTGTAACTGTGTAATGTGGTGCTTAAAACTGGCCCTCATTGCACATGTGGCAAGGGCCAAGGAATAATGCAGCAGGGACTTTATTCCCTCTCCACAATCATCTTCTTTGGTTGAAGGCAGGATGGTAAGGCGCCAGCATTGGGGATTGCTTCATGAAGCCTTCATCCCCTAGCTGGTCAACACTTCTGAATGGACCTTGCCGGGGACAACAACAGGGAAACATCCAGTAATTTCACAATATTCGCAATTTCCGAGGCCTTTCATAAAATAAACAATTGAAATCTGATATCGCAAATATATGTGGCATGACTCTGCCATTCCCCTTGGTAAGTACTTGTCATAGTAATAATCATCCGCAGTAATTAGAAAAGACATAGCCAGTGGTGACGACATAGAGGTGGCTCTCTCAGTATTCTGCCGTTAGGAGTGTTCTTGTCATCAGCATGCGTCAACAGTGACTCAACACTTTCCCTGACAGGGTTCCCAACACTCTCCCTGACAGAGCTCAGCAACCCTCAGCTCCAAGCGACGGATTGTCCTCTGGTCGTTCTTTTGTCTCGCAGGAGAGGGTGCCCTTGGAGTTGCCTGCCAAGCAGTTCCTGGCATTGCCTGCCATGATCATGGCGACGAAGCCTTAAATGGAATGAATCTTGTCGACGGGCTGCTGTAGCGCTGTGTAGAACGACTTCTTGGATGTTTCGGCATCTGCAAACCCCTTTAGTACACTTTTTAGAATACTGCACCGACATGGTACTGACGGCAGCACGTATTGAAATGATGGCCACAATATAGTGGTGTTCGGAATTGAATATGTGGTGGTCACAAAATAGTGGTGACCGGAACTGCATATGTATTGGTCATAAAATAGTGGTGACCGGAAGTGAATCTGTAATGGTTAAAAAAGTTGTGGTTACCAGAACTGAATATGTAATGGTCACAAAATAGTGGTGACCGGAATTGAATATGTGCTGGTCACAAAATAGTGGTGACCGGAATTGAATATGTGATTGTCGCAAAACATTGGTGACCGGAAGTGAATGGGACGTCACAATTGCTGTACAGATAAATTATCTACCACAGCATTCCGCTGATGGTAACAGAAGAGTTTGAGAATGCATGTTCATTGCCATCACACGTATAAGGAAATTATTTATTCCCATAGTCGTTCCTGACAGAACAGAACCAATTAATATATATTGAAACTGTAGGGCTCCTTGCGCTTGTAAATTCCTCAAACCGGAATATAAAATGTGCTGGTAACGAAATGGTGTTGACCGGAATGGTACATACACATGTGCTGGTCACAAAACAGTGGTGACCGGAATTGAGTATGCGCTCGTCACAAGACAGTGGAGGAGGTGTAGTCGCAAGAAGGGTGGTGTCCGTCTTGTTGGAGTTGAAGATGCAGGCTAGTCGGTAGCCTTCTCTATGGCAGGTTGTGACAATAAATATATCTAGGGTATTTAATTAATTGATCCCAAAATGTTGACCACAAAAATATTGATCACAAAATTATTGATCACAAAATAGTGGTGATCGTGGTGATCGTGGTGGTCGTGGTGATCATGGTAAAGTAATTCCAAATAATTCAATATGTTAGCTGAATTGATCACTAAAATGCTGACCACAAAATATTGATCACAAAAATATTGATCACAAAATAGTGGTGATCGTGGTGATCGTGGTGGTCGTGGTGATCATGCTAAAGCAATTCCAAATAATTCGGTATGTTAGCTAAATTGATCACTAAAATGCTGACCACAAAATATTGATCACAAAATTATTGATCACAAAATAGTGGTGATCGTGGTGATCGTGGTGGTCGTGGTGATCATGCTAAAGTAACTCCAAATAATTGGATATGTTAACTAAATTGATCCCTAAAAATTAATTTATTAATGTAGGTTGTAATCGGCTTATATCTTTATTCAGTAAGATTCTACCAGTAAAATTACCCTATTTGGCTGATTGAAAAATTGAAATAATTTTGAAGGTATTACGGTTCCGTTTAGGTTGATGAGTAAGTACTAAGTAGGCCTATTAATTATGTAATTCAAGGTATTTGATTAATTTGCAAATCTGTTTAAATTACGAAATTGAGTTAAGTTTTGTATGGTTAAGATCAGAATTAAATGTAGTTGTGATTGTTATTAAGAAAATGTGGTGTAAATAGGTTGAAAGAAAATTAAATATATTTAACAGGGATGGTTTAGGTAGCTGATCCAGTAATTTGATTTTGAATTAATAAACAGGCCCTAAGCAAAATTAATTTCGACCCTAAGTAAAATAATTGACAGGTACTAAGTAAATTTTATTGTTTGGTCCTGAGTAAAATACAATTGATAGGCCCTATTTAAAATTAACTGTTAGGCCGTAAGAAAAATAAATTGATAAGGCCTTTAGAAGTAAAAAAAAAAAATTGAAAGGCCCTAAGCAAACAACTTGTCAGGCCCTGAGTAAAATTAAATTGAAAGGCCCTAAGTGACATTAGATGACAAGCCCTAGTAAATTTTTATTCATAGGCACTAAGTAAAATTAATAGTTAGGCCCTAAGTAAAATTAATTGTTAGGCCCTTAGTAAAATTAATTGTTAGGCTCAAGTAAAATTAATTGTTAGCCCTAAGTAAAATTACTTGTTAGGCCCTACGTAAAATTATTTGACAGAAAAAGTTGAGCATGTGTGTAAATGCTAGCAACTAAGGAGTAAAATTAATTGTTAGGCCCTAAGTAAAATTAATTGTTAGGCCCTAAGTAAAATGTTAGACCCAAAGTAGAATTACTTGTTAGGCCCTAAGTAAAAACATTTGACAGAAAAAATTGTGCATGTGTGTATTAAATACTGACAACTAAGGACTAAAATTAATTGTTAGGCCCTAAGTAAAATTAATTGTTAGGCCCTAAGTAAAATTAATTGGTAGGCCCTAAGTAAAATTAATTGTTAGGCCCTAAGTACAGTAAATTGTTGGCCCCTAAGTAAAATTAATTGTTAGGCCCTAAGTAAAATTATTTGACAGAAAATGTCAGTACACTTAAATTTCTTCCTGCACCTGCATATTCTGCAATAGAAACTGCAGAATTCTGCAGTTCTGAAAAAAATTCTGCAGTTCTGTAGGAAACTGCAGAATTCTGCAGAAAACTGCAGAATTCTGCAGAAAATTGCAGAATTCTGCAGAAAATTGCAGAATTCTGCAGTTCTGAAAAAAATTCTGCAGTTCTGTAGGAAACTGCAGAATTCTGCAGAAAACTGCAGAATTCTGCAGTTCTGCAGCTCCATGCAGTATTTGTGAACCTCTGGTACTATTAATGCATCTCATAAATTGCAATGCATCTGCTAAGTTCAGACCTCTTTGACAAGGGTCTTGCCACTACCCAGGAAAACGTTGGTTGCGGTTTGGGGTTGAGTGGGGGGGGGGGTCTGGGGTTTTGATGCTCATCTGCAATGCATTCTGCAGCTTGCAAAATGGTCTGCTTCATCTGCATGGTCCGCATTTTACACTGACCCTGCAAAATGGCATTTTTGCGAGCTGACCGTTCGCCGAAAAATGTGTCGTACGGCAAAAAGAAACAACGACGGACAAAGACTGCCTACTGCAGTCTATAGACCTGGTTGTAGGGTACCTGAAACTTTTTTCTGAATGAAATTTGGTTAAGAATTGACCGAACAGAGAGGCAAAACGTCCATGGAAGTTTATTTTGATAGAGCACTGTCAGTAGTTTATAAAATGACATTTTTGCGAGCTGACAGATCGCCGAAAAATGTATCGTACGGCGAAAAGAAACAACGACGGACAAAGACTGACTACTGCAGTCTGTAGACCTGGTTGTGGGGTACCTGAAACTTTTTTCTGAACGAAATTTGGTTGAGAATTGACCGAACAGAGAGGCAAAACGTCCATGGAAGTTTATTTTGGTAGAGCACTGTCAGCAGTTTATAAAATGACATTTTTGCGAGCTTATCGATCGCCGAAAAATGTATCGTACGACGAAAAGATCCACGACGGACAAAGACTGACTACTGCAGTCTATAGACCTGGTTGTAGGGTACCTGAAACTTTTTTCGAAATGAAATTTGGTTGAGAATTGGCCGAGCAGAGAGGCAAAATGTCCATGGAAGTTTATTTTGATAGAGGTCATTCCACAAACTGCTACCTGGTAGAACTGACGAATTCTGCAGTTTCCTACAGAACTGCAGAATCTTTTCAGAACTGCAGAATTCTGCAATTTTCTGCAGAATTCTGCAAAAAACTGCAGAATTCTGCAGAAAATTGCAGAATTCTGCAGTTTTTTGTAGAACTGCAGAATTCTGCAGTTTTCTGCAGAATTCTGCAGTTTTCTGCAGAATTCTGCAGTTTTTTGCAGAGCTGCATAAAACCCCCCAGGCTGCATATCTCCTACAGAAATACAGATTTTGCGGCAGAAACTTTTCAGAAACACTGCAATGACTGAGGACTACCAAAACCCCGACCCCCCAAACCACAACCCCCCAAACCAACCCCCAAACCACGTTTCCTTGGTAGTGGCAAGCCTCATGTCAGAGAGGTCTGAACTTTGAAGATGCATTGCAATAAACTACAGGAAGTAACAGAGGTTCAGAAATCATGCAGGGAGCTGCAGAATTCTGCAATTTTCTGCAGAATTCTGCAGTTTCCTACAGAACTGCAGAATTTTTTTTCAGAACTGCAGAATTCTGCAATTTTCTACAGAATTCTGCAGTTTTTTTGCAGAACTGCAGAATTCTGCAGTTTTCTGCAGAATTCTGCAGTTTTTAGCAGAATTCTGCAGTTTTTTGCAGCTAGCTGCAGAAGTGCATAAAACCTCCCAGGCTGCATATCTCCTACAGAAATACAGATTTTGCTGCAGAAACTTTTCAGAAACACTGCAATGACTGAGGACTACCAAATCCCGACCCCCCAAACCACAACCCCCAAAACCAACCCCCCAAATCAATGTTTCCTTGGTAGCGGCAAGCCCAATGTCAAAGAAGTCTGAACTGTACAGATGCAATACACTGGAGGAAGTAACAGAGGTTCAGAAATCATGCAGTTAGCTGCAGAACTGCAGAATTCTGCAGCTTCCTGCAGATTTTTTTTTGAAACTGCAGAATTCTGCAGATTTTTGCAGAATTCTGCAGTTTTTTGCAGAATTCTGCAGTTTTTTGTAGAACTGCAGAATTCTGCAGTTTTCTGCAGAATTCTGCAGTTTTCTGCAGAATTCTGCTGTTTTCTGCAGAATTCTGCAGTTTTTTGCAGAGCTGCATAAAACCTCCCAGGCTGCATATCTCCTGCAGAATTACAGATTTTGCTGCAGAAACTTTTCAGAAACGCTGTAGTGACTGAGGACTACCAAAAACCCCGATCCTTCATACAACAATCCCCCAAACCACGTTTCCTTGGTAGCGGCAAGCCCCATGTCAAAGAGGTCTGAACTTTGAAGATGCATTGCAATAAACTGCAGGAAGTAACAGAGGTTCAGAAATCATGCAGGGAGCTGCAGAACTGCAGAATTCTGCAGCTTCCTGCAGAATTTTTTTTGAAACTGCAGATTTTTTTTGGAACTGCAGAATTCTGCAGTTTTTTTGCAGAACTGCAGAATTCTGCAGTTTCCTGCAGAATTCTGCAGTTTCCTGCAGAATTCTGCAGTTTTTTGCAGAATTCTGCAGTTTTTTGCAGAACTGCAGAATTCTGCAGTTTTTTTGCAGAACTGCAGGAAGAAATTATATACTCCTCGAAAATGTTGTGCATGTGTGTAAATACTAACAGCTAAGGAGTAAAAATAATTGTTAGGCCCTAGGTAAAATTAATTGTTATGTCCTAAGTAAAATTAATTGTTTGGCCCTAAGAAAAATTAATTGTTAGGCCCTAAGTAAATTAATTGTTAGGCCCTAAGTAAAATTATGACAGAAAAGTTTTGCATGTCTGTAAATACTAACTACTGAGGACTTGACAATGAAATTTAAATTTAAATGAAATGTGATCTGTAGATTTGTGATGATAGAACTTTTTTTTTAAATAAAGTTTATTATCTTAAATATTGATAGTTAGATGGTTACAATCATGTGCAAGGAATTTGGAGATATTCCTATAGCTATACAATTATACTACAAAGGCCGAAAGGGCTTATTATCCTGGAGTCACCCAGTCACCTCATGGAAGTCGACTGATTTTCATGTATGCTGACTAACCGCTAACTGTGACTGAGATAAGACTAGTAATATTTTGATTTAGAAGGAATTGATCCATGCACTGTAAAGTAAATGAATGGCAGAAAATGTAGACATCGTAACAAATATATTAAAGTTGAAGTGTTTGATCACTTAATAATGGTGATCAAGTGAATAATAAATATGATGACAGAGCATGACAGGCTTGAAAGAGCTCTGTCACTGCTGTTGGAACAGATCTCTGAACTTAGTGCAATGCCACCAGGTGTAGCTTTTGTCTAATATCCCTTTTTTAGCCCTCCGGTGTTAATGTGAGGAACTGGTGAAACCTGGGCATGGTTCAGCATTATTCCACGTGGTCTTCCAAGCCTGAACACAGTAATCCAGTGTGGAAAAAACCGGTTGCAGCTGTCCATTCCTCACATTTTGATCGAAATAGTGGTGCCAAATCAAGCCTGGCACTTTCATGAGTAACTGCACACGTAAGCTGACATGAGTAATGCTCCTGAAACGTTGCTGCACTCTGATATTATCTCTGATGAATCCAAACATGCTTCCCCCTGAAATAACTTGAAGAGAAGGACGAGTGAGTGCGCATGCACCAATGTTGTTGGCGCCGTATGACGTCGCACATCAAACTCTCCATTCTTGGCTTCCACAAATGCATTGCGCTGTGCTGAAATGCTGTTGTGTTTTCTGAAGTTATAAGTCTTATTCTTATTTCCTGGGTTTTATATAACTTGGTAAGTGCAAAACAAGTAAGTACCAAGTCTAATCTATGTGTGTCAACCCCATTTATTACCCTTGCCCCATTTTGACAGTTCTAGACCACATGGAATATGCAAATGGGGTATAAGTAGTTAGGCCTGGTGGCAGAGATAGAGTGACACTGGGAAGGGGGGAGTGAGAGCTCTGCTAGCAGAATGGTCTGCTGCAGAACAAACACTCATCCTTCGGACTTGTGTTGTATTCTTCCTCGACCTGACATTCATGAGGTTCATTGCTGTGAACCACACTCCCATTGAGTTTTATTATAGGACTACTATGTAAATCAATGGCTGAATGAGTTAACTGTACAATTGGCAGTCAGGCACAGCCTTAAATGGACCAGTTTCACACTGCATAGTTAGTTACCTTGCTATAATTAATTATTTCACACATATTATCCAACAATTCTGCTGCTTACCATGTAAACATGCTTCCTTTAAAATCTTTTGTTGACATTGGAGCATGTACCTTTGCCCAGACTGCAACCCAATGGCAAAAGCCACCTGGTGTAAAATACAAGACTCATCAGGGGTGGATCTAGGCCTTCCTTGAGGGGGTGGGGGATGTCAAATCATGGACAAGCCTCTGGTCAATGTAGGCAGACCTTCAGTCATTTGATTTAAGAACGTTGAATGGCAGAGGCATTGCATTTCGTATAGACCTAGTTATAAAAATCTTGACCAATATTTTGTTTGCGAGGATAGACCAATAATGCAATAATAAAAGTCTATATATGTATTAGTAGCAACTGATTCACTTAAGGTTCATGAATATGAAAATCACAGAGCATTGTCATGCTCTTTTCAATCATAGACCTATACTGTAGAATTCATGAAGTTCTTTGGGGGAGACCATTTAATATCCAGGGGGGCCCGGGGTAGCAGTGAACCTGCCCCGCCCTCTTGAGTCTCCCTGGACTACGCCAGCTAGGGGGGCTTTAAAAAAAAAGTTTCTTGCTCAGTTTTGGTGAAATAAATAAATTCTTTCTTTCTATCTGGGAATTCTTGAAATAATTAATTTCTGCTAACGGGCATTCCTTAGGAAGGTGTTGCTTGATTTAGGGATGAATATTCCGGGACTCTGCAAGCTTGAAATGAATAATTACGGCCACTGTCGCTGAGAAATAAATAATTTCCTGTCGAGGAAAACTCCAAGCAACCCCTTGAAATTAAATGGTCGCCCCCTTAGACCTTTGTGAACCAAGTCCAAACGGCCAGCAATTAGTCCCTGGATCAAACAGATTATTTACCACGTTTATTGAATTCTCTTGGAGAATTCATACAATTAAATTAAGCCCAGGCAGATTTTTTATTCCCAATAATTATATAGGCCTACTAGCAATAAGTGCCCGTGTAAATATTTTAAGAGGGAGTTGTAACATTTAGGTGCATGTATGGGATGATCAGAACCTTGGGTCAATGGAAGATGGTAGATACCTTGCAGCTGCTGCCCTCTTGTGTATTGTATACGAAACAGCTTAAAACTAATTATCATTAATTAGGACATTTAGAGGAAAGCAATTTGGATGAAAATGCTGCAGTGGCTCCCTATGAACATCAGGAAGACATGGGGAAAGTTAGGAGGCCAGGCATTAAGTAGGAACTGGGAAAAAGCCCGGACACTGTTATTTTAATATTAGTAAGATGTATGTAACCTGTCGTACAACTTGTCAATTTTTAAGCAAGCTACACAAATGCATGATCACCATATTTGCTTGCGAAACGGCCTTCTTCATGAAGAGTTATTCCTGTGACAAAGACCGAAAGCTAAAGTGTCTTCATAATAGTGCACAATCCACACCCTATAGCAAGCTATTCATCTTCGTCATCAAGAATAATGCAATTCCTAAGAGAAACTCATCTTCTTTTTCATGTGAAGAACGTCTCATAAATGTCATCAGATTGTACAATCTACAACCTCAACCAAGCAATTTACCTCAAGAAAAACACAATCCCTATTGAAAACAATCTGGAGAACCAATAACCATTACTAGTCAATCCTTAAATGTCTTTGACTTGGGGAGTCCACAACCTCAACCAAGCTACTTATCTTTCATTAAGATAGAATAACACAGTTTCAATCATTAGTATATATATATATATAATAGGATCTTGACTTATAACCATTAATCCTTTCGCTTTTCACGCAAGGTAAGTCTTCAGATGGCTCAATTTACAACTTCAACCAAGCCAGTCGTCTTGCTCATCAAGAATAACAAAAATACGAAGAATCTGCAGTTAGCCAATTTTGTTCCAATACTCCTTTCTATTTCCATGAAAAGAACCTTTCAAAAGTCCTCAGATGGCTCAATCCACAAGACTACCTCAACAAACTTCAACCAAGCCAAGCCAGTCATCTTGTGCATCAAGAACAACACAAATCAGAAGAAAAACAGTCTGGAGTTAGCCAATACTCGGATCCTTTCTTTTTCATGTGAAGAACCTTTCAAAATCATCAGATGGCTCAAGCGACAACTTCCAAGCCATGTCATCCTGTTCTTCATAACAACACAAATGAGAAGAAAAACAATCTGGAGTTAGCCAATACTCCTTTCTCTTTTTTTCATGAACAACCTTTCAAAATCATCAATCCACAACTTCAACTCAGCCAGCCAAGAATAACTCATTTCTGAGTAAAGCATTTTTGTGCTAAACAAATGACCTTTCAAACAAGCTAGAGCTGTAGAGTTCAACCATTAGCCCTCCTTTTTTATTAGGGAATTCTGCCCTATTGTCACTGGTTTACACATCAAGTGCAAGAAATTACTGGAGACAATTTCTGATTTTCATTGTGTATTATTTGTATACAATTTTTGGCATATAGGCCTATTGTATATCAAATTACAGTAAATATATGCACCAGCAGTCAACACATGCAGTCACGCGAACAATAAAAATTACGTTCATATATAAATAATGATAAATTTGTATTCTGTATATATATATTTTCAAATCATTTACATAAACGTCAAATCTTGCGCAATACCTAAAATTTACACTCCAGTTATCAGTCTTGAAACTTATCTAAGCAATAATCTTTTAGGGTAATGTTCTTTGAGTCGGACACTTAGAAGGTGTTACCTTGAGTCGGACACTTTTGGTGGGCTGTATTGACCAATTGAGAACTCCTATACCTATGTATTTAGTACCAATCTCTAGCTTACAACTTCCGTTATCAGTTCAGAAAGTATCAGCATAATACTAACAAATAAAGTGGGTTTTTCATGGCCCTATAAATGGAGTAAAAAACCTGTCTTTCTCTCACTTTTGTGTCAGAAATTGTGAATTTTAGTGGAATTTTGTCTGGTTTCAGGCATCTTTTGCTGGCCTATGGTATTGATTTGACTTAAAATTTCTTTGTCATTCACTTAGGAGTAAAGCTTAACCTCTTCTGTGCTCTAATATGGGCTTTTTTAATTGAAAGGAAGACTCTAAAGCACCTATGTCTTTGATGTCATGTTTTTAAAACACAAGTGTTCGACTCAAAGATGCCCTATGTCATTCTTTATTTCAGAAATTTAACCACCAATTTAGTTTTTGTGTTGTGCAAGTTCTCAATGTTCTGCTAGATTTAGTAAAAAGTAAAAATGTGTAATTTGCGGCCTTGGTTGACAATAAATAACTCATAGGCCAAGGTAGATATCACTTTTTTTTAATGTACAGAATATAAGTGTCCGACTCAAGGAACCTTACCCTAATAAGCTAGGCATGCACAGGGCATCAATTTGTGGTTTACCCCCAACCTATTTTCTGTCCAGATGAAGTTTTAACAGCAGGCCCAGTAAGAGCCTGACACCTTTGAATTTAAAACTAGTGACAAATAAAGACAAGACTATTTAGGCTTTCTCCTGTGCCCCAACTGGCACTTTGCATTGTGTTTCCATGTGCTTTTTACAATCTCTTTTTTCTCTGAACTTTTTTTCACAAAAATCACATCCATACGGCTTCTCTTCACTGTGTATTTTTTCGTGTTCATTACGTTTATATTTAGATTTGAAGCCTTTGTCACAAATACTACAGGCATGCGGCCGTTCTTCACTGTGTGTTGCGATATGACCAGCTAGGGTTCCTTTTGTGAGAAATCGTTTACCACAAACAGAACATCCATATCTCCTCTCATCCGTTTTTGCAAGATTCTTGTCACTGTGTTTCTGCATGTGCAGAGTATAATTCCCCTTTGCTGTAAATGTGTGTTCACAAATGCTACACCTGTAATCCTCTTCACTTTGATCCGACTGTGTTCGACTGTGAATTTGCAAATGACGACGAAGATTCCTCTTAGAGCGGAATCTTTTGTTACAGATGTCACACTGATATTTACTCTCAGCCTGTTGTTCAGTGCGAGTCTTGTGACCTTTGCCAGTGACCGTTTCATCACCAATCGAACCTTTGCCAGTGACCGTTTCTTCACCAATCGAACTTTTGCCAGTGACCATTTCTTCACCAATTGAACCTTTGCCAGTGACCGTTTCTTCACCAATCGAACCTTTGCCAGTGACCGTTTCTTCACCAATCGAACCTTTGCCAGTGACCGTTTCTTCACCAATCGAACTTTTGCCAGTGACCATTTCTTCACCAATTGAACCTTTGCTAGTGACTGTTTCTTCACCAATCGAAGCTTTGCTAGTGACCGTTTCTTCACCAATCGAACTGTTCAAACTGTCACTTTGCTTCACTCCATGTTTTCGCAGCTGGTGCTTTCTCCGACCACTTTTGCATTTGAACGTTAGTCCACAAAAAGCACATCCATATGGCCTCTCTCCACTGTGTGTGCTCTTGTGTGAAACCAGATGACGTTTAGCTTTGAAAGTCTGTTCACAAATATCACATGCCCACGGCCTTTCTTCACTGTGTATTACTGCGTGCCTGCTAAGTGTCGACTGCAGACGAAACTTTTTGCCACAAACTTCACATACATATTGCTTTTCACGGACCTTTTGTGAGGTTGTTGAGTCCATTTTGGATGAATTCTCTCCTCCGTTTGTTTGCTTATGATTATTTGGTTCGTTTTTCTGGCTAGATTCTTGATTGCAGTTAGAATTTCCGAATAATTCTTCTCTACTTTTACATATTATCTGGTGGTCTGTCAAACTTAATTTTCGTCTAAACGTTTTCCCACAAAACGGACATCCGTATGGTCTCTCTTCACTATGTGTCTTCATGTGTGTAACAAGATATCTTTTCGATTTGAACCTCAAGCCACAAACTTCACAAACATACGGCCTTGCTTCACTGTGAGTTGTCTTATGTCTGGTAAGATCACTATTATGCACAAACCTCTTACCACAAATAGAACATCCATATGGTTTCTCTCCAGTGTGAGTTCGCTGGTGACATACGAGGGCTGAACGACAAGCGAAGGTCAATCCACAGACAGAACACTGATACGGCTTCTCTCCTGTGTGTGTTCTCATGTGTAGGGCAAGCGTTTGGCTCTGTCGAAATTTTTTATCACACACACGACAACTGTAGGCTTTCTCTCCGGTGTGAATCTGCAGATGAATATTTAGGGCTGAGCGAAAAGAGAAGGCTGATCCACAGGTAGAACATTGATAGGGCTTCTCACCTCTATGAATTGTCAAGTGTTTTGAAACATATCCCTTCGTCCTGAACTTGTTACCACATACAGAACATCCAAATGGCTTCTCTCCACTGTGAATTCTCGTGTGTCCCACCAGGCACTTCATTAAGTCAAATTTCTTATTGCAAACCGAGCACTCAAATGGCTTTTCACTGAAGTGAGTTTTCATGTGTTGTATCAATTCTCCTTCAGAAGTAAAATTTTCATTACAAACAATGCATTTTGAAGCTTCTTCAGTAATGTTGGTTTCATTTGCGGTGGCTTCACCCTGCTGAACTCCACTGGCAATGTCCGTATCATTGGCGATATTTGTACTCAACTGAACTCCACTGGCAATGTCCGTATCACTGGTGACATTTGTACTCAACTGAACTCCATTGGTACTAGACTTCTTCATATGGCACTGAGGAATAGAACCACTAGTCTCTGAACTTTTGCTCTGAGACTTCTTCTCAAGTCTCTGAAGAACAGAACTTGCCTCCGGACTTTCGCTGTGAGACTTCTTTATATGATATTCAAGACATCCTTTTCGACTGCTGAAGAATTTCCGACAAATGGGGCACCTTTTAAGTTTTCCTTTTTTGCTTTTACAAGGTCGTTCTTTAGGAACAGGGTTCTTTTTAAGTACCTCAGGTATTTGTAGCCTGGCCTCATGTCCAACACATTGCGTTAGAGCCCCATCTGGACTTTCATTTTGAAACTTAACTGTCTCATAAGTCGTCATTATATCGGAACTTTCTTTTGTTTCTAGTTCCTCATGGCTGCTTGGAACAGGTGATTCTTGTTTAACTTCTTTGACATTGATTTTTTCCCCACTCCAGTCCTGTTGAGGGATTATATTGATAACACACTCATCATCATCATCATCCACATGACTGTCTAAGTGGTCTTTCAATTCATTTTGACTCGTTAAAGTTTCAGAAATTACGCCACACTGAATAGAGTGTTCAGTTGATAGCTGGTCTGTTGACTGTTCAGCTGGATGTTTATCTGGTTGTTCAGTTGGCTTTTCAGCTGGATGTATGGGTGGCTGTTCAGTAGGATGCACATTTGGTTTTTCAGCTGGATTTTCAGTTAACTGTTCATCCTTGAGCCAGTCACTTGCTGTCTCAATTTTGACTTCTTGTTGAATTTCTTCGGTAGCCATCTTTCTTTATATTGCATTGATATGATTCACTTGTATTCCTTGCTGCTGCAAGAGATTCTGAAAAATAAAAAAAAATAGTTTGAGCTAACTGAGAGATTAGCAGATGGGGAAAATGCAGCAGCGCTAGAATTTCCTTGTGTTGCCACCCAATTATCCATTTTTCCCAATTAATCCTTAACCCATAAGCTCGTAAAGGTAAAGGTACCTTTTTTCAACGTGGGTCAGTGACTTGTTTCCAGTTGGGCCCACGGCACCTCCAATTTACGTCTGATGCGAACGATGACATCATGGAATGACATGATGGCCAGCGCCCTCGCTTGTGCACTCTACTGACTAAGATATAGGGGCACATAGAACGATGAGGTAGGAGTTTCAATGCTAACTGAGTTCCATTTGCTTGGCCACTTTGCAGCATGTCTATCACCAGATGGCTCCCTGTCAGTATCTAAATTTAGCTGTCAAGTATTGCCATCTTCACACCAATGGCGGTCATAACATTATGGAATCTTTAACCAAGATTTATGAGCAGGGCAGGGAATGGACACATATCGAGTAACTTGATAATGCACATTTGAGAACTTGCAGAAGAAGGTGGAATGTTCTCTTGAGGCGTCCATTTCCTGACCTGCCTGATATCAGTCTTTTAACAAAGTGGTCAATCAGAGACTTGCATTATTACAAGTAAAATGTGGATTCCCAGTTGCAGGCCAGCATAGAAATCCACAGAACGCTGACCTGCTACCCAGAAGGTGGCACACAAGGCTAGCTCCAAAAATATTTTTTTTGCTACAGGACAGTTTTCTATGTGAGGGGCTGACTGTTCATTAAAAGTCTATCAATGTGTGCATGCTGATATTGACCAGACCCCAAAGTCAGTATGAGACATGCTTGGCAAGAACTTCAACTGACTAGTCAGCTAAGTTGTCAAACCAGTGGCGTAACTGGGGTATCTCGAGCGGGGGGGCACCTGGGGGGGCACGCGATTCTCTGGGGGGCACCCTCTATACTAACTTTATATTTTAGCCAGAGTTGGAAAGTTCATATGGGGGGGCACCTGGGGGGGCACAGGTCCAATATGGGGGGGCATGTGCCCCCCCGTGCCCCCCCATAGGGACGCCACTGTGTCAAACTCTGACTTCACTTGACTTCAACTAACTTCAGCTGACTAATGCAATTTCTCAGGGTCCTTCCTTCAAAAGATATCAACAGCACATTATACAGTACAACCCAAAATAAAGCATGATTACCCCAGCAGGAAGGAAGAATCAGCCACTACTTAACGCTTTCACACCTTTTGACTACCTCTGAATCACTTCCTACTTTTACCTACTTGAAACTAGCTTTTATAATTACATTCAAATCACATTTAAACAACAACAATTCAAACTCAATCACCCCCATTGTACTTGGTTTACTTGATAATTTGCACCGCTGCTAATTGCAGTTACGTTGGTAGCTGTCTAAATAGAGTTCTTAATGCGGGCTAAGGTTGTTGTAAGGAGTCAAAGGGAGTTGTGAGGAGATTTGGGGTGGAGAGGAGAAAAGAGGGCAAAATAGGTAAACAGAGGACCTGTGACAGAAAATGTTCTTACTTTTTGGTTGTACTGTAACTTCAGAAATTTCCGAATTTTAAGCACTTGGAAAGCTGTGCAGGATACAAATGTTTCAGAAATTTAGGGAGTTTTTATGTTGCACAGATTTTCCTAAAAGAGTGTGATATATATACATGTTGTGCTCTTTATGCCGTTGAAAATGATACCAGAACCATTTTTGTGTGGTAAAAATTGACAAAGTTATGCAACACTGACTATGACTTCACTAGTCAACTTTATGTAGTCGACTTCGGGGCCTAAATTATTGACAGCTGCATTTATAGGCAGGCATCATTGGGTGATTTTATAATTGTTGTATCATTGTCAAAGGATGATATGTCCAGGACTAAGCCAAAATATCCTTATCATCCTTCTGCTGTTAGGCCTACAGAAGCAGAAGTGAGGGCAAAGTCAACTCGGCTGACGATTCACAGGCAAAACTGTCCTTCACTAGAAAATAAAGTAAAATGCCACTTCCATTGATCATGTTGATGATGCACTCTAAAAAAATTCAGACAAAATTGGTTTTTTAGATTCAAAATGGATTTTTGAAAAACCAAATTTCAATGCAAAAAACCAACATGGATTTTTTTTTAAATCCATGTTGGTTTTGCACTGAAATTTAGTTTTTTCAAAAAACCATTTTGAATCTAAAAACCAATTTTGTCCCGACATTTTTTAGAGTGTGAGCAGCCATCGCTCAGTCAATATAAAGTGTCAAAAGTGTACCGAAGATGCTGGGTTGATTATTAGTTAACATAATAATATGATGTGAGAATGACCAGCAAAAGTGAAGTAAGAAGTTAGTGTAAT
Source organism: Platynereis dumerilii (assembly GCA_026936325.1). Taxonomy (NCBI): domain Eukaryota; kingdom Metazoa; phylum Annelida; class Polychaeta; order Phyllodocida; family Nereididae; genus Platynereis; species Platynereis dumerilii. Next base: position 1,278,500 of record JAPTHN010000088.1, on the reverse strand, counting down.
TTGTAATCAGCCCAGATATTGATGGTATGCAATAAAATTTGCGCAAATACTGAGAGACAGTCACAAAAATATTCCTGAACATTGTAAATATGGTCTAAGACTAGGTTTCCTGGATATAAATGCTGCAAGTTTGATACTTCATAACACTGTCTTTTGTTCAATTATTCTTGGTTTTTTTTCTTCTTTTAATAATTCACATTTTGTGAGGTTTTGCCACAAAATGTCACTTCGACAGATTTTGCTTTGCCGGAAAAATTTCACTCCCAGCTGACAACTTTGCCATTTGGGAAAATCCTAGAGCTCTGCTGACAGTCTGCAAGCCAGCCAGCTGGGCACCTGCTTCATCTGACATCATATTACACTAGTGCACGTGACATGACATTATCCCAGTTCGCATGTTTCACTTGCCTGTGCTTGAGGGTGTTACACCTTCTACTCATCTAATGTTGATTTTCCATACTTTTGCCACAGTACCAACAATATCCTATTCGTTTTACACATCTTTTTAGTCCACTTTACTGCTCCATTCACCTAAGGGACCGTTCAGAATTTATGACTGGGGGGGGGGGGGGTGGGAGTTTTGCTGGAACTTCCCGTCAAAAATTGATACCCCCCCTTGAGTTTGATGCGGATTTTTAGTACCCCACCCTTAGGTTTCACGTTTATTTTTAGTACCCCCCCCCTCGACATTCAAAGCAGTACACACATATATACTGTTATACACGGCCACGCGTACATATTCGCGTCATTTCGCGGACTTTTACGCGTAAAAAAGTCCAAATAAAATGAGTTTATGCGTGTTTCTTAACATTTTTTCTTTGTTAAAATATCTTACCCCCCCTTTGAAGTGTTGTCAAAAATTAATACCCCCCCTTGAAACATGTGTGAAAAGTTAGTACCCCCTCGGCCAAAACTTCCACCCCCCCCAGTCATAAATTCTGAACGGTCCCTAAGTTCCATCGTGATTGCCATCCCATAATAGCACTCTCTCAAAAGTACGGCAGTTCTGAATGTGACTTTCTTACAAGGTGTTACTTACATACATATCTAGAGTCTCCACACATACATAATAATCGATAATACATATTTCCAAATTATATGATCCACAAATACATGCAAACACACACACATAAATATACTTCACAAAACTGCCTCTTCACTGTTTCACTTTGACCATTAAATGCTTGCATCAATCATACCCCAAAAAACAGATCAATATCACAGCAAACCGTTCATACCTTTTTTTTGTGTTTGCATCTATCTGTTCATGACATTATTCCCTACGCGGTCTTCTCTATGTTATATATATAGCATTTCATGGTTGATTTTCCTTCACAACAATATACAACAAAAAAATCTTTATTTTAATTTTAATGCCATTGAAAGATTGCTTCCCGTTGGGGGGGGGGGACCCCATCTGATCTCAAGGGGGAACCCCATATAATCTCAAAGTGGGGGGGGGGTGACCCATTTCATTTCAAGGGGAGGGACCTGCCTTTTTTTGTTCTTTTTCTTAATAAATACTTTTTGACTCTGATATTTGCATGAATCGACTGGACCTTCGGGGGGGCTGAGCTCCCTTGACCAGAAAACAGGGGGAACTGTAGCGTAGCTCGAGGGAGCTGAGCTCCCTTGACCAGAAAACAGGGGGAACTGTAGCAGGGAACAATGAGCAGTGGTGAAATTACAATTATCAGGTTACTTTTTCAGTCCTTTTGGTATTTTTAGCCAAAATTATGCGGTGGTGGAAGAAATCTTTTAGAAATGTGGAATGGTGAGCCGCTGCCGCATAAGCCGAGAGCTCCCCCGATGAAAATTTTCCATTTCCATCACTGGACAGACCACGGACGCCAGTCTCGTGACGATACTATGACATAAATATATGACGTAATGTATCACGAGACTGGTGTCCGTGGACAGACCCAAGTCAAGTCAAGTCAAGTTAACTTTATTAAATCCGCATGGGATAACTTTGCATTCACTCCAGCTACGAATATACAAAAATAGAAAAATGGCACATGGCAAACAAGAGTTCAATATCATATCTCAACGGTGGTATTTATCATTAAAGAGTCTCATGGCCCTGACTACGAAGCTTGATTTGTGTCGATTTGTATTTGCTGATGGGTGAAGCATACGACCGCTTCGTTGACTTCTTGACTTCATGAAAATTTCAAATAGTGGATGACTAGTGTCTCTCATGATTCTTTCAAGTTTTTTGGCTGTCAGTCTACTCTCTGACTCCTCAAAGGAAACAAGTTTGATACCAATTACTCGACTGGCCTGCTTGATACACAATATTATTCTCCTCTTATCTCCAGCCTTAATATTGCCTCCCCAACAGGTTATGACGTACTTCCAGACACTGGAAATTACAGAGTCATAGAAAATGTTCATGATGTCTCTATTAACCTGAAATTTGTTCATTTTCCTCAAGCAGTACAATCGTGGATTGAGTTTTTTGCAGATAGAATCAACCCCAAACCCCCCCAACAAATGACATGGGCTATTTCTACCTCTGGTGCCACGTGATCTTTCCATTATCCACAAGAGAATGATACTCCATCTGGTCACACTCACAGTCTGTCACTGTCTGTGGCAGACTGTGTATTGTGAATGGGAGCCAATGTGACAATGCAATGAATGCATGATGATCATACATGTGTGTGTGAATTTCATGTCACATGAGCCTGACCAGTGACTGCTGACTGCTCACAGCATAGTTATTTGGTTTTGACTTTTTTAGATTTATAAATTATCCAATTCAGAACAACTACACTGTACTCACCATGAAAACAACAACATGCTTCTTCTGTTGACATTCCAGTATGTACATTTGCCCACACTGCAACCCACTACAAACAGCCACCTGGTGTAAAATGCAAGACTCATCAGGGGTGGATCTAGAACTCCCTTAAGGGGGGGGATGAAATCAAGGCAAGGCAGTCACCTGAAGTCAAATTATCTACAATCGGAACAGATGTTTTTTATTTCGCAGTTACCAAAAAAGACAAAAAGTAATAGGTCTAGGTAATAATAACTAGCCTATAGTTTATTTTTTATTCAGTGGTGGAATTGGGGGGGGGGGGGATGGGGACCTAATCGGGGGAACTCTAAACTCCCTTGGTTTAAAATAAAACTCGGGGAACTATGTACGTTTAGGCAGCTACAGCCAGTACACTTAAATTTCTTCCTGCACCTGCATATTCTGCAATAGAAACTGCAGAATTCTGCAAAAAACTTCAGAATTCTGCAGTTCTGAAAAAAATTCTGCAGTTCTGTAGGAAACTGCAGAATTCTGCAGAAAACTGCAGAATTCTGCAGAAAATTGCAGAATTCTGCAGTTCTGAAAAAAATTCTGCAGTTCTGTAGGAAACTGCAGAATTCTGCAGAAAACTGCAGAATTCTGCAGTTCTGCAGCTCCATGCAGTATTTGTGAACCTCTGGTACTATTAATGCATCTCATAAATTGCAATGCATCTGCTAAGTTCAGACCTCTTTGACAAGGGTCTTGCCACTACCCAGGAAAACGTTGGTTGCGGTTTGGGGTTGAGTGGGAGGGGGGGGGTCTGGGGTTTTGATGCTCATCTGCAATGCATTCTGCAGCTTGCAAAATGGTCGGCTTCATCTGCATGGTCCGCATTTTACACTGACCCTGCAAAATGGGGTCAGTGTAAAATGCGGACCATGCAGACCATGCGGACCAGACTTTCTGGCAGCCAGTCTGTTGGTTCAAGCCTTGGACCAACACTGACCATCTCGAAGGGGTTAAATCATGCGGACCAAACTGTGCAGACCATGCGGACCAACTGGATAACAACAGGGGAATGATTTGAAAATAGATTTAATGCACTTATACATTTATAAAAATAAGAAGACATTTTGGAAATAATTACTATTTATTTTTCATAAAATGGCAAAAAATTCTGACTGGTTAAAAGTGGTCTGCATTTGTTCTGCATATATATCTAAATATCTAAAATATTAGACTTTAAAATTAGCAATCAATAGGCCCTATTAATATATTTATAATTTATAAAAATTAAATTTATATCAATTAGGCCTATTCATTTTATAAAAAAGAAAACAATTTATTCATTTTACATATTGGAATTGCTCTACATTCCGGTCTGCATGATCTGGTCTGCATGATTTGGTCTGCATTTGGTCTGCATTTGGTACGTCTGCATGATTTGGTTTGCATTTGGTCTGCATGATTTGGTTTGCATTTGGTCCACAGATCTGGTCAGTATTTGGTCTGCATTTTGTCTGCATTCTGGTCTGCATTTGGTCTGCATTCTGGTCTGCATGATTTGGTCTGCATATATCTGGTTGGTTGGTCTGGATTTGGCCTGCATTCTGGCCTGCACTCTGGTCTGCACTCTGGTCTGCACTCTGGTCTGCACTCTGGTCTGCACTCTGGTCTGCACTCTGGTCTGCACTCTGGTCTGCACTCTGGTCTGCACTCTGGTCTGCACTCTGGTCTGCACTCTGGTCTGCACTCTGGTCTGCATGATTTGGTCTGCATGATTTGGTCTGCATGATTTGGTCTGCATTATGATTTGGTCTGCATGATTTGGTCTGCATGATTTGGTCTGCATATCTGGTCGGTTGGTCTGCAGTCTGGTCCGCACTTTGGTCTGCTCAGATGATCTGGTAATTTATTTTTTTTCATAATTTTATTTATTTTATTCAATTGCCAAGCTGATATATAGCTGTGTCTTGCTTATTGATTTGGTCTGCATTTGGTCCGCATTTTCCGCTTGATTGACTTTGTATTATCAGCTTGATTAAACAAGCAATGCCCTCCTGCACCCTCCTGTGTTTGTTTTATGTCTGGTCCGCATGGTCCGCATGGTCCGTTTGGTCCGCATTATACACTGACCCTGCAAAATGGCATTTTTGCGAGCTGACCGTTCGCCGAAAAATGTGTCGTACGGCAAAAAGAAACAACGACGGACAAAGACTGCCTACTGCAGTCTATAGACCTGGTTGTAGGGTACCTGAAACTTTTTTCTGAATGAAATTTGGTTAAGAATTGACCGAACAGAGAGGCAAAACGTCCATGGAAGTTTATTTTGATAGAGCACTGTCAGTAGTTTATAAAATGACATTTTTGCGAGCTGACAGATCGCCGAAAAATGTATCGTACGGCGAAAAGAAACAACGACGGACAAAGACTGACTACTGCAGTCTGTAGACCTGGTTGTGGGGTACCTGAAACTTTTTTCTGAACGAAATTTGGTTGAGAATTGACCGAACAGAGAGGCAAAACGTCCATGGAAGTTTATTTTGGTAGAGCACTGTCAGCAGTTTATAAAATGACATTTTTGCGAGCTTACCGATCGCCGAAAAATGTATCGTACGGCGAAAAGATCAACGACGGACAAAGACTGACTACTGCAGTCTATAGACCTGGTTGTAGGGTACCTGAAACTTTTTTCGGAATGAAATTTGGTTGAGAATTGGCCGAGCAGAGAGGCAAAATGTCCATGGAAGTTTATTTTGATAGAGGTCATTCCACAAACTGCTACCTGGTAGAACTGACGAATTCTGCAGTTTCCTACAGAACTGCAGAATCTTTTCAGAACTGCAGAATTCTGCAATTTTCTGCAGAATTCTGCAGTTTTTTGCAGAATTCTGCAGTTTTTTGCAGAATTCTGCAGTTTTTTGTAGAACTGCAGAATTCTGCAGTTTTCTGCAGAATTCTGCAGTTTTTTGCAGAGCTGCATAAAACCCCCCAGGCTGCATATCTCCTACAGAAATACAGATTTTGCTGCAGAAACTTTTCAGAAACACTGCAATGACTGAGGACTACCAAAACCCCGACCCCCAAACCACAACCCCCCAAACCAACCCCCAAACCACGTTTCCTTGGTAGTGGCAAGCCTCATGTCAGAGAGGTCTGAACTTTGAAGATGCATTGCAATAAACTACAGGAAGTAACAGAGGTTCAGAAATCATGCAGGGAGCTGCAGAACTGCAGAATTCTGCAATTTTCTGCGGAATTCTGCAATTTTCTGCAGAATTCTGCAGTTTCCTACAGAACTGCAGAATTTTTTTTCAGAGCTGCAGAATTCTGCAATTTTCTACAGAATTCTGCAGTTTTTTGCAGAACTGCAGAATTCTGCAGTTTTCTGCAGAATTCTGCAGTTTTTAGCAGAATTCTGCAGTTTTTTGCAGCTAGCTGCAGAAGTGCATAAAACCTCCCAGGCTGCATATCTCCTACAGAAATACAGATTTTGCTGCAGAAACTTTTCAGAAACACTGCAATGACTGAGGACTACCAAAACCCCGACCCCCCAAACCACAACCCCCCAAACCAACCCCCCAAACCACGTTTCCTTGGTAGCGGCAAGCCTCATGTCAGAGAGGTCTGAACTTTGAAGATGCATTGCAATAAACTACAGGAAGTAACAGAGGTTCAGAAATCATGCAGGGACCTGCAGAACTGCAGAATTCTGCAATTTTCTGCAGAATTCTGCAAGTTTCTGCAGAATTCTGCAGTTTCCTACAGAACTGCAGAATTTTTTTTCAGAACTGCAGAATTCTGCAATTTTCTACAGAATTCTGCAGTTTTCTGCAGAATTCTGCAGTTTTCTGCAGAATTCTGCAGTTTTTTGCAGAATTCTGCAGTTTTTTGCAGCTAGCTGCAGAAGTGCATAAAACCTCCCAGGCTGCATATCTCCTACAGAAATACAGATTTTGCTGCAGAAACTTTTCAGAAACACTGCAATGACTGAGGACTACCAAATCCCCGACCCCCCAAACCACAACCCCCAAAACCAACCCCCCAAATCAATGTTTCCTTGGTAGCGGCAAGCCCAATGTCAAAGAGGTCTGAACTGTACAGATGCAATACACTGGAGGAAGTAACAGAGGTTCAGAAATCATGCAGTTAGCTGCAGAACTGCAGAATTCTGCAGCTTCCTGCAGATTTTTTTTTGAAACTGCAGAATTCTGCAGAATTCTGCAGTTTTCTGCAGAATTCTGCAGTTTTCTGCAGAATTCTGCTGTTTTCTGCAGAATTCTGCAGTTTTTTGCAGAGCTGCATAAAACCTCCCAGGCTGCATATCTCCGGCAGAATTACAGATTTTGCTGCAGAAACTTTTCAGAAACGCTGTAGTGACTGAGGACTACCAAAAACCCCGATCCTTCATACAACAATCCCCCAAACCACGTTTCCTTGGTAGCGGCAAGCCCCATGTCAAAGAGGTCTGAACTTTGAAGATGCATTGCAATAAACTGCAGGAAGTAACAGAGGTTCAGAAATCATGCAGGGAGCTGCAGAACTGCAGAATTCTGCAGCTTCCTGCAGAGTTTTTTTTGAAACTGCAGATTTTTTTGGAACTGCAGAATTCTGCAGTTTTTTTGCAGAACTGCAGAATTCTGCAGTTTCCTGCAGAATTCTGCAGTTTCCTGCAGAATTCTGCAGTTTTTTGCAGAATTCTGCAGTTTTTTTGCAGAACTGCAGGAAGAAATTATATACTCCTCGCTACAGCTCCCCTAATGATCAGTGGTGATGGATGGATGATTGAGGCTTTACATCACTGTATTTATGCACAACCATGATCAGTGCCCAGTGAGTGTCAGTGGTAAAAGTAGGGGAGACCGGGGCACGTTGGTCCGCTTTCTTATTTTTCGGCTCTCAATCAAAAAGTTCTCTAAGTATTTGAAAAACTCTTTACTTGCCGACTTCTGAACATCTGCACTACCCTTATGCCAAACCAAGTCGATCTACCATCCATAGTTGTGGAGAAAAATAAGTTGTTTTTTTTTTGTGCAGGTTGGACCACGGATAGGAAGTCCAGGAAAATAGAAGAAAGTGAGCAAACACCACATGTTATTCTCACAGATCTGAGATCACAACACACACTTGTGTGTCATCACAGAACGATTATATCGGAATATTTACCCAGATAATTTTAACAAATCTTGTTTCAGCTTGAAGGGCTGGCAGATTAGCCAACTGAATTGATTTTACCCTCATATTGTACAGGTGCTCTATTCATGTTAAAAATTACGCAGCTGGCATTTTGCAGATTATTTTTTGTCAGTCAATCCAGTTTATAATGGTCCAACGTGCCCTGGATATGCTGGTCCAACCTGCCCCATCCCAACCTCTTATGAAAATGTGCATGCCTCGCTAGCAAGGTTGAATTTGAACTCGGGAAACTTATATCAAACTTTACTCAAGTAGTGATAGTTTCAATTTATAAGACTTGTCTGACTGGACAATACATGCAGTATTGGAATAGAGACTCTCTACGAACATTTTAAAAACCTTCACCAATGTGAAGAAAATGTTCATCCAAACTCTCAAATGGTGAGCGGTACATGTCCCGCTGACCCTCAAGAAAGATCAACTCCGCCAGAATTAAATAACCCCTTCACAATTGAGGAGATAAAGCAAATGATAAAGAAACTTAAGACAAATAAGTCTCCTGGCATTGACACCTGAGATGATGATGATGATGATACTCAATGAATTCATAAAAAACTCACCAGACAAAGTTCTTCTGGTCATTACAAAGCTATTCAACCTAGTCCTTAACACAGCCAATGTACCGCAGGACTGGTCCCTCGGAATCATTAGGCCCCTATACAAAGGCAAAGGCTCCCCTAGTGATTCTGACAATTACAGGGGCATCACCCTTCTCAGCTGTTTAGGAAAACTCTTTACTGCAGTCCTAAACGCTCGAATATACAAATACCTGGACAGTAATGCACTGTTAGGGGAGCAGCAAGCAGGGTTCCGAAATGGTTACTCCACCCTCGATCACATATTCACCCTACACTCAATCATTAACTTGTAAAGAAAAGACCGAATGTATTGCGCTTTCATAGACTACAAAAAGGCTTTTGATCTTGTAAATAGGTCCTCTTTGTGGACAAAACTACTGTCTTATGGAGTAAATGGAAAAATACTAAATGTTATCCAAAATTTATATCTTAAAGCTAAGTCGTGTGTCATAATTGACGACATAAAATCTCCTTTCTTTGAATGCAACATAGGTGTCAGGCAAGGTGAAAATCTGTCACCGGTATTGTTTGCTATGTACCTAAATGATTTCAACAGTTACCTTCAACACCAATACAAAGGTCTGACCAAACTTTCAAAAGGTTGTACTGATATAAGAGATGACACAATGTACCCACTACTGAAAATCTACATTGCTTTATGCTGATGATACGCTTATCATGGTAGACACTGCAGAGGACCTGCAAAATGGCTTAGATGCCCTGTCGTCTTACTGCAAAACCTGGGACCGCACAGTGAACCCAACAAAGTCCAAAATTATTGCGTTTTCCCGGGGAAAAATTAGAAATCGCCCATCATTTACACTCGACAATTCCCCCATTGAAGTTGTTGATGATTATGTTTATCTTGGAACAACCTTCAACTACAATAACAGATTTAAAAAGGCCAAACTTAAGCAAGTACAGCAGGCCAGAAGAGCTCTATACAGCCTTCAGAGCAAGTCGTATGACCTTCACTTACCCATTAACATTCAAAGTCAACTTTTTGACACCCTGATTTCCCCAATTCTGCTTTATGGTGCTGAGATATGGGGCTTTGAAGATACATCTATTATGGAACAATTCCATACCAAATTTTGCAAAAAGATGCTCGGCCTTCACCGATACACCCCAAACTCTATGACTTATGCAGAATCGGGCCGATCGCCCCTCTCACTTGCAATACAATGTAGGATGCTGAACTACTGGCTAAAAGTTGCCAGCGGAAAAGAACAAAAACTAAACCATAGTCTATATTCACTTCAGAGAGGGTTATACAATGAAAACCATGAAAATCTGCCATGGCTAAATAAGAACAAAACGTGTCTCAACAAGCTGGGCCTAACATACCTATGGGACACTGACCCTTGCACCATAAATAAAGAATGGTTCAAGATGAAAGTCCATCGAACCCTACTCGACATCGAAAATCAAAACATTATGAGTCAAATAAACAGCTCCCAACAATGCACAATTTACAAAATCTTCAAAACAACCCCCACCTTAGACTTTCCTGTAACCTTTCTTCAGTCAAGACATGCAAAAACCCTGATTAGATTCAGATGCGTAAATCATAAGTTGCCTATTGTGCAAGGCAGATATGACAAAATACCAAGAGAGGATAGATTATGTCAGCATTGTCTTGGTCTAGAAAACAACTTTACAGTAGTTGGCGATGAGTACCAATACATAATGCAGTACCCCAAATTTCAAAGCGACAGAGATAAATTTATCAATGAGAAATACTAAAAAAACCCAAACACTGCTAAATTTAAAAATCTATTCCAGTCCAAATCTCAAAGTACCCTGGTCAGGCTCAGCAAATTCTGCAAGGTGATCATGATTCATTTCTCAAGTGAGAAATAGATTTGTTAGCCTTTCATTAATTTTTCTTGCTTTAAATAGCCTATCTTGCATTATTACTGTATAAAATTCAATTGGTACTTATTTACCATTAGTCATAAATGTCTATACTTGCAAAACCTGTTATGCATTTTCATGCTGGTGCTAGCTATGTCTTGCCATTGGAAACTAGTCTGTCAAATATTGTATCCAGCAAATGCACAGTTATTTGCCTTTATTATACTTGATACTCAGTCAAATGAAATGTGCTAAATATTTTTCATATAAATATTGTTAATAAAAATTAACCACGTAAGGTAGCTTTACTACATTGTACTTTTAAAATCTTGAGAGAAGTATTACTTTAGTATAGTCTTGTTAGAAACTACCAGGTGGCAGCACATGTATAATGTATCATGCCAAATCAGCCGTCCTACTTAATATTTTCTTTTCATATTTTTGCACTGTACATATAAATATATATTTGTATTGTTCCGATACTATGTATGTAGTTTATGGAAATAAATAAAGTTCAAAGTTCAAAAGACTTGGAAAGAGTCTCTTTTTATGCCGAAAATCAGGAAAACTGAAATACAACTCACACTTGTCCTTCAATGTAAAAAGGTCTCTTCATTGGAGATTTGGATAACTGCATGTTTTATAAAAAAGATATTGGGGATGGTCCAACGTGCCCCGAGGTCCAACGTGCCCCGGTCTCCCCTACCTTTATCTTGTTGACTTTGAAATATATGTGTTTGCCTTCCACAGCTGCAGTTTGTGTTTGCTGCAGCAGATTAAGATAAATATTCTCTAGAGGATCGATTACAAGGTTTATACCCCTCTATTAACACTGATTAAGGGGGCGACCAGATCTTTGGCTATGGATATTTGGTGAAAAAAAAAGTTTGTTTCCCACTTGACACTGAAAAAAAAGTTTGTTCTGCACATGGAAATAAAAAACATAGGCTGCGCAGCAGCAAACCTTCAGCGAATAACACATTTAGAAGATTACAATTACATCATAAAATTGGTGTGTTTACCAAATTCCGTATATTATAGGTATGCAACAGTGGTCGAGTAATGGCATTCTATTATCTGTTATTTGCCTGCTGCCCTGCGATCTACCTGTGTGCTTGCCAGGGTTTGTAAAAGCAGGGAAAGGCCTTATTATACTAATTTACTTATATTATGGTACGGTTTTATGCATGCACCAATTTCTTTCCGATCATTCAAAAAGTGTTAAATACAAGTCAAAAAGCACTGCTACATTTTATAGGTGATACGTGTAGGAAATGGCATTGCTGTATATGCAATAGTGGGCACGTTTTGGCTCCTATAAGAAAATAAGTATTTTTAATATTTTTTCTCAATATTACAAAAAGTATAGAATATGTATCAGTCAGACCATGAAAAGGCACAACACAAAGTACCAAACTTTATCCATGTACATGCAATAGTGACCAAGTCTTGGGCCAGAAACAAAAAATATATTTTTTCTCTTTTTTTTCAATATTTCAAATAGCATTTAATATTTTCCACCAGACCTTTCAAAGGGCACAACTAGACCTTATAGGCCATGTGTGTACCAAACCTTATCCATTTACATGCAATAGTGACCGAGTCTCAGCCCAAAAAACTAAAAAAATACATATTTTTCTATTTTCTAAATTTTTGCAAAAAGTATAGAATATCCATCAATGAGACCATCAAAAGGCAGAACTAGACCATATAGGCCACATCTGTACCAAATTTCATAAGTGCACATGCAATAGTGACTGAGATTTGGCCCGGAAACGAACAAAAATAATTTTTATATTTTCTCAATTATTTCAAAAGGTATTGAATATCTATCAATTAGACCATCAAAAGGCACAACTAGACCATACAGGCTATATGTGTACCAAATTTCATCCATGTACACTCAATAGAGGCCGAGTGCTGGCCCGGAAACAATCTATCCGCCCGCCGCCTGACCGCCCGCCCGCCCGCCCGCCCGGCGGACGGACAACATTTTTACCCAAGTGATTACAATACCTTCTTCGAACTTCGTTCGCTGAAGGTAAAAAAGTTTGTTTCCACCTGTAGCTAGGGTACCGTAATGTTAAAATTCCCGCTTGAGCTATGGTGCTGTAATGTTAAAATTCCAATTTAAAAGTTTGTCGCGAGTCGCATACGAAAAAAATTGCTCATTGACCATGTTGACCCGGTGTGAACGAAAAAAAAGTTCGTCCTGGGGCAAAGTCTATCAATTGAATGATCGGAAGGCTCGTGGATGGGGCAGGATGGACCAGCATTTCCAGGGCACGTTGGACCATTATAGAGGTTTTGCTACACGTTCCGTGTGACGTATACGTGGGGGGTTACCATGACAACAATGTTATTAGGTAGCACTTGTACACGTATACGTCATACCTGAACGTGTAGCAAAACCTCTCTATTATAAACTGGATTGACTGACAAAAAATAATCTGTAAAATGCCAGCTGCATAATTTTTAACATAAATAGAGCACCTAAGTCATTCCTGTACAATATGAGGGTAAAATCAATTCAGTTGGCTAATCTGCCAGCCCTTCAAGCTGAAACAAGATTTATCAAAAATTATCTGGGTAAATATTCTGATATAATCATTCTGCGATGACACACAAGTGTGTGTTTTGATCTGTGAGAATAACATGTGGTGTTTGCTCACTTTCTTCTATTTTCCTGGACTTCCAAAGTCTTCCATTCCGTGGTCCAACCTGCCTTACATGCGCGGTCCAACCTGTCCCGGGTCCGGGGCAGATTGGACCACAAAAAAAAAATTCAAACTTATTTTTCTCCACAACAATGGATGGTAGATCGACTGGGTTTGGCATAAGGGTAGTGTAGATGTTCAGCAGTCAGTGACTGTCAGTCAGTAAAGAGATTTTTCAAATATTTAGAGAACTTTTTGATTGAGAGCCGAAAAAACAGGATTCTATTTAAAATCTATTTATCTGAGGCCCCAAGTAACTGTTTGATAACTAACCACCTGACCCGCCACCATCCCCTATTCAAACCACATTTTTCTTTCCCACTAGGGGTCACGTGATAAGTATGGCTATGCAATTATTTCCATAATTCTGCCAAATTTATCTAACAACAATTAATTTTTCAATACAAAATAATTTAATTGTAACTAAGTTTTTCTCGCCTTCAGCCAAACTGTTGATGGTGATACCTTACTAAATGTTCTTTATGAAGTTACAATTAAAAAACACAACTTGTGAGTTAAGACCAAAAATGTAATTGTTTATTTAACTTAGGGGTCTCAAAACAAATGAAGAAGCGGACCAACGTGCCCCAGTCTCCCCTATTTTGCCACTGTCACTCACCGGGCACTGATCATTGCTTGTGCATAAATTGTAAACCCCCAATCATCCATCCATCAACCACTGATCATTGGGTGAGCCAGCTGTAGCCCAGGGCTGTAGCTGCCTAGCTGAATGTACAGAGTTCCCCCATTTCTATTTTTAAACCAAGGGAGTTTTTTGTCTTTTTTGGTGAAATAAAAAACATCTGTTCTAAGATGGTAGGTAATTTGAATTCAGGTGACTGCTTTGCCTTGATTTCACCCCCCCCCCCCCCTTCAGGGAGTTCTAGATCCACCCCTGATGAGTCTTGCATTTTACACCAGGTGGCTGTTTGTAGTGGGTTGCAGTGTGGGGAAATGTACATATTGGAATGTCAACAGAAGAAGCATGTTGTTGTTTACATGGTGAGTACACAGTAGTTTGTCCTGAATTGGATAATTTATCTGAAAAAGTCAAAACCAAATAACTATGCTGTGAGCAGTCAGCAGTCACTGGTCAGGCTCATGTGACATGAAATTCACACACACGTGTATGATCATGCATTCATTGCATTGTGAGCTATTGTGGTGATTGTCACATTGACTCACATTCACAATGCACAGTCTGCCACAGACTGTTAGTGTGACTAGAAGGAGTATCATCCTCTTCGACAGATCACCTGGCACCAGTCGTCAAATAGCCCATGTCATTTGGGGGTGGGGGGCAGTGGCGTCACTAAGGGGGGGGCTAGGAGGGCTGAGCCCCCCAAATGGAGCTTTCAGCCCCCCCAAAAAATCTTGACCAAAAAAAAAAGAAATTTCACTTGTATGATGCTGGTAGTCAGTGGCATAGCTAGGAAATTTTTCAGGGGGGGGGGCAAAATATTCAAGTCAGCGATGGAAATGAAACATTTTTGTAGGGGGAGCTATTATCGCTGTTGCGGACGAAGCGTGCCATTGGCAAAATGCAACGTTTGATGACATGTAATCATTTCTTTTCTGGTCAGGATGGAGCCAGGGGGGGCGACCGCCACCCCTGCCCCACCTGTAGCTAGTAGCTACGCCACTGCTGGTAGTGAATGAATAACCAGAGCTCATGAAAAGACACTGTACGTAATACGTTGTGCACAATTTGTCATCATTTTTGCAGTTCATGTATTTGCTATGTGTGCAAAGATCAGCAGATATCTAAAATCTTTGGATTTCGGGACGGCTCGTGCTTCGTTCCTTCGGGCCTCAGACAACGCTTCTAATCTTTGGGGCTTCAGCCCCCCCCAAACTTGCATTTCTAGTGACGCCCCTGGTGGGGGGTCTGTCAATGTCAGTGGCCCGAAGGTCCCGTCGATTTTCAGGGGCACCCCATGATCTATTATAGGCCTACATATATCTTTTATAGAAATAGAAAAGCCCGCGACAGTAATTATTCATTTTGGGTGCATGATGTCGTCAAATATTCCTTTGTAAAGGAAACACCGTTAAGAAATACCCAGAAATTATGAAGTGGAATATAGGGCAAAAGGAATTAATTAATTTGACCAACACTGAGCCAAAAAGTATTTATTAAGAAAAAAAAAAGGCAGGCCCCCCCCCTTGAGATTTTATGGGGTTCCCCCTTGAGTTTAGACGAGGTCCCTCCCCCCCTCAAAGGGAAGCAATCTTTCAATGGCACTAAAATAAAAATAAAAATAAAGATTATTTTGTTGTATATTGTTGTGAAGGAAAATCGACCATGAAATGCTGTATATAACAGAGAAGCCTGCGAAGGGAATAATATCATGAACAGATGGATGCAAACACAAAACAAGAACGAACACTCAGAGAGTGCATACATAGGACTGCTAGCCTGCCATGAGGGGCGTAGATTTGTCATTTTTGTAGGGGGGGATGATTTCGGTGAACGCAAACTTTGCGGGAAGCAAAAGCCCGAAAGTTGTGCAGCGGAAGATTTTTTGGGGCATTTTACGGCCAAAACAGCAATATATTTTATTTAGATAATCGAAGGTTAGTTCTGAGACTTGTATTTTCAACATACCATGCAACTGGTATCATGGAAAAAATTGCAAATATAAACTGATAATTGTCAATACCAAGTCGTAATAATTTGAAATTCTAGGGGGGGGATAATCATATGTTCATCCCCCCCCCCAGGTTCATCCTAGGGGGGGATGCATCCCCCCCAGGATCTACGCCCCTGCGGCTGCCATAATATAGGCCTAGGCCTATCTAGTCAGCTATGTATGTTCATATGTGTGTACACCTAACCATAGATCTATCTACTGCTCTTCCTCCCTTCCTTTCTTCTCCTTCCTTTTTTCTTTCATTTCTTTCATTTCCTTGATAAATCTGTGAACACTCACTCCATACGGCTGGTATGGCTATCACAGAAGCAGGATAATGGCGCGAAAATGGTCACTGTGCAGCATGGTAGAGGTATATTTTCAATTAAATAATCAAATAAGTGACGGAGGCCAGCCAAATTCGAAAAGGGCCTTCAATGAGCCACAAGTAAGCATACTACAAAGAATCAGATCCATACAATGCGTAGTTTTTGCAGGATCTAGTGCACAGCGTCACACAGATAGAGAGCCTGACTCGTCACATAAGCCCTGCTGCTGGCAGTCCTAAAAAAGTTGTATGAAGGGTTTGTTATAATATTAATCTATTTTTTGAGGTATGATTGATGCAAGCATTTAATGGTGAAAGTGAAACAGTGAAGAGGCAGTTTTGTGAAGTATATATATATATATTTATGTGTGTGTGTTTGCATGTATTTGTGGATCATATAATTTGGAAATATGTATTATTATGTATGTGTGGAGACTCTAGATATGTATGTAAGTAAAACCTTGTAGCAAAGTCACATTCAGAACTGCCATACTTTTGAGAGAGTGCTATTATGGGATGGCATCACGATGGAATTTAGGTGAATGGAGCAGTAAAGTGGTCTAAAAAGATATGTAAAACGAATAGGATATTGTTGGTACTGTAGCAAAAGGATGCAAAATCAACATTAGATGAGTAGAAGATGCAAGACCCTCAACATGATCAAGCACAGGCAAGTGAAAGATGTGAACTGGGATGACGTCATGTCACGTGCACAAGTGTAATTATGATGTAAGATGAAGCAGGTGCCCGGCTGGCTGGCAGACTGTCAGAGCTCTAGGATTTTCCCAAATGGCAAAGTTGTCAGCTGGGAGTGAAATTTGCAGTCCGGTAATGAGAAAGCAGTTGAGTTGGCTGGCTTGGAAAAAAATGATTCATAGCTCTAGCAGGTGCTGAATAACACTTGGGCTGGCTGGCAACCCAGCTGGCAGTGTCACAGATATTTTCTCCCAGTTGCATAAAAAAATTAATCTAAGTGTCACACAAGATGTGCAACCAAGACCTTACCCTGATATGGACATTATAATAACACACTGTCATGAGGCGCCCCTGGCTTTTGAGGCCGTATGTCCGCGCGCTGCCGAAGGCCACCAGAAGCTGAGGGGATTCAGAAAGGACTATGTGTACTCTGAAATGATTTCTGAGTGTTTTAAGCATTTTTATCACAGAAAATTACTGTTGATACTGACCTTTTAAATTTTAGTTATGAGTGGTTATGAGCTGAGAGCTCTGCTAAGTACTTCATCTCGTATCAGTAGATTTTTTGGTCAAAATGTCGATTTCTTGCTCATGATCTGGTAACGGAGTGGACGGTAATGGAGTGGAACAATTTTTTGCTTTTCGCTCAATACTGCTTTTTATTTTGGAGATTTGATAAAATAATTGGAGACTATTAAAAGATGTCACCCTCAGCAATATATACATGAAATCACTCTTTAAAACTATCATTGGTAAGCTTGGAAACGAAGGAAACGGAGTGGACGTTTTGGTGAGACCAAAAACATTTTCCAAGAATATAATGTCTTAATTTATTGAATACATGTTTTATGAAGTCTGCAAGGCAGTGGTACTATGGCGCATGCCTCTGATGATATTCATTGAAAATAGCTCATAAAAAACAATAACGAACCGAGCTATGGCAAGTAACGGGGTGGACAAAATAATTGACATAAATTAGTGACACGTCTATTGTATCAATTTAATCAATGAAATGATACCAAAAAAAAAATTAATATGACGTGCAAAGAAACTTTGAAAATAATGGTACATTAGGAGGAAAATGAACACTTGATTTTGTCATGTCAGGTCCAGTGACAGGGAAAAACCATTGATTTTGCACGAATTCCTGTTCATAATGCACAAAAAAAAGGTCTAATGAATGACTTTTTGTTCCAAATGCAGTGGTTCTAAATAGAAATATGAATAACAGATGTACAGTGACGCTTCAGATATTAATCGCATTCAAATTAATGTCAGGGAACCAGAGTGACGCAAATTGTCCCGAAATTTGAGAATGACCCTTACACAGGTTCGTTTCTTTGATTTATTTAAAAACCCAGGATTGTTTCTCTCCGGAGCACACCAAATTGGTCCATAGGATCGTTATTCCCCTGGGAGGATCGTTATTTGCCCAATGAGGATCAAAATCGCTCTGGAGGATCTCATTCGCATCTATAGGGTGTTTACGAGCTTAATGGTTAAGGATTAATTGGGAAAAATGGATAATTAGTTGGCAACACAAGGAAATTCTAGCACTGCTGCATTTTCCCCATCTGGTAATCTCTCAGTTAATCTCTCAGTTAGCTCAAACTATTTTTTTTTATTTTTCAGAATCTCTTGCAGCAGCAAGGAGTACAAGTGAATCATATTAATGCAATATAAAGAAAGATGGCTACCGAAGAAATTCAACAAGAAGTCAAAATTGAAACAGCAAGTGACTGGCTCAAGGATGAACAGTTAACTGAAAATCCAGCTGAAAAACCCAATGTGCATCCTACTGAACAGCCACCCATACATCCAGCTGAAAAGCCAACTGAACAACCAGATAAACATCCAGCTGAACAGTCAACAGACCAGCTATCAGCTGAACACTCTATTCAGTGTGGCTTCATTTCTGAAACATTAACGAGTCAAAATGAATTGAAAGACCACTTAGACAGTCATGTGGATGATCATGACGATGAGTGTGTTATCAATATAATCCCTCAACAGGACTGGAGTGGGGAAACAGTCAATATCAAAGAAGATAAACAAGAATCACCTGTTCCAAGCAGCCATGAGGATCTAGAAACAAAGGGAAGTTGCAATATACCGATGACTTATGAGACAGTTAAGTTTCAAGATGAAAGTCCAGATGAGGTTCTGACGCAATATGATGGACATGAGGCCAGGCTACAAACACCTAAGCTACGTAAAAGCAACCCTGTTACTAAAAAACAACCTTGTAAAAGTAAAAAAGAAAAACGCAAAAGGTGTCCCATTTGTCGGAAAATGTACAGCGGTCAAAAAGGACGTCTTGAAAATCATATAAAGAAGTCTCACAGCGAAAGTCCGGAGGCAAGTTCTGTTCTTCAGAGACTTGAGAAGAAGTCTCAGAGCAAAAGTTCAGAGACTAGTGGTGTTCAGCCAGGTAAAGCAACTGCAAATGAAGCCGACATGACCGAAGAAGCTTCGAAATGCTTTGTTTGTAATGAATATTTTAGCCCTGAACTACAATTGATAAGACATATGAGAAGTCACTTCAGTGAAAAGCCATTCGAGTGCCCAGTCTGCAAAAGGAAATTTGACTTAATGCATTCCCTGGTGGGACACATAAGAACTCACACTGGAGAGAAGCCATTTGGTTGTCGTATATGTGGGTCAGCCTTCTCTTTTGACTCAGCCCTCAGAAGCCATATGAAAATTCACACTGGAGTGAAAGCATTTAGTTGTCGTGTGTGTGATAAAAAATTTCGGCAAAGAGTAACACTTGCCCGACATATGAGAACACACACTGGAGAGAAGCCATTTCAATGTTCTGTCTGTGGATTAACGTTTTCTTGTCGTTCAACCCTTGTATCTCATGTGAGACTACACACTGGAGACAAGCCATATGGATGTTCTATTTGTGGTAAGAGGTTTGTGCATAAAGTATCTCTTAACATACATTCGGCAACTCACAGTGAAGCAAGGCCATATGTTTGTGAAGTTTGTGGTTTGAGGTTCAAATTGAAGAGAGGTCTGGATGGACACAAGAAAGTACATTGTGAAGAGAAACCGTATGGATGTAATGTTTGTGGGAAGATGTTTAGACAAAAAAAAAGTTGCAGAGACCACCAGAAAATATGTGAAAGTAAAAAGAAGGACAATATGGCCACGATGGACTTAAAAACAACCTCACAAAAGGTACGTGACAAGCCATATGTATGTGAAGTTTGTGGCAAAAAGTTTCCTCTGCAGTCGACATTTAGCAGGCACGCAGTAGTACACAGTGAAGCCAGGCCGTGGGCATGTGACCTTTGTGACCGGAGTTTCAAAGCTAAGCGCGATCTGGTTCAACACATGACCAGACACAGTGGAGAGAGGCCATATGGATGTTCGCTTTGTGACAAATCGTTCAAACGCAAGGGTGATCTCACAAACCATCGGAAATTACATGGAGAGAAGACATGAGAATTATCCTCAATTTTCGATCAAAATTTTGGAGAGAAACGTGGATTTAAAGTTCACACACAAACACATGTACAGTATTGTACGCCAAGTGTTTCCAACGAGTCATGGTTTAGTGAACGAGACTCGAGACATCTCGAGAAATCTGGGACACTGTCCTCCCAAAGGAGTCCCAAAGCCACAATGATATACCAACAGAGATTTAATCTCACAATAGATCAAGTTTTTTGGCTTTTATGATATCTTTTGTAGTTTTAATGTTAATCTGTGTGTTTTGTTTCTAACTTTCTATATATCACAACTTAACATCCAGTTAGCATAAAATTTAAAAACGTTTGTGAGAGTTCAACTTCTGCATTTATCCGATACACAATTGGGATTATCATCAACAGATATTTAAATTGAACAATGGAGCAAATAGAGAATAACAATTAGACCGAAATATGCTGGCGAGATCAAGACTGCCGGTATGAGTCAGCCTTTGTCAGACTAAATAACAATAATATCAATCAAAACAAAACAACAACCCAATGCTCTGTAACAGTTACAAACATTAAACACATGAACACCATGTCAAAAATGATCAACATTTTAATTCTTGAGAAAATGCTGCACGAATCATTGCTGATTTCAAGACTTCTCGAGAATTCTCGGTCAAAAAGCTCTTTACACCAGTTCAGCAGAGATTCTCTTGGTGATGTATACATGTATACTATTGTATAGCCTTGCATGGATCAGTGAAGTGGTACAGCTGTTTGATTTGTGCAGATAAATTTGAGATTGTCATTATTATTGTAAAAAAACATTTTTGTTATTGACATGTTTCTAATCCAACTATTAAATTCACAAATGCGACAGTACAAGTGAAAAAAGGAGAGTGATTGTTTTTCTTTGGAATAGTGTTATTCTTGATGGTTGAGGTTGCGGATTGTCAAATGAAGACATTTTGTGAGGGTCTTTTTTGAATGCAAATTGGCTTGACTCAGAATTGTGTTATTCTTGATGAACAAGATGACTGGCTTGGTTGAAGCTGTGGATTGATAGTTTTGAAAGATTCTTCACATGAAAAAGAGAAAGGAGTATTGGAGCTGATTGGCTAACTCAAGATTGTTTTTCTTCTGAATTGTGTTATTCTGCTGAACAGGATGACTGGCTTGGTTGAAGTTGTGGATTGAAGCATCTGATGATTTTGAAAGGTTCTTCACGTGAAAAGAGAAAGGAGTATTGGCTAACTCCACATTGTTTTTTCTTCAGTCAAGCTCAGTGAAAAGTTGACCTGCTTGGTTGAAGTTGTGGATTGAGCCATCTGATGATTTTGAAAGATTCTTCACATGAAAAAGAGAGGAATATTGGCTAACTCCCGATCGTTTTTCGGGAATACTAGTAATATGAATGGTGTTATTTTATCTTGATGAAAGATGAGTAGCTTGGTTGAGATTTCAGATTCAGAGTCAAGACATTTTGTATCGTTCTTTACATTTAAAGGATCGAAGGAGGAGGAGTAATGGCTAACAGTAGTAACTCCTGATTGTTTTCCAAAGGAATTGTGTTATTCTTGATGAATAAGGTAAATTGTTGGTTGAATGTGTGTATCGAGCAATCTGATGATTTTGAAAGATTCTTCGCATGGGAAAAGAGTATTGGCTAACTCAAGATTGTTTTTCTTCAGTGAAAAGTTGACCTGCTTGGTTGAAGTTGTGGATTGAGCCATCTGATGATTTTGAAAGGTTCTTCACGTGAAAAGAGAAAGGAGTATTGGCTAACTCCAGATTATTTTTCTTCAGTGAAAAGTTGACTTGCTTGGTTGAAGTTGTGGATTGAGCCATTTTCGATTTTTTTTTTTTTTCACAAGAAGGGATTGAGACACATCCACAAATTTTGGTACATAGTTAAATATTTACCATAAGCACTCCCAAAAAACAAAAATGATTGTTGAACACTTGTCCACATGGCCATTTTGCCCATACAAAACTCTTTCTCGGCGTTTTTCATTCTGGACTCTCCTTTGGACTACTCCCACACCTTGAATAATGGAGATATTTCAGTGAATCCTTTTTCTTCGTACACTCTTGGCACGGGCGGAGGTATCAAGAATGAGACAAAGAGACATAAGGGCATGCGATTCCATTGCTGAGAGTCGCCCGATTCAGTCAACAAAATGCTTCCCTTGCAGTAGTGGCATGGTTTTCAAATATGTGCAATAGTGCATTCTGTTAAAAAAACTTACCTTGAACACCTGGGCCTTTCATAAATACTTCAAAGTCTCCCACTTTTGCATAATATTTTACTATTCTTGTGATTTTCGTCAACTTGGTGGAGCCTACCCAGAGGAAAAAGAAGTATAAAAGCAGTACACTCTCTCGGTGAAGAAGTACAAAATCAGTACAAAAGCAGATCGTGGTTCCACGCTGCAAATGTACTCCTATTATACTGATTTTGTGCTTCTATGCAAATTGTGTACTGATTTTATACTTCTAGTGACAGAATTTGAATAATCATGTACTGCATATGTACTCCTCTAACTTCTAAATTTCATTTGAACATTCCATGTACTGAATTTATACTTCTATGACTCAGGCTGCTTAGATTCAGTCACATGTGGGTCATGTTCACTTCCAGAACTCAGAAAATGTGCAGGTGTGTCTAGGTTTTTTTACAATATACATTGAATTACTGGCATAATTTCCATAGTATTAGATACAAATGTTTTACTACTAATAGTAGCATAAAAGTATATATCGGGTATTATTCCAGCCTTCTTTTTTTCTCTTGGCTTAAGTAATTATGTGTAGTTATTTCAATTACATCGATTTGGCTCAGGAATTGATATTATATGTGGCCTGTAAAATTAATAAAGCATTGATTTTTAGGTACTTCAAATGTACTGCAATTGTACTGCAAAAATGCTTCCTGCTAGCATGTCACAGCTAGTATGCTCCTTTTGTACTCCCTGCAAGGGAGTATTTTGGCAGCGTATGGATTTGCATATCGGGAGTATAAATGGAGCATAATTAAAATAATTCGAGCGCTTCAAATGTGCTCCTTTTGTACTATAAATACGCTGCAAAACTACTGCATTTGTACTGCGAAAAAACTGCATTTGTACCTCAAATGCAAATTTTGTGTTGAAAAGTCTCTCAACCATGCAAGTCGTCATTGCGTAATGTACTTCTTTTGTGCTTCTAATATACTCCAATACCATATATGGGATATACTGATTTTGTACTGATTCTGTACTGCAGGCGTACTCTTTTTTCCTCTGGGTATGACCAATGCCATTTCCTGTAAAACAGGAGTCAGTGAGCAGGTACTCGTGATTTTTAAATAAAAATCTGAGATGGTCATACTGGAGTCTGGGTGAGTTGGCATGGAATGACTCAAATGTGATAATCTTTTTGATCCAGGGACTAGTTGCTGGCAGTTGTTTGGACTTGGTTCACAAAGTTGCAAGGGGCGACCATTTAATTATCCAGAGGTTGCTTGGAGTTTTCCTTGGCAGGAAATTATTTTTCACGGTGACAGTGGCTGTAATTATTTATTTCAAGCTTTGTTGAGTCCCGGAATATTCATCCCTAAATCAAGCAACATCTTCTCAGGAAATGCCCGCCAGCAGATTGAATTATTTCAAGACTGCCCAGATAGAAAGAAAGAATTTATTTATTTCACCAAAACTGAGAAAGAAACTTTTTTTTTTAGAGCCCCAGTCCAGGGAGACTCACTGCTACCCCGCCCCCGCCCCCCTGGATATTAAATGGTCTCCCCCAAAGAACTTAATGAATTCTACAGTAGGTCTATATATATTTGTTTGAAAAGAGCATGACACTGCTCTGTGATTATATTCATGAACCTTAATTCGACCAGTTGGCCTACTTACACCAAGGCTTTTAAATTATTATTGCTTTATTGGTCTATCCTTGCAAACAAAAAATGGGTCAAGATTTTTATAACTATACTAGGTCAATACTGAAATGCAATGCCTCTGCCCGTCAACGTTCTTACAATTATAAATCAAATTGATTGAAGCTAGGTCTGCCTACGTTTGACCAGAGACTTTTCCATGATTTGCCATCCCCCACCCCCTCAAGGAAGGCCTAGATCCACCCCTGATGAGTCTTGTATTTTACACCAGGTGGCTTTTGTCATTGGGTTGCAGTCTGGGCAAGGGTACATGCTCCAATGTCAACAAAAGATTTTAAAGGAAGCATGTTTACATGGTGAGCAGCAGAATTGTTTGATAATATGTGTGAAATAATTAATTATAGCAAGGTAACCAACTATGCAGTGTAAAAGGTCCATTTAATAGCAAGGTAACTAACTATGAAGTGTGAAACTGGTCCATTTAATAGCAAGGTAACTAACTATGCAGTGTAAAAGGTCCATTTAATAGCAAGGTAACTAACTATCATACTATGCAGTGTGAAACTGGCTGTGACTGACTGCCAATTGTGCAGTTAACTCATTCAGCCACTGATTACATTTTAGGTCTAGTCCTAGGCAGTAAAATCCCCCCCCCTCTCTTGCCAAGTCTTGGGCCTGAAGATTTCAATGTAGAAAAAATTGTATCCCAATGTTTGTAGTAGCCTACATTAACTGATCAGTCAATGTCATGATCATGGCCTAAGGGGCGACCATTTAATGTTCGGGGGGCTTGTCCTCAACGGGAAATTATATTTATCTATTTCAAGTACGCAATGTCCCAGAATAAGGGACCTTCAGAATTTATGACTGAAGGGGGGGGGGGTGTGGGAGTTTTACAAGAACTTCCCGTCAAAAATTGATACCCCCCCCCCAGTGTTTCATGCGGATTTTTAGTACCCCACCCTCAGGTTTCATCCGTATTTTTAGTACCCCCCCCCCCTCGACATAGAAAGCAATATACACACATACTGTTATACATGTGCCGTGGTATGGTAACGCGTACAGATTCGCGGACTTTTGCGCGTAAAAAAGCGCACATAAACAAGAGTGTATGCGCTTTTTATGACATTTTTGTTTTGTTAAAATTTCTAACCCCCCCTTGGACATGTTGTCAAAAATTAGTACCCCCACTTGAGACACGTGTGAAAAGTTAGTGCCCCCTCGGGTAAAACTCCCTACCCCCCTTATTTATTTCAAGACTGCCCAGAAAGAATTTATTTATTTCACCAAATACTGATTAAGAAATTATTTATTTCAAAAAAACTCCAGGCCCCCCCCCCAACTTGAGAAGAAAAGATGGCCCACTAACCTTTAATTGATGAGAATATCATTAGAATTCAAAACCAACAATATGAGCTAATAAACAAATTACAAATGCTGATCAAACATGTGTAAATGACAATATACAGTGAATGATAATATCGATCTACAGTAGGCCTATATTTAATTGTTTTAGACCTATATCTAGTTTCACAAACTTGTCCCAGTATTATATTTGCATTTATATAATTTAGTCATTAACACTAAACTAATTATTATAAATAGCGAAAAGTCAAATGAAAAGGATAAAGAGATATACCTTTCCATCAATGTTTGCCTCCCATGGTGCTCATCATCCCAAGTCATACCATGACAAAATGGCCCATAACCTTTGCTAATTCATGAATACTTAATTAACTGACCCGGTTTTGGCTCAGCCAATCAGGGACTGCTACATCACAGTTTGAAATTGTTGCTTCTGTTTCACACAGTTACAAAGGGAGAAATTGTGTGTTGTTGAAAGGTCCCAGAGGAAAAAGAAGTATAAAAGCAGTACACTCTCTCGGTGAAGAAGTACAAAATCAGTACAAAAGCAGTACGTGGTCCCACGCTGCAAATGTACTCCTATTATACTGATTTTGTGCTTCTATGCAAATGGTGTACTGATTTTATACTTCTAGTGACAGAATTTGAATAATTATGTACTGCATGTGTACTCCTCTAACTTCTAAATTTCATTTGAACATTTTGTGTACTGAATTTATACTTCTATGACTTAAGCTGCTTAGATTCAGTCACATGTGGGTCATGTTCACTTCCAGAACTTGGAAAATGTGCAGGTGTGTCGAGGTTTTTTTTACAATATACATTGAATTACTGGCATAATTTCCATAGTATTAGATACAAATGTTTTACTATTAATAGCAGCAAAAAAGTACAAATTGGATATCAAATTATTCCAGCCTTCTTTTTTTCTCTAGGCTTATGAATTTATGTGTAATTATTTCAATTACATCGATTTGGCTGAAGGACTGATATTATATGTGGCCTGTAAAATTAATGAAGCATTGATTTTTAGATACTTCAAATGTACTGCGATTGTACTGCAAAAATGCTTCCTGCTAGCATGCACAGCTAGTATGCTCCTTTTGTACTCCCTGCAAGGAAATATTTTTGCAGCGTATGGATTTGCATATCGGGTGTATAAATGGAGCATAATAAAAATAATTCGAGCGCTTCAAAAGTACTCCTTTTGTACTGTAAATACGCTGCGAAAATACTGCATTTGTACTGCGAAAATACTGCATTTGTACTTCAAATACAAATTTTGAGTGAAGAAGTCTCTCAACCATGCATATCATAATTGCGCTATGTACTTCTTTTGTGCTTCCAATGTACTCCAATACCATATATGGGATATACTGCTTTTGTACTGTTTCTGTGCTGCAAGCGTACTCTTTTTTCCTCTGGGCGTGCTATCTCAGTTCTAAAAATTTCATTGAATTATGTATTTTCACAGTTCTGAAATGAAACTGTTTGAAAGTTTGCTTGTTTTACACTGTTTTTCTTAGTTGCCAGTAATCCTCTAAGTGTCCATAATCAGACTAAATCTGCCCGCAAAATGCTTATGACCTAAATAAGCAGCCAATCACAGAAGAGGTTGGAAATAGCAGAAAGCCCTGTCCATTTTAGCAGGGCTTGCGTAGGGAGGATGATGGTGCTAGGGCCATAAAGTCAATGTCAAAATTGTTAAAGCTGCCTTTAAGTTTATGTTAAATATGAGCAGCTTCCCGGGCTGATGTTTCAGTTTTGATGAAAATCAAACCTTGAAATCCAGAGGACATTTTGCAAAATCAAATTATTTTTTTTCTTCAACTTGTAATTAACAGTTCATGGAAATGGAAAAATCTGCATGGCCTATTGCAAAAAAATGCAGCATTAGGTATTCATAAAGGCCTGTGTGCGGAGTTTATCACTCCCATAAAAATATTTGAGATACTTTAGAAACTATATATTGTCTGAATATATTGTCCCAAGAAATTATCTTTTAGATAGTTTACTAATTACTGTTGTGGCTGAGACCTACTTTTTTCACAATATAATACAAAGTGAAATGCTTCATTGAACAATTGATTACTACATTTCTATTTTCCAAACAATCATTCATGAAAGAAGAAATTAGAAAAATACACATTTTTGATCATTATAAACGGAAATTTCTTTTCTTGGGCATGATAAACTGACCATATGATATTATTAAGATATTGCAAATTAGATCTATAACATTATTGAAATTAAAAATTCAACATGCCAAATAAGATACAATAAACATTTTTATAAATCCTTATTTCAGTCTAAGGACTTAATTGTATGTTGAAAATTACAAGCCCAGTCCAAAGTGTTGTCCGCACTGTACATGTTGAGTGTATATGTCCATACAGAAATACTGCACTGTTGCCTGATACAGTAATTGTTTTTATAGCTCAGCATTTCTGATAATCTAATTATTTAAATAAATAATAAATAAATGTTTCCATCCCGGGGGGGGTACTCGGCCAAATTTTGATACGGATGTGCGGCACGCGTTTCGAAAATCGTACCCTACGGTCAGGTTTTCAGAGCCCGAATTTCATACCCTACGGTCAGGTTATTATATAGTCACTATAGCCTATTTCATGGGCATTGAAGAGAAAAGGTCATAAGAAAAGGTGTGAAAACTAAATTGCAATTAAGAATGACACCTAACACTTGAAAGTTCAATGCAAATTATACATTGCATGATTGCAATTCCAAAGGTAAAACACCATTGTTTGATGTCCAATTGAGAAGTGCACCCAATGGTCAGGCTCTCCAGGCCTCAAAAATTACCCTATGATCAGGAAATCCTCTTTAAAACCCTATCTTTTGAGCGGCACATAGGTAGTATGACTTCAATGTGAGTGCCCCCCCGGGGTTTCCATTCTTTCAAAAACACTGTATCCAGGCGCAGTTTGTATTTCTCAGTCCTGCCGATTTCAGCTTGTTGCCTATTTCACACTGCTTTGCCTGCAAATTGTCACATTATCATCTATCTATCTAAATAAGAGTGTAACGCCAGTGGCACATTCGCCACTTGGGGTACCGCCTGTGAAGCCTTCAAAATCACCCCATTTTCACCTCTTTCGCATTCATCACCCCCTTTATGCATCTAAACATTTTTAATTGCCATCCCCACATAACCTACTCACCCATACTACCCAAATATCCATTTTAAACACTGCTCTTTTTAGCCCCCTCCCCCACTATGTAGATCAGCCTCTGCCTGGCTGCACAGTCCACTTTTGTCCACGACTTTCAAGAGCCCTGCCACTCCTCAACCCATCTTATGTTGACATCTCCTCTTTTTTTAATCATGCCCTTCTGATGAACTGACATAATAATAAATTCCTGATGGCCCTTTCCCTTCGATTCAAATGTCCATGCACATAGAACAACCAATGCCAAAACAACCACGCCATTCCCTTCGTGATTACACTTCCGGTCTGAACATTTTGTTGTGATCGAGGCTGCATTTTCGCGCCTTTCTACTGTTGCTTATGTAGGCCTGTGACAGGATAGTGACTTTCTATACATGTATACACGCACTTGCTTTTAATTACATTCATTTCCATCCACTTAATTGATTCCTGTGAATCCTGTGAAAGGTAACTCTGACACTTTAAAGTGCAATTCACTTTCACACCTCGGGCATGCACACAACTGGACTCAACTGATAGCTGTCAGCCCTGTTGTGATGCAGGAGGTGAGGAGGATCCAGCATTTTGTGTATTTAATTCACTGCAGCCAAACTGCAAAACACGATTGTGATTCTCTGTCTTACCCAATTAATGGCCGTCTTAAAGTATAAATACAAATGTAAGCCTACATAAATTACCTTTCCTGCAAAGGACTTTGAATAAGGAAAAGTATATTATTGACTGAAGAACACTTTTTAAATGTGTCACTTTGTCAAATGTCATTAACCTTCACACCTATCCACAGCCCAATCACAGAATTACCATGCAATTTAATCATCAATTTGATCTTCCCTGTCTTTTGACTTTACATGAATGATGAATATATTGATACATATTTCCATGCACAGATACATAGATAGATAGATACATAGACTGACATGCAGACGGACAGATAGCTAGACAGGTAGACAGACAGACAGATAGACAGCTAGACAGACAGCTAGACAGACAGACAGCTAGACAGACAGACAGCTAGACAGACAGACAGACAGACAGACAGACAGACAGACAGACAGACAGACAGACAGACAGACAGATAGATAGATAGATAGATAGATAGATAGATAGATAGATAGATAGATAGATAGATAGATAGATAGATAGATCGATACATAGCCATAGACACATATTCATAGATTGATAGATAGATAGATAAATATATTGATAGATAGATAGATAGACAAACAGATAGGTAGATAGGTAGATCTATAGGCAGAGGATAAATAGATAGATAGACATCATCTAGATTTATTATCTATTCCCCATCCTTTCACAGAACGGCCATTCCGTTGGACTCGCATCCAAATAGGCCTACCCATTTTCCTTATTTCCTACAGATCTGCAAGGGAATGCAATATTTATTATTTGATACCCCTTTCACACCTAATTCGTACAGCCACGTATGAGCCTATTATGTAAGAAGTCTGTATACGAGAAGGAAAACGAAATTAATCCGCAGTCATCAGCAAACTGCTCTGGAAAAATTAAACATGTTTAATTTTCTGCTGCGTGTGCTGGCGTATGATCCACACGAAATCATACATAATTATCGGATAACTATACAAAACAGCACGAAATTCTACGAGATTTAAACGAAATAAAACGAGGTCAATACGAAATCCTACGAGGTCTGCACGCCATTCAGAACGTAATCAGTACACTGATCTATGAAAATCAAGCATTTTTGGCCATTTCTGCCCCATACACAGCCCAGTAACTACGGACTGAAACTGCACAAACATCCCGTAGTTGGCCAGCTCATTTCGTCAGTGTGAAAGGGCTATAACAATTCAAATTCCATTGTTCACCCCTGCATTCAATGCCACACTGCAGTAATGTCACAGCATGTCCTGCCCACATCACTGTGTCTCTCAGCCACGTAATTGCACCCCCCCCCCCCAACAAATAAAATATTTATTATTGCAGTCCTCCTCTTTTATTCATTTATCACTGGGTATTTCTAGTAAAGTATAAAGTACCATGAGCATGGTATTTCACTTAGAAAACCTTATGAAATTTTTACATCACTTTGCATGGATTCCTTTGAGGTCTTGGATTGAGAACGTTTTGAGAAATCCAAGATGACTGCCACAAAATGGCCTTTCTTGATTTGCCGACTGCAGACTTAGTATTTCACTTAGAGTTATGAGGTTTGGTATAGGGATCCATTTGAGTATATATCAAATTATCAATAAAATTCTGAGAGATCCAAGATGGCTGTCACTTTCTTGATGTGTCCACAGTCCACTCGAGTGTAGTATTTCACTTAGAGTTATGAGGTTTGGTATAGGGATTTATTTGAGTAGATATAAAATTATCAATAAAGTTCTGAGAGATTCAAGATGGCTGTCACCTTGATGTGTCCACTCACTTGTAATAGTTCACTTAGGGGGCCACCATTTACTCTAAAAGGGAGAGAGGGGACTCAGAGTTAGTTTTTTTAAATAAATTATTTCTTGCACAGTTTTGGTGAAGACTTTGCGCGCTTGAAATAAATAATTATTGCCATCGTCACCGTGAAATAATAATTTCCTGCCGAGGAAAACTCCTGGAAAATAAATGGCCGCACCCTTGGCTGTTTGGAGTTATGAAAATATGAAAGTTGGTAGAGGGATTTATTCCAGTGTACTGTTCAATAACTAACTTTCAGTAAATTCCAAAATGGCAGCCAAAATGGTCGCCAATCTTACTGCGAGTAGGCCTATTATGAAAGTTGGTATAGGGATTCATTTGGGTCATTGGGTGTAGGCTATTGATCAATAACATGATTTGGAGAAATCCAAGGTAGCTCAAAATGGCAAGCAAAAATAGCCACATTTCTGGATTTGTCTGCTGTGAGCATAATTTTCATTTATATAGTTATGGAATGTGGAATAAGGAATATATATATTATGGAGTATGGATCAGGACCATTCGGAGAAATCAAAGAGATCCTATATTATGCAGCTGTCAACACCAACATGCACACATTGATGGATTTCTCTTAAACTGACGGGTGTTGACACTGCTGGCGGTTTGCCCAAATTACGGTTCACAGATTGGGTAACTGGAGAATTAGGTGGCAACACAATCAAGTTCTAGAGCAGAGCATCTTCCCTGCCAGAAAATCTCTCAGAACTATTGTTTTTATTTTTCAGAATCTCTCATAGCAGCAAGGAATAAAAGGGATTCACGTTTGCACATTACAAAGAAAGATGGCTGCTGAAGAAATTAAACAAAAAGTCAATATTAAAACGCCAAATGATTGGTTCAAGGATGAAAAGGCAACTGAAAATCAAGCTGAACAGCCAATTGGACATCCAGCTGAACAGCCAATTGGACATCCAGCTGAACAGCCAATTGGACATCCAGCTGAACAGCCAATTGGACATCCAGCTGAACAGGCAATTGGACATCCAGCTGAACAGCCAATTGGACATCCAGCTGAACAGCCAATTGGACATCCAGCTGAACAGCTGACTGAACAGTTAACTAAACCTGCAGCACAGTGGCCAGATGAACATCCAGCTGAACAGCCAATTGGACATCCAGCTGAACAGCTGACTGAACAGTTAACTAAACCTGCAGCACAGTGGCCAGATGAACATCCAGCTGAACAGCCAATTGGACATCCAGCTGAACAGCCAATTGGACATCCAGCTGAACAGCCAATTGGACATCCAGCTGAACAGCCAATTGGACATCCAGCTGAACAGCTGACTGGACACCCAGCTGGACAGCTGACTGAACAGTTTACTAAACCTGCAGCACAGTGGCCAGATGAACATCCAGCTGAACAGCCAATTGGACATCCAGCTGAACAGCCAATTGGACATCCAGCTGAACAGCCAATTGAACATCCAGCTGAACAGCCAATTGGACATCCAGCTGAACAGCTGACTGGACACCCAGCTGGACAGCTGACTGAACAGTTAACTAAACCTGCAGCACAGTGGCCAGATGAACATCCAGCTGAACAGCCGATTGGACATCCAGCTGAACAGCCAATTGGACATCCAGCTGAACAGCTGACTGAACAGTCAACTAAACCTCCAGCACAGTGGCCAGACGAACATCCAGCTGAACAGCGAACAAGCCAGCTATCAACTGAACTGTCTCTTCCATGTGCCATCAGTTCTGAAACATTGATGAGTCAAAATGAATTGAAAGACCACTTTGACACCAATGTGGATGATGAATATGTTATCAATATAATCCCTGAACATGCTCACCAGGCTTGCAAAAGGGAGAATATGGATTTCAAAGAAATTAAACAGGAGTCAGTTCCAGAAGGCCATGAGGAGCCAGATACAAAAGAAAGTTGCAATGTACAGACAACTTATGAGACAGTTAAGTTTCAAAGTGAAAGTCCAGATGAGGTTCTAACGCAATTTGTTGGACATGAGGCCTGGATGCAAGTACCTCAGCTAGACAACCCTGTTTCCAGAAAACGATCTTGTAAAAGAACAAAAGGAAAACACAAAATGTGTCCCATTTGTAGGAAAATGTTCAGCAGTCGAAAAGGAGTTCTGCAGAGACACATTAAGATGTCTCATAGGAAAAGCTCTGAGACGTCTTCTATCAACGAAGAAGAGAAATATATTATGACAGTAGATGTACACGATGGAAAGAAGACTTATGAATGTTTAGTGTGTGGTACAAAATTAGGGAGAAAAGATACTCTAACATCTCACATGAAATTACATAATGAAGAGAGATCTCATGTTTGTTCTACTTGCGGGAGAAAATTCGCTCGAAAACAACAGCTTGAAATTCACATAAGAAGAACTCATAGTGGAGAGAAACCATATGAATGTTCTGCTTGTGGGAAAAGATACATTCTGAAAGAAAGCCTTAAAATGCATTCAAGAACTCATACTGGGGAAAAACCATATGGATGTTCGGTGTGTGATAAACATTTCACCTGGAAGGACGGCCTTGTGAGACACTTGAAAACACACACAAGGAGCCCTCACCGATGTACTGCATGTGGGAAAGATTTTGCAACAAAAGATAACCACGACAAGCATACATGTAGGAGTGGCCTTATTAGAAAAACATCATATGAACATTCTAATGGTGGAAAAAAGTTCTGTCAGAAACAGGACGTTGATGGACACATGAAAATACATACAGAAGACAGTCCAAGTGGAAGTCACAGTGTCGAGAAGCCATCTGGAGAAGACTTCAGTCAGCAAGAGAATCGTTTTGAGCACACAAGAAGTCGCAATGGAGTTCAGCTGAGTACAGCTATCACCAATGATACAGACATTACCAGCGGAGTCCAACAGGGTACAGCTATTGCAAATGAAACCAACATTATTGAAGAACCTTCAAAATGCTTTGTTTGTAATGAAAAATTTAGCCGTGAATGTGAATTGGTACAACATATGAAAACTCACTTCAATGAAAAGCCATTTGAGTGCTCGGTTTGCAATAAGAAATTTGACTTAATGCAGTCCCTTGTGGGACACACAAGAACTCACACTGGAGAGAAGCCATTTGGATGTCGTGTATGTGGATCCGCCTTTTCTTCTCGCTCAGGCCTCAGAAGTCATCTTAAAATTCACACAGGAGAGAAAGCATTTAGTTGTCGTGTGTGTGATAAAAAATTTCGGCTAAGTTGGACACTTTCCGAACACATGAGAACACACACAGGCAAGAAGCCGTATCAATGTTCTGTCTGTGGATTGACCTTCACTTTTCGTCCAGCCCTCGTATGTCACCAGAGAACTCACACTGGAGAGAAGCCATATGGATGTTCTATTTGTGGTAAGAGTTTTGTGCATAAAGGAACTCTTAACAGACATACGGCAACTCACAGTGAAGCAAGGCCATATGTTTGTGAAGTTTGTGGCTTGAGGTTCAAATTGAACAGTGGTCTGGATGGACACAAGAAAGTACATTGTGAAGAGAAACCGTATGGATGTAATGTTTGTGGGAAGATGTTTAGACAAAAAACCGGTTGCGCAGACCACCAGAAAATATGTGAAAGTAAAGAGAAGGACAATATGGACATGATGGACTTAAAAACAACCTCGCAAAAGGTCCGTGACAAGCTATATGTATGTGAAGTTTGTGACAAAAAGTTTCCTCAGCAGTCGGCACTTAGCAGGCACGCAGTAATACACAGTGAAGAAAGGCCATGGGCATGTGATCTTTGTGACCGGAGTTTCAAAGCTAAGCGCAATCTGGTTCAACACATGAGCACACACAGAGGAGAGAAGCCATATGGATGTTCGCTTTGTGAAAAATCGTTCAAACGAAAAGGTGATCTCACAAGCCATCTTAAATTACATGGAGAGAAGACATGAGAATTATCCTCAATTTCGATCAAAATATGATGAGAAACGTGGATTTAAAGTTCACACACAAACACATGTACAGTATTGTACACCAAGTGTTTCCAACGAGCAGGGGTGTAGATCCTGGGGGGATGGGGGGGATGCATCCCCCCCCTAGGATGAGCCTGGGGGGGATGATCATATGATTATCCCCCCTAGAATCTCAAATATAACAACTTGGTATTGACAATTATTAGTTATATTTAGTTGTTTTTCCATCATACCAGTTGGATGTCATATGGAATATACAAGCAACAGATCTGTGTCTCAGAACTTATCTTAGATAATGTCAAATATATTGGTTTCGTGTGCCCCCAAGTCCCCGGACGCACGACGTTCGGCCCGTTGGACCTCGCGCGAAGTTGCTTTCGCCGAGATCATCCCCCCCTACCAAAATGAAAAATCTACGCCCCTGCCAACGAGTCATGGTTTAGTGAACGAGACTCGAAACATCTCGAGAAATCTGGGACACTTTCCTTCCAAAGGAGTCCCAAAGCCACAATGATATACCAACAGAGATTTAATCTCACAATAGATCAAGTTTTTTTGGCTTTATGATATCTTTTGTAGTTTTAATGTTAATCTGTGTGTTTTGTTTCTAACTTTCTATATATCACAACTTATCATCCAGTTCGCATAAAATTTTAAAACATTTGTGAGAGTTCAACTTCAGCGTTTATCCGATACACAATGGGGATTATCAACAGATATTTAAATTGAACAATGGAGCAAATAGAGAATAACAATAATATCAATCAAAACAAAACAACAACCCAATGCTCTGTAACAGTTACAAACATTAAACACATGAACACCATGTCAAACAATGATCAACATTTTAATTCTTGAGAATTTCTCGCGAGACGAGAAAATGCTGCACGAATCATTGCTGATTTCAAGACTTCTCGAGAATTCTCGGTCTCATTGGAAACACTCTTTACACCAGTTCAGCAGAGATTCTCTTGGTGATGTATACATGTATAGCCTTGTGTGGAACAGCGAAGTTGTGCAGCTGTTCGATTTGTGCAGATGTATTGAGGTTCAAGACATGTCCTGGAATCTTACAATTTAAAGTCTCCCTTCCCACTACATGTATTACTTACACTGCACTGAGACGGCAGTCAACACAACGAAAAGCTAAACGTACAGAAAGTCACGGAGAATGTCTGTGGAAGGTGTAATGACTGCAATGATGCATTATTAACAGTTTATATATCATTAACATGCTCAACTTAATTTACATTATCTGGGACATCAAGACATATTTTGTAGCTGGTGCGTCTCCTGTTTATAAGTTATATTTTATAATCATGAATCAAAAGGAAATTGTTTTTGACTAAATCTAAATTTTTTATATTTTTTAACCTGCTTAAATGATAATGCCTACACTTAATGATTTGAGATTGTCATTATTATTGTAAAACATTTTTTGTTATTGACATGTTTCTAATCCAACTATTAAATTCATAAATGCGGCAGTACAAGTGAAAAAAGGAGAGTGATTGTTTTTCTTTGGAATAGTGTTATTCTTGATGCTTGAGGTTGCGGATTGTCAGATGAAGACATTTTGTGAGGGTCTTTTTTGAATGCAAATTGGCTTTACTCAGAATTGTGTTATTCTTGATGAACAAGATGACTGGCTTTGTTGAAGCTGTGGATTGATAGTTTTGAAAGATTCTTCATTTCAGGCTAATTTGATTTTTTCACTCAAAGCCAGAGGGGGGTAAGAGGGGGGGGCAAGAGTAGCAAATCACACGGCCAACTGGCGATATAATTACTGAGTATGCTGATCATAGCAGTGTGAGTCACATTTGATTTCAATCAAGTAACAGAGCAAGATATAAAAAAGGTGATAATATCTCTCTCATCGAAAAAATCGGCAGGATATGAAAAAAGTTTTTTCGTTTTGGGTGGCCATTTTGTTGGCCATCTTGGATTTATTTTCAAAATTTCTCAATCTAGAGACTACTAATGTGCATATGTTTTGCCTGTCTCTGTACTGTTCATTGGAAGCATATTAGGGGATTTTCTGAATTTGGCGGCCATTTTGGCAGCCATCTTGAATTTCTCAAAATGCTTAAGTATGAGAGTTTCACATCCACCCTGGAAAGAAGCCCAAGACCCTATAGAACAATAATCCGAATTGAAAAAAAGTATATCAGACACTTTTAGGTTGGGGTCAATATCTTGGTTTGGCAGACAGAGTAATGATTATGAGGCAATTAGCTACACAAAAAATCTATAATAATTGTTTTTATTTTTCAGAATCTCTCGTAGCAGCAAGGACACAAAGTGATTCATATTAATTATTACATTACAAAGAAAGATGGCTACTGAAGAAATTCAACAAAAAATCAAGATTGAATCCGCAAGTGACTGGCTCAAGGATGAATGTCCAGCTGAACAGCCAACCGAGCATCCAGCTGAACAGCTGACTAAACATTTAGCTGAAAACACAACTGAACATCAAGCTGGACAGCCAACTGAACATACAGATGGTTATCCAGCCGAAGAGCCAACCGAAGCGCAAATAGGCCAGCTGTCAACTGAACACACTCTTCAATGTGCCATCAGTTCTAAAACATTGATGAGTCAAATTGATTTAAAGAACCCCTTCGAAACTGATGTGGATGATGAAGGTGTCATCCATATAATCCCTCAACAGGACTTGAGTGAGGGAAATATTGATGACAAAGAATTTAAGCAGGAATCGGTTCAAAGTGCTGGCAATGAGAAACAAGGAACAAAAGGAAGTTCCAATGTAATTACGGACGGTGAAACATTTAAGGAAATCTTCCAGGGCAAAAGTTGTTTGGGAAGTTTCGGACATGAGGTTTTGCAAGAAGATCATCTTCTAAATGAAGACAAAACTGGTTTGGAAATGCCATCTGGTAAAAGAGCAAAATGTAATAGGTGCTGGAAAGTTTTCATCAACAAACAATATCTTGAAACACATATGAAAAATTTTCACAGAAAAAATCAAGATGGAAATTGCAGGGGAAGTGTTGGACCTCAGCTAAGTGAAGACAAAACTGTTCCAAAAAAACCGTCTGGTAGAAATGGAAAAGGAGAACGTAAAAAGTGCCCCATTTGTCGGAAAATGTTTAGCGTCTCAAGAATTGAGCAGCATGTGTTAAAGATGCATGGCAAAAAAGGAGTGATAAAGCAAGGAAAAGTACATGGCAAAAAAAGAAAGCTGCATCAATGTTTATTGTGTGATAAACAGTTTTGCAGGAAGGACCGCCTGGAAGACCACCTGATAATGCACAGTGGAGGGAAGCCACATGAATGTTCTGTTTGCGGGGAAAAACTATCTTCAAAAATGAGCCTTAAAAGGCATTTGAAAATTCACAATCGAAGCAAGCTGACTAGTAGAATTGACAATGGAGAAAAACTATATGACATTTCTGCTACTGGGATGAATATTAGTCAACAAGAGCAGCTCGATACCACTGTGGAAAACTACAGTGGAGAGAAGCCTCAAGAATGTTCCATTTGTGGGAAAATATTGATAGGAAAACAAGGGCTCAATCTGCATATTATGGCGATTCATACTGGAGTAAAGCCATTTAAATGTTCGTTGTGTGATAAACAGTTTACAAGGAAGGACCGTCTGGAGGACCATGTGATAATGCACAGTGGAGTGAAGCCTTATCAATGTTCTGTTTGTGGTGGAAAGTTCTCTTCAAGGCTGAGCCTTAAAAGGCATATGAATGTGCACAGTGGAGATGGGGTGACTAGAGAAAAGCCATATGAATGTTCTACTTGTGGGAAAAAACTCAGACATAAACAAAGCCTTAATATGCACATAAAAAGTCATACTGGAGATAGACCATACGGATGTTCTTCTTGTGGGAAAAGATTCATTCTGAAACAACACCTTGAAAGGCATGCGATAATTCATACTGGGGAAAAACCATACGGATGTTCTTCTTGTGGGAAAACATTCTGCCACAAAAGGCAACGTGATGAGCACACGAGAACACACACTGGAGAGAAGCCTTATGAATGTTCTGCTTGTGGGGAAAAATTTGCCAGAAAGTACAACCTTCAAAGGCACGTGATCACTCACACTCACAGTGGAGAAAAACCGTATAAAAGTTCTACTTATGGAAAAAAATTCGTTCAGAAAGGGCAGCTTGATGCTCACGCAGAAATCCACAATGGATCTCGAGAGGAGCCTCATCTATGTTCTTCTTGTGGGAAATTTTTTTTTCGAAAACAAAATCTCGAAAATCACTTGAGAACTCATACGGGAGAAAGACCTTTTGAATGTTCTACTTGTGGGAAGAAGTTCCGCCAGAAGGACAGCCTCCAAAGACACGCGAGGATTCACATTGGAGGAGAGAAGCAATTTGCTTGCCAAGTGTGTGGTAAAAAATTCAGTCAAAAGGGAACAGTTGTCGTGCACATGAG
Organism: Platynereis dumerilii; assembly: GCA_026936325.1. NCBI lineage: Eukaryota > Metazoa > Annelida > Polychaeta > Phyllodocida > Nereididae > Platynereis > Platynereis dumerilii. Next base: position 1,239,104 of record JAPTHN010000088.1, on the reverse strand, counting down.
AATTCACACTGGAGAGAAGCCCTATCAATGTTCCGTGTGTGGATTGACCTTCTCTTTCAACTCCGCTCATGCAAATCATGTGAAAATGCACAGTGGAGACAAGCCATATGGATGTTCTATTTGTGACAGAAAGTTTCTTCTTAAAAGAGATCTAGACAGACATGCGGTAACACACAGTGAAGCAAGGCCATACGCTTGTAATATTTGTCACTGCATGTACAAACGCAAAAAAGATTTGACAAGGCACCTTCAAAGACATGGAAATAAGAAATATGAATGTGCGATTTGTGCTAAAAAGTTTCCTGAGAAAGGGAGTCTTGCTAGGCATATCGCAACACACAGTGAAGACCGGCCGTACGATTGTACTCTTTGTGACTTGACGTTAAAATCTAAACGTTGTCTGGACAGACATATGAAAACACATAGTGAACAGAGGCCATATGCATGTAATCTCTGTGACTGGAGGTTTAAACGTAAAAGTCATCTTAATGAACACAAGGCTACACATAGTGAACAGAGGCCATATGGATGTTCGTTCTGCGAAAAAGCATTCAAACGCAAAAAGCAACTCACAAGCCACACGAAAATACATGAATAAAAGAAATAAATATGTTGGTTGATGGTCAAAACTTTGCTCAGAACTATAGACATAAAAAGGCGTATCAGTTTATAAATGTTAGATTTCATAAGATATGTTCAGGAGTGACTGGAATTTTACACAGCAATCACAGACAGTGAATGCATGGCCGTTGACGACAATGGACTGCAGCTGATTGTTTCACAAATGAGAATAATTTCAACAATCACTTGCTTTTTTATCATCATTTGTCTAAAACTTTGAGCCTCAATGCAAACATTAAAAAATTGCACTCTCGACGATTCTGCATGATCATGAACTGTATGACTCAACATCATTTTAATCTTTGATTTAGTTCTTGTATGTGTCATCTCCTGCATACTTACTTCACGCGAAGAGAAACAAATTATGAAATCCGGGACAATGATTTATTCGACATACCCCGATTTAAAACTGTCAATTATGGGAAGAAAAACTTTAGATACTATGGGGCAAAATTGTGGGCAAACATACCGAATTAAATTAAAGAAAAGACCTCTCTCATCGGCTTCAAAGATGCTCTCACAACCTGGTTACTTAATGTTGATAACAATATTAATATAGAATTTTTTATAATTGTCAATTCTTGCCCTATATATATGTATATATTCATGCTATACTTACTCATGGTTCTCTGTACGTAAATGTGCAAAACCTAACGGTACTAACTGCCATGGTGCTAATGTTATATATTTTAGTATGTCTTTGTTATTAATATTTGAATTGTTCATGTTGTAATCTCAATAAGCGACTGTCTGGTCAGTATATTGATGTAATCACTTATATCTTTAAACTTCTGATTATTATTATTAGCTGTAGTCATTAGAATAGAGTAGTTATTCGATAGTTGTCATACAGAAGCACTTATGCTTAATCCATTAATTTTTTTAAACACTAATGTGATTGATTGTAAAACGACTTTAAATAAAATTCTGCATACATACATACATACAGGATATAAAATTATTTTTCAAACATTTCGGCATGTTATAAAATTATGGAAAAAAAGGTGTCGCCCTTGACTTTCAAGACCTAAATTTGAGATGTTCTTATAAAGTAGGCTAATAAGCAAATTCCATCTTATCATGTTTTGCTTATGGCTATTTAAAAGAGAAGTTATGGCAAAATGATAAACTGTGGCATAATGTCTCCTGAAAGCCAAAACTGGTTCGAAACTGAGCTTTAACTTTCATTCTCGCCATGGAGCCAATATGCATGCCCCATGCACAGACCAGCCACTGGAGACCTACTTGAAAGTCAGGCAGCAAGAGGCAGGTCTTGAAAATGAGCTCTTCATTAAATTTTACATAACGTTTGAAAAAAATTGGTTGTTGGCCTGAGGGGTAGTTAGTCATGACACAATACCACTTCTGTGTGCAACCGAGGGGTTCTTGTTGACATTACTCAGGCTCAGTCTGGTTTAAGTTGTGGATTTAGCAACCTCAAGACCTTTGGAAGGTTCTTTAAATGAAAACATAGGCTGCGCGGCAGCATACCCTCGGCTATTCAACAGGGTATTCTGAAGCCAGTTACATCCATTGACATACTGGCGGGGAGGTTTGGCAGCAGGACAACCAGCCCCCCTCAAAACAAATATTGGCAAACAGTTGAAACATGGGCAAAGACTGTGAAAATTTGGGTACATGAGATTATACACCTGAAGTGGTGTATAAATACCATCTTGCAACACACAGTGAAGACCGGCCGTACGATTGTACTCTTTGTGACTTGACGTTAAAATCTAAACGTTGTCTGGACAGACATATGAAAACACATAGTGAACAGAGGCCATATGCATGTAATCTCTGTGACTGGAGGTTTAAACGTAAAAGTCATCTTAATGAACACAAGGCTACACATAGTGAACAGAGGCCATATGGATGTTCGTTCTGCGAAAAAGCATTCAAACGCAAAAAGCAACTCACAAGCCACACGAAAATACATGAATAAAAGAAATAAATATGTTGGTTGATGGTCAAAACTTTGCTCAGAACTATAGACATAAAAAGGCGTATCAGTTTATAAATGTTAGATTTCATAAGATATGTTCAGGAGTGACTGGAATTTTACAAGGCAATCACAGACAGTGAATGCATGGCCGTTGACGACAATGGACTGCAGCTGATTGTTTCACAAATGAGAATAATTTCAACAATCACTTGCTTTTTTATCATCATTTGTCTAAAACTTTGAGCCTCGATGCAAACATTAAAAAATTGCACTCTCGACGATTCTGATCATGAACTGTATGACTCAACATCATTTTAATCTTTGATTTAGTTCTTGTATGTGTCATCTCCTGCATACTTACTTCACGCGAAGAGAAACAAATTATGAAATCCGGGACAATGATTTATTCGACATACCCCGATTTAAAACTGTCAATTATGGGAAGAAAAACTTCAGATACTATGGGGCAAAATTTAGGGCAAACATACCGAATTAAATTAAAGAAAAGACCTCTCTCATCGGCTTCAAAGATGCTCTCACAACCTGGTTACTTAATGTTGATAACAATATTAATATAGAATTTTTATAATTGTCAATTCTTGCCCTATATATATGTATATATTCATGCTATACTTACTCATGGTGCTCTGTACGTAAATGTGCAAAACCTAACGGTACTAACTGCCATGGTGCTAATGGTATATATTTTAGTATGTCTTTGTTATTAATATTTGAATTGTTCATGTTGTAATCTCAATAAGCGACTGTCTGGTCAGTATATTGATGTAATCAAGTGCTTATATTTTTTATTTATTTTTTTTTTTATTTCAAATATATTTGAAAAGGATGACCAGATCAGCCTCGGCTGTTTTACAACTGGGTCCTTTAAGAACTATCAACAATAAAATAAATCAGATACGTCAAAAATAGTAAAATAAGACACTAACAACATTCATAAACAACTAAAAACACATAAATAAATATCTAAGATAAAAAATCACTCATGAGCTGCATTTTTTACATGTTGCTTCAAAAGACGCTTGAATTGTTCTAAGTTATCACAATCTTTTAAATTATTTGGTAAATTATTCCATGATCTGACTCCTCTATAGAAAAACATTTTCTTATGAAATTCATTTTCAGGAACAGGCAGATAAAGATCCATACTGTGTTTTCTAGTTCTTTTCTCCTTGATTTCAATTTCCATAATAACATTGTTTGTTAGATAATGAGGAGCCAGACCATGGATACATTTGAACATAAGTAAGGTTTGGAAATAGTGACATCGCTCCATAACAGTCATCCACCCTAATTGTTTAACTAATTTCAAACCTCGATAGTTTATGAAGTCAAAATTCTTCTCTACAATTCTTGCACAATATCTTTAAACTTCTGATTATTATTATTAGCTGTAGTCATTAGAATAGAGTAGTTATTCTATAGTTGTCATACAGAAGCACTTATGCTTAATCCATTAATTTTTTAAACACTAATGTGATTGATTGTAAAACGACTTTAAATAAAATTCTGCATACATACATACATACAGGATATAAAATTATTTTTCAAACATTTCGGCATGTTATAAAATTATGGAAAAAAAGGTGTCGCCCTTGACTTTCAAGACCTAAATTTGAGATGTTCTTATAAAGTAGGCTAATAAGCAAATTCCATCTTATCATGTTTTGCTTATGGCTATTTAAAAGAGAAGTTATGGCAAAATGATAAACTGGCATAATGTCTCCTGAAAGCCAAAACTGGTTCGAAACTGAGCTTTAACTTTCATTCTCGCCATGGAGCCAATATGCATGCCCCATGCACAGACCAGCCACTGGAGACCTACTTGAAAGTCAGGCAGCAAGAGGCAGGTCTTGAAAATGAGCTCTTCATTAAATTTTACATAACGTTTGAAAAAAATTGGTTGTTGGCCTGAGGGGTAGTTAGTCATGACACGATACCACTTCTGTTTGTAACCGAGGGGTTCTTGTTGACATTACTCAGGCTCAGGCTGGTTTAAGTTGTGGATTTAGCAACCTCAAGACTTTTGGAAGGTTCTTTACATGAAAAAAGGAGTATTGGAGGTGATTAGCTAACTCAAGATTGTTTTTCCTCGGAATTGTGTTATTCTTGATGAGCAAGACAACTGGCTTGGTTGAAGTTGTGGAGTGAGCCATCTGATGATTTTGAAAGGTTCTTTGCATGAAAAACAGAAGAGTATTGGCTAACTACAGATTGTTTTTCCTCGGAATTGTGTTATTCTTGATGAGCAAAACAACTGGCTTGGTTGAAGTTATGGAGTGAGCCATCTGATGATCTTGAAAGGTTCTTCGCATCAAAAAGAGAAAGGAGTATTGGCTAACTCCAGATTGTTTTTTTTTCCTGATTTGTGAACAGGATGACTGGCCTGGTTGAAGTTTCGGTTTGAGCCATCTGATGTTATAAAATTATGGAAAAAAAGGTGTCGCCCTTGACTTTCAAGACCTAAATTTGAGATGTTCTTATAAAGTAGGCTGATAAGCAAATTCCATCTTATCATGTTTTGCTTATGGCTATTTAAAAGAGAAGTTATGGCAAAATGATAAACTGGCATAATGTCTCCTGAAAGCCAAAACTGGTTCGAAACTGAGCTTTAACTTTCATTCTCGCCATGGAGCCAATATGCATGCCCCATGCACAGACCAGCCACTGGAGACCTACTTGAAAGTCAGGCAGCAAGAGGCAGGTCTTGAAAATGAGCTCTTCATTAAATTTTACATAACGTTTGAAAAAAATTGGTTGTTGGCCTGAGGGGTAGTTAGTCATGACACGATACCACTTCTGTTTGTAACCGAGGGGTTCTTGTTGACATTACTCAGGCTCAGGCTGGTTTAAGTTGTGGATTTAGCAACCTCAAGACTTTTGGAAGGTTCTTTACATGAAAAAAGGAGTATTGGAGGTGATTAGCTAACAAGATTGTTTTTCCTCGGAATTGTGTTATTCTTGATGAGCAAGACAACTGGCTTGGTTGAAGTTGTGGAGTGAGCCATCTGATGATTTTGAAAGGTTCTTTGCATGAAAAACAGAAGAGTATTGGCTAACTACAGATTGTTTTTCCTCGGAATTGTGTTATTCTTGATGAGCAAAACAACTGGCTTGGTTGAAGTTATGGAGTGAGCCATCTGATGATCTTGAAAGGTTCTTTGCATCAAAAAGAGAAAGGAGTATTGGCTAACTCCAGATTGTTTTTTTTTCCTGATTGGTGAACAGGATGACTGGCCTGGTTGAAGTTTCGGTTTGAGCCATCTGATGTTATAAAATTATGGAAAAAAAGGTGTCGCCCTTGACTTTCAAGACCTAAATTTGAGATGTTCTTATAAAGTAGGCTGATAAGCAAATTCCATCTTATCATGTTTTGCTTATGGCTATTTAAAAGAGAAGTTATGGCAAAATGATAAACTGGCATAATGTCTCCTGAAAGCCAAAACTGGTTCGAAACTGAGCTTTAACTTTCATTCTCGCCATGGAGCCAATATGCATGCCCCATGCACAGACCAGCCACTGGAGACCTACTTGAAAGTCAGGCAGCAAGAGGCAGGTCTTGAAAATGAGCTCTTCATTAAATTTTACATAACGTTTGAAAAAAATTGGTTGTTGGCCTGAGGGGTAGTTAGTCATGACACGATACCACTTCTGTTTGTAACCGAGGGGTTCTTGTTGACATTACTCAGGCTCAGGCTGGTTTAAGTTGTGGATTTAGCAACCTCAAGACTTTTGGAAGGTTCTTTACATGAAAAAAGGAGTATTGGAGGTGATTAGCTAACTCAAGATTGTTTTTCCTCGGAATTGTGTTATTCTTGATGAGCAAGACAACTGGCTTGGTTGAAGTTGTGGAGTGAGCCATCTGATGATTTTGAAAGGTTCTTTGCATGAAAAACAGAAGAGTATTGGCTAACTACAGATTGTTTTTCCTCGGAATTGTGTTATTCTTGATGAGCAAAACAACTGGCTTGGTTGAAGTTATGGAGTGAGCCATCTGATGATCTTGAAAGGTTCTTTGCATCAAAAAGAGAAAGGAGTATTGGCTAACTCCAGATTGTTTTTTTTTCCTGATTGGTGAACAGGATGACTGGCCTGGTTGAAGTTTCGGTTTGAGCCATCTGATGATTTTGAAAGGTTCTTTGCATGAAAAAGAGGAAGAGTATTGGCTAACTACAGATTGTTTTTCCTGGGAATTGTGTTATTCTTGAAGTACAGGATGACTGGCTTGGTCGAAGTTGTGGATTTAGCGATCAAATGATTTTTGAAAGGTTCATTGCATGAAAAAGAGAAAGGAATTTTGAAAGGTTCTTTGCATTAAAAAGAGAAACTAGTATTGGCTAAATCCAGATTGTTCTTCTTCAGTGAAAAGATGACTGGCTTGGTTGAAGTTGTGGATTGAGCCATCTGATGATTTTGAAAGATTCTTTGCATGAAAAAGGGAAAGGAGTACTGGACAACTCCAGATTGTTTTTCTTTGGAATTGTGTTATTCTTGAAGACAGGGGCGTAGATGCATCACCCCCTAGGATTGGCTTGGGTGGATGATCATATGATTATCCCCCCCCCCTAGAATTTCACATATAAGCTAATTGGTGTTGGTTACATTTAGTTGTTTTTCCATGATAACGGTTGTATGTTATATGAAAAATACAAGCTATAGACCTCTGTCTCAGAACTCATCTTGGAAAATTCTCCGCCACGCAAATATCAGCTCGTTGGGCCTCTTGCGAAGTTTGCGTTAGCCAAAATCATCCCCCCCAACAAAAATGAAAAATACGCCCCTGCTTGAAGAACAGGATGACTGGCTTGGTTGAAGTTGTGGATTGAGCCGTCTGAAGACTTTTGAAAGGTTCTTTGCATGAAAAAGAGAAAGTAATATTGGCTAAATCCAGATTGCAGATTGTTCTTCTTCGATGAAAAGATAACTGGCTTGGTTGAAGCTATGGATTGAACCATCTGATGATTTTGAAAGATTCTCTGCATGAAAATAGAAAGGAATATTGGCTGACCCTAGATTGTTTTTTCTTTTCTTTGGAATTGAGACATTCTTGCTGCAGAAACAGGATGACTGGCTTGGTTGAAGTTGTGGAATTTCGATTGACATTGGTTGCGGTTGTGGATAGAGTCATCTGAAAACTTCAAAGTTTCTTTTACCTTGCATGAAAAGCAAACAGATTAATGGTTAAGTCAAGATGGTATTTTTTGGCATAGGGGAGACCGGGGCTGCATGGTTGTCACAGGGGCAGGTTGTCACACTTTTTATTGCACTAAACAAGAGAGTTACACAGCCCAACCAATCATTGTTTACTGTCTTATAACCCACCGGAGTCTTTTTTGACAAATCTTTACCCCTGGAAGGGAGTCTGACAGGCACACAGTCTATTAAAAATTTCCGGGTACAAAAGTAAATTTTTGCATGCAACTTGCATGTTAATCTACTCTTTATCAAATTGTTGTTGAAAAAGGTACAGTTCATACACTTACCATGTAAACATTTTCTTTAAATAATGATAGGAAGAAATAGTGAAAAATATGATAAGAACAGCCTTGGTCACCCCTTTTTTGCATTTTCATCAGTCTGGGCAGGTTGTCACAAAATGACGGGGCAGGTTGTCACACTTTTTGGAGCTGGTTGTTACCCATCAGGACCAGGTTTTTTAAACCAAAAAACTAACACAAATATGAATTGATGATTTATAAATGCTATTGATGACTAAAGATGAACGCAGATATGGCATAGTGTCCAAATAAATTTATAAAGAAATTTCAAAAAAAAAATTGCCTTCATTTGCAGTACCCTTGTAAACAGTAGCATGTTCATTGAGGTCTGCACTGGGCAAGTAGGGAAATTCTCATATATGTCAAAAATAACTTATCTTAGTCCAGATCTGCCTTTCAGAGTCCCACTCCTGCATTTGAGCTCTGAACCAAAAGTGTGACAAGCTGCCCTGAGAGTGTGACAACCTGCCCCGAAAATGTGACAACTTGCCCCGAGTGCTGAATTCTGAAAAATGTCCCATAGGAAGATTTCGAATGATATAGTTCTATGTATTGATCAGATAGGTTTAAGTCACTCCCCTTTTAACATTCATAGATTGGCAGTGCTCCGCATGCTTTGAATTAGAAATAGTAGCATATTTAATTTCTACACAGTGTGACAAATTGCCCCTGTGACAGCCACCCCCGGTCTCCCCTACTAATGATTGTTTTCAATAGGGATTTTTTTTTTTAGGTAAGTTGCTTGGTTGAGGTTGTAGATTGTACAATCTGATGACATTTTTTAGAGGTTCTTCATGCAAAAAAGAGAAGAAGAGTTTCTCTTAGGAATTGCGTTATTCTTGATGAAGATGAATAGCTTGCTATAGGGTGTGGATTGTGCAATATTATGAAGACATTTTGGCGTTCGGTCTTTAACGTTTGTCACAGGAATAACTCTTCATGAAGAAGGCTGTTTCGTAAGCAAATATAGTGATCATGCATTTGTGTAGCCTGCTTAAACATAGGCTGCGTAGCAGCAAACCTCCAGTGAAAAAACACCATTAAAGGACACCATAACACCGTAAAAGTGATGGGAACCAAATTACATGTAGTATCTGCAACAGTGGTTCAATCTTGAAATTATCTATATGCCCTGCTATATACGAGGCTGCCTGCCAGGGTATGTTGAACGATGGAAAGGCCTTACTAGATCAATTTACACATATTATGGACCAGTTTCATGCACAGACAACGAATAGGTCGTGAGCTATGGGTCGGAATATTTGAAAAAAGCATTACAAATAACTATCAAGTACACCAACAAAAGGCTCTAAAAATATTATATAGGTAATATATATCAAATTTCATCCATGGACATGCAATGATGGCCAAGCTTTGGCCTGGAAACAAAAAATAATAATTTTAATATTTTTTGGTCAATATTTCAAAATGTATAGAATATCTATGAATCACACCCACAAAAGGCACAATTTTATCATATAGGTGACATATTATGTAACAAATTGCATTCATGTACAATGTACATGTATGCAATAGTGGCCAAGTTTTGGCCCAGAAATGAAAAAAGGTTTTTTTAAAAACATTTTTCTCAATATTTCAAAAGATATAGAATATCTATCAATCAGACCATCAAAAGGCACTACTAGACCATATAGGCTACATCTGTAAAAAATTTCATTCATGTACTTGTAAGAGGGGCTGAGCCCTATCACGGAAACGAAAAAAAAAAAAATTTCTCAATAACTCAAAAAGTTCAAAATATCCATCATTCAGACCATCAAAAGGCACAACTAGACCATACAGGCCACACATGTAGCAAATTTCATCCATGTGCATGTAATAGTCCTGGCCCAGAAACTATCTATCCGCCCTCTGGCTGGACGGCTGGCGGACAGACAACTTTTGACCAAAATGATAATAACAATACCTTCTTCGACCTACGTTCGACAAGTTGCACCACAGAAATCGGGCATAATTTCATTGTATGAATTCTCCACAAGAATTCAATAAACGTGATAAATAATCTGTTTGATCCAGTGACAAGTTGCTGGCAGTTGTTTGGACTTGGTTCACAAAGGTTAAAGGGGGGGGGGACCATTTAACTTCCAGGGGTTGCTTGGAGTTTTACTTGGCAGGAAATTAATTTTTCACATTGACAGTGGCCGTAATTATTTATTTCAAGCTTGTAGAGTCCAGGAATATTCATCCCTAAATCAAACAATAACTTCTTAGGAAATGCCCTCCAGCAGAAATTGATTATTTCAAGACTGCCCAGATAGAAAGAAAGAATTTATTTATTTCACCAAAACTTAGTAAGAAACTTTCTTTTTGAAAAGAGCATGACAATGCTCTGTGATTTTCATATATTGTGAACCTTAATTTGATCAGTTGGCCTACTTATACCTTGGCTTTTACTATTGCATTATTGCATGGTCTATCCTTGCAAACAAAAAATGGGTCAAGATTTTTATAACTAGGTCAAAATGCAATGCCTCTGCCCATTCAATGTTCATATAAATCAGATTTGTCAAATGCAATGCCTCTGCCCATTCAACGATCATATCAATCGAATTTGAAAGTCTGCCTACATTAGACCAGAGACTTGTCCATGACTTGCCATCCCCCATCCCCTCAAGGAAGGCCTAGATCCACCCCTGACGAGTCTTGTATTTTACACCAGGTGGCTTTGTCATTGGGTTGCAGTCTGGGCAAGGGTACATGCTCCAATGTCAACAAAAGCACAGGCACTCTCCAGTATTAGGTGATGTTCAGTAAGAAAAATATCTTAATACAGACAGTACAAGCTGTCATTCTGGTGGCTGCCTGTGACAAAAGATTATAAAGAAGCATGTTTACATGGTGAGCAGCAGAATTAATCATAATTGGTTGGAGTATCTTCCTCTGTCTAAATGACTTAAGAGTAAGCAACTCAGATGGCATAATGGCCGACATCTCAAGGATCCAAAATCAAAACCTCTTGTGTTACAAAGTAACCAAAAATGCTAAAAAATATAAATTCTCCAAGGCTATTTAAACATGTGCTTAATTTACAGTACCTTTCAGTGGCAGTGGCAGCTTGGTATGTCCATGAAATTTTTCAAAATCTGGAATGTCTCACCAGACTGATCCTAAAGGCATGAGCAGTACACGTTTTGCCATGTTATTTGTTCAATCAGAGGCAAAACCTGTAGGTATTTAGGTCAATATATGTTACTCACAGCTTCTTTTGGTGTGAGCAACTGTGTATAACCTTGTAGACAATGGGGATAACAAGTGTGAAATACAAATTGAATGTCCTACTTGTGATATAGGTCACACTAAATTCCAAGAAACATGAAATGTGTACCTTTGCTGCTAATAACTGGCACGTTCATGTCTTTAGGATCAGTTGGCTCATGTTTAAATATCCTTGGAGAACATCCATATATTTTTAGCATTTTTGGTTACTTTGTAACACAAGAGGTTTTGATTTTGGATCCTTGAGATGTCGGCCATTCCCAGAGGAAAAAAGAGTATGCCTGCAGTCCCGAAACAGTACAAAATCAGTATATCCCATATATGGTATTGGAGTAGGGGAGACCGGGGCTAGTTGTCACAGGGGCAAGTTGTCACAATGCTTATTACTCAGCTATGGATAGTAGCAGCTGCATGGCAATTAAATCAATTTTGATATTTTTTGACATGGGGAATATTTTTGTGATGATATCACAAAAATGTGTAGTCTGTCATGTGCTATGTGAAGATAGCTGAAAATGACAGTTCAAACTCAATTTTTTCCCCATTTTCAAATTTTTCATTGTCTTCCAATTTGAGACAATTTTTGGGAGATTAAGGCATTGATTCATGATGGCATTAACCCATAGTCTCCGTGAAGAATCTGTCTGTGTTTTCTAAGTGGAAACAGAATATATTCTCTTTTGATTACCGAGATATCGGATTGACTTCATGATCGTGACGAGGATAGGCCGGCGCTAGTTGTCGCAGGGGCAAGTTGTCACAATGCTTATAACTTGGCTATAGGTGGCAGCAGTTCTGTCGTTATTAAATAAATTTCAAGATCTGTTTGTTAGCTAAGCTTTTTGTATGATGTGGTTGAAAGAAAGTATAATCTGTCATGTGATATGTGGACTTCTTAAAAATGACTTTTTCAACAGAAATTTTTCAATCATTTCATTGTCCTCCAATTTGAGAAGCAATTATCTGGTAGAAATAAGCCCTGATTTATGATGGCATTTATCCATTTGAAGTCTTCGCAAGATGTGCATTTTTGTTTTTCAAAGGGAATCCGATGTATTACAAGCTTGGATTATAGAAAATATGTCCAGAGATGTTAGATGGGCCATATAAGTGTGACAACTTGCCCCGGGCTGAGGTGACGTGGCAAGTTGTCACATTTTCACAAAAATGACTTTGAGTTACAACATGACCTACCGGGAAACACATGGTTGATAAATCAGGACGAAAGCTGAATAAAAACTTTCTCAAGACTTACAAAAATGTTACAGGCCTGGAAGTTTCCTGACAACCTGAACCTAGAGACCTCTCAGATACAGTCAAACTTGAAGTAAAAAAAATTGTGACAACTAGCCCCGGTCTCTCCTACAAATGTATATTAGAAGCACAAAAGAAGTACATTACGCAATGACGACTTGCATGGTTGAGAGACTTTTTAACACAAAATTTGCATTTGAAGTACAAATGCAGTATTTTCGCAGTACAAATGCAGTATTTTTGCAGCGTATTTACAGTACAAAAGGAGCACATTTGAAGCGCTCTAATTATTTTAATTATGCTCCATTTATACTCCCGCTATGCAAATCCATACGCTGCAAAAATACTCCCTTGCAGGGAGTACAAAAGGAGCATACTAGCTGTGACATGCTAGCAGGAAGCATTTTTGCAGTACATTTGAAGTATCTAAAAATCAATGCTTCATTAATTTTACAGGCCACATATAATATCAGTTCCTCAGCCAAATCGATGTAATTGAAATAACTGCACATAATTACTTAAGCCAAGAGAAAAAAAAAGAAGGCTGGCATAATTTAGTATCCGATATGTACTTTTTTGCTGCTATTAGTAGTAAAACATTTGTATCTCATACTATGGAAATTATGCCAGTAATTTAATGTATATTGTAAAAAAACCTAGACACACCTGCACATTTTCTGAGTTCTGGAAGTGAACATGAACCACATGTGACTGAATCTAAGCAGTCTGAGTCATAGAAGTATAAATTCAGTACATGGAATGTTCAAATGAAATTTAGAAGTTAGAGGAGTACATGATTATTCAAATTCTTTCACTAGAAGTATAAAATCAGTACACAATTTGCATAGAAGCACAAAATCAGTATAATAGGAGTACATTTGCAGCGTGGAACCACGTACTGCTTTTGTACTGACTTTGTACTTCTTCACCGAGAGAGTGTACTGCTTTTATACTTCTTTTTCCTCTGGGTGTTGTCTACCTTTTTACCATTTAGCTTCTCTGGGTTATGCCATCTGAGTCGCTTACTCTTAAGTCATTTAGAGAGGAAGAGACTCCAACAACTTATGGAATAAATGGATAATATGTGTGAAATAATTAATTATAGCAAGGTTACTAACTATGCAGCGTGAAACTGGTCCATTTAGGCTGTGACTGACACTGCCAATTGTACAGCCACTGATTAAGCAGTACTTACAAGATTGTGCAATTTGTTGATTGTGACTGCTGCAGTGAAATCCCCCCCCCCTCTCTTGGGCCTGCAGATTTCAATGTAAAGAAAAAATTGCTTCCCAATATTTGTAGTATATTGACTGATCAGTCGATGTCATGATCATGGCCTAAGGGGGCGACCGTTTAGTAATCAGGGGGGGCTTGGAGTTTTCCTCAGCGGGAAATTAATTATTTCACGGTAAGGGCGACCGTAATTATTTATTTCAAGTGCCCGAATAATCATTCCCACACCTAGCACCGCTTTCTAAAGAAAAACCGCCACCAGGAATTATTTATTTCAAGACTGCCCGGAAAGAATTTATTTATCTCACCAAAACTGATCAAGAAATTATTCATTTCAAAAAAGCTTCAAGCCCCCCAACAATATGAGCTGATAAACAGAAACAAATATTATATAGATCTACAGTATATTTAATTGATTTAAGCCTATATCTAGTTTGAAAAACTTGTCCCACTATAATATTTACATTCATATAATTTAGTCATTTAGTCATTAACACTAAACTAATTATAATAAATAGTAAAAAGTCAAATGAAAAAGATAAAGATTTACCTTTCCATCAATGCTTGAAAGAAAAGGGTTTCACAGATTTCCCAATTTTTTCTTCACAATTTCCCCATTTTTTCTTCACAATTTCCCCATCTTTCTTCACAATTTCCCCTTTCTTAAAGGCCCAGAATGATATGCTTTCGTAAAAATTTTTAAAAATGTAACCAACGCATATGGGACAGTTTATGAATGTGTGATCAATGGAAATTGTGCTAGGCCTAAGGTATTTTCAAACATTTTTATCAAAATATGAATCGAACGAAATTTGATTTTCGGTTTTCTGATTTGAACTTTTGCTAATATGCACCTTATTTCCCTTAAATTTACCTATTTAAAAAAAATATATATCAAAATGTTATTTCAAATTTCTCCAAAATTAAAGTTGAACCTCAACAAAAAGGTTCTCTGAAACAAAATGTTCTCCATAATTTTTGTAATATGATATTTCTGTTAACCGAAAGAAAAAATTCTCAAGAGGTTTCGTTTATCATGTTTATATCTCAACAGAATGCATAGAATTGCAACATCAGTAATGATCAGTTATTCTGAGTCCCCCTCCCCACAGATTTATGGTCCTGGATTTTCCTTATTTTGTAAAGAAATCCTTGATGTTTGTTGTCACTATATATATCTTCCTTAAGTTACCAATTACCAAAAAGAGAACACACTAATTTCCTCTGCTTTTTTTTAATAGACATTTCATGATTCACTATTTCCTTGCAACATTTATTTCGCCGGATTTTAGATCCTAGATTGTCCTATTTTTGGGAAGAAATGTTAATTTTTTCAGTTATGTCTTCTGCAGTAATGAGATTCTGAAAGAATTATTTAACATTTAAAAGCTTTTGGTAGCGATACAAATTTTGGGGAAATGTCTTGGTGGTTTGCCCCCCCCCCCCCCGGAATAAATCCTGGCTACGCCACTGTGCGGGAGGTACTGTACTTGATACCTGGAATTCAAGATTCAAATGTTTATTTATTCTCCATGAGGCTATTGGCCGAGAAGGCTTAGTGACAGAGATTGATAACAAAATAAAAACATATGTTTGTCAAAAGTATTTACAAGCTAAAGGTAAAAAAACTCCAGTGACTTAATGTAAAAATTAAGGCAAAAATTGGCAAAATTCCAAATTGTTTAATTCCCTGTGATGTTTTAAGCCACAGAAAGATTATTTCTTAAAAATATTCATGAAAATTAATATTTTTTGTCTCGCACTGGAGATATTTTTGCCTTCATACCATTTCAGGGTATTATAGGACTATAAATAGCCTATAAATAGCCCTATTTGGCACACACCTCTGGCGCCACCCTATGGCAACAGCTATAACAAAACAAATTTTTAATAATGTTTTCTAAGGCCTAAAAAATCAATTTTGTGGAGGGACAATTTTGAGATAGCCCCTTATTGGTCTAAAAATAGCCAAAAACTGGTTTTCCCGCCAAAATTTCAGCCTCGTTTTTGGCGGGAAAACAACGTTTTGCCTGTTTTTAGCCAAAAAAGGGCTATCTCAAAATTGTCCCTCCAGATAATTGTTTTTGGAGGCCTCAGAAAACAATATTAAAAATTAGTTTTGTTATAGCTGTTGCCATAGCGTGGCTCCAGGGGTGGGTGCCAAATATGGCTCTTTATAGGCTATTTATAGGCCTATAATTGACTGAAATTGCATGAAAGCACAAATATTTCCAGCCTGAGACAAAAAATGTTATTTTTCATTAATAGTTAAAGGAAATTATTATTTTGTGCCTTTAAAGTTCACAGAAAATTGAGTAATTCAGATTTATGATAATTTTGCCTAAATTTTTACATTAACTCACTGGAGAAATGCTGAATGCTGAAAACTTAGCAAAATGCCAGACATACATGTCTGTTTCCTCAGTCACATTGTTTTGCCAGCAAATTGTCACATTACAAAGTGTCCACCATAAGCGACAAGCATAGTATTTCACTTAGAAAACCTTTTAAAATGTGTACTTCACTTTACATGGATTCGTTTGAGGGATTGGATCGAGAACGTTTTGAGAAATTCAAGATGGCTGCCACAAAATGGCCTTTCTTGATATGCTGACTGCGGACTTGGTATTTCACTTAGAGTTATGAGGTTTTGTAAAGGGATTCTTCTTGATATGTCCACTTGAGTGTAGTATTTCACTTTGGGGGCCACCATTTAATCTCAAAGGAGGGGCCTTTGGAGTTTTTCTTAAATAAATAATTTCTTGCTCAGTTTTGATGAAATAAATAAATTCTTTTGGGCAGTTTTGAAACAAATAATTTCTGGTGGGGGTATTTCTCAACAACGTGTTGCTTTATTTCGGAATGAATAGTCAGAGACTTCGCGAGCTTGAAATAAATAATTACTGTCACCGTGAAATAAATAATTTCCTGCCGAGGAAAACTCAAACCTCCCTCCTTGGAAAATAAATGGCTGCTTGGAGTTATGAAAGTTGGCTGAGGGATTCATTTCAGTGTACAGATAAATAATTCACATTCTGTTAATTCCAAATGACAGCCAAAATGGTCGGCGAGAAAATCTCACAGAACTATTGTTTTTATATTTCAGAACCTCTTGCAGCAGAAGGAATATAAAAATTATGGCTGCTAAAGAAATTCAGCAAAAAGTAAAAATTGAAATAGCAAGTGATTGGTTCAAGGATAAACAGCCAACTGAGAACCAAGCTGACCAGCCAATTGGACATCCAGCAGGCCAGCTATCAACTGAACCATCTCTTTTGTGTGCCACCAGTTCTGAAATATTCACGAGTCAAAATGAATTGAAAGACCAGTTTGACACTCCTGTGGACGATGAATATGTTATCAATATAATCCCTCAACATGCTCACGAGGATTGCAGAAGGGAGAATACGGATTTCAAAGAAATGAAACCGGAATCAGTTCCAGGAGGCCATGAGGAACCAGATACAAAAGAAAGTTGCAATGTACAGACAACTTATGAGACAGTTAAGTTTCAAAGTGAAAGTCCAGACGAGGTTCTAACGCAATTTGTTGGACATGAGGCCTGGATGCAAGTACCTCAACCACATAAAGACAACCCGGTTCCTAAAAAACAGTCTTGTTCAAGTAAAAAAGGAAAACAAAAAAGGTGTCCCATTTGTCGGAAATTGTTCAGCAGTCGAAAAGGAGTTCTACAGAGACACGTGGAGATGTCACATAGCAAAAGCTCCCAGACACGTTCTGTCGACAAAGGAGATCTTCAGGAACATGTTAAGTCAGTCCACAAGAAATCTAATGGAAAGGAAACGTATGAATGCTCAGTGTGTGGTAGAAAGTTGGGGAGAATCTATTCTCTAATATCTCACATGAAATTACACAATGAAGAGAGGCCTCATGTTTGTTCTACTTGCGGGAGAAAATTCGCTCGAAAACAACATCTTGAAAGCCACATTTTAACTCACACTGGAGAAAAACCATATGAATGTTCTGCTTGTGGGAAAAGATTCATTCTGAAAGAAGGCCTGAAAAAGCATGCAAGAATGCATACTGGGAAAAAACCGTATGGATGCCCAGTGTGTGATAAACATTTCACCAGGAAGGACTCTCTTGTGACACACATGAAAACACACACAGCGAGGCCTCATCGATGTACTGCGTGTGGGAAAAGTTTTGCAACAAAAGATAACCGCGACAAGCATACATGTAAGAGTGGCCTTATCAGAAAAACATCATATGAAAATTCTAATGGTGGAAAAAAGTATTCTCAGAAGCAGGAACTTGATGAAAACATGAAAATAAACGAAGAAGACAATGGAAGTCAAAGTCACAGTGGCAAGAAGTCATTTGGAGAAAACTTCAGTCAGCAAGTGAATAATGAGCACACAAGAAGTCGCAATGGAGTTCAACTGAGTACAACTATCACCAATGATACAGACATTAACAGTGGAGTTAAACTGGGTACAAATATCGTGAATGATACAGACACTACCAGTGGAGCTAAACTGGGTACAAATATTGCCAGTGATACAGACATTGCCATTGGAGTTCAGCTGAGTACAAATGTTGCCAATGATACGGACATTACCAGTGGAGTTCAGCTGAGTACAAATGTTGCCAATGATACGGACATTACCAGTGGAGTTAGGCTGAGTACAAATATCGCCAAGGATACGGACATTGCCAGTGGAGTTAGGCTGAGTACAAATATTGCCAATGATACGGACATTGCCGGTGGAGGTCAGTTGAGTACAAATGTTGCCAATGATACGGACATTACCAGTGGAGTTCAACAGGGTACAGCTATAGTAAATGAAAGCAACATGACTGAAGAACCTTCAAAATGCATTGTTTGTAATGAAAATTTTAAAAGTACACGAGAATTGATACAACACATGAGAACTCACTTCAATGAAAAGCCACTCGAGTGCCCGGTTTGCAAAAGGATATTTGGCCGATGCGAGACACTAGTGGGACACACAAGAACTCACACTGGAGAGAAGCCATTTGGTTGTCGTATATGTGGATCCGCCTTTTCTTCTCGCTCAGGCCTCATAAGTCATGTGAAAATTCACACAGGAGAGAAAGCATTCAGTTGTCGTGTGTGTGATAAAAAATTTCGGCAAAGTGGAACACTTGCCCTACACATGAGAACCCACACAGGAGAGAGGCCGTATCAATGTTCTGTCTGTGGATTAACCTTCGCTTTTCGTTCAGCCCTTGTATGTCACCAGAGAATGCACAGTGGAGAGAAACCATATGGATGTCCTATTTGTGGCAAGAGGTTTGTTCATAAAGGACATCTTGACAAACATACAGCAACTCACAGTGAAGCAAGGCCATATGTTTGTGAAGTTTGTGGCTTGAGGTTCAAATCGAAAAGTAATCTGGATGGACACATGGTAACACATAGTGAAGAGAAGCCATATGGATGTTCTTTTTGTGGGAAGATGTTTAGACACAAATGTACTTTGACAAGTCACCAGAAAATATGCAAAAGCGAAGAGAAGGACAATATGGACACGATGGACTCAAACACAGCACAAAAGGTCTGTGAGAAGCGAAGTGACAGTTTGAATAGTTTGATTGGTGAAGAAAGGGTCACCAAAGGTCACATAACTCGCACAGAAGGAGATGTTGAGAGGAATCATCAGTGTGAAATTTGTAACAAAAGATTCCGCTGGAAGAGCCATCTTAGTCGTCATTTGCAAATTCACAGTCGAACACAGTCGGATCAAAGTGAAGAGGATTACAGGTGTAGCATTTGTGAATACACATTTACAGCAAAGGGGAATTATACTCAGCATATGCAGAAACATAGTGACAAGAATCTTGCAAAACAGGACGAGAGGAGATATGGATGTTCTGTTTGTGGTAGACAGTTTCTCACTAAAGGGACTCTAGCTCGTCATATCACTACTCACAGTGACGAACGGCCGTTTGCGTGTACTATTTGTGACAAACGGTTCAAAAATAAATATGAACGTAATGGCCACGAAAAAATACACAGAGGAGAGAAGCCGTATGGATGTGATTTTTGTGAAAAAAAATTCAGTGACAAAAGAGATTGTAAAAAGCACATGGAAACACATTGCAAAGTGCCGGTTGGGGCACAGGAGAAAGCCTGCGTGTAAATAAGAGTCTTGTCTTTATTTATCACTAGTTAATTCAAATTTCAGGACTTCCTGGAATTTTTCATACACAATGGAAGTCCAAACTAGGGCTGCATGATATAGGGAAAAATGTTCAATAACGTTATTTGCATGTATATATTTTTCACATGTACACAAATTTATGGAGGTGTAAAAACGAGCATGTATGAGTTTGTGGACATGAAAAAAACAAGCATAGGTGCTTGTGTATGTGTGATAACAAGCATTCGTGTATTTGCTTTATTAGCCTATTCATTTGTGTACCTGCCATTTCTGACATTCGTGGAGGTGTTTTGTGTTTCAGTTTTAGGGTCAAAATTAGGTTTAGAGTTAGTTTTAGCCAAGTTTAAGTTTGCAAAGTTCGTTTTTACACCTACACGAAGTCGCGAATTGCAATATTTCACACTTAAACGAATGCTAAATTTGTGTATATATGTTCGTAATTGCAGGTTCACAAATTTGTATTCATGCCAAATATTGAAAAATATATATATACCTCATATTTGGGGTTAAATTGTCGATAATGATAAATTCTCGATTATATGTAGAATAAAGAGCTGCTTCCTTACATCACTGAGAGGGCGTTATTATTTTTTGGCAAAATGTTTTTTTTTATGATGAAGATGAGTAGCTTGGTTGAGGTTATGGAATGTGAAATGAAGACATCTTAAAGGGTCCTTTTTTTAACGCACAATTCTTGACTCAGAATTGTCCATTATCATCTGTATTATTTATGAACAGATTCATCGGCTTGGTTGAAGTTGTGGCTGGACTTTTGAAAGGTTCTTCACATGAAAAAGAGAAAGGAGTATTGGCTAACTCCAGATTGTTTTTCTTCCAAATTGAGTTATTCTTGATGAGCAAGACAACTGGCTTGGTTGAAGTAGGGCATTGGCGTAACTGGGGGGTCCCGAGTGGGGGCACGCGATTCTCTGGGGGGCACCTACTGTACTATCTGTACATTTTAGCCAGATTTGGAAAGTTCATATGGGGGGCACCTGGAGGGGCACAGGTCGAATATGGGGGGGCACGTGACCCCCCTTAGGGACGCCACTGAGTTGTGGCTGGAGCCATCTGAAGACTTTTGAAAGGTTCTCAGTTTAATGGCATGAAGAAGAGAAAGGAGTATCGGAAAACTCCAGATTGTTTAACTTTTTCTTCTGAATTGAGTAATTCTTGCAGATCAGGATGACTGGCTTGGTTGAAGTTGTGGATTGAACCATCTGACGATTTTGAAAGATTCTTCGCATGAAAAAAAGAAAGGAGTATTGGAGGTGATTAGCTAACTCAAGATTGTTTTTCCTCAGAATTGTGTTATTCTTGATGAGCAAGACAACTGGCTTCGTTGAAGTTGTGGATTGAGCCATCTGATGATTTTGAAAGGTTCTTCACATGAAAAAGAGAAAGGAGTATTGGCTAACTCCAGATTGTTTTTCTTCTGATTTGTTTGTTCTTGATGAACAAGATGACTGGCTTGGTTGAAGTTGTGGACTGAGCCATCTGATGATTTTGAAAGGTTCTTTACATGCAAAAAGAGATGAGTAATGGTTAAGTCAAGATTGTCTTTCTTTGGAATAGTGTTATTCTTGATGATGAAGATGAATAACTTGGTTGAAGGTCATTTATTTAAGACAAAATTGCTCCACTCAGAAATGAGTTATTCTTGATGAACAGTATGACTGGCTTGGTTGAAGTTGTGGATTGAGCAATCTGAAAACATTTTGAAGATAGCTTTGCTATTCGCTTGATGAATTTTGATTTGCTTCACACATTTTTCTTTAAAAAATATAAGGTCAGCCTCTATTATTTATACATAATATACACTTTGCCGGATGATTCGACTCCTCCACAATATGACTGTTCAGCAGTGCACATCTTTGGTAACTAACAATGAATATGTTTCTGTCTTGAAATATTGTGATACACAATTTTATTGTAAAATATTAATTGCAAGATCGTACACAACAACAATAAAAACTCAGTATCTAGCAGCAGTATTTTAGCTACAACAAGATTAGTTAAACACTTATTACAAATGCAACCATGTTGCCTTTAATGTACGTACTAATTCTGCTCATAGCAGTCCAGCGTCACGGGCCATTCCATGAAAGATAGAATTTGGTTTCGCAAGAAGATTGTCAGGTGAATCATATTCCTTCAATGTGCCTTCGTCCATGACAATGACCCTGAAAAGAAGGAATCATTAAAAATAATGCATTCCGTACAAAATATTATAATATATGGTAGAAAATCTTGGGCTCTCTTGTCTTTGTCATCTCTCCTCAGGAATACCATTGCTTTTTGCAAAGAGCCTTCCCATACTGTAATTTTAAGAATGGCGAATCTTATTCAATTTCAAATGATTACAAAATCACTCTCATGTACTAATTTGCCAACATAATAAAGATAGCTAAAAAATTAAATAATTTCATTCAAACCTATCATAATCCAGAATAGTCTGCAGCCGGTGAGCAATTGTGATAATAGTGCAATCGGAGAATTCCGTTCTTATGGTTTTCTGGATTAAATCGTCCGTTGCCATGTCAACTGCTGCTGTTGCTTCATCCAACACTAGAACTTTCGTTTTCCTCAAGAGGGCTCTAGCGAGACACACCAGTTGTCTCTGACCAACACTGAAAAGAAAATGGCTATTTGGAAGACACTAAGATGAGGACATGAGGTTATAATTTCTGGATGCAATCAACTATATTGAAATGAGATAGAAAGTGCTTCGACAAAGCTCGCCATAACATACAAACATACAATCAACCCTAATAAAACAATTAACGGTGCTAGTAGCTTAAGAATTTTTTTTTCCATCTTCAGGGGTCACACAATCAACAAGCACAGTTACAATACAAGGCCCAGTATGATGCCTGAGTATGATTGAAATGGTGAAATATATTTCTAAGCCAATCCCTAGAGAAAGTTCTAATTATTCACAAAAATTCGCTTACCTCAAATTCTGTCCATCCTCGCCACACTCATATTGCAACCCTTCTGGATTAGAATCAACAAAGTCTTTGAGGTGAGCGTGACTAAGAACGTTTAACACCTCATGGTCAGCGTATTCCTCCGCAGGATCAATGTTAAACCTCAATGAACCAGAGAACAACACGGGGTCTTGTGGGATAATAGTAAGACGAGAACGGAGGTCGTGTAATCCCATTAAAGAGATGTCCTGGCCATCGATGTAGATGCTTCCTCCTGCTGCTTCAATGATTCGGAATAAAGAGAGAGTCATTGAGGATTTGCCCGCGCCTGTTCTTCCAACAATGCCAACCTGCCAAATGATTATGTCATACACTCTTTGATTCAAAATTATAAACCAATTCTTGTCAGTGCAAACTTATGTTCGTTATGACTCACTTAATGTGATTTAACTGTGCCTATTCTTTCAACAATAGCAACTGCAAATCATCATCCTTTTTTACAAAAGCATGTACCAGATAAACTAAGTCTTAATTGTCAGTTTGTGTTTTTTATACATTTTTATGACCCAATGAAGATTTACCCATTCCTATTCTCCCAATGATGCCAAGCGACAAAAAAATAATCACACTTTTCCATTAATTCATAAATTTCTGTTGGTATATACTTATTTGTACCCCAATAATGATTTTCCTACACAACCTGGTCCCCCAACAATGCCAACTGCAAATCATATTTTTCTCAACAAAATATAATTTAACTTCTCCTTGTGACCTCATCAGTATCGTAGTCTGTCCGTAGAACGGGGTGACTTTGAACAGTCCGGGGTGACTTTGAACGCTTTTCTGAAAAAGATTGATCCTCTGTGAATGCAAAATTAAATAAGATACTGGAAGCTTATATACCGTACAGGGGTAGCTTGTTTAATTTTGCATTCACAGAGGATCAATCTTTTTCAGAAAAGCGTTCAAAGTCACCCCGGACTGTTCAAAGTCACCCCGTTCTACGGTATCCACTTTTTATGACCCAATGATGATATGCCTGCACTTACCTCCAAAAACAAAACCCGTTACAAAAAGATCATAACATACTTTGATCAAGTGAGTTATGAACATCTTATGGTCAGTATTTTGGGAACAGGTGTCTTTCAAACATTCTTCAAATCTGGTCTCATCACACTATATTCATCTACAACATAGCATAAAACAATCAAAGTAAAGTAGGGGAGACCGGGGCTGGTTGTCACAGGGGCAGGTTGTCACACTTTTTATTGCACTGAACTAGAGAGTTACACAGCTCAACCAATCATCGTTTACTGCTTTTATAACCCACTGGAGTCTCTTTGAAAAATCTTGACCCCTGGAAGGGAGTTTGGTAGGCACACAGTCTATTTTACACTTTCGGTGACAAAAAGTAAATTTTTACCTGCAACTTGAATATTATCCTACTCTTTAACAAATAGTTGTTGAAAAAGGTGCAGTTTATACACTTACCATGTTAACATTTCTTTAAATAATGATAGGAAGAAATAGTGAAAAATATGACAAGAACAGCCGTGGTCGCTCATTTTTTGCATTTTCATCAGTCGGGGCAGGTTGTCACAAAAAGCCGGGGCAGGTTGTCACACTTTTTGGAGCTGGTTGTTACCCATTAGGACCTATCTTTTAAACCGAAAATATGTCACAAATATAAATTGGTG
The DNA here is from genome assembly GCA_026936325.1 of Platynereis dumerilii. Taxonomy (NCBI): domain Eukaryota; kingdom Metazoa; phylum Annelida; class Polychaeta; order Phyllodocida; family Nereididae; genus Platynereis; species Platynereis dumerilii. The sequence continues at coordinate 1,214,522 of JAPTHN010000088.1, read as the reverse complement.
ATTTATACATGCTATTGATGACCAAAGATGTATGCAGATATGGCCTAGTAAATCTATTTCAAATTTATAAAGAAAATTTCTGAAAAAAAATTTAATTTTCCTCCTCCTGATCAGAATGCTTTTCTGCTGCTTGGTAAGCCTTCATTTGTAGCACCCTTGTACACAGTATCGTGTTTGTTGAGGTCTTCACTCGGCAAGCAGAGGATTCCTCATATGTCCAAAATAACTTGTTTTAGTCAAGATCTGCCTTATGGAGTCCCACTTCCTGCATCCGAGCTCTTAACCAAAAGTGTGACAACCTGCCCCGAGAGTGTGACAACCTGCCCCGAAAGTGTGACAACCTGCCCCGAGTGCTGAATTAAAAAAAAAGTCCCATAGGATGTCAAGATTTCGAATGATATAGGTATATATTGGTCAGATAGGATTAAGTCACTCCCCTTCTAACATTCATATAGATTGGCAGTGCTCCTGCATGCTTTAAATAGAAATAGTAGCATATTTAAGTTCTACACAGTGTGACAACCTGCCCCTGTGACAACCAGCCCCGGTCTCCCCTACCTTTTCTCCAGGAGCAATATTGCAGGTGAGCTCCCTCAGGACCAGCTGAAGACCTGGTCGATAACGGGCGCTGTATTCGTTAAAGGTTATTGCACCTTCAGAGGGCCAAGAATATGGTGGATGCCTTCCTTCAATTTTCCATGGAGCCTCGAATAAAAATTAGGAATGAAAAATATACAATTATCTGTATTGTACATTCACTTTTAGGACCATTTCTTGCTCGACCAGCCATAATTATTATTCAGGTTTTTTTTATTTGAAACTACTTTCAGAATAATATAATAAAAAATTGAATAGTTGACAGATGTTTTAATTTTGCCAAATATTCCAAGAAATAAAGTTCAAAACAACATGCCATCCTGGCGTCTTAACTTAGTAAGCTTTGCTGTTGTATTCTGGTGTAAGGAACGATTTGCCAAATATGACCGTTATCATAAAAACAATGACTACTAATGTTGAAAATTACTGATTGTTAATAGATATAATTATTATAATTCAATGACTCACTTCTTTTGGGATATCACAATATTCTTTAATTCTTTCCACAGCCACAATGTAAGTCTCCAATTCACAGGAATACCGAACGATCATTACTATCTGGAGATTTACCTGTGAGATTGGAAAAAAGTATATATATGTACATAGGCTACTCCATATTGACAATGATTAACTAAATTACTACTTAAGGCATCCACCAACGAAAAGCAAAAGAAAGCCCATCCGCTTAAAATGTAAGTCAATGGATCTCAACAGACATGAGTCAAAATAGAAAATCACATTTAGTAAATTCAACTTACTGAATAATTGAGTAGTATTCATCTAATTTGACATATTTAGCACATTCCATTCTTTATATACCTGGTAGGTGACTATTTAGCCTCAAAGGACGTGCTGTGCAGGTTAAAAAATAAGACACTTCCCTGCTCTTTCGAAGTATTAAACAACAATTTGAAATTATAAATTATATATTTATTTGTTACTGGACACTGACTTTAAGGTGGCTCGCTACTCGTGCCAAGTGGTTGTGAACGCACATTCACGCGCAGCCAGGCAGGCCCTATCTGTCGTGACGTCACCACTGTGCTGGCACTGCTTCAGGGTCTTTTTTTAATTTTGCGAATTTCATGCGTCGGCCGCTTCGTTTTCAATTTGTTCCACTTCTATTGGAGTTAGAGACTTCTCGTTTGGAGCATTAGATGCGCCATGAAGAGTACTATATACAACCGGAGATTCAACTTGATACTCATAAAAGAAAATTTTTACAGGCGATTTTCGGCAAGCAGGTCTAATTTCTCAAAAATGACTTTGTGATATAAATAAATGTTTATATCAATTTGAAGTATGGTAGGAGGGTATGTCTATATCATCATGTTGTTCCAAACTATTTTTGGAAATAAATGACAAAGAAATGAAAAATCCTATCTCGTCAATTTTTTTTAGCGCCATGGTTTATAAAAAAAGTTAAAATTGTCAAAATCGAAACTTATAGTCCGAGCCCCTTGGAAAGTCCTTTAAACTAAATATATCTCTTTAAAATTGTAATCACCTTTTCCATGAAAAAGTCTTCTTTAATTTCATGTTTCATTGCATAATATGGGATGCATGACCACTGAATGGCAGAACAAACTTCACAGTAGGAAAAATAAGAAAAAAATTTAGTTTTTCAGGTTTGCGTGGACTGACTTTCTGGTATATAACCCCAAATATTTTTTTTAAAAGGCTGGTAGCGACCACTTTTGTTTACATATCCTTGCTATAAACTATATTTTGGACCATTCTAAACTGTTTTTAAGAAATCCTATCTTTGAAAGTTCACGAGTATCGAGCCACCTTAACTGACTTTCTAAAAAAACCAACTTATAATAATATCCATTGATACTGGCAGAAACATCACAAAGTCAATCAAATTCCAGTAACAATTTATAATCTCTCATGACTTGAAATGCCTCTGAGATGATTCATAACATACATAAATTTCTTTAGAGAATATCATAAAAGTACCTGGAGGGCAAAGGACAGAGAAAGACCCGCAGTTCCGGGATCAAGTGACTGTCTTTCAATGACACAGAAGAGAGCAGCAAAAAGGATGATGAAAGTTGAGAGGAATTCTGCCCAGGTGCCTATCCATCTGAAATGACTCAAATGAGTATTTTCACCATAGCATATAGGCCTATGCATTGATATTAATTATTTGTTTAGAACATTAATGTACATGTAATTGTAGGTGTGAAATTTCTACATCCATATCGGGCACTTGAATCTTTGGTTCTCATCAAGTATAAAGAGAAAGATACATATTTCGTCTTCAATTCAATGTTGGCCTGTAGCGTCTTCAATTTCATGTATACCTGATCTTTTTTTATTTCTATCACAACAAGTGATTTAAATCACCATGGTTTAAATCAACCATCCTGGACTGAAGGTGAATAATACTGCATATAATTTTTCAGTGTTATTCCGAATGGAAAAGTAAAATATTCATAACCTTACCTGTTTGAAGTGAAGACGAAATACCAGATTTTGAGACTGTTGTTGAGTAGAGTGTCAGATTGTGAAACAAAACGGTCTTCTTGTCCATATGCTCTAATGGATGATGCACCACTGATCGATTCACTGAAATGTTCGTAAATTGGACTCCGACGAATAGAATCTATCCTTTTCAGTTGACGAGCTGTTGCTACATACACCCTCTGGAAAAATTAAGTTGTAAAGGTTTTGATTAAATTAATAGTGAAATGAAAAATGGATAGATTATTTATTGGTAGTTTATGTCCTGTATTTATACACTTGGTAGGCTAATTAGGACAGGAGGAGGGCACGGCAATGAGGCAACTTTAGGATAATTGAAACAGCCATCCAGCATGACTTGGCATTGCTGGCAAGAGCTGGATTCAAACTCTGGACCATGGACTCAATCGTCCATGCCTGGACCCAGAGATTGGCAGCTCGGCTTGCCACCACTAGATCAACCCTCACCCTATTGAAATGAAAGACATGATTTCATAGGGGTTAAGTAGGGGGGAACAAACAATTTTTTGTAAATATTTCTGCTGATGTGCTGACAGAAGCTGAAACCCAAAATTCATCAATGTGGATATACCTAATTTACATTTCTCAAACATTTTTCTGAATTAAAATTTCCAAGCTAAAATTTCCAGGCTTTCACTGTTATTATTTTTTTTACAATTAAACAATCAACAACCTGTAGCAAGAAGAACATCAGAGCAATGGGGATAGAAGCGACGAGGAAGAGTGCCGTCGTGTAACAGATCATGATCAGCACAGAAGTGAGAACCACAACGTTCAGCAGCCAAGTCTGAATGTAGTGTCGTAAATCAGAATCCAGAGTGTCCACATCTTTTGAGAATCTGGAAATAATTTCAAATAAAGACATCAATAGCAGTATGGTTATGAAACCTGCCATAAGATACTGCACATATATTACTAATCCCTTCAAATTTTCTTAATTAGTCCCTTATTTCAATTTTTAGAAGTCACTGAATTCAATTACCTGTTAAGAATACGACCAACAGGCGTTGTATCGAAAAATGACATCGGACAGTGCAGAATGTTAGTCAAAAGGTCCTGATGAAGATTTCTTGCAGCTGCTATCACACCATAGCAGACAGTCAGAGATAGTATGAATTGTCCAGCAACTGTAGAAAAGATGAATAATGAAGTTCAACATAATACTTTTTTTTGGTTGGGGAAAGGGAAAATACCCTGAACGCTGAAGTCTTCCTTTAGAAGAGACATTTAGGTGTTTCCTTAACAGTCACATTGAAAATACAGCAATCCTTCAGGGCTAGGACATGTTCATTAGTCCCTGGGCGATTTTAAAGCAATTTCTTGATCAGCAGTAGGCTACTCTTTTTAGTAAAACTCAATGTCCCCTGGATTCTCTTTAACAAAGTTTCAACACAAAGTTATTGATGAGAACTGTTGATGAAGTATGCTTAAAATTATATCACTATACCTTGCACCAGAGCCAGTCCTCCGTATGTGCCAATGCGAGTTGTGACACTTATCATAGTAGCATTTCCAAGGGTGGTCACATCATTACTCCACAAACTGAGCCAGATATTATTTCCAACCTGACCACCAACAGCCAATGCGAACCCAAAACAGGCAATTCCCAAGTAAGACAAAGATGCAGCAAGTACATAGGCCTTGATGACAGACAGTTTCACCTGCAAAAGTAAAATTGAGAAGTTAGACAGGTTGCCTAACAGAATAAGTAAATTGCTGAGAAACAAGTTATTCATAATCATAACTAGTAACAGGCCTACAATATTTGTTTAAACAATAAACTGTTAATTAGTTAAGGTGATAGCCGAGGGGGTTGTTTGATACTCCCCTAAATTTACAGTCTTGTTTCAAACCCCTGAATTTGCTGTTTTATCTCTTATAGCAGTGACTTAGCCCATGATGTCCAAAATTGATATTGATGACCGTTTTTTACAAAGACTCACAGTTCCTTCTTCTGCCACTTCTTCTTGTACAAGTGTCCCTGAACTTTTTGCTGCAAACTTAGTCAGTTCCTTCTCGGAGATTCTCCTCTCTTCTGTCCGACCATCAGAAGTATCGCCTACCTCTGTGTCACCCTCGCTGCCTTCTGTGGAATAGAGATTGCGCAGTCTTCGCACTTCCTCCGATTTTGAATCTAAAAGTCATAAATGCATGTTGACCTGCACTGACCATAGCAACGCAGAAGCGTTATCGCTGCGTGTACACATAATAGCAAAGATAAAAAGAGATGACAGCATTCATCACCCAAAGCAGAGACTTCTCGATACGATTCTATAAAATATAGCAGAAGGGAGCGAAAGAAATATTATTAAGGACAATGTGGTGTTAAAGCCATCTCCATTTACCTCTCATTCAAAACTTACAAGCAGTAAAAACAGATCTATGAAGTTTATGTCATCTTTACATGCAGTGCATTTTTCATACACAATAGAAATGTAATGTAAAATTTGCTCTGACCTAATTGGCACTGAGCATGCCCAGAAGTGACCCAGTTCCCACTGAGCATGCTGAGACCTATTGAGCATTACATGTGCAGAGAGCAATAACAAATGGTGGCCATTTTGAAATTTCCCCACTTCAAAAATTCAAGGCCAGTTTTAACTGCAAGCTACATGAGGTGCACTCACTAGACATGGCTTATATTTATCTAAATTTTGTAAGGGATTTTTGGTGTGGGTCTTAATTATCAGTGAACCCGATAAAGCTCACTTTCGGATCAAATTTTACCATGAATGATAAGGACACTTTTCATAGTGGCATATTCAATAACATCATGTTACAAAGACTCTAAAAAAGATTACCTCCTCCTGTCTGCACATCATCATCATTCTCCTCATCTTGTCGATGTTTCTTCAGGAAATCAACAAAAGCTCCTTCTTTTTCCTTTAGTTCTTCATAGCCACCAGACTCTACCAGACAACCATCAACGAAGACTAATATTCGATCCACTTCTGGTAGCACAAAATTATTGTTCGTAACAAGAACTCTAGTCTGACGTGGAAATAGAGAATTAAGTTATTGCGATTGTCATGTCAATTTGAAAAAGTATATTATGCAAAGCGATGAATGAAAGAGTTTGTTGGCAAATTGTTGCAGAGAAAATTGGACATTTTGTAAAACAAAATTAAAAGAAAATGCCAATATGCAAATTACAGTAGAAGAATTGTTCTGTCATTAGTAACCCTGCATGTCTCCAACCAGATCAATAGTAAGGAATCTAGCTTCTCTCCTGCAGAAAAAGTCTAACTAATACATAGGGAACTTTGAAGGGGGTTTTGTCGCAATATCCCCCCTTCTTAGGTTACGTGCAGATCTGCATATAAATATGTAACGTAGAGCACCCCATTAATTTCCATTCAGATTTTCACTTGGAAGAAACTAGATGGGAGCATATTTCCATATGCAAGACGAGCAGCGGGCCCCGTTTGAGGGGGAAATTACAGGAGTCTACAATGGGGGTCCATTTTCAGGGGGCCCTATTCAAGGGATCCAATTTGAGGGGGGCCCCATGTGAGGGGACCCCATTTGAGGGGGCCCCATGTGAGGGGGCCAAATTGTGGGACCCTGAGGGGGCCTGATCTGAGGAGGCCTCATTTGAGGTGCCCATGTGAGGGGCCCTATGTGAGGGGCCCCATTTGAGGGGGTCCCATTTGAGGGGCTTCATTGAAGGGGGCCCATTTGAGGGGTCCATATAGCGGGGCCCATATAAGGGGGCCCATTTGAAGGGGGCCCATGTGAGGGGCCCCATTTTGAGGGGCCCATGTGAGGGGCCCCATTTTGAGGGGCCCCAATTTGAGGCGCCCTATTTGAGGGGGACCAGTTTGAGGGGCCAGGCCCCATGTGAGAGGCCCCATTTTGAGGGAGCCTCATTGAAGGGACCCATTTGATGGGGCCCCATTTCAGGGGCCCTATTTGAGGGGGACCCATTTGAGGGGCCAATGTGATGGGGTCCCATTGGAGGGGGCCTCATTTGAGGGGCCCCATTTGAAGAAGGCCCCATTTTGAGGGTTCCATGTGAGGGGGCCCCAATTTGAGGGGCCCCATTTTGAGGGGCACATTTGAGGGGGCCCTAATTTGGAGGGCCCCATTTGAGAGGGGCCTCATTTGAGGGGCCCAATTTGAAGGGAGCCTCATTTTGAGGGGCCCATTCGAGGGGGCACCCATTTCAGGGGGCCTCATTGGAGGTGCCCTATTTTAGGGGGCCCCATTCGCAGGGGCCCATTTGAGGGGGCCCGTTTTAGGGGACCCTATTTGAGGGGCACAATGTGAGGGGCCACATTTTGAGGGGCCCATTTGAGGGGCTACAACCCCCCTCCCTCTTAGTAGATATTAAATGGTCACCCCCTTAGTTCATTCATACATGTACTTTTGTTATGTATTTTTGTTATCTTACTCTAAATACTCTGTATTAATGTTTTATTTTAAATGGTCGCCTCCTTAGTTCATTCCCTATGCCCGCGGGGGTAAGTCCCCATGCCCGCGGAGGTAAGTCCTCATGTCCGCGGGGGTAAGTCCCCATGTCCGCGGGGGTAAGTCCCCATGTCCGAGGGGGTAAGTCCTCATGTCCGCGGGGGTAAGTCCCCATGTCCGCGGGGGTAAGTCCCCATGTCCGAGGGGGTAAGTCCCCATGTCCGCGGGGGTAAGTCCCCATGTCCGCGGGGGAAGTCCCCATGTCCGAGGGGTAAGTCCCCATGTCAGAGGGCGCTGTCAGACTGTCAACACGCTTGTGAAGAGCTCTGAGACATTATAGGCTTTTACTGGAGTTTATTCAATGTTTTGTGGCTCATTATAGGTGAATTTTGTCGGAAGCAATCTCTGTTAACTTTGTGGCAACTTTTGTGGCCACTCATTCCATTTTTGGATGATTTTTGACTTGTTTTTCAACAAGCCACTTTGAAACGCATTGGGAATTGGGGAATCCCCACTTCCAGCACACACCTGCTACAGCTGACCCACATTGGACTCCATAGCTAAGAAGTAATTGTCTCACACTCGAGCAAGGTTTTCTGTGTATATGTTCTAAGGTTATATCACTTTATAATCACATTTTACACATTTCCCAAATTATTTTATTGCAAATACTGGTGATTTCTCAGTTCGTTTTTCATGCTTCACTGAACACAAACTTACAACTGTCTTTCACCTGTCATTCACCTGGTTCAATCTGCACACAGTTTACGTCTTGTGTATCATTCGATTTCTAATTTAGTGTTTCATTAGATTTCCAAGTCTGTTTCATTATATTTCTTAGTCTGCTATCTCAACATCGTTTTCTGGCTCCAATACACATTATTTTGAACTAAATTTTCGCTCATTTTACCTTCGTTTTTGCACCTGAAATTCTTTCCAACTTTTCTGTTTTATATTTCTAGCACTGATTTATAATTCCAGACACATTCCAAATCACTTGACAGCATTAGGTAACAGGAATTTAAGTTTGAACACTGCCAAATACTCATCCAAGAACTCAACTCACCAGCATAGCCAAGCAGACAGCATACATCCAGGAAATATAGGCTTCACTGCAGCATACCCACAACTTTTCTGCATAGCTAAGAACACCTGAATCTTTTTTAAATATTTGTCCAGCTTTGTTTCCAAAATACTTGTATCAAATATCAAATTGTACCTGTATATTGCATCTGAACAGCACTTGTAACTTATTGTGCATTGGACCTGAATAAGTCCTTCTTGCTAAATTATCATTATACTAACTTTTATCAATCCTAATTTTGCTTTCTAGACTTGCTGGTCACTTTGTAGTGTGTCCAAGTCTACTGATTCTCTTACACTTATCTGCAAAATCTCTTTGCTCGTTGGTCACTTTGTAGTGTGTCCGAGTCATCTTCTTGCTCTAACTATACTTACCTGTGCTTTCTAGACTTGTTGGTCACTTTGTAGTGTGTCCAAGTCTACTGTTTCTCTCAAACTAATCTGCCTACTCCAAAATCTCTTGGCTCGTTGGTCACTTTGTAGTGTGTCCGAGTCATCTTGTTGCTCTAACTAAACTAAACTTTGCTTTCTAGACTTGTTGGTCACTTTGTAGTGTGTCCAAGTCTACTGTTTCTCTCAAACTAATCTGCCTACTCCAAAATCTCTTGGCTCGTTGGTCACTTTGTAGTGTGTCCGAGTCATCTTCTTGCTCTAACTAAACTTACCTGTGCTTTCTAGACTTGTTGGTCACTTTGTAGTGTGTCCAAGTCTACTGTTTCTCTCAAACTAATCTGCCTACTCCAAAATCTCTTGGCTCGTTGGTCACTTTGTAGTGTGTCCGAGTCATCTTCTTGCTCTAACTAAACTTACCTGTGCTTTCTAGACTTGTTGGTCACTTTGTAGTGTGTCCAAGTCTACTGTTTCTCTCAAACTAATCTGCCTACTCCAAAATCTCTTGGCTCGTTGGTCACTTTGTAGTGTGTCCGAGTCATCTTTTTGCTCTAACTAAACTTACCTGTGCTTTCTAGACTTGTTGGTCACTTTGTAGTGTGTCCAAGTCTACTGATTCTCTCAAACTCATCAGCCTACCTCAAAATCAACTGGCTCGTTGGTCACTTTGTAGTGTGTCCGAGTCATTGTCTTGCTCTAACCAAGCTTATCTGTGCTTCCCAGACTTGTTGGTCACTTTGTAGTGTGTCCAAGTCAACTGCTTCTCTCGATAAAATCAGCCTACCTCAAAATCAACTGGCTCGTTGGTCACTTTGTAGTGTGTCCGAGTCATTGTCTTGCACTGGCAAAACTTATCTGTGCTTTCAAGACTTGTTGGTCACTTTGTAGTGTGTCCAAGTCAATCTCAAATCAGACCAAACCAGCCTCAGACCCAACTGGAAAAGCTTGTCAGTCACTTTGAACTGTGTTTCAAGTCAGTTCAAAAGAAAAGATAAGCAAAAGTTGCCATGTCTGGAACAATATTGTACTCTGATGTGGTGCGAAGCGGAATAACAAGTGCCGAATCACAAACACAGCACTGTAAAAGTATGAATACAGCATGGATTCCAATCTCAAATAGGTCAAGAAAGTATACTAAAAGAGGCACATCTCCTCTACAACCGCTGACCCTCACAAATAAATTTTGGCCTCTTGACAAACTGAATCAGACTTGTGCTGACAAAAGCCTGCACCAAAATGGAGCAAAAACATCTGGAAGGCAATATTTAAATATTGCTCTATGGAATGCTCAAAGCCTTCGTCAAAAGACACAAATGGTAAAAGAATTCCGAGATGAATCTGACATTGACATTTTCCTTTTTGTTGAAACTTGGTTAAAACATGATGACCAAGTGGAAATAGGGGAATTGGAGAGACAAGGAGAATGTTTGTTCTTACATGAACCAAGGAAGGGTAGACAAGGAGGAGGTGTTGGCTGTTTGGTAAAAGCTGGACTGAATGTTGTAAAAAAGGAGAGTGCAAAATGTAAGACATTTGAACACATGGAAGTCCAGTTTCAAAATAAGAACAAAACTGTAACTTTAGTTGTTGTGTACCGATCAGAACCTTCGAGTCAAAATAAGTACACTATATCAGAATTCTATGAAGAATTTAATCAATTCCTTGCTCACTACCACACTTATGAACATGAAGTAATACTAACAGGTGACTTCAACATTCATGTGAACAGGCCAAAAGACAGGAAAGCTTCTGAGTTCATTGGTATCCTAGATATGTTCGATCTTGTACAGCATGTCTCCTCTCCAACTCACAAAGAAGGCAACACATTAGACTTGGTAATCACACGGCACAACTCTGTCTTGACTAATTGTTCCATTGGTGATCTGAATTCAGACCACAGCTGCATCATGTTGAAGCTTAATGTGAACAAGAATAGCAATCCTGTAAAGAAGGTCACAGTCAGAAACACCAGCCGTATTAATGTTGTGGAGTTCAAAAAAGATGTAGCTTCACATCTTTCTGAAAAACAAACTGAAGTGAGAGCTGAAACTGAACCAGCCAAACTCCTGGACGAACTTGTCAACTTATACAATTCCACAAAATGCATCTTAGATAAACATGCACCAGCGAAACTCAAAAGAATAATCCTCCGTAATGCCACACCATGGACAAACGCAGACATCAAAGACCTGAAAACAGCAAAAAGAAAAGCAGAGAAACAATGGCGAAAGTCAAATCTTGAGACAGATTGGGACACTTTCAAAGATAAACGTAATGCCATGAACTCACATCTAAACCAACTCAAATCAGATGACCTGAGAGCAAAAATTAGTCAAACAAAAGGTGACTCTAAATCTATGTTCAAGGTTCTTAATGCCTGTCTCAACAGGAAACAAGAGCTGCCCCTTCCTCATCATGAAGATGAGAAACAGCTAGCCAATGACTTTAACACATTCTTTAATGAGAAAATAGAAAAGATACGGTCTGAACTTAACTCCAACACAACTGATCCCACAGTTGAGACAGTGGTTGACACAGGAACACCATTGGACAATTTCAAAACTCTTTCACATGCAGAGATTAGAAAACTGATATCAGATATGCCAAAAAAGCACTGTGCCCTTGACCCAATCCCTACATGGCTGCTGCTTGAATGTCTTGATGAATTTCTCCCAGTCATAGCTGAAATTGTCAACTTGTCGCTCACTCTTGGCCAGATGCCACAGGTATTAAAACATGCATTAGTTAAACCACTCCTGAAGAAAGCAGGCATCGAACCCATAAAAAAGAACTATAGACCAGTCTCAAACCTATCCTTCTTGAGTAAGGTCATAGAAAGTGCAGTGATAAAACAGTACACTGACCACATTGTTAAAAACAAGCTGGAGGACAAGAAACAATCTGCCTACAAGAAGTTTCACAGCACTGAAACTCTTCTTACCAAAATTCACAATGACATAATGTTGAGCATGAGTCGTGGTGAGGTGACAATGCTGGTACTCCTGGATCTATCAGCAGCCTTTGATACAATTGACCACAGAATTCTCATAAAACGACTGGAAAATAGATATGGAATAAATGGCCCAGCCCTACAGTGGTTCAAATCGTACATTTCACAGCGATCACAGGCAGTAATTCTGAATGATGTTATGTCAGAAAGCCTGGACCTGAAGTATGGAGTCCCTCAAGGGTCCAAGTTGGGTCCCATACTATTCAATTCTTACATCGCACCAGTCAGTGAAGTAGCACAGAGAAATCAAATTGAAGATGAGAAATATGCTGATGACGAACAGCTTGTGCTCTCCTTTAAGCCGAGCTTCCTTGGTGATCAAATAAAAGCAGTAGAGAAAATGGAGAAGTGCATAAAAGAAATTAGAAATTTTCTTACCGAAAACATGCTCTGCAACAATGGTGACAAAACTGAACTTCTCATCATTGGCACACCTCATCAACTAAAAAAGCTAAAGGTTTCATCAATCCGGGTAAACAACGTTGAGATTCAAACAGCAGACAATGTCCGTAATCTTGGTGTTATATTTGACAAAGAAATGAAAATGGAAAAGCAGGTGAACAAAATGTGCAAAAATGCCTACTTCAACTTAAAAAACATCTCAAAGCTGCGTAAAAATTTAGACAAAGACTCAACAAAAACAGCAGTAAATGCACTGGTCACTCCACATCTGGATTACGGCAATGGATTGCTTCATGGTATATCGCGGAGACTGATAAAGAAGCTTCAAGTAGCACAAAATACAGCTGTCCGCTTAATTGAACAATTGAAAAGACGAGACAGTGTCACAAGTCACAGGAAGAACTTACACTGGCTGCCAATTCCGGCGAGGATACAGTTCAAAGTCTTGATGACGACGTGGAAAGTGCTGAATGACCAAGCTCCAGAATATTTAAAACAGCTCATTCAGCTCAGACAACCAAATTGCAACTTACGAAGTAACAAGAAGATGCTATTGTCAATTCCAAGCACTCGCGACAATAACAATATCGCAGACAGAGCATTCACACAGGTGGCTCCTAAACTTTGGAACAGTCTTCCCCGTGAGATAAGTAGTTGCAAGTCCATGGAAAGTTTTAAGAAAAAATTGAAAACGCACCTATTCCAGCTACATTACGATTAATTCCACAAAAGCGCTGGTGAGCAGTCTGACTGAAACTAGCGCTATACAAATGCTTAGTTTATTATTATTATTATTATTATTATATTATTAAGTCCCCATGTCAGAGGGGGTAAGTCCCCATGTCAGAGGGGGTAAGTCCCCATGTCCGCGGGGGTAAGTCCCCATGTCCACGGGGGTAAGTCCCCACGTCCGCGGGGTAAGCCCCCATGTCCGAGGGGGTAAGTCCCCATGTACGGGGGGGTAAGTCCCCATGTCCACGGGGGTAAGTCCCCATGTCCGCGGGAGTAAGTCCCCATGTCCGCGGGGGTAAGTGCCCATGTCCGCGGGGGTAAGTCCCCATGTCCGAGGGGGTAAGTCCCCATGTCCGAGGGGGTAAGTCCCCATGTCCGCGGGGGTAAGTCCCCATGTCCGCGGGGGTAAGTCCCCATGTCCGAGGGGGAAGTCCCCATGTCCGCGGGGGCAGGCCTAAGTCCTCATGTCGGCGGGGGTTAGTCCCCATGTCCGCTGGGGTAAGTCCCCATGTCGGCGGGGGTAAGTCCCCATGTCGGCGGGGGTAAGTCCCCATGTCCGAGGGGGTAAGTCCCCATGTCCGCGGGGGTAAGTCCCCATGTCCACTGGGGTAAGTCCCCATGTCCGCGGGGGTAAGTTCCCATGTCCGAGGGGGTAAGTCCCCATGTCCGGGGGGGTAAGTCCCCATGTCCGCGGGGGTAAGTCCCCATGTCCGCGGGGTAAGCCCCCATGTCCGAGGGGTAAGTCCGCATGTCCGCGGGGGTAAGTCCCCATGTCCGAGGGGGTAAGTCCCCATGTCCGCTGGGGTAAGTCCCCATGTCCAAGGGGGTAAGTCCCCATGTCCGGGGGGGTAAGTCCCCATGTCCGCGGGGGTAAGTCCCCATGTCCGAGGGGGTAAGTCCCCATGTCCGGGGGGGTAAGTCCCCATGTCCGAGGGGGTAAGTCCCCATGTCCGGGGGGGTAAGTCCCCATGTCCGAGGGGGTAAGTCCCCATGTCCGAGGGGGTAAGTCCTCATGTCCGCGGGGGTAAGTCCCCATGTCTGAGGGGGTAAGTCCCCATGTCCGCGGGGTAAGTCCTCATGTCCAAGGGGGTAAGTCCTCATGTCCGCGGGGGTAAGTCCCCATGTCCGCGGGGGTAAGTCCCCATGTCCGCGGGGGTAAGTCCCTATGTCCGCGGGGGTAAGTCCCCATGTCCGCGGGGGTAAGTCCCCATGTCCGCGGGGGTAAGTCCCCATGTCCGAGGGGGTAAGTCCCCATGTCCGAGGGGGTAATTCCCCATGTCCGCGGGGCTAGGCCCCATGTCCGCGGGGGTAAGTCCCCATGTCCGCGGGGGTAAGTCCCCATGTCCGAGGGGGTAAGTCCCCATGTCCGAGGGGGTAAGTCCCCATGTCCGCGGGGGTAAGTCCCAATGTCCGCGGGGGTAGGCCCCATGTCCGCGGGGGTAAGTCCCCATGTCCGAGGGGGTAAGTCGCAATGTCCGCTGGGTAAGTCCCCATGTCCGCGGGGGTAAGTCCCCATGTCCGCGGGGGTAAGTCCCCATGTCCACGGGGGTAAGTCCCCATGTCCGCGGGGGTAAGTCCCCATGTCCGAGGGGGTAAGTCCCCATGTCCGAGGGGGTAAGTCCCCATGTCCGGGGCTGTTAGTCCCCATGTCCGAGGGGTAAGCCCCCATGTCCGCGGGGTAAGCCCCCATGTCCGCGGGGTAAGTCCCCATGTCCGCGGGGGTAAGTCCCCATGTCCGCGGGGGTAAGTCCCCATGTCCGCGGGGGTAAGTCCCCATGTCCGAGGGGGTAAGTCCCCATGTCCGCGGGGGTAATTCCCCATGTCCGAGGGGGTAAGTCCCCATGTCCGCGGGGGTAAGTCCTCATGTCCGCGGGGGTAAGTCCCTATGTCTGAGGGGGTAAGTCCCCATGTCCGCGGGGGTAAGTCCCCATGTCCGCGGGGGTAAGTCCCCATGTCCGAGGGGGTAAGTCCCCATGTCCGCGGGGGTAAGTCCCCATGTCCGAGGGGGTAAGTCCCCATGTCCGAGGGGGTAAGTCCCCATGTCCGCGGGGGTAAGTCCCCATGTCCGAGGGGGTAAGTCCCCATGTCCGAGGGGGTAAGTCCCCATGTCCGAGGGGGTAAGTCCCCATGTCCGCAGGGTTTCATATGACGTTTTCAGCGCAGAATTGAGCACACAGATTTGCACTCATTGACTGGTGATTGGAAACAGGAAAATGACACAATCTAGTAATTCAATAGACGGCTCTGCTCGTCTAATTACTCCACCCCCCAAAAACATAACCAAAACTCCCACCTCTAGTCATAAATTCTGAATGTAGTCCCTAGTAAGGTTTTTGCATTTCTTCCAAGTTTTTTTATTAAGTTAACAATTTACCAATCTACAGAATGTAACCTTCCTGTAACTTCAATTTATGTAGAGTGAAATAGTTTAACTTTACGTGTTCAAATTACCAACCTTGTCCTTAAGTAACCCCTCAGGGCCAATCACTTTCTCAAATAGATGTTTTCCGACGTGCACATCAACAGCTGACAGGGGGTCATCCATGAGGTAGATGTCTTGATCTTGGTAGACTGCTCTTGCCAGGGAGACCCTTTGCTTCTGTCCTCCTGAGAGGTTTATTCCCTGAGAAAAAAACAGAAGCAAGTATGTTTATGATTATTTTCTGGTTGATTATTATTAATTGTCTAAAGCTGCTACAGTGCTACATACATTATTATTTTCTGGTTATTATTCAGCAATACATTAGATCTAAAGCTTTACCAAAATGCAAAGAAGGAGCGGATGCAGGAATTAAAGAAGGGGGTGTCCTGTCTTGGAAGGAGTTCACACATATTTGTGACACACAATCATGTAATATTTTTGACATAAAACGTAGGCAGGTAGACACTAGACAGTGTTTCTAAACTTCTTCCATCTCTTTTGTTCAGATTGTCTTTGACCTCAAAAATATGCAGGCTGTTGCTTTGTTTTTAACTTAGCATGAGAGATTTCAGATATGAGATGAAAAGCCATACAAAATAACTTTAAAAAATATCCAAGTCTCAGTGCCACTCACCCTTTCACCGATTTCGGTCAAGTCTCCAGCCGGGAGCATCGTGAGATCCGCGTTCAGCGCACAAGCCTCCAAGGTGTCCTCATATTTCATTTGGTTGTAAGGACAGGAGAATAAGATGTTGTCTCTCAGGGAGAGATTCTGGATCCAGGCTAATTGGGGAACATACGCAATACTTCCCTGAAGACAAAATGAAGCAGCTATTTGTATATTAAGAATCCAGATCAGTTTAAAATACTCCATTAGGCATTATTTTAGTACTTTAAATATTCCATTAGACCCTACATAAGTACCTGGATATTGACAGATCCAGAAACTTTTTCCATCTCTCCAAGCAATGAACTGATGAAGGATGATTTACCAGCTCCTACCCTTCCCACCACCGCGACCAATTCGCCCACCTTCACTTCAGCTGTTACTCTGAAACAACCTAGAAGCAATGAACAGTAGAGAAAAGCCATGTTGAGATATGTTATTTTACAAAAGCTTTGTGTGAGTTCCTCCGTGGCCTAATGGTTAAGAGTGCTTGTTTGCACAACCACTGGCTATGAGGGCTCGGGTTAGATTCCACCCCGGAACTCAATTTAGTCTGAGCCCGTGGGACATTAAATGGAGGCGGGTTGTATCCCAAGGGTGCCGGAACAGGGGGGGCAGGGGGGGCAATTGCCCCTCCTGCCCTTGGCCAGGAGGGGCAGGGGGGGCAAGGTTGCCCTTTTGATCTCAAAAATTTACGGTGAATTTATGCAAAAATGTTAGTAAAAATTCAAAATTAGTATTGCCGCTACATTAAATTTTTGTCGCGCGAATTAGATTTGCCCTTTCTCGACCGACTGCCCCTGCCGCCCTCGTTTCCTTCCGGCACCCTTGGTATCCAGTGTTCTATGCTGGGGCAACTGAAAGACCCCTGGGCATCCTTGAATTAATAGGGTATGTACCAGACTCCCAGTCTTCTCATCTCATCATCATACGGCGATCGCCTGCCTTGATATAGCCCACTAAGGTGCTGCTGAGGCGTAAAACACAATCAAACAAACAAACAAACAAACAAAAGCTTTGTGATTATTACTTTTAGATGTTAAAAGAGGGCCCAGACCTGAATTTATTGTGTAACACATTCAAGTTCTGACCTGAATTAGACATCATTTACCATTGGGAAACCGGCAGCTAATCGACAAACCAGTATGTTAACTTAGAGCCAGGACCCAATTGAGTTGTACACAAATAGTAACCGGTCAATTTATAGTCCATTTGAAAATGTTGATGAAATAGTGTATGTATTTGCAAAGAATGTGTGCTAAACCCTCAAACTTGGCGCAACTATTACTTGCTTTCAGTTACATCCACATTCAAATCCACCATGGGTACATTGTATATTCAAGGAATGATTTTACTTACTCTTTTAAAATAGGCTGATCTCCCCAAGAGAATGTTGCACCTTCAGTTTTAATGGAGGTGTCTGAAATTAAATGAATTGGTCATTAAGGCATCTTCCAAAAACTAGCTGGAAAACATGTAAAATTTCAAAAGACTGTTATAAAATTCACAACTTATCCACAGCTTACCTGGCATAAAATCATGGCTAATAGAATCAGGATCAACTTCAGGTAATAGCAGAAATTCTCTCACCCTTTTCATTGAGACAAACCCCTGGAAAATAAGAATATATAGCAATGTATACTGTAAAATTATTCATTTATATTTGCCCACTCATGCTAAAATTTGAAACATTACATTGTACCGCACCAATGTTGAATGAAGCTTTATATGTTTCTTTATGGAAATACACAAATAAAAATTTTTTAGATAAAAGAGCAAAAATATTGATTGTTTCAAGACATACAGTGTACTAGGAAGTAAAGCTCCACAGTTGTACTGTTTCATTGGTATGGTTATCATTTTCCTACTGTTTTCACAATAGAAGTATAAAAAATGATATCAACTGGCAATGAGTTCAAAAGTAAAAGGGTTATTCCTCAAACTCCCCATCACTCAGCAGTCAATGTTTTCCTCCCCTCTCTTTCTTACCTGAGAAACGGTCATGACGCACATCGGAATCATAAAGGCAGGAACGTTCATCATATTTATGGCAGACAGAGAAACGAAGGTGATCTGAGGGGTGAGGATGTTTTGGTCAGAAATTGACACAAAGGTTACAAAGCAGAGGACAGCAATCTGGAAAAAATCAAAAGAATAATTTTAGATATTTTTTCTAATAATGCAACAATTATGGCTTCTTGTATGATGGAAAATAAAATATAATATGGGTAGTACCATCATAGTGTAATAGACCTACATCGCACCTAGTCATCGAATGGTGTTATGTTACCCATTGTTCCATAATATACTTGTCTCAGGTTAATTAAATTGATAAAATATCCAAACTTACGTTAGTCCGTTCTGCACTGATGCAAGATCAATACTCTGCAATGAGCAAGAAATAAGCACCGTAGGTGTCTTTTGGGGGGGGGGAGTACTGGGTAGTACTTCATTTACCACTGGGACATTCTGCCCAAATTTTTCATCCCTTTGTTCGAATTAGATTTCAAGTTTTTGAATTTTTAGGAGGTCAACTGCTTTCTTCGCCCATGATTAGCGCATTTGCAAAATTTTCTGTTAGGCCACACATAATTGATTCTTAGCTTCGCGGACCCGCCGACACAATAGATTTCCTGCCGATGGAAAAAGAAAATTTATTTTCACCTTTTTTTTTGTCCTACCGACCGACCCTAGAAAAAGTGCCCTGAGAGGATCCGAGAAGCTAAAGATCAATTATGTGTGGCCTTAGGGGCAGTTTAAAAAATGATACTGAAAACAGAAAACCATTTGCACTCTTACCAATGCTCCAGCAGAGAAGATAATAACGTTGTTGATTGAACTGAGGATTGCAATTCTGCGCAATAGTTTCATCTCCTTCTTCCTGATGGAGAATATGCGTTCTTGAAAATACGGCTCCCATGCATACAATTTAAGCACCTGAAACAACATTTCAGCCATCATTAGAATTAATATTATTTCAAATATTCACAAGAAATATTTGGAAAAATGATGAGGTAAACTAGTAGTTAGATTAAGATACATATCTAGAGATTGGCCTATTTCTTCAAGATAACTGAGAAACCAGTGTGGCTGGATTGGAGCAAAGAGGAGGAAACAAGCTATGTTGTTCAAGATTTCCTTGCACAGAAATAAGGCACAGGTCAACTCTTAAGTAAAGAAAGTGAGATATACAATTACCTTGATGCCAGTCAGCACTTGATTTGTGAGTTTAATTCTTTCATCTTTTAACAACATCTGCGCATGCTGGAATGATGTAAGAAAAATTTCATTAACAAAACTTTAATCAAACAAATACTAACATAGAAAGTTATCAGACAACACTCAATTTGTTCAGCGATGCAGAAAATAAACACTGATCAGCCTGAAGCGTAAAGTTTTACTGAAGTTCTTGGGTGTGATTTTAATATTAGATGGTGGAGAACCCAATAAAATGCTGAAACATTTTTGAGAGGCAGATATACAACCATATATCAAATGTCAACTCTATAGTACATTGGCCGATCCAGACAAGGCAATCTTTGAAGGCAGGCATGTTTCGACATTCACAGGCACGAGTCATCACATTACTTTCCTTCAAATAGCTACGTCTCAACCGAATGGTTTAGTGGCGGTTGGTCTGCCAATGGTCTGAGCTGCATTGTAGGGAAAACTGAGAGATTTTCGTGAATAGAACTGGATCTAAATAATAGTGCTTTTTGGTGAAAACGATTTAAAAGGCTCAGTTTCTGAACTACATTGTGGGTGAAGTAAAGCTAGGACCTTTTAACAAAAGACCAGTGTCCAAATGGTCAATTGGTCATTATATCAAAATATTTTACAATATGGAAAAAGTAAATGCCAAACAGCTACTAACATAATAACGCTTACAAACCTGTGCATTTTTTATCAAGTGGCCAATGTATACTGAATTAAGTGGGACCACCAACAGCAGGACAACGAAGCCAACCACACTGGCAACACCGATCTTACTCCAGAGGATGGCAAAGGCCACACCCATTTCAATAGGGCTAACCAGTGCATAGTGGGTCCCATTGAAACAACTTTGAATCTTCTGTGCATCAACGGACATCAGGTTGACCACAGCGCCCCCTGAACATTCTTTCCTGGCTGTACAAGATAAGCGCAACATCTGCAAAACAAAGACGGATTGATGACAGATTACAATGGTAAAGTACATTAACTTATCGTCAAATGATAATTTTGAAATAAATGCTTATAATATAAAATAAATGTGTGGATCTAATGGTCACTTGATGTCTGAAAAACTTTGAAAAACAGCGCTGCTTTATGGCAAAAATAGGCTGATGAAACATAACGTGCACAAGGCACTTTAAAGCGGACCTCGTGGTGTGCAGTGAGAATGTGGCATTAAATTGTAAATATGCTGAGGGCTATTCCATTTAAAACTCTGGGGGGGGGTGGTCGGGTTGATTTTTTTTTCGTAAGATGGATGGGGGGGCCGGCAAAAATTCACTTTAGATGTATGTAGGGATGCCAAAGAAATCGATTTAGATGGAGGAGGGGTACATGTAAAAGATTTTGCTTTTTGTGGATTGTGACCGTGGATGGGGGGGGGGGGTACCGAAAAAATTCACTTTAGATGCATGTAGGGGGGGCTCTGACCCCCTCCTACACTAATAAATAAATAATTGGTACATACATGCTACAAGAAATTACATAAACCATCATTTCAGACGAATTTTGCACCATCGTGTCCATGTTTTTGCTTGATCGCTGGTAGTAGTAGTAGTTTATTGTTTTCCCTGGATTCCGGACGTCGCTTCTTGTCTCAGTGGAGAGCTCTACCCTCCTGCACAGTGAGTACTGGACAGGTGCTGGATGATGGATGGATGATTGGGGCTTTATGTCCTGCATTTAAGCACTAGCTAGGCTAATAATTTTCCATTTTGGCTACTTCAGAGCTCTGTCAAGTGCATGGCAATGCTATAGGTGACAATTTTAAATAGTTTCAGCAATTCACAAGAGAGTTTTCAGAAACTTCTAAGTGGGAAGGTTACCTCATTTGGCAGTGCACTGGGCTACAAATCACTGAGTCTCCGGGTTTGATTCTCCGGGTTTGATTCCCTGGGTTTGATTCCCCGGGTGTGATTCCCCGGGTTTGATTCCCCGGGTTTGATTCCCCGGGTTTGATTCCCTGGGTTTGATTCCCCGGGTTTGATTCCCCGGGTTTGATTCCCCGGGTTTGATTCCCTGGGTTTGATTCCCGCTCTGCATGCCCAGTCACCTGGACCTATGTTGACAGCAGTTTCAATCAACCTTCACCTCATTAATTGCTGTGTCCTGTCCCTATTAGCCTACCAAGTGCATAGATACAGAACATAAAGCCAGGGGCGGACTGGCCTATGTGGCAGAGTGGCAGCTGCCACGGGCCCACCCACTGAGGGGGGCCCATGCAAGATAGCAAAAAATTAAAATTTCAAGAAAAAAAGAAAAAGCAAACATGTCTATGATTATGGGATGCAACAATTTAATTAGCCGAATAGAACAAAGCCCTCTTACATGGGGCCCCCACCTTTATAACTCTTCACCAAGTTATGTGTGCAATAGCATTTTGCTTTTCTATTTTTAAATAATGCCAATAGTAGGGGCTTACCAGGGGCCTTTTGAATTTTTTTGCCACGGGCCCGAAATGGCGCCAGTCCGTCCCTGCATAAAGCCCTAATCAGTAATCACCCGTCCAAGAGATTTGAAGTTCAGATTTCCAAGAATTGACCTACAATTCATCTGTTTTTCATAGATTTTGTATGTTATGGGTCAACAACAAATTTCCATGGGTGATGTGCAGCTATCTGCAGGAATTCACTGTACAATATACAGGCTAGGCCCATGTGCAAAATTTTGAAATTCTGAAATTTTGGCTATTAGTCCTAAATTTCATTAAGTGAGAACTGACTGGCTATATTATGCAATTGGTGGTGGCTGGCTAGGCAAAATTTCGGTGGCTTAGCCCGCAATCGGCAGCGGTGCAAGGGTCTACTTCCGTCACATCACAGAGAGGCCTCCGTCATATCAGGGAGAGGCTTCCGTCCTATCACGGAGAGGCCTCTGCCCAAAGAAGCATATATCTGCCTCAGTAAGGAGTCATCAAGACACTACAAAATATAGGCCAAGAAAAATGGAAAAACTAAGTCCCTTCTAAAAATAAGTATTAATTTCAAGAATTTAGGAGGATTTGACTTCCTCCTCCATCACATCACGGAGAACTGCCTCCGCCTCCATCATATCACAGAGAGCCTTTTAGAAAATAAGGAATAAATTCAAGAATTTTGGAAAGTCTCGCTTCACCTCCGTCATATCACAGAGAACAAACGGTAAACCATGCTTGAGTCAGAGTAAAATAGACTGCACTAATCAGTCCGAGTTAAGAGATTATCTAGCTGTCAGGCCTAGACACAGAACTCTTAGTTAAATATAAAGCAAGTTTTCCAATGACCATTGTCCGAGATAGGCGAAGACCCAACTTTAATATGCAAATCCTCATTGCCGTGTCCTTCCCCTGCTAATTAGCCCACCAAGTGCAAAAATACAGGACGTGATAGGCTAGGATCTGAAGTTGACATGTCATGCAGTGCAGCCAAAGACATATTCAACACATTGATGGAGATTCTTTCAAAATCCATACATATATGTAGAGTTGAGATTTTTTTTTTCTTTCGGTCTTAAAATAAAAAAAATTCAGATGTATGTAGGGTTGAGATTTTTTTTTTGGGGGTAGGGGGTCAAAAAATGTTTGTCACAGGAGGGGGTGCTAAAAAAATTCGGATTTGATGCATGTAGGGTGGGTAAAAAATTCGCATTTGGTGCATGTAGGGTCTCCAAAAATATCGCAGTTGATGCATGGGGGGGTCGAAAAAAATTCACTTTAGATGCATGGGGGGGGGGGTCAAAAATGTAACCTGACCACCCCCCCCCCCCCAGATTTTTAAATGGAATAGCCCTGACAAAAATGAGAAACTTAATTATAGGTCCCCCCCCCCTCCACAGGTCCAAAATTAACATGGGAAAGAAGAATGATTGCTCAACTGCTGCTCAGTGACCCGTGAAATTAGCTGCCTGCTGCAGGGGGACTCCTTACTGGGGAACCCCTTTGGGGAATGCATATATGATGTCATTCATTAGTATAGAATTGGGCTAAATGAATTCCCTTGCCAGGGAGTTTGCTATGGGATTAATATGTACCAAAAGTTGAATGCTTCACGGGGAGGCCCATCACATGATGCATGGTAAATGGCATTAGGATTGAAGAGAGTGGGCAGCAGAAACTTGACCCACAAGTTTTGCAGATAGAATTTCAAACGCATATGCGGCTCCTCTTTGGATAAGAGGTCCGCAAAAAATGTGTGGAAAGGTGTTGGATTGCTTAGTCCCTCCTACCCAAAATTTAAAGATCAGGGAGCGAGTTCAATGTTGTCTACGAGTGTGATACTGACCTTGCGATAAACATTAGTGATGACGATAGTCCTCAATCTCAAGCCAGTGATGGCGCCAATGTAGAATGCCTGGTTGAGAAAGAGAGTGGACACAGAGGTACAGAGGAACATAGCAAAAGCTAAAATGTAACCATGCCAAGCATAGGGGCTGTCCCTTTGCTGAATGAACTGAATAAAATAGCTGAAATAAAAAAGCAAAGGTCAATGAAATAGATGTAGCTTCAGACTACTGTATAAATGGACATAATTACCCAATATAAATTTTCTGGATCACCCCCCCCTCCCGATACATGTATAGCAAGTAAAGAATTGAGTCTCGCTTATTAAAACAGCTTTGAGAGAGAAGTAATTTCAACTCACTCAAGGAGGAATGGATTTGCCACAACGAGAAGAGATTGCATTAGCATCAGAAAAAATCCAGTAGCAAAGTACGCTCCGTAAGTCCGTATAATTGCCACAACAAAAGATGGCTTCCTTCCAGCAGATCCCGTTTTCTTCCTAAGTAAGCAAAAATATACATAAAGAATTTGAAGATTGAATATTAAAATGCTAATCTGGTAATAAAAACATGGGTTCATGACTCTTTTTTTATTTTACAGTTATAAAAATAACCACAAAGCCAGTTTCAAGTTTGCATGTTAAAAATTGCAAAATTAATTCTAATTTCTTACATGAGGCAGCCTGCAATGACAAGCATTGAAAGATATTACAATTATGAATTCCAATTTTCAGTTCCAGCGCTCGACCTAACGCAACCTTTAAAACTTAGTGTGATATATGTACTGATTGGTATTGTCTGATCTTAATTGCAAGTCCTTTACCCTCTTTCATATTGTGTCACATTTTTGGCCCATTCTGCTTCAAATTTTGGCACCACAACTTTTGTTGAATTTTCCGGACTCAGTTCCCAGATGTCAGAGTACTTGAGAGGAGCCTTAAATCCCTTTGCAACAATCCTAAAACAAATAATATTATTACATGACCAATATGCTACAGGGATGCTGATTAGCCAAAATCGGTCACATGACTACATCATAAAAACTCATATTGCATGGTTGGAGTGCAATTTGAGATTTTTTTAAAGAATAAAAAAACAAATTTCCAGCTTTTTTTTCATATTGTTGCATGGTTTGAGTGAAATACGAGTTTTTGGGGGAAAAAAAATCAATTTTCAATTTTTTTTTTTGCCCAAAAATTTTTCCAAAAATATTTTTTAAAGGTTTTTTTTCCCTTCCCCCCCCCCAAAAAAAAGTAGATTTATAAGGAAATTGTGCACTTTTCTTTTCATTTTTCTTCGGTAGATTTATTCTGCAATAACCACTTTATATTGGAAGCATAGCGGTCATGTAATAAAACAAATACGGCACTTATTATAGTGCAATATAAAAATTTATTTGCACGAGGAAACGTGAGTTAAATATGAATTCACTCAAGGTGACCCACCCACAGACGACACATTTGGTTAGGCGAAGTAGAAAAACATCTTACCAGTTGAACCACCAGAAAAAAATACACGACAAAAACGAGGCAGATTCTTGGAGATTTTTACTCTGAAGAAAGAAAAACAACAATTACAGTCCATTGATATTTATATATATATATATATATATATATCACATAGATACATGTGTCATAAATCCATTTAAAAATAAATAATGAAAGGAAATGAATATGCACAAAAGAGAGATAGTAACTACAGCTAAAGAGGATATATATAGGAATGAGAATGTACAAGACTGTAATAATTTACCTAAATGGGAGAGTTCAGAGAAAATTGATCTCTTGGGAAAGTGCATACCTTACTTTCCTGCTCTAGGGGCTGGTAGCTGTTGCCTAGTAGTGGAGAATTCTCATCAGGAACTAGAACTTCTTGCCGCCCCAAAGCAGCAGTATCAGCAACGCAAGTGGCCATAAATTGAACACAGATGAAAACGAACATCACGCATGACGCAGAAAGTTGGAAAACTTCTGCGGAGAACAGGTGCTGTGAAACAAACATTTTGAAGATTAAGTTTATCTTATAATAAGGGATGCTCATGGTCCTTACATTTCGTTGAGAATAGTAGGATAAGGCAAATGTAATGAGTAGCCTCCGGTGGTGTCATGCCAGACCAGAGTACAAGTCAATCTTTTTTCAATTCCTGAAGGTAGTAAATGTTTCAAGCTTAAAGCTTTGCACCTCACGCACGCACTGTCACAAATGAGGTCATTAAACTAACTGATCCAGTTCCCTCATTCTCGCTCTACTCATGAAGCACTGACAATTTCAAAGATAGCATAATTGGAACTCACCTGACTTGAGTAGATATAGTTAACTTGAGATATGAAAATTAAAATTCCGCAAAGAAGACTCGAGAACCAATAGAAAAACAGGACGGATGACGTGTGGCGCCCTCTACGAAATGTCATCAATGTCAGACAAGCAGCTGTACCCTGTAAAAATAGAAAGGATTAAAAAGTTGAAAAAGGAATACATTATTTGATATAGTGGAGAAAAGTGGACTATAGTGACATTCTCTTTAACTAAAAATTTTATACTGCAGATGCAACCAAACTCTGAAGCCCGCAATAGTCAACGAAGCGTACTTACTTGTGTGAAAGCATTGACTGAATGAGCAAAAAAGGAAGCATTTGTCAAATGAAGCTCATCGTATGAAAACCGTAAAATCAATCCATGGAGAAGACAGCTCAAGCTGAGAAGAGACATCGCAATGCACAATATCTGCAAAAGAAAAATAAAATTGAAATTCAGAATTTTGATATGAATTAAAGTTTGCTTGAATTGCAGCAATATGGTAGCTTGTTGTTTTAAGTTATGATAATCTGTCCATTGTCTTAACATTGTCTTAACTTAAAAAATTACAAGGAATGTTAGCTCAAAGGAATAGTACAGGTGATATCACAGTTGAATGACTCGATACATGTATGCGTAAAATTTTTCCTGAATCAATTACACCTATAATATATCAGATTATTATATCTAACAATTTATAAATTTAAATCACAACACTGATATATTTCAATTGTGCAACCATCTCACTAAATCATTTAAGCTGACTGAAAATTTTCAAATTTTTCAGTGTGCAGGGCAACTACATCAGACGCTCATCAGACTGACACGTACACACACGAATTATAACATTTGTCCCATCCTGCAGCAGGACTAAAAATGTCTTTCATCATACTCACAGTTTTGAAATAGCAGAACACACCAATGGAACGCCAAGAGGAATGGATGATTGGTTGATTTCGCATGGATGGATATGAGTGCAGAGTCAATAGGAAGAGAACAGTGGCAGGAATCCATGTCAAGACTGTATCCTGGAAGCAGCTGGTCAAAGATGGCCGCCTCGTGTAAACCGTTAAGTCATTGCTCTGTTAGAAAAGAATAAAAAGGAAATATTGAAAAAATACCATGCAAAGCATGTGAACTCTCGGCTGGGGAAGTAATATACTTTTTTTTTTGGAATTTTTTTTTTTTTTTTTCGGAATTTTTTTTTTGTGGAAACTTTTTTTTCGGAATTTTGGAACAACAGGTTTTTATTGAAGCCAATAAATTATCTTGCAAACTGGGTCTAAAATGTATTTTAACAAGAAAGCAACAGCATTGTGATGTCATCACCAGTGCTGCCACAAGGATGATGTCACAACAGCTCAAACAATGGCATTTTGATGTCATGACTATTGTCTGGTAACGACAGAAGGTTTCTAGGATGCAGAGTGACAGAATTGGCTTATACCCCATAATGTTTACAATACCACATGAAAAAACAGTGGATATATCCCATGTGGTATTGCGTTGTATACTCAATGGTTTGTTGTATACTCAATGGTTTGATCATTGTTGATGATGTCATTGCATTGTTTACCATTGTGACGTCATGGCCATGGTGACATCACAACATTGTGACATCATCAGTTGAGCTGCTATCTGTGCTCTTATTGGCTGAGGCCACTGTTGAGTATTGATCATTTGAGTGAAGTTCAGCTTTTTTGGGGTTACAATATGGGGTATAAATAAGACCAAATGGTTGTATGGTGGTATTTTGAGATGTACTCCCACTCGTGAAGATATCCTGAGTCCTCTGTACCCACTCGTGCTGACGCACTCGTGGGTACAGAGGACTCAGGATATCTTCATCTCGTGGAGTACATCTCAAAATACCACCATACCCATTTGGTCTTATTATAGTAGTAGAAGGACTAGGCATCCGAGATGGCTGAAATACAACCGCACAGAATTGTCGGTAGAAAATAGAAGGGTATGACAAACTTTACAGGTATGGTTGGCAGAATAAAAGAGAAATTGTGAACGAAAGGATCAAGGACAAAAGTGACATCATCGCATTAACTCTTTGGCTATAAATAGCCGAGAGTTTAAAATCATATATTGAGCAAAGCTCGCATATTGTGCCTGAACCTCCCCCCTTTGTCGCCCCCCTCCCCCCATCTGAAAATAATGGTCTACGTTAAAACATACTTATTCACCCCTGCCCCGAAGAGAACCAAGGATGTACCCCTCTCTAGCAGATGTGATTTTTAATTTTTCCTGGATCTGCGCCTGCAGGAATCTACTATTAAAAGGATGAATAAGAATGAATTTACAGGAAAGCAAAATCTGTGGTCAATTAATCATCACATTTGCGTCAAAGTCAAACTTACCCAAAATGCGTTGTACTTGGAGTAATTCCCACACAAAGGCTTCCACCAAATTTCCAAGCCCTTTTCCATCCTGATATCAAATATAAGAAAACATCAACACATTATTTCTCTCATATATTCAGTGCTCTAAAATATTGACCATTATAATTCTGTCCCCTGTTGCAATGTTGTGCAATTTCATTGAAAGAACTACTCCTTATATGCTAGCTTATCAGTTTTTGGTTGTCATGAAGATAAGATATGACCACTTGAGAAGATCTGAAATCACATATCAATAAAAAAAATTCTATTGCTGCAGTAGGCCTATGTCCCCTTAACATTAAAAGATTGTAAACTTGCAAGTTTGTGAAAACTATAGGCTAGTGATGGAAATCGAAAATTTTCGTCAAAGCAGCTCTTGGCAGAAGTTGGCGTCAGCACACCATTCCAAATTTTTAAATGGGAAAAAATTCTGCCACCAGAACCAAAAATACCTGTTTTATCAAGGGAGTCTACCCCTCCCCCCCAATTGCCATCACTGGTGAAAAGTGAGAGTAGGTGGGGAGAGGTGCACAATTTTCTGGAGGGGCACCCATTGCACCACTGAAGAGAGACCGCATCATGACCGCAGACAGGGCCGGATTTACATATGGGCAATATGGGCAATTGCCCGGGGCCCGGAGGATTGGAGGGGCCCGGAAAAATAAAAAAGAGCTGCCGCGCGTGCAACATTGGGGCACTCGCGACCTGGAGCCAAGAGGGCCCGGGCCCCCCTAGGCCACTGTGATGGAAAATAGCATTTGGAAGAAAATATTCATTCAGAGTCATGGGCCCGCAAATGACAAAACTATACCCGGGCCCCCACCCCCCAGACTGCCCTGTCTGGATCAGACACTGGGGCCCCTAACATACAGTACTTAGTATTTCGAAAACTATGCCCTGACAGGCTGGTACCTTTGATAAAGTATTCATGCAATAGCAGCACGACATACATTATATATCCAATTTCACCATGCAGGGAGCCATGCAGGAAGCCCAAAAAATAAATTATTACGGGCCCCTGCAATAGCTTTTCCTAACTTTGCTGGGCCCCATAATTGGGGGCCCTTGGCCTTGTTTAACATACAGGTGAATTTTCAAACTGTGGCGGGGCCCTTCCTGTGTGGCTTCAGAGCCGTCTGAATTTAATTTGATATATGAAACCATCAAACAGAGGCCCATTAAATGAATAATTTTGGGCCACTGGAATCTTTTTTTCAAAAGAACATGCCGGGCCCCACAGAATGCGCAGGCCGATATGGCTATTAATTTTTGAGATACTGCCATTAAGCCAGCCATACAGGCCAGGGGGCTGAGGGGCCTGCCCATAACATTAATGATTGTGGGTCGTACAGAGCAGTGTATGTAATATTCAGCAAAATTTTCCCACAGCAGGGGCCCCATAAATAATGCCAATTGCAATTGTGAAGGTTCTTATGCTTTGTTTCGCCCTCAGTTTACTTAACTGCGATTTAGGTCCTCAATGAGGAACAGCACTCAGATTACAAAATAAAAGTATGTTAATAACAACAGTCACCAAAAAAAAAACACAAATAAAAACAGAAGAGAAAGCACAAAATCAGGATAATTAATAAATAAAAATTAACAAATTCCATCATTCTAAAACTGCTCTCAACAGAATTTGTTAACATTATTAAAATTGTCTAATGAAGACTTACAGCTGTCGACAATTCCATTGCTGGTTGGGGGTTAACTGCAAATAGTTTTACAGTAGAAATTGTCAATGCACAACATGGAAAAGAAAATATGTTTGCTTAACATATTGCTTTAACTCTGTCAGCTAGACCAACATAATTTATCTTTATTTTAAAGTGGATACTTGGGGAATTGGGCACCCTGTTTTAGGTTTAGGTTAAGCCAGCAGGTAGCTATTCAAAGACAAAGCTGATTGCACTGTTCAAAATATGATTTGAAAGTATTTAATTCTTGATATTAGCCATAGACATGAACTGCTATCTGATTAAAGTATAATTTGATTTTCGCTTTTGCTCTGTATTTCTCATTTATTACCAATTAGTGTGTATACCGCCTGGCTCTGTGCTTTAACATCTAGCTTCAGTCAGCAAATTTCAAGCTACTGGGTCCAGCTATCAATCTCTTAAATATTATGCTAAAACAGTACTGATGACTAACTGTAGTAAATTACTGAATTGGTAAAATGGTGATTATTTCTTGTTTTTGATTCTTTAGAATTACTCATGTCACAGACTCAAAGTCATGTGTAATTTTACAAATAGGATGTCTTCATCTCAGTTTTTGTAGTACCTCAAATTTTCCAGCCTCCTGTGATCTAGTTCAATTGATGACTTGCAACTTTTAAAGAGTGTAAATTACAAAAGAGAATCACAAGTGCTTACATTCAGCTATTTGAAGACCGCAATGCATGATGTCACAATAGGCACCATCTTTCCCATTGAAATGAACTGTCAATTTGTCACTGGCTAACTTGTGACTTCATGGTTAGCGCTGAGTGGTAGATTCACTCACAGGCTTTTCTGATAAATGACAAAAATACCGTGCAAGCACGTAAACAACTCGGTTGCAAAGTGCGATAGACAATATCATGGCATGGCAAGGAGTGCAATACACATGAAGTAAAGACATCACCAAAAGTCCCAGAATGCACTTTAATTTGTGCGATTTACCCTGAAACCATTATAAAATGTGCTGGCAGTTGTTGTTCATGACGGCCAAGAATTTTGTTCACTTGGGACCATGAATGGAGTGGAGAAAGTATGAAGGTTTTGTAGACTTGTTAAAATTGACCAGGATGCGTTGTGTCTTGTAACAACTCATTGAATGATTCATTTGGTACATAGGTCCATGGATGGAGAATTGCACATCTATGCATCACCTGTGCTCCGTTACTTCAAAGGAGGCTGAATACTTCCCATTTGAACTGTTTAAAGTGTTTTTGCAAACAATAATAATGCACTGCTCTTTTTTATTGTCTGTGATAATTCTTTTTCCTGACTTGTTTTAAACAATGGGCCTTCTACAAAACACACTGCACCATGCACCCTCTTATCTCAGTGTTGACAGGTCATGCATTAACAGGATTTGATGGGTATTTTTACCCAACTCTCCAACACATGTGGCATGTCACTGGCACCTCAGATTGACAATTTATTGGTTTGTTTTCCCACATCATGACACATGACAGTTAAGCACGTGCACTGTGAAGGATTTGCTGTAAAAACTTACTTGTTCTTGTTTACTGTGACAGTTCACATTGCCTAAGGTGGAGATCCACACGTGCGTCCGTGTGTCCGTCCGTCCATGTGTCTAGCTGTGTGTCCGTCCGTGCGTCCGTGTGTCCGTCCATCCGTGTGTCCGTCCGTCCGTGTGTCCGTACGTCCGTGTGTCCGTCCGTCCGTCCGTGTGTCCGTCCGTACGTGTGTCCGTCCGTCCGTGTGGCCGTGTAGCTGTTCGGCCGTCCGTGTGTCCGTACGTCCGTGTGTCCGTCCGTCCGTCCATCCTTCTGTCCGTGTGTCCGTCCGTGTGTCCGTCCGTGTGGTCGTCCGTGTGTCCGTCCGTCCGTCCATGTGTCCGTCCGTCCATGTGTCCGTCCGTGTGTCCGTACGTCCGTGTGTCCGTACGTCCGTGTGTCCGTACGTCCGTCTGTCGGTGCGTCCTTCTGTCGGTGCGTCCTTCTGTCGGTGCGTCCTTCTGTCGGTGCGTCCGTGTCGGTGCGTCCGTGTCGGTGCGTCCGTGTCGGTGCGTCCGTGTCGGTGCGTCCGTGTCGGTGCGTCCGTGTCGGTGCGTCCGTGTCGGTGCGTCCGTGTCGGTGCGTCCGTGTCGGTGCGTCCGCGGTGCGTCCGTGTCGGTGCGTCCGTCCGTGTGTCCGCCGTGTGTCCGTCCGTCCGTGTGTAAGTGTGTCCGTCCGTCCGTGTGTCCGTCCGTCCGTGTGTCCGTCCGTCCGTCTTCAATTTCATCACTATTTTGGAGCATGTAGAAGAAATATATAATTCCAGTAATTTTTGACAGTGTACATGAGATTCTTGGTAGCAATAACTTGGAGAACACATGTTAAAAACATTTATTTCAAAGCATCGTTTCGTGTGGATTTCAGAAATGCACATGACTGAACTTCTGTCATTCCCGAAGTTAGGCAGAAATAAAGCAACATGTGTAGTTTGACAGCAGCAGGTGCGACATGCGATGAGTTGTGCTAGGACAAAGAGTGTATGCAGCCGTGTGGGCAAATGCAAGTTTTGGCCATGCGCCAATGCAATACAGCGAGTTCCTCGTTGTAATAATGGGATATCACCTCACTTACTGGATTATGAGTTGTTAGAAAAACAGAGCAAGTATGGCAAAATGAGTCAATAAGTCATTATGCCCTCATATGGAAAATTTTGGCCATATCTGTAAGCACATGTAATTCCACTGCTGTAAGTCACTGAAGTTAGTTCAGTCAGGTAATGAAAGTCTTTCAAGACAAGGCACCAAACACTCAAGTCAAGTCATGATGCCAGAACTCAATGACTCTGGGCTTTATCTATAGGAGTCTTCATCGCACTCTGAGAATGGTGACAGGACGCTACAGTTTGGGGGGGGGGGGAGAATGTCGTAAGTGCCCGGGGCCTCATCATATCTAAATCCGGCCCTGACCGCAGAAGGGGTGGCCTTATGACACCCGGGGACCACTGTAATCTCAAATTCGATAGCTTTCGGTGTAATACATATATGTATACCTGCCTTGTATCTATCAATCTCTCTATTTATCTATTAAATACTTGTGATTATAGACCCTAAAAACATGTGCATAATTATGATGCACTTATCTCTACTGGGATTGAAACATTTATAGGACGATTTAAGTCAATGAAGCCAGACACCTTAAGTTCTAGAATTAGCACAAAATTTCATTAAAGTTTCCCAGTAGGGTTTTTTTGGGGGTTAATACAAGTTGTTTTCATGAAAATAATCCATTTGACATAGTCAACACAACTCTTCAAAGTTGAACAAAATTTTATTTTTGACATATTTAAATGTATGTTTTTCTTGCATAGCAAAATATCGGGTTGTAACCTCGCTTTTTTAATTTCATGAATTGATCAAGCTGTGAGCAAACATCATGCAGTGTTTTTTGTTGTTGTTTTTTTTCAGAAAAGTTGAAAGAGCAGATTTTTTTAAATTCCATTGTAAAAAGGTGTTGTTTTTTATGGACATTTTTAGAATGTCATTATTTGCATGGAAACCTATCTATTGTTTTTGTTTCTGGATAGCGGCGGACTCAAATAAAAAGTAACAGAAGTATAAAAGAAATCTGACGGGAGGATTTTTTTAATGACCACCTGCAGCCCAAGCTTGTTGTTAATGAGATGTCAAAAAATCTGGAGCTAATCATTCCTCTTGTTTTTCAAGTAAAGAACCTTTCAAAATGTTGTTGGATTTCTCAATCCACAACCTCAACCAAGCTATTCAACTCAAATTACCAAGTACTACAAACTGGAGTTATAACCACAACTCATCTTTTTTCAAGTAAAGAACTTTTCAAAAGTTTTCAGATTACTCAATCCGTAACCTCAACCAACTATTCTAATCATCATGTTCACAAAGAATGAAACTATTTCCAAGAAGACAGTAATAGTTATGAACCATCCAAAAATTAATGTCATTGGATTGCACTCTACCTTAACAAAGCTATTTATCTTGTTCCCCAGACCAAAGAGAGGCACATTTGAGGCATAGAAATTTTTCAGAGGTACATTTGAGGCATGTTTGAGGCATACTTGAGGCACATTTGAGGCATAGTCTACCAAGTGCAGTGTGCCTCAAATGTGCCTCTAATGTTAATAATGTGCCTCATCTATGCCTCCCTGCATAATGATATGCCTCAAGCATGCCTCCCTGACTTACAAGAAAAGCATTACCTGCATCTATGCCTCAAATGTGCCTCAAACTTGACTCTGTTTTTCTACCCTGTGCCTCAAATATGCCTCTCCAACATAGCCAAATTTTTGTGTGGCCTGAATTCCCCCTTACGCCTCAAACATGCCTCTCCTGTAGATTATACTGGGGTGTCTCCTTGTGGTGACCTAAATTTTCATTGAAAAGGGAAACCCCAACTAGGGAGCATGGTGCCAATGTTGTAAATCACATTTTTACTTATACTTCGCTGTATTTGTCATACTTATAAATATGCAAGTTGTAGTTTTTATTGTAAATTTAAGGTGTTCTGAACAATTAGTTCAATTTATTTGGTTGTGTTGCTGTGTTGCTGATGTAACTCTTAGAATTTTGTGTTTTGCTCAACAGACTACATTATCACTCAAATGACAACATGCTCTTTTGTTAGAAGTCGAATAACAATATCCTTAATTTGACAAATAATCCTGAATGCATGTCAGATTGAGTGTGCCACCCATTTGGCATTTACATCAAAAGGTCATAGGCAAAGGATTTCAAATTTTAAGACAAAGTGGAACAAAGTAACATTAATCATAATCCCAAATATTGCAGGTTTCTTTGCAATATTAAAGAAGATATTGGCAAATCTTTGATTGAATTTAAGCCACATCAGCAGCATCTTTGCTCTGACCACTCAAGCATGAAGCTTCTGGTCACATGACCTGTGACATCACTGTTACTGTACTCCTGCCTCAGACTGCAGTTCAATGAATGTTTTCCTATCTTGTCCAGTCAATATTGCAAAATATAACAGCACTTTTTAGTACTTTTTTTTTCAATGAAGTTATGAAGTGACTTATAATGTTTTTCGGAAGTGATCTACATTACTTAGCAGGGTATTTACTAGTTTAGTTCTGTCACATTAACCACACAAAATATTTGTTATTGAATTATAGAAATTAATACATCAATAAATTGGATTGAATTGATCATTTATACATCTATCTATACTATTCTATAGACCTATTCATCTCTGTAGGTCTATTCATCTATCTCTTTTGAAGTGTTTTTGTTAAAATTTTTCTTTCAATGAGCTCATTGCTCATCAAAGACAAAGACTTTCACAAAGGTGATTTTAGACTTTTTATACTGTTCTATAGAAAAGGCCACATCATAGTATTTCGTAATTATGATATTGACCTGCAGATATGAATATTGACTATTTTGCATATATTATATAAGTTAAATTTAAATATTAGAACCATGGTCTTCTTATCAATTGATGTGGGCCTTTGTGGGGGTTCTATTGTGGTTATGTAATCACAATTCCTTTGTAATCATAACCAGTTATAAATAATTGCCCCTAGATACCCCATTCCTGACTCAATATCCAATGTATATTATAACTGTATACACTTGTATATATTGTGATAATATCAGCACTCACAAATTATACAAAAGGAATAACAAGTTAGCTGAGCATGTCCACAGATATTAAAAATATATGTATGACAGATTTTAACTTAGTGAGTGTAATTTCTGGGTTGTATTCCCTGTTCATAGGTAATAGTAGGAAAATGTGTTTGCAATACACATATATCAAGTCTAAAATTGTTTTAATTGATGGTTTGATGTATCAGTCTTATATCTTTAAACATGACAGAAAAATATTCTAGCACCCTTTAGGCCTTTTTTTTCTTATTTATACATCATTTCAGGCAATATTTCTTAAATTAAATTGAATAAGATTTAAAAAAACATCACTTTTGATAAAGTTTACATATATGTCTAATATTCAATGTCTGTAGAATCATTACAATAGCCATTCTGCCAGAATGGCTATTGTAATGGTTAATTTTCTTTCATAATATAACATGTGCAGCAATCATCTTTTAGAAATAGTAAAGTAGTTTTAAAATCCCAATCCAAGAAAAAAAAGAATCATAATAACTTACTGTCAACTTGTTTAATCCATCAAAATAACACTAATTCCTATATGTCCACATTTAGTTCATCAGTACTTGTAATGACTTCATGAATATAATTTACATCAAGGTCACTAAGTTTATTTAGTAGTTCTGCTTTTGTACCAAGTCTTTCCTTTGTTTGAGATAGAAGCACTATTTGAAAATTCAAATATTTGGCTCACTTCCTTAACTGTCAATGTGCCTCATTCATGCCTCAGACATGCCTCTTCTGTACCTCCATGCGGAGGTACAGAAGAGGTACTATTAAAATATTTGGAACGCCTCAAATACGCCTCATTTATGCCTCAAATGTACCTCCACTTACATGATGAGCCTACGCCTCAAATACGCCTCAGTTATGCCTCAAACGTACCTCTTATGTGACTCAAATATGCCTCTTCATTTGCATATGAGGCACATTTGAGGCACATCATTAACATATCTAGAGGTATATTTGAGGCATTATTAAAATTTTTGGAACGCCTCAAATACGCCTCCTATATGCCTCAATTTATGTACCTCGAAAATGCCTCATATATGCCTCTTGCATATTTAATGAGGAGTTTGATATGCCTCCTTTACACCTCCTGTGATCTCAGCTTATGCCTCTACCTACTCCATGGTATGCCTCAAATATGCCTATTCAGTGCCTCAAATGTGCCTCTCTTTGGTCTGGGATCATCAGGAGTGAAACAATTTCCAAGTAGACAATCCTGAGTTGACCATTACTTCTTTTAATATGCATTCAGATTTCTCGATGCACGACCTCACCAAGCCAATCACTTCATTTATCAGGAACAAAGCAATTCCAAAGAAAACAATCTTGAGTTAACCATCACCCAGCTTTTTTCATGTAAAGAACCTTTCGAAATGTCTTCAAATTGCACAATCCACAAAATAAACAAAGCTAAATCTTGACCTTTTCATCAAGAATGAGACAAAAATTTCTATGAACAACAATCTGGAGTTAACCATTTCTCCTCTTTTTCCAAGTAAAGAACCTTTCAAAATGGTAAAGAATTGAGAATCCACAATGTCAACCAACCTATTTATCTTGACCTTTTCCTCAAGAATGAAACAATTCCTCAGAACCACAATCTGGAGTTAACTATTACTTCCCTTTTCCAAGTAAAGAACCTTTCATAAGCTTTCAGATAACTCAATCCGTAACCTCATTCCTCAACCAAGTCTTTTATTCATCTTGTTGATCAAAAATGCAACTTTCCAAGAAGACAATATGCAGTTAACCATTACTAAGTCTTCTCTCTTATTTTTAAGAAAAGAAACTTTCAAAATGTTTTCAAATTTCTCGATGCACAACCTCACGAAGCCAAACATTTTGCTATAACGCTATTGACAAAGATAATGTAACAATCTGGATTGAGTAAAGAACCTTCCAAAATTTCATCGGATTGCGCACTCTAAAAAATGTCGGGACAAAATTGGTTTTTTAGATTCAAAATGGTTTTTTGAAAAACCAAATTTCAATGCAAAAACCAACATGGATTTTTTTTTAAATTTTTTAGAGTGCGCAATGATTGCAATCCACAGCCTCAACCAAGCTAACCACCTTTTCATCATTGATTGATGGATGAATGAGTGGGGCTTTACTGCTAATTTTTGAGTAGATTCTCTGGGTAATTTTTTGTTTTCGAAAAATTCTTTTTTTTTGGGCGGATTTTCTTTTTTTTCTAAATTAATTTTTTTTTACAGCTCTAGCAATTGATCTGAAGAAATCAGTTGTTTTTTTCTCAGTGCCAGAGTGGACCTATGATGTCATAGGTGGATAAACCATTGCCAACCACTAGAGGATATGCAAAATTGGTGCAATCAATGATGCCATAGGTCAAACTGGCCAATAGTATCCGTTGTAGACAGTTTCATCATAGCCTTGCTGTTGCATCACTGCCAGAGCGGCCAATAATATCACAACAACTCAGGTGCAAGGTTGGACTACTCCTTGGGAGGGGGGACTCCGCTCAAAAGCTGTCAATTGATCCTTATGTCTCCATATTAACTCCTGTGACCTATGGTAACCAATAAAACAATATAGGATTAAAGTAATTGTTGGTAATTTTACACTGAAAGGAGCGGCCAACAAAACTGCAAACGTTAAACAAAATGCTTAACTTGACAGCTCCATAACTAATCCAATTGAGATCAGAAGCATGTTGGTGAAATACTGTGATTAATTTCCAGTTATCGTCTTAACCATGCTTGGTTGAATTTCAGGCACTTTTGGTATCACCAAATAATAAACAATCCCCCCTCCCACTTAACACCTGAGTTTTTGCATTGGTATCATTGGCTCATCTGGCCATGACATAATTGCAAGGCTATGATGAAGTTGTCTACATGAAATGCTATTGGCCAGTTTGACCTATGACACCATAGCTTGCACCAAATTTGTATAGGTTCCAATGGAGTCTCCAGCTTTGACATCATAGGTCCACACTATGAAAAAAATGTATTTCTTCAGAGCAATTGCGAGAGCTGTAAATTCTTTTTTTCAGGAAATTTTTTTTTGGTGAATTTTTTTTTTTTTTGGATTTTTTTTTAACAAGAGGCAGAAAATAATTTTAGAAGAAGAAGGTAGTCACACGTGATGAGAAAAAAGTGCCAGGATCATATTATGGGATGTCTGAATCACTTTTTTTGATTGAACCATCTGGTTCACTCCTCGCATGTTTGCCATAAGATAAAGGATGAGACACCTCCATCTGCTCGGTGAGCCGGTGGCTCTGTCCCATCTATAAACTTATTCAGCTATGGGCCTATACTGTCTATACAGTGGCGTATTTAGGGGGGGCATTGTCCCCCCCCCCCCCGACCCAAAATTATGGATGAGATAGGAAAAGCTGCGGAGCGCTCCATATTCACCCAATGTAATGGCCCTCAGTGGTCGAAATAGGCGATGTTATTTTGGGGGGTCTCAGAGTTGCAAGGTCCGAAGGAAAGAAACCCTTTTAATCGAGATCGGCGGGCCGTCATCGGGCCACCAGAAGCCGAAGAGCTTCAAATGCTCTAAAAGTGAATTTTGTTTCTATTTCTATTTCCCTATTCTACCTATGAAATTCTATGCACCCACTTCATCAGGACTATAATGATAACTGACAGAGAAGTTTGGAAAAACCAGCATTTATAGAAATTGAGTAATTGAGCAGCATAGGTCCTGCCTTCAGCCAGCCGTCAATCCAGCACAACACCTACCGCAATAGGTGAGAGATTCTCACCTAAAAAGCCGTTAAGTCAAAGGAGAAGATCAATACAGATGTTCAGTTTCACTGAATATACTTTTACAAGTTTCAGCCAGTGAATAATTTGACCAGTCTTCTCTCAAAGCACGATAAAAAGTCTAATCTGTCTTATCATCTGACATACTACAAGGGTCCCAGATTATGGTTTTATTTGTCCAGAAAGTTATCTCGTCATGGAATGCAAATCCAAGGGTGCCAGAAGGAAACGAGGGCGACAGGGGCAGTCGGTCGAGAAAGGGCAAATCTAATTCACGCAGGGTTGGAAAAAACCCGGGTAAAATTAATTTTGCCCAGCCCGGTGGGTATAACCTGGGTTTAACCCGGGTTTAATAGGTTTAACCCGGGTAAAAGTGGGTTTTATTGGGTAAAATCGATTTATCTGTATCAACAGCCTTATTCAAGATCACAATTTTACCAAAGTTACTGACAAGGTAATTTCTAAGTATTGGCAACTGGATTTAGCTAGTACCTGCATGGGTTGGTATGGCAAGTGCAGTCCTCCAGGCAATTTCTTGGCACTAACTAGGGCTATATCTGCAGTCAGCATGTTCAGCTAATTGTTCCGATTTACAGTATTTGTGAAATCGTCTACAAAACTAACTGAAGCAACGTAACTCAGGTCCTTAAACAGAGCAGGTAGAAAATCTAAGCTACTCAACAACCTTGAGTTCAATTCGGATTTGGTCAGTTAGGAAGATCTGACCATGCCGATCTCACCTTTGGAGTTCTATTCTTTACTCCTGACCAATTCACCAAGGAGAGAACATCTCACTTTATTCTTGAATTTAGTTTCATGTTTATGAAATGCATGCTGCAAATATGTACAGTAGTTCCTTATCAGGATACAAGAGCATTCTTTTAGTGGCATGAATTACCAATGTTCTTTTGAGTCTTGTCTCCCAAGTTGAGATAAGTGGGTCACTTTATATTTCACCTCTTCGCCAAGGCCAAATACTTTTTTTAATTGTTGGATAAGACTAGGTTTCATTGGATCTCTCAGCAGCTACTAAATGTGCTTCCTTATACTGATAAAATCACTGCTGATCATGTAAATTTAAAATGTAATGAACATTGCTGCTCCCTTTTACATGTACCGGTATCTAAATAGCGACTGAAAGATCCCACACATTTTATTCATCAATCCTCATAATTGACAAGAACTACCCTGAGGGCTGCACTGACATTACCTACCTACTTACCAGTGTTACCAGCCTGTACCCACTACCCACCATACCAGTTCAGGTTTTAACATGATTGATCTCTCTAATTCTGACATTTTAAATTACTTTTGATAGGCAAATTACTAGTTTTACCCAGGTTTTACCCATTTCTGGGTAAAAGTCAATTTTGCCCAGCCCGGGTTTAATACGGGTTTAACCCGGGTTAAACCCGGGGGGTGGGTTTTATTTGCCAACCCTGAATTCACGTGACAAAAATTTAATGTAGCGGCAATAGTAATTTTGAATTTTTACTTATAAATTTTTGCATAACTTCACCGTAAATTAAGGCCTTATGATGGTTTTTCTTTTGAGATAAAAAGGGCAACCTTGGCCCCCATGCCCCTCCTGGCCAAGGGCAGGAGGGGCAACTGCCCCCACCCCTGTTCTGGCACCCTTGTTGCAGCAAATCCCTGAACATAACTTCTATATCAACACTGATTTATATAAAATTAATGCAGGCATTGACTGCCAGAGGACCATGCCTGGACTGTAACCACTCAGTCACCTTATAAGTAGTGCGGTAGAGAAATAAAAGCAAGGAACAGGAGCCATCTGAGGAGATTTATGAGCATAAAATCAAAGAACAAAAGCCAACTGAAAAGACAGGCATGATAGGCAGCAGAAACGCAAGCAACAGCAGCAATCTGAGAAATTTAGAGGCACAACGACAAAGAACTAGAGACCACAGAAAATATTTAGCAGCATAGGAAGTGCAGCCGAACAGAAACCATCTGAAGAGAATAAGGAGCATACAAGCATAGGCACTGAACCACAATGGAAGCCAAAGTGGAGATGTCAGCCATGTAACGGAGTTGACCAACTGCAAGCACTTGCCCTAATATAAAAAAAAAATCACTTTTCGTGTACAGCGTATATATCTCAGTTGAATATATATATATTTACTTCTTATACCAATGAATTTGTTCGAGGTAAAATAGCAGCTACCATAACAGCTACATCTGCACAATTCCACAATAATTTAGCCAATAATGATGACAGAGTTTTGTATTCATTCAACTTTTATTTCTTGGAGCAGTAGGCCTTTAGGCCTACTCTGGAGCACGCTAAAATGAGCTATTCGTAATGCATTCCATTATAATAGTATGATGTATGCATTTCAGTTTGTCCTTCAAAAAATACAAGTGCATTTGAACTTCCGAGTATGAATTCACAATTAAACAAACCCTTCAAAAGACTGATACAAATGTTAAAATTTAAACTTGATTTCATTAAAGATTAGGCCTAAAATTAAATCTTCACAAATCTAATACACATATGGATGAACACTTCAAAAATAGGCGAGATCATTTGAACTCTTAAGAAGAGTGACATATGTTTGAAACCTTCCTAAGACTGATATACATTTAAATATGAACTCACATTTTAATGAACTATTTAAAAGAATAACACATAATTATATTTGCATAGAAAGACTTCAATGGACTCGTTAACAGACTGATACACATGATTGCATATGAAGTCAAATGTAAATGAAATATTTTAAAAGCTAATACACATGTCTAATTAAAAACGTACACTTCAATGAACTCTTTTAAAGTGAGCGAGTGAGTTTGTCTTTTACGCAACATCAGCACCGGTGTGGGCTATTTAGAAGCAAGAACTCTTTTTAAAGACTGATACACATGATTGCATATGAAGTTACATAAAATTATGCAAATTAACTCTTTTAAAGACTAATACTCATGTTTGAATAGCAACTTGTACTTCCGTGAACTCTTTTAGAGACTGATGCTGTGATACACATGATACACGTTTCAATAGCAACATACATTAAAGTGAACTCTTTCAAATAGTCACACGCAATGACAAGACGAAATAGTGTTTCAATGAACTCTTCCTAAGTCTGATACACAATTGCATATATGAGTTTCATATAATGAACTCTTCCAATCTGATACAAATTCTTGAAATATAAACCAACATTTAAAATTAACTTTTCACTAGTCTGATACACATAATTGAACTTACATTTAAATGTACTCTTCCCAGGAGTGATACAAATGTTTGATTGGACATTACCAGTAAACTTGACAAAGTGTCATAATGGTGATTTTCAACCTGATATAAGCCTAATGTTAGTCAAAACATGAAATGTGGCATACTTGGTCAACCATGAAATTTAGTTATTTGTGCAAAATGATTCAATCCATTGTCAAATCATAGAAGGTCAAACTGAATCAAATGTTTCAATAAAAAGAAGGGAGAGATGTAATGCTGCAAATATATTTGTCAAGCAAAATGTTCATTGTAGGCACACAAATGTTTTTGCTGTCTTTCTGTCCAAACTTTTTCCAAGGAGTAGAACATAATATTATTCAGTATTGGAATTCTTCACATGTGCTTACCACATTGCCCTTTTTGACAGAATGTTTTCCCCACAAGTAGAACATCCACATGGCTTCTCTCATGTATGAATTTTCATGTGCTGGGCAAGAGCTGCTTTTCCCTGGAATCTTTGCCCACAAAAATAACATTCACAAGACCTATCCTCATTGTGCATCTTCATGTGTGCATCAAGCTCTCCTTGCTGACTGAACTTCTCCCCGCAAACAGAGCAACCATATGGCGTC
This sequence comes from Platynereis dumerilii, assembly GCA_026936325.1. Classification (NCBI taxonomy): domain Eukaryota; kingdom Metazoa; phylum Annelida; class Polychaeta; order Phyllodocida; family Nereididae; genus Platynereis; species Platynereis dumerilii. Next base: position 1,171,255 of record JAPTHN010000088.1, on the reverse strand, counting down.
TCTCCGATCTGAACTATTGCTCAGTTTTCTGCAATGCGATTTTCCAAGTGTGTATCAAGCTGTTGTTGCCGACCAAACTTCTCCCCACAAACAGAACATCCGTATGGCATATCTGCATGCGAACTGCTCCTGTAGACTTTTCTGCAAGGTGCATTTCGACATGCTTAACTTCTCCCCACAAACAGAACATCCGTATGGCATATCTCCATGCGAACTGCTCCTTTAGAATTTTCTGCAAGGTGCATTTCGACATGCTTAACTTCTCCCCGCAAACAGAACATCCGTATGGCATATCTCCAAGCTGAACTGCTCCTGTAGACTTTTCTGCAAGGTGCATTTCGCCATGCTTATCAAGCTCTTCTTGCCGACCAAACTTCTCCCCGCAAACAGAACATCCGTATGGCATATCTCCAAGCTGAACTGCTCCTGTAGACTTTTCTGCAAGGTGCATTTCGACATGCTTATCAAGCTGTTCTTGCCGACCAAACTTCTCCCCGCAAACAGAACATCCGTATGGCATATCTCCATGCTGAACTGCTCCTTTCGACTCCTTCACGTTTTGAACTTTCAGGTGGCATCTCTTTATTCAGAACTATTCTTATCGCCTATTGAGCGTCATACTTTTCCATGACCGTATAAAGTCGTTCTACTGTCTCAAATTTTCTTTGCAATTAGAATGTTCAGGAGGCATCTCTTCATTCAGAACTATTCTTATCTGCTGTTCCACATGGCACTGATCAACGTCTGTAACAAGGGCTTCCTGCTGACTAAAATTTCTTCACCATCAAAATCTTCAGGAGATGTCTCTTCATTCAGAACTATTCTTATCGGCTCTTCCGCATCGTGCTTTTCCAAGTCTGTATCAAGCTCTTTGCAATTATAATGCTCAGATGTTTCTTCTATCAGAACTGTTCTTATCGGCTCTTCCACATTGTAGCTCTGCCTGTCTGTATCAAGCTCTTCTTGCGGTCTCAAATTTTCTTTGCAATTAGAACTTTCTGATAGCTTCTCTTCATTCAGAACTACTCTTATCGGATCTTCCACATAGTGCTTTTCCATGCCTGTATCAAGCTCTTCTTTACAATCATAATGCTGAGATGTTGTTTCTTCATTCAGAACTATTCTTATCGGCTCTTCCACATTGTTTCTCTGCCTGTCTGTATCAAGCTCTTCTTGCGGTCTCAAATTTTCTTTGCAATTAGAACTTTCCAATGGCTTCTCCCCTTTCAGACCTACTCTAATCGGCTCTTCCGCATCGGGCTTTTCCATGCCTGTATCAAGCTCTTCTTTACAATCATAATGCTCAGATGTTGTTTCTTCATTCAGAACTATTCCACTCGGCTCTTCCATATTGTGCTTTTCCATTTCTGTATCCAGCTCTTCATCCGGACTGAAAGTTCCTTCACAATCAGAATCTTCAGGAGACGTCTCTTCACCGAGAAATTCTTGCAGGTCTGTCTCAAGCTGTTCATACTGACTGAAACCTTCACAACAAGGACATCCATGTGGCGACTCTTCATTCAGAACTATTCCTCTTCGCTCTTCTGCATTTTGCTTTTCTCCATTTGTGTCAAACTGTTCATGCCGATTAAAATTTCCTTCACAATCAGAATCTTCAGATGGCGTCTTTTCATTCAGCTTTTCTGCACTGTGCTTTTCCCCATTTGTGTCAAACTGTTCATGCTGACCAAAATTTTCTTCACAATCAGAATCTTCAGATGGTGTCTTTTCATTCAGCTTTTCTGCACTGTGCTTTTCCCCATTTGTGTCAAACTGTTCATTCTGACCAAAATTTCCTTCACAATCAGAATCTTCAGATGGCGTCTTTTCATTCAGCTTTTCCGCACTGTGCTTTTCCCCATTTGTGACAAACTGTTCATTCTGACCAAAATTTTCTTCACAATCAGAATCTTCAGATGGTGTCTTTTCATTCAGCTTTTCCGCACTGTGCTTTTCCCCATTTGTGTCAAACTGTTCATTCTGACCAAAATTTTCTTCACAATCAGCATTCTCAGATGGTGTCTTTTCATTCAGCTTTTCCACACTGTGCTTTTCCCCATTTGTGTCAAACTGTTCATGCCGATCAAAATTTCCTTCACAATCAGAATCTTCAGATGGTGTCTTTTCATTCAGCTTTTCTGCACTGTGCTTTTCCCAATTTGTGTCAAACTGTTCATTCTGACCAAAATTTCCTTCACAATCAGAATCTTCAGATGTTGTCTTTTCATTCAGCTTTTCTGCACTGTGCTTTTCCCCATTTGTGTCAAACTGTTCATGCCGATCAAAATTTCCTTCACAATCAGAATCTTCAGATGGTGTCTTTTCATTCAGCTTTTCTGCACTGTGCTTTTCCCAATTTGTGTCAAACTGTTCATTCTGACCAAAATTTCCTTCACAATCAGCATCCTCAGATGGTGTCTCTTCATTCAGCTTTTCCGCACTGTGCTTTTCCCAATTTGTGTCAAACTGTTCATTCTGACCAAAATTTCCTTCACAATCAGCATTCTGAGATGGTGTCTTTTCATTCAGCTTTTCTGCACTGTGCTTTTCCCCATTTGTGTCAAACTGTTCATTCTGACCAATATTTTCTTCACAATCAGAATCTTCAGACGGCGTCTTTTCATTCACCTTTTCTGCACTGTGCTTTTCCCCATTTGTGTCAAACTGTTCATTCTGACCAATATTTCCTTCACAATCAGAATCTTCAGACGGCGTCTTTTCATTCAGCTTTTCTGCACTGTGCTTTTCCCCATTTGTGTCAAACTGTTCATTCTGACCAAAATTTTCTTCACAATCAGAATCTTCAGACGGCGTCTTTTCATTCAGCTTTTCTGCACTGCGCTTTTCCCCATTTGTGTCAAACTGTTCATTCTGACCAATATTTCCTTCACAATCAGAATCTTCAGACGGCGTCTTTTCATTCAGCTTTTCTGCACTGTGCTTTTCCCCATTTGTGTCAAACTGTTCATTCTGACCAATATTTTCTTCACAATCAGAATCTTCAGACGGCGTCTTTTCATTCAGCTTTTCTGCACTGCGCTTTTCCCCATTTGTGTCAAACTGTTCATTCTGACCAAAATTTTCTTCACAATCAGAATCTTCAGACGGCGTCTTTTCATTCAGCTTTTCTGCACTCTGCTCTTCCCCATTTGTGTCAAACTGTTCATTCTGACCAAAATTTCCTTCACAATCAGCATTCTCAGATGGTGTCTTGTCTGTCTTGTCTATTCCGTTAGACTCTTCATTGTGCATTTTCATATGTTTATCAAGCTCTTCTTGCTGATAGAACTTTTCCCCGCAAACAGCACATTCACACGGTTTTCCTCCAGTACAAGTTCTCATGTGCTTGTGTAGGCCTAATTTACTGATGCAATTTTTCCCGCAGGCACATTGAAGCGGCTTCCTTCCGTGCATTTTCATGTGACCATCACACTCATCCTGGGAAGGCCACCACATCCCACAAACAGAACATCTGTATTGTTTTTCTCCAGTACAAGTTCTCATGTGTTTGTTCAGGTTACCTTTATTTGAGAAATTTTTCCCACAAGCGCATTGCTGAGGCTCCTTTGCGCTCTCTCCACTGTGCTTCTTCAGTCTCAGATGATTTGCCAGACTTCTACGAAGAGAGAAAGCCGCTCCACAGATTGAACATTTGTAAGGCTTCTCCCCTCGACGTGTTCTCATGTGCAATACAACATGATTTTTCGCCTTGTTCTTGTCAGAAGTAGAACATCCATATGGCTTCTCTCCAATGTGCTTTTTTAGTCTCAGATGATTTTTGAAACTTGTATGAAGAGAGAAAGCTGCTCCACAGGTTGCACATTTATGGGGCTTCTCACCAGTGTGAAATCTCATGTGCATTGCGAGATATTTTTCAGTTGCGAATTTTCTATCACATACATGACAATGCTTCTCTCCAGACCTTCTTCCTTTGTCCAGCTTGTCACCTTTGCGAGTTTTTCTTCTTGGCTTCTTTCCATGGTGATTCTTCAGATGAGTTTTGAGATTTGAATAAAAAGAGAAAGCTGAACCACAGGTTGCACATTTATGGGGCTTCTCACCTGTGTGAATTCTCAAGTGCAGAGCAACGTAATTCTTACTCTTGAATTCCTTATGACACACTGGGCAAGTAAATGGCTCCTCTCGCAAGTGAGATTTTGTGTGATGATGAAGACGTCCTTTCTGTGGCAACTTCTCATTCTTGTCAGAAGTAGAACATTCAAATGGTTCTTCTCCAGTGTGTGTTCTCATGTGCGCGTCAAATTGTGATTTTTCAGCGAATTTTCTCCCACAAGCAGAACATTGATATCTCTTCCCTCTACAATGAATTTTCATGTGCTCTGCAAGGTTCTCCTTCATCATAAATCGTTTATCACACATGGAACATCCATACGTCTCATCGTGCTGACTGAAATTGTTGTTGCAATCAGAATGCCCAGGTCGCGTCTCTTGATTCAGAACTATTCTTATCCCCTCCTCAGTATGATGCTTTTCCGTGTGTGTAGGAATGTCTTCTTGCGGACTATTAGTTTCTTCACAATCAGAATATTCAGATGGAGTCTCTTCGTTCGCAATCACCTCCGGTGGCTTTTCGGCACAGTGCTTTTCCTTGTGCGTATCAAGCTCTTCTTGCTGACAAAACTTTTCCCCGCAAACACCACATTCACACGGTTTTCCTCCAGTACAAGTTCTCATGTGCTTGTGTAGGCCTAATTTACTGATGCAATTTTTCCCGCAGGCACATTGAAGCGGCTTCCTTCCGTGCATTTTCATGTGACCATCACACTCATCCTGGGAAGGCCACCACATCCCACAAACAGAACATTTGTATTGTTTTTCTCCAGTACAAGTTCTCATGTGCCTGTTTAGGTTACCTTTATTTGAGAAATTTTTCCCACAAGCACATTGATGAGGCTCCTCTCCACTGTATACTTTCACGTATGCAACAAGCTCTTCTTGCCGACTTAACTTCTCCAAGTAAACAGAACATTCATATGGCGTCTCTCCCTTCTGGACAATTCGTCTCAGCTCTTCTGCATTCTGTGTTTCCATATCTGTATCAACCTGTTTGCGCCGACTGAAATTTTCTTCAATCTCAGAATGTTCAGGTGACAACTTGTCTTTCTGAAGTATTCCCCTCAAATCTTTTGCATTGTGATTTCCCAGGTCAGTTTCAGAACCTGGTTTTTTTCCAGTGTGAGTTTCCATGTGTTTTACAAAACGTGATATTTTGGAGAATCTTTTCCCGCGAGCAGAACATCCATAAGGCTTCTCTCCAATGTGCTTTTTCAGTTTCAGATGATTTGCAAGACTCGTACGAAGAGAGAAAGCCAAACCACAGGTCGCACATTTATAGGGTTTCTCACCAGTGTGAAATCTCATGTGCATTGTGAGATATTTTGCAGTTGCGAATTTTCTATCACATACATGACAATGCTTCTGTCCAGATCTTCTTCCCTTGTCCAGCTTGTCACCTTTATGATTTTTTCTTGGCTTCTTTCCATGGTGCTTCTTCAGATGAGTTTTGAGATTTGAATAAAAAGAGAAGGCTAAGCCACAGCTCAAGCATTTATGGGGCTTCTGACCAGTGTGAATTCTCATGTGCAGTGCAACGTAGTTCTCACTCTTGAATTTTTTGTGACACACACGGCAACTGAATGTATCTTCTGGATTGTGAGATTTTGAGTGTTGATCAAGATGCCCTTTCTGCGTCAATTCCTCTTCATTGCCAGAAGTAGAACATCCATACGGCTTCTCTACACTGTGCTTTTTCAGTCTCAGATGATTTGCCAGACTTTTACGAAGAGAGAAAGCTGCTCCACAGATTGAGCATTTGTAAGGATTCTCCTCTTGATGACGCTGCTCTTCATTCCGAATTTCCTTGCTCTCTACAAAGTTGCCCTTCCTCCCAAACAGTTTATCAGGCATTGAACGTCCATACAGCTCTTCTCCACTATTCAACGTGTGTATTTTCCTGTGTGGATCAAGGTTTTCTTCCTGATTGAGCTTTCCACCCAAAGTGGAACATTGAGTTTTCACATGTTTGTCAAAGCGTGACTTTTCAGTGAATCCTTTTCCACAAGCAGAACATCCATATGGCTTCTCTCCAATGTGCTTTTTCAATTTAAGATGATTTGTGAGACTGGTACGAAGAGAGAAAGCCAAACCACAGGTCGCACATTTATGGGGCTTCTCCCCAGTGTGAATTCTCGTGTGTAGAGCAACATAACTCTCACTTTTGAATTTTTTGTGACACACACGGCAACTGAATGTATCTTCTGGATTGTGAGATTTTGAGTGTCCATCAAGACGCCCTCTCTGCATCAATTCCTCTTCATTGCCAGAAGTAGAACATCCAGACGGCTTCTCTACACTGTGCTTTTTCAGTCTCAGATGATTTGCGAGACTTTTACGAAGAGAGAAAGCCGCTCCACAGATCGAGCATTTGTAAGGCATCTCCCCTCGGTGAGTTCTCATGTGCAATGAGACATGATTTTTGGCTTTGAACATCTTATGGCAAACACGACATCTAAATGGCCCTTTCTGTGTGAACTTCTTGTTGCCAGAAGTAGAACATCCATACGTCTTCTCTTCACTGTGCTTTTTCAGTCTCAGGTGATTTGCCAGACTTTTACGAAGAGAAAAAGCTGCTCCACAGATTGAGCATTTGTAAGGATTCTCCTCTTGATGACGCTGCTCTTCATTCCGAATTTCCTTGCTCTCTACAAAGTTGCCCTTCCTCCCAAACAGTTTATCAGGCATTGAACGTCCATACAGCTCTTCTCCACTATTCAACGTGTGTATTTGCCTGTGTGGATCAAGGTTTTCTTCCTGATTGCGCTTTCCACCCAAAGTGGAACATTGAGTTTTTACATGTTTGTCAAAGAGTGACTTGTTTGTGAATCTTTTTCCACAAGTAGAACATCCATAAGGCTTCTCTCCAACGTGCTTTTTCAATTTAAGATGATTTGTGAGACTTGTACGAAGAGAGAAAGCCAAACCACAGGTCGCACATTTATGGGGCTTCTCACCAGTGTGAATTCTCATGTGCAGAGCAACATAACTCTCACTCTTGAATTTTTTTAGACACACCAGACAAGTAAACGTCTTCACCCCACTGTGAATTTTGGTGTGTTGATCAAGACTCCCTTTCCATCTCAACTTTCTCCCAAAAGTAGAACTTCCATTTGGCTTCTCTCCAGCATGAGTTGTTCCTCTGGACTTCTCTGGCTTGTGCGTTTTCATGTGTCCATCAAGAGCCCCCTTGTAGCTGAACTTCTTTCCACAAACGGAACATCGATGTGGTTTTTCTCCAATAACCCTGCGTGCATGGCAAATTTTCATGTGTCTGTCAATGGCACCCTTGTAACTGAACTTCTTCAGACACACGGAACATCCATATGGTTTTTCTCCAATAGCCCTGTGTGCATGGCGCATTTTCATATGTCTATCAAGGGCACCTTTGTAGCTGAACTTCTTCTGACACACAGAACATCCATATGGTTTTTCTCCAATAGCCCTGTGTGCATGGCGCATTTTCATGTGTCTGTCAATGGCACCCTTGTAACTGAACTTCTTTCCACATATGGAACATCCATGTGGCTTTTCCCCAATTTGTCTGCGTGCATGGCGCATTCTCATGTGTTTATCAAGGGCACCTTTGTAGCTGAACTTCTTTCCACAAACGGAACATCCATATGGCTTTTCTCCAATAGCCCTGTGTGCATGTCGAATTTTCATATGTCTATCAAGGCCACCCTTGTAACTGAACTTCTTCTGACACACGGAACATCCATATGGCTTTTCTCCAATAGCCCTTTGTGCATGTTCTCCATTTGCTCTGTGTGCATGGCGAATTTTCATGTGTCTATCAAGGGCACCCTTGTAACTGAACTTCTTCAGACACACAGAACACGCATATGGTTTTTCTCCAATAGCCCTTTGTGCATGTTCTCCAATTTCCCTGTGTGCATGGCGAATTTTCATGTGTCTGTCAATGGCACCCTTGTAACTGAACTTCTTCAGACACACGGAACATCCATATGGTTTTTCTCCAATAGCCCTGTGTGCATGGTGCATTTTCATGTTCCTGTCAATGGCACTGTGTGCATGTCGAATTTTCATGTGTCTATCAAGGGCACCCTTGTAACTGAACTTCTTCAGACACACAGAACATCCATATGGTTTTTCTCCAGTAGCCCTGTGTGCATGGCGCATTCTCAAGTGTTTATCAAGGGCACCTTTGTAGCTGAACTTCTTTACACATACAGAACACGCATATGGTTTTTCTCCAAGTGCCCTGTGTGCATGTTCTCCAATTTCCCTGTGTGCATGGCGAATTTTCATGTGTCTGTCAATGGCACCCTTGTAACTGAACTTCTTTTGACACACGGAACATCCATATGGTTTTTCTCCAATAGCCCTGTGTGCATGTCGAATTTTCATGTGTCTATCAAGGGCACCCTTGTAACTGAACCTCTTTTGACATAAGGAACACTTATATGGTTTTTCTTCCATTACCCTGTGTGGATGGTGCATCTTTACGTGCCTGTCCAGGCTCAACTGTTGAGTGAAATTTCCCCCACAGGTCGAACATTCATATAGTTCTCCCCCAATGTGAGTTTTCATGTGTCTGGCAAACTCATGCATGGAGGCGAATCTTTTCCCACAAGCAGGACATTGATGACGCCTCCCTGCTTTGTCAGGCTCTCTCGTATCAATTCCATTTTCTCCTTGAAACGTTCCTTCAAACACACCATTTGTTGTGAGTGTATCAGAACGTCCAATTTTCACCACCTCATCGACAACTAGAGGAGCCTGTGTTTGAGAGAAGATACTGATAACATACTCATTCTTCACACAGGATCCGGGATTGTCTGTTAGTTCAGCTTGATCCAAAGACATTCCAGAAAACATGTCACATTGCTGATAGTGTTTGGTTGGCTGCTCCATTGATTGTTCAGTTGACGGATCAGTTTTTACGTCAGTCCACGGTTCAGTAGTTTCAGTGCTTACAATACGTAACTGATCAACTGACTGTTCAGTGGACACTTCAGTAGTTGACAGTTCAGCTGTTGGTAGTTCAGGTAGCCTCTCAATTGACTTATCGCTCCCCAGGGCGTCAATTCCTGGCTCCGTTTTCATCGATTGTCCAAATTCTTCAGCAGCCATCTTGGATCTTTCTTGTATATTTTCTTGCTATGTGATAACCCTGAAAAGACAAAATTCGAAGTCATGTAAAAGGAACCCGCAGAGTCGTGAGAGAAGAACATCAGGCATCATGAAACACATCAAGTTGGATATCAAGTCAGTATATCATGAAACACATCAAGTTGGATATCAGGTCAGTAGGGTGCTCCTTTTGCCCCACCTTGCTCAGAACCCCGTATACTTTTTTTTGTGGGTGAGGTTAGTCAATAGAAGTAATCATGCCAAATTTCAAGAAATTTTATTGATGCCTAGGTGTAGCACATTTGGATTGAAATTTGTCAAATTTCCTTAAAATTGTGCGATTTCTTGTGAATTACTAGGTTATCTATCATATTTTTTTCAATGGCCTTGAATAATGTTTAAGAAGATTTCTGTGTCAAAACAGCATTTTCCATCCATATCTTACTCATTTCTAAATTTAAAATCAGATTAAAGGCCCAGCTTAAGTTCAGGAAGGCACTGTAGGTGGCAACACTGATTGCGTTGTCTATTAATGTCATAACATTATCATTGATTGTTGATGAAAAGGCTGGTTTAGTATATATAGCATATTATACAAAAAATAAAATTATTTTTCCCCTGAGATAATGGTAACCTTTGTTAGAAATCAAACTTTTTCGCTTCCTTGAATGCTTTTATCAACATAAGGCTATATCTTGATGGAAACTAGAATTTCGATCATTTAAATGAGTTGAAAAATAAGAAGTCGCCAAGAGCTTCAAGATGCAGTGTTTATTTAAACATTAAATTATTTACTTGTGACACCAGTAGTAACTTAATTAAAGTTTTGTAATGTGACCAGCTGCACAGTACCTCACATGGTAAAAGTGTGAAGGACATTTCTGAAGTTTTAAATACTGATATACTGATATACTGATGTAAGGCACTTGGGAGGGGATACTTCCCCTATGTAGCCTCTCGTTTCTTCAGATACTTTTCGCTGAATAGTTGTTTCTATAAAAAAATGCATTTACGTAATTGATTAGTGCATTTATGTACATCAGATTAGTTTTTTATCACAGATTTTACTTTTCTATTTTTAAAAAGTGCCTGGGAGGCACATCTGATACCATTTCCCTGGATTGGCTGCTTGGGCTACCAAGGGAATGTATAAAAACAGATTTAAAATCTCTGTGAATCTAAAAAACTTTAAAATGCAACGTCTGTGGCTGCTTGGGCTGCCATGGACATCCGACTTGAGCCAGCGGCTAGGGGCAAAATAAATAAATCAATCAGGAGAATTCCACTTAGCCTTTGGCTGCTTGGGCTGCCATGGCATCTAACCAAAACAAAAATCTTTTTATATTTTCATAATGCGTGGCTGCTTGGGCTGCCAAGTGCATCTGTATATTGACATCTTTTTTTTGCTAATTTTGGATTCATAATTAAGTGTGCTATATATATACACTAATTTTCTGTAAGGCAAATTTGTATGGCTGCTTGGGCTGCCATGCTCCTTGTGTCTCCTCAAAAGTCAAGTTGTATGTTTAACCAATGTTTATCTAATCTGCCTTTAAAGGCGTTTAGAGACGGTGCAGTGACAACGTTCTCTGGTAGGCTGTTCCAGTCATTTATGATTCTGTGCCCAAAGGCGTTCTGCCTTAATTGTGTGTTACATCTTGGCTTGAACAGTTTCAGACTGTGACCCCTGGTTGTTCCCTCAGCTTTCTTGATGATGTTGTTTTCTTTAAGATCTTCCATTCCGTGCAGTATCTTATATGCCTGGACCATGTCCCCTCTCCTTCTTCTATACACTAGACTGGGCAATCCTAGTCTGCGAAGCCTTTCTTGGTACGGGAGGTCTCTGATGCCAGGGATAATCTTGGTTGCTCTTCTTTGCGCTTTTTCCAGGTGGTCACTGTCTGTTTTGTTAACTGGATGCCATACTCTGTTTCCATACTCAAGGTGGCATCTGATCAATCCTTTGTATAGTTGGTTGAACATATCTAAGTTCATGTATTTGAACGACCTCCTGACAACTCCGGTTACTTGATTGGCCTTGCTGACTGCCTTGGCGATGTGTTCGGAGAATTTCATACGGGGTGTAAACAGTACTCCCAGATCTTTTTCTTGTTTGGTGACTGTCATGCTGACAACTACGTCTTGATTTGTCATGCTGTATACATGCTGGCTGTTACCGTGTCCGTAGTGCATCACTTTGCATTTCTCGTAGTTGAACCGCAGTTGCCATTTACTTGCCCAGTTGAAGGCTTCATTTAGGTCATCCTGTAGTGAATCTTGCTGTTCCCTGTTGTTTGTGATACCGTAGATCTTCGTATCGTCTGCATACATTTGTGTCTGGTTTTTCATATTTTCCGGAAGGTCGTTTATATACAGGATGAAGAAAATTGGGCCCAACACACTTCCTTGTGGAATGCCACTTAGTACTTGCCTCCAGTTTGATGATTCGCCGTTGACGCTTACTCTTTGTTGCCTGTAAGTTAGGAAATTCTCAATCCACTTTAGTAGATTTCCTCCTATCCCATAGGCGCTGATTTTCGCTAGGAGTCTCATATGCGGTACCGAGTCAAACGCCTTAGCAAAGTCCATGTACATGACATCGAAGCAATTTCCCTCATCCAACCATTCTGTCCAGACGTCTAGGACGCGGAGTAATTGGAGTGTCGTCGATCTTTTCGGTCTGAATCCATACTGCTGGTCTACTAGCAATGCATTTTCTTCTAGATGTTCCATCACTCTTCTTCGAATCAACTTTTCCAGTAATTTGCACACCACCGAGGTCAAGCTAACGGGTCTGTAGTTCCTCGCATCAGTTTTCTTCCCCTTCTTGTGTATCGGCGTAATGTTTGCTCTCTTCCAGTCATCTGGTAGCTCGCCTTCGTCCAACGATGTCTGCATGATGTCTCGCAATGGTCCAGCTACCTCCTCTGCTGCAGCATGAAGAATGTTGGGATGTATAGCGTCCGGGCCAGGTGATTTGTTTTGCTTCATTTTCTTGATTTCCTTAAGCACCTCTTGATTTGTTAGCTCTATCTTGTTTAGTTGTTTGCGGACTGCTTTGTGCTGGATAGTTGGTATTTCTGACACGTTTTCGACGGTGAATATTGATGAAAATATATCGTTCCATATCTCTGCCTTTTCCTTGTCATTGTTTGTTAGTACCCCGTCAGTTTTCTCTAGGGGCGTCTGGCCTCCACTAGTCCTGGTCTGTCTCCTCACATATGTCCAGAATGACTTCGGGTTTTTCTTAGACTCCAGTGCAATTTTCTTTTCCACGTTCCTCCTGAGTTTGTCTGCTTCGGCTTTCACCCGATTTCTGATTTCAGCATATTTTGCATAACACTGCCTGCTGCCACTCAGACAATACTTCTTCCAGGCCCAGTTTTTCTTCTTAATTTGTTGTTGAATTTCCTTGTTCATCCATAACGGCTTTCTCCATTTCGCTGGTCTACATGTTCTTCTGGGGACACTCTCTTCCACAGCTGTACTGTACACTTGACAAAATTCCTCCCATTTTCCGGTGATGTTTTTAGATCCAAGTTCCCATTTTCTTCTAGCGAGGCTCGCTTTCAGCTTCCCAGTATCCAATTTATTCATGTTGTACTTCTGACTGGTTCTATCATCCTGATCAGGTTCTATTGCTATATCAAAGCTGATGCAGATATGGTCACTTTTCCCCAATGGATCACCATAGTTTACCTCCTCTATCAAGTCTGTGCCCGAGCTCAGCAAAAGGTCATCTAGGGTTGCACGCTGGCCTTCTCTGTATCTCGTTGGTTGATCTATCTCTTGGGTCATGAAGCTGTCTTGGAGAGTCTCAATTAGCCTCCTGTCCCCCTCAGATAACGCATTCCAGTTCGTCCAGTCTATATTTGGCCTGTTGAAATCACCAGCGATAACAATATCCTCATATCTTCTGCTATTTGCCTTTTTCAGGCCTTCCAGGAGGTGGTTGTAATTTTCTTCAGTCGAGCTAGGGCTGAAATATATACACCCAATTAGTAGTGGCTTGGGCCTACTAGTCTGTATTGTGCACCATACTTGTTCTTTGAGTATATCATCAGATAGATCTTCTTCCTTACTTGATTGCAGGCTTGTCTTTATGTAGATCGCCACTCCTCTTTTGCGGTGTTTGCCAAGGTACAGTTGGTACCCATCAATGCAGAATTCCTGTTCCACCATCAGGTCGATCCTTGTCTGGTTTTTTGGCAAGACTTCGGTGATAAGTACGACGTCTGGATCATCGATTTCAATTTTAATTTTCAGGAGATCCCTTTTGCCCAGTAGCGAGTCTGCATTTGTATACATACATTTAATCCGGGAGTTACTGGTACCTGCATTTGTTTTGCTGGAACGCTGTACGGCATCTTCATGAGATACATCTGCATTTCTGTGAACACTTCCTCCTTCTACAGAGTCGTTCTCCTCGGTATTGTACAAGATACCACTCATATCCTGTAGTTCGCCTTCGCCTGTTGAAGTTGACGACCGTCTTGAGTGGATGACTTCGTTCCCTGGCAGCTCTATCAGTTCTTCATGTGGTCCTACTGGGGTCTCTACTGTTGCCTCTCTTGGGTCGCGCTGGCCGGTGATGTCACCACCTCTATAGGATGCCATATCATACCAATCGTTGGTAGCACTATCTAGGCCTCTTTGGAGGGTGTTGTGCGAATCTTGTGCATAGTATTTACAGTGCAAATCTTCATTAAAAACATTTTGCAGTTCTTCATTAAAAGCTTCTACAATGGATCTTTGCGGGATTGGTGGTCCCTCTTCATTATTTTTATCCAGGTCAGGTTCCATCCCCTTGTTCTTCGACAGGGTTCCGAAAATCCTCCCTTGCTTCCTGTGTTACTGGCACATCTCCTCCTACGGCTCCAATCAGTTCCTCCGGCTTCTCTGCTGGTTTCTCCGCTGGTTTCTCTGCTGGTTTCTCTGCTGGTTTCTCTGCTGGTTTCTCCGCTGGATTCTGCGCAGGTTTCTCAGTTGACTTCCCCGTCTCAGGTTCCGCCCTGACTTTCCGTGCTATTGCTGGTTGTTTGGTCCTTTGCCCTCTTCTTTGCTCTTCTGTGCTAGCTTTGATTGGTACTATCTTTCCTCGCCTTATTCCAATGTTGGCCTCTCCGTTGTTTTTCCTCCTCGTAAGTTCTTCTCTGAGCTGTTTGCCTTCTTCTCTTGCCCGTTTTGATAGGTCTGGGTTTATGTAGACATTCTTGTACATCTCATTCTCGGACTCCTTAAGGTTCTTGGCTGCCAGTAGGATTTCCCTCTTCTCCGATGCTGAGGAAAGCACCACTTTTGTAAGTCTTGGTTTATCTTTGTTGCTTTGCCCGATTCTTAGCGTGCTCTGGATCTTGGACCCTTGAATCTTCAGTTCCTTGAGCAGGTCCCTGATCTTCTCCATGTCTTCAACTTTCTTTAGTTCTGGAGTTTCCTCCTTGGACTCTGGTAGATTGGAAATTATGAGATTAGTTTTCCTCATTTCCCTTTCCCTGTACTCCTCTATTTCTATGGTTATCTTCTCGCTTATGGTTCCCTCCATCTTCGTGGCTACCAGTTCAGCACATTTTTCAGTGTCCATCTTGCCTGCAACTGCTTGGTCAATGGCTTCTAGTTTGTTGGCAATTTTGTCAATCTTCTTATCCATGTCATCCTGTCGCTTGTTAAGTTTCTGTAGATTGCTCATGATCTTCTGTGCGCCTCTCTCGCAGTGGCTGCAGTACCAGCTTATTGGATAGACTGGGTTGCTCAGTATCTGGTATAGCTCATCGTTCACATTTTGGCATTTGTTGTGGTACCATTTCTCGCAAATATCGCATTGAGGTCCTTCCTGAGTTCTCTCCACTGGCGTCTTGCATTCTGGACAAGTGCTGTCAGCCTCCTCTGGGGGTTCCTCAGCACGCTGGCTATTTCGGGTCTGCCGTTTGCTACTCATCATGTTACAGCTCTCACAGTGTACTTGTAAATTTATAATTACCGGGGCTGCTTGGGCTGCCCTGGTTGTCCTACACCCCCAATTTCACACACCAAGTTTCTGGGCAACAGATCTCAAAGTAACAGTTTTGTAATACATGCAATAAAATTTCTATCAGTGTCCTTGGCTGCTTGGGCTGCCTTGGATATACATAATAACAACAGTGTTAATATAGCCGTCAATAGAAATTTTTCTAGCCACTTATATGAGCTTATAAAACAGTCTATCACATAAAACAGTCTATCACAAAAAATACAGTAGATACACAGCTACAACGGTACTTACATATTAATACAGCTTAATTATATACAATATTAAATGAGGATGCGACTATGTTCTATGTTCCTTGGCTGCTTGGGCTGCCTTGGACTTTTAGCATACCATAAACTAGCTGCTTGTCTTTCTCCGTTTAAAATTCCAGCTTTCTCCTTCCTCCTGAGATGTGTCCAAGGATGACTCTCCCTGATCCTCCTGGTTTATGACCCTGTTTATATGTGCAGCGATTAAACTGAACCAGGTGTCCTTTAATTTTTCGTCAGGGTGTACACCGTCTTTTAGGTGCTTGTCGCAGAACTTCCTAGTTGTTTTTAACTTCCTGGTCTTTTTGTCTCTCTTCTTAGATGTCAACATGCATTGCTTGGCCCACAGGATGGTAGGCCTCTGCCTTCTTATATTTACAGTTGCTATGTATTGGTTGATCTCCTCACAATCTGCGACCAAGTTTCCTTGCTGGACCGATAGCTGTTGCTTGCTCACTGGGGCTCTGCCAAGCTTATCATGGTATTTCTCTAGGCTGCATGGGGTGATAGTCGCTAAGTCCACAATGTCCTCTGTGTCCTGGGTCAGCTCATCTATTGCCTGGAAGACCCTGTGCCTCCTTTCTCGGTCGTCGTATGTGACAAATTTCGTGACTCGGTCCCTTGTTGTCAGATTACAGATTCCGGCTGCCACGATTACCAAGTCGTAGTTTTTTCGCGATCTACGCCAGCGAATCTCTCCAATGACATTTTCCAGAGTTGCCCCCGGTTTCACTACTACCTCCGCTGTGGCACTAATGTTGTTTTTCACAATGGCATTGTCAAGGTTTTCCCTCAAATAATCGGCTAGTCCTTCTCCTCTGGAGTCAGTGACCACCAGGTATTTCAGGATTCTTTTAATTTCTGAGTTCAGCGTCGACATTTTCCGTCCGCCATTTTGGTTTAATCAAGCATGGCTTCACCCGTCAGCCTGGCTGGGTTGGAGGAATAAAGTTCTTATACTCACTCAAGGGGCATAATCCTACCCTTTACATCAAATTGTTGCGTAGAGTTGTCTCATAGCTGTTTTTGTATCCTAGATAAGCCTCCCCGATAGTTTAGAGTTGTTAAAAGTAGATTTTTTCACGGAGCAAATTTCCACGTGCGTCTCGTTCGTCTCTACCGGAAGTTGTTCCGCCTACAAAGATGTCAATCATCAAATTTAGCAGATCCTTGGGATAGTCCTTTTGCACAGCATTCTTAGTCATGTCAAGACACTAGGATCAAGGTATCTGTTTTACAAGAAACTGTGTCTACAATTCTTCCCAAAGGAAGCAGGTCTTTTAGTTTCATAGCTCATAGAGAAGATATTTGGAAAAAAATACTCTGAACTTGTTTTATCTTTCTGTGAGAGAGCACATATTTCCTGTCAGCCCCAAATAAGATGACTTTGGACTAAATTTATATTCAATGCTATGAGGAATTTCAAGTGTTACTGAAATAAAACATCAAGGGGGGAAAGACTCCTGCCACAGTGGCTGAGCACAGGACCATGAATCTGTTCATCATTATATGTCAAACTTAGGAGAAAATTACCCCAAAAAATGTCATTCAGTGATTTAAATTCATTGTCAATGGCAGATAGTGGTTTGAAGCCTTTCCTCAGTGTGCTGAAAGAGATTGTGGCAGACCTTTTGTAAAACTTCAGAAGGTACCCTAATTCTGATGATGAATTGATACTTGATCTTGTCTTGCTGTATTTCTACTCTTCAATTGCGACTAGCAATGACTTGAAAAGGAGGGTGCAACTTGGATGGCAAAGCTTTTTATGCACTCTAGTTAGCTGTTGCTTGAATAGAGTCTTGTCTTTATTTGACAATTATAAATAAATATTGACTATTAAGACAAGACTCCAGGCTTTTGCTTGTGCTCGCAGCATTCAAAAAGTTAAATGATTCGTCAAATGTGAGGTATTTGTGTATGCACCTTGGTTGAATTAAACTACAACCCAAGCAATGACCTCACACTATGCAATAATATCATCAAGTTATTAACAACTCACTCCACAATTTGGGAAGCTGAGCTAAAAGTATTGAAACAGCGTCTCTGTTTTCTTGTTCCTGACATGATTGCTTTGACACTGTTTGATGATCACTTGCGTACTGATGAGAAAAACACATACAGTAAGTTAGTGCCAGAAATATTAAAACAACCATAAAATGTCCGACATCAAAAGCCTTAAATTCCTTTCCTGAATTGAGGGAAAATATGAAACTGTGGGTTAGTGATTGCAGACTTATGGCATGCACATTGTTTCTTTAATGAAGATTGAACCATCATTTTTGGAGATTGATGTACACATCCGAACCTTCTGAATGACAATATGATGACAGATGCATATCAGGGTAAAAGATCTCCAGTGCCTTTAGGGTTACAAATAACTGTGCAGAAAGAGGGTAAAATTGGAAGCAGATTATTAAGAACAAGAAAGGAAGATCGATTTCAAAATGAACTACAAGTATGGTCGACTATTCCTGAATTATCGCCAAAATCACAGAAAAAAGCGCAAACTTGATGTTGTACACCTATCATATTGATGACCCTGGCAAGTGGTACCTTGTGCTTAGCTGACCTCTCTCTTTCCCAAATGGTGTCTGTACTTCATTATGTATGTTTAAATCTGATTTATCATGCAAACCATGTTATCTCTTGATTGGCTATTTTTTCGCTTTTCTCTCGAAATTACGAAAAACAACAAAATTTCAATCGCGATGTGCTACACCTAGGAATTCTTCAAATTTCATGAAATTTCAGAAAAATGGTCTATATTGATAACCTCACCACCAAAAAAAAGGAAAGGTTGGATCCAGAAAAAATTTCATTTTGGGGGGGCAGAAGGAGCACCCTAATGGTCAGTACATTAAGAAACACATCAAGTTGGATATCAAGGTCAGTATATCATGAAACACATAAAGTTGGATATCAAGGTCAGTATATCAAGAAACACATCAAGTTGGATTCAAGGTCATATATCAATAAACACATCAAGTAGGATGTCAAGTCAGTAAATCATGAAACGTATCAAGTTGGATATCAGGTCAGTATATCATGAAACACATCAAGTTGGATATCAAGGTCAGTATATCATGAAACACATCAAGTGGGATATCAAGGTCAGTATATCATGAAAAACATCATGTTGGATATCAAGGTTAGTATATCATGACACATCAAGTTGGATATCAAGTCAGTATATCATGAAACACGTGAAGAACGTTGGATATCAAGGTCAGTATATCATGACACATCAAGTTGGATATCAGGCCAGTATATCATGAAACATATCAAGTTGGATATCAAGCCAGTATATCATGAAAAACATCCGGTTGGATATCAAGGTCAGTATATTAAGAAACACATCAAGTTGGATATCAAGGTCAGTATTATCATGAAACACATCAAGTCGGATATCAATGTCATTATATCTTGGACACATCAAGTTGGATATCAAGGTTAGTATTTCATGAAACACATCAAGTTGGATATCAATTGAGGTCAGAATATCATGAAACACATCAAGTTGGATTCAAGGTCAGTATATCATTAAACACATCAAGTTGGATATCAAGGTCAGTATATCATGAACACATCAAGTTGGATATCAAGGTCAGTATACCATGAAACACATCAAATTGGATATCAGGCCAGTATATCATGAAACACATCAAGTTGGATATCAAGGTCAGTATATCATGAACACATCAAGTTGGATATCAAGGTCAGTATATCATGAAACATATCAAGTTGGATATCAGGCCAGTATATCATGAAACACATCAGGTTGGATATCAATGTCATTATATCTTGAACACATCAAGTTGGATATCAAGGTTAGTATTTCATGAAACACATCAAGTTGGATATCAAGGTCAGTGTATCATGAACACATCAAGTTGGATATCAAGGTCAGTATATCATGAAACACATCAAGTCGGACATCAGGTCAGTATATCATGACACATCAAGTTGGATACCAGGTCAGTATATATCATGAAACACATCAAGTTGGATATCAATGTCATTATATCTTGAACACATCAAGCGTCATTTCACGGACTTTTGTACGTAAAAAAGTCCAAATAAAATTAGTTTATGCGTGTTTTTCAACATTTTTTCTTTGTTAAAATTTCTTACCCCCCCCTTGGAAGTGTTGTCAAAAATTAATACCCCCCCCCCTTGAAACACGTGTGAAAAGTTAGTACCCCCTCGGCCAAAACTCCCACCCCCCAGTCATAAATTCTGAACGGGCCCTAAGCAAAATGGGGAAAATACCAGAAATTGGGGGAAATAGTAGAGAATAATGGGGAAATTTAATAAAAGAGAAATTGAATGAAAAGGTGATATATACAAAGAGTTTTATCAGATTTCCCTATTTTTTTCTTCACCCATTCCCCATTTTTTCTTCACAATTTCCCCATTTTTCTTCACAATTTCCCCATTTTTTCTTCATAATATCCCCATTTTTTCTTCACAATATCCCATTTTTGCCTGGCCCGAATGATATGCATACACAAAAAATTCCATAAATTTCTTTAAAAATGTAACCAAGGCATATGGGACAGCTTTTGAAACATGTGTTCATTTGAAATTTTGCTGGCCTAAGGCTGAGCTGACTGAACACAGTCTGCTGTACAAGCAGGCGAGCGAGCGAGCTGCAAAATCATATAGAATTTGGTGTCGAATTGGAATCTAGGGCAGTAAGACTGTTGCCCTTCAGGTCCGCGCTGCTGCCTGTCAGGTCCGCGCTCAGCAGAACTCAGCAGAACTTTGCTGGGTTGCTTCAAAAATGCATGTGTGCGAAGACGTGAAATAGAGCACCAGTTCTGAAATGTTGTAGCCTTCTCGCTGACGCTCGCAACTGAAGCAGGCTACTGTAGCCTGGGCCTAAGGTATTTTCAAATATTTTTTATCAATAAAATTATGTATCGAACCAAATTCGTAAGGTTTTTCGATCTTCTGATTTGAATTTTTGCTAATTTGCACCTTATTTCCCTTAAATTTACCAATTAAAAAAAACTAAATGTTATTTCAAATTTCCCCAAAATTAAACCTCAACAAAAAGGTTCTCTTAAACAAACTTTTCTCCATAATTTTTGCAGTGATGTTTCTGTGAAAAGAAAAAAATTTTCAAGAGCTTTTATTTATCGTGTTTATATCTCAACAGAATGCATAGAATTCTTCAAAGTCAGTTATTCTGAGTTCTTCACCCCACAGATTCACGGTCCTGGATTTTGCTAATTTTGTAAAGAAATCCTTAATTTTGATTTGATTTGATTTGATTTATTTATTCAAAATAACAACATATGAACAATACAAAAACAATGGGAGTTTAAGTAAAAAATTACAACGTAACTCCCACTAACTGGCAGAATTAAGCATTTTCAAATTAGTTATAAAATTCTTGATTGACACTGAATTAATAGTTCTTTCATCTAAATTATTCCATTTATTTACAATTCGATTGCTCCAAAAATATTTTCTTTTATCAGTACGGCTATAAAACACATACAGCTGTTTATTATGACCTCTACTTCTATGTACAAATTTATAAACTTCTTCCTTATCATTATAATCCCCCGCTCGCGCAGCGGCGGGGGATTATATTGATATTCTTCGTTTTACTATTATTAAGAACTTCCCGTAGGGAAGTTCTTATTGATATTGTACGTATTCTTCTTATTATTATAATCCCCCGCTCGCGCAGCGGCGGGGGATTATATTGATATTCTTCGATTACCTTTTATTATTATTATTATTATTATTCTCACAGGAAAACTGCGATTACTGCAAAACTATTAAAGAAACCGCTTCATAAGTCAAGGGTAATATGCAACTCAGTTGCGCGCAACTTTGAACGAAATTTCATGATCAAATTTCATGACACTTCTGAGTTATGAGGAAAATATTAAAAAAAATTCCGGCGCAGGTTTCTCAGAACCTAAGCATAACTGAGACCTGTTGATTTTTTCTAAGATACCTTGACTAAGTCTCCAGTGCAGAAAGGCGTCCTGTGGAGATTTCATGAATAAATTTCAAGATATGATTTTTTGAAAATTGGACATCCCGAAAATTGACTGAAATTGTTTTGAAAAACAGGGAAGGGATGCTTGTAGAAATCTGAAAGTAGGTACACTTACAGACCTACCCTAGTGTACCAACTTCACAAAGTTACGGACAGCTCGGACAAACGGTCTTGGCGCTACGGACGTCCAAAAACTCAATATTCAACTGCCCATATCTCGGTCCCTATTGCACCTACAGCAAAGTATTACATATCACAAGAAAGGTCTGTTTGTCAGCTTTCCAATGGTGTATAGCATTATAGTGTCAGACGCGCGGCGTAGAATCGCGTCGGACATTGAAAATTTCATGTCACTTTTTAGGCCCAAAAAATCTTTTCGGCTCAAAAAGTCAATGAAATTCTTCATGCATGTCCATGAATATTTTATGTGGGTTACCCGTATCAGCCCTCCATAATGTCCCCAAAGATCAATTATCTACACCAAATAGTTTTTCCTAGAGAATTTTTTTAATTTCAAAATTGAAATGTACATTGCTCAGCTTCTGGTTGTTCAAATTTCATGAAATTAATACCAAAAGATGCGTAAAATTATGGACTTCACTGTCCTCCAAGGGCATTTACTTATTACTCATAGCCAATTTAACATAAATGATTTTATATATTCAATTATATCTTGTGAATTATTATTTCAAATCACTTAAAACTCAATGTACATGTTGCTAATTTTTTGGCCTATTTTGTGATATAAGGACATCCTCCTATCTCCAATACTTTGCTGGTAAAATAAAGTACAAAAATCGTTCACAGATGCATCTTAGTCTGCTGTCGGGACCATTCTGCCTCACTGCCAGGTTTTGCTCCCCAGCACCAGCATTATGCCATGCAAAGAGCAGCACACTCAAACACGCTCATCAACAATAAGGTACAGGCTTACGCCTATCATGACAGGGGAATGATACACATTGAAGGGAAAGGCCTTCGTAAGCGTTGCGTGAAAAGGCATATATGTCCTATATTAATGCACTGAAACATCTTAATAGTATGAGCAGACATGCATATACATAAAAATGATGGAAGTGAATTGAAAGGGGAGAATAAGCAGGGCTAGGGTCAAACGGGGCCCGCGGGGGATTATCCGATATTGCCGTACGGCAATATCAGTTATACTAGTTATAAATTCCCCCGTTAGGGGAATTTATATTGTTTTTGTTCGTTTTTTTTTTCATCATCCTATTTTTTGTTTTTTTTTTTCTTATTTTTCGTCAACATTTTGACAGGCTGTATTTCAGAAACTATTTCTAGTAACTACCTGAAATTGCAGAACCATTTTGCTTTTGCTGAACAATTTTATATACTGGAATTACAGAGCGTAATTTTCAGTGAACTGGTAATTACGCAGAAAATGCATAAAAAATTTGTGTTCACGGTTTTAGAAGAACCAATGAGTGAAATTACACCAAATTTTTACACAATCATCTCTAGAGATATACGCAGTGCGGAAAGGCTGCTTTTGGCAATTTGTCTAAAAGTTTTTTTTATATGAATTTTTCAAATAAGGGAATTCCAGAAATTGCTACTAAAATTTTTCAAAAACTAGGAAGAAATGCTCCAATCAAGCTAAACTTGCATGCAGTTACAGTCATACTATAGTGTAACAATCCACTAGAATTTCAACTTTCTAGCGCTAACGGTATCGGCGCTATAGCACCACAAAAACGCTATTTTCAAACGCCGATAACTCGGGCCCTATTAAAGCTACAGAAAAATAAAAAACACCACCAGAAAGCTCTGTTTCTTAGCTTTCACATGCTATATAGCATTCTACTGTAGCACCGTCCGTTAAAAATCGCGGTGGACCCTGAAAATTTTATCTCACTTTTTAGCTCCCAAAATGCTTCTTATGGCTGGAAACACATTTTCCTGGCCATATGCCAGTTTCATCGCTTCTCATACTTCACTGGCTGCACGTTTTCTTTGTTGAAATAAATGCTGACCCAATTACATTTCTGTGTGAATCATCGGATGGGGAAGGTAGAAGGGAAGGGGCAGGGGGATGTAAGGGGGTAGGGGGATGTAAGGGGGCAGGGGAGAGGAAGGGAAGGGGGGAATTTATCTTTGTAATTGTGCACAATTACAAGTTTACTAGTTATTATTATTATTCTCACAGGAAAACTGCGATTACTTCAAAACTATTAAAGAAACCGCTTCATAAGTCAAGGGTAATATGCAACTCCGGTGCGCGCTACTTTGAACGAAATTTCATGATCAAATTTCATGACACTTCTGAGTTATGAGGAAAATATAAAAAAAAATTCCGGCGCAGGTTTCTGAGAACCTTGGCATAACTGAGACCTGTTGATTTTTTCTAAGATACCTTGACTAAGTCTCCAGTGCAGAAAGGCGTCCTGTGGAGATTTCATGAATACATTTCAAGATATGATTTTTTGAAAATTGGACATCCCGAAAATTGACTGAAATTTTTTTGAAAAACAGGGAAGGAATGCTCGTAGAAAGCTGAAAGTAGGTACACTTACAGACCTACCCTAGTGTACCAACTTCACAAAGTTACGGATCCCTCGCGCAAACGGTCTCGGCGCTACGGACGTCCAAAAATGCAATTTTCAAGTGCACATATCTCGGTCCCTAATTGAGCTACAACAAAGTATTACATATCACAAGAAAGGTCTGTTTGTCAGCTTTCCAATGGTATATAGCATTATAGTCTCAGACGCGCGGCGTAGAATCGCGTCAGACATTGAAAATTTGTTGTCACTTTTTGCGCCCCTCGAAACGTTTTAGGCTGAAAAATCAATGAAGTTCTTTGTGAATGTTGATGAATATTTTTTTGCTTTTTCCCTTGTTAGGCCTCCATACTGTCCGCAAAGGAAATTTGCCTGCATCAAATCGTTTTTCCAAGAGAATTTTTTGAAATTCAAAATTGAAATGCACATTGCTCTGCTTCTACCCATTCAAATTTCATGAAATTAATACCAAAAGATGCGTAAAATTATGGACTTCACTGTCCTCCAAGGGCATTTACCTATTCCTCATAGCCTATTTTACATAAAAGGTTTTATATATTCAATTATAACTTGTGAATTATTATTTCAAATCACTTAAAACTCAATCTACATGTTGCTAATTTTTTGGCCTATTTTGTGATATAAGGACATCCTCCTATCTCCAATACTTTGCTGGTAAAATAAAGTACAAAAATCCTTCACAGATGCATCTTAGTCAGCAGTCGGTTATATTCTGTCTCACTGCCACCTATCCCAACAGCTGACCTTCTTCAACAATCGCAGCTAGCCGCTCAGTACTGTCAAGTGCGTATCTAATGTCAACAAAACCATGTAGAGTGTAACATTTACATTGGAATGATATACATTTCTCATTGAGAGGGCATCACGCGTAAGGGTTTCCTCATTGGGTTTTACATCCTGTATTTGTGCATTAAACTCATTAAGGCATACAGGCACTACAGTGATGATGTTATGCACACTCTTGGAATAGAACTTCATTCCCTACAAAGCGGGCCAGGCTAATACACAAAAATAATGGACATGAATTGGCAGAGAAGAGTATGCAGGGCCCGGGTCATACGGGGCCCGCGGGGGATTATCCGATATTGCCGTACGGCAATATCAGTTATACTAGTTATTATTATTATTCTTATTCTTCCAACTTTTTGACTTTTTAAAATTTGGAATAACTTCTTTATCAGAAGACATATGTCAATTAGCATATATACAGCATTAAGACACTATAAAATTCCTTCTATGCTGGGAATTACACATCGGAATTCCGTTTGACACAGGAATTACAGGCAATCTTCACGAAAAATTTCCGAGTGCGGTTTTGGGAAATCTGTCGGTCAGAATGTCATGAAATTTTTTCCTGTTAATCTCTAATGGAATATGCATTGCAGAAAGGAGCCTAGTGGCTATAGGGGGAATAGATTTGGAGGAAAAAAAGTTCAAAATCGGAGCATAGAGAAATTTCGAGGGGTGATGTCATGGAAAACCATGATTGAAATGTCAGATTTTTATGTCCTTACAGGAATTGTTGCTTCTACTGGGGTGTAGTGTCAGTGCAAAAGTATGGCATCCCAGGGCATATACTTTTTGTTCCACAGGGCTTCAAAAGTCGAACATTTGACGGGCTGTATCTCCCTTAATATTGATCCTAGAAAGAAAAACTGGCCATTTTTGGAAACCTCAGAATGTCAGCTTTCAATTGATGTATAGTAATATGCTGTACGACGTACGGTATAGAATCGCGTCAGACATTGAAAATTTTATGTCACTTTTTGGGTGTCCCGACACATATTTTGCCCAAAAAAACTATGAAGGTCTTCATGGATGTTCATGTTGATTTTTTATGTCGTGCCCAATATGGACCTGCATAATATGCCCAAAGGAATTTTCTCTACTTGAAGTACTTTATCATTGAGAATTTTTTTAATTTCAAAATTAAAATGTAGATTGCTCAGCTTCTACTCATTCAAATGTCATGAAATTAACACCAAAAAATGCGTAAAATTATGCCCTTTTATGTGCTCCAAGGGCATATATCTCTCATTAATAGCCAATTTTACATTAGCAATTTCATATATCCAATTATAACTCATTAAGTATTCATTAAAATCAATTAAAACTAATTTCCCTTATTGCTAATTTTTTGCTCTATTTTTCCATATAAGCACATATTCCTACCATGAATTTTTTGATCCTATTTAAACTCTTCCAATAATGTTTCAAATCACTTAAAATTGATATGATATGTTGCTTATTTATTGCCTTATTGTTTGCAAATAACCTCATTTTTTTTTCATTAAATTTATAAGTAAATTAGAACTTGTGAAATACTGCTGCAAATCACTTAAAACTAATTTGACATGTTGCTGACTCCTTGCCCTCTGTGTGTATGTAAGCACATCTTCCTAGCTCTTATGGTTTGTCCATAACAAATCATTAGGGTTAGGGTTTCATCAAAGTATTGCTTTCAGGGTGGTACCATCGCCCACAAAAGGCCTGGCTCCATGCCAAGCGATGTATGAGTATGTTTGCCTGTTTGTGCAGTACCATGGACTATTGCAGGAAAGGTCAAAGCAGCAGTGATGTTTCGCTCCAGGACAACCTAAACACACTATTAAGCAATGGAAAGGAAAGGAATGCTAGGAATTAGAATAGCAGGGCAGGGAAGGGATTGGAAGGAAGGGAAGGGATAGGAAGGGAAGGGAAGTTCTTCCTTTAAATTGCTGTGCAATTTAGTATACTAGTTATTATTATTATTAAACTTCACCTATTACATAGGTGAAGTTTCTTGTTTTCGTAAATATTATTATTATTCCGTACAAAAATTTCTTCAAAAAAATCTCAAAAAAATCACATACGGAGTATTACATGACCATATTACACTGACAAAATCGGAATGACCTTGACCTATTTTTCAAGGTCACAGGCCACTTCAAAGTCCGTTTTTTCATTTACTTTAAGTGATCATATCACGGAAAGTTACAGGCAAATTTCATTTCCCATTTCAATTACATGTCCTATATATGTAAATTACATAATCTGACCCAATTTCGAGAAAGTAGGTCAAGGTCAATATTTTACAGGTGCCATTTCACTCCCAGAGGTGTCGGTAGGCAAAGTCAGGATCCGCTAGTCACAGAGTTACAAGCATGACACCAAAAGTTGCCCGAATGACTTACGCATTGCGGAAAGGACTGTGGTGATGATGCCATAGTTAGTTTTTGAGTTACGTAATTTTAAAGATTGACCGCGTCATCAAAACAGGTGACCTTGGGTGTCTCACCTTGAAATATCGATTTTAGGCCATAACAATGTATAGTGAACCCCCCCAAAGTAGCCCCCAAAACCCCCATATCCACCTTCAAATTTGACCTTGACCTCATTTTTCAAGGTCATTTGGTCCGTCAAAGTGCAAAAAGTGCTAATTTCCAAAAATTCTGAAAACTATGTTTTTTTCACGATATCACTTTGATATTTTTTATCAAGACAGAAAAAAATATGCAAATTTAAGATATGCAATCCAAAGTCCTGTATCTTTTTACCTTAATTTTCTACAAAATTCGAAATATAGCAAAGCGGAGAATGTTGAAAAATGACAAATTATCGTCTTTTTGAAATGGAAATATCGATCCGAGAGAGTGACAATAATTAATTGATCCCCCCATTTTCACATGGTGATTCTGAAAATCATATTGGTTTTGACCTAGAAAATGATTTTCAAGGTCAAATTCAAGGTCAAATTCAAGGTCAAATATGACGAAAAATTGTACGTTTTTAACATGTGATTTTTTTCCCAGACAAGGAATCAAGATATTGTTACAAAAATGCCAGACATACTTGCTACAATAGCCTAGAGGCATCATGTAAATTTTCAAGGTCCTCGGACTGACCTGCGTCACCCCGTAAAGGTCATAACGTCAAAAAATGAAGGAAAAATTTACGATATTTTTCACATTTCTCAATTATAGCGTTATTTCAATCGGCTGTAGCTCCGGTCCTAATTCAGATACAGAGAATCTGAAAATAGATTTGGAAAGCCCAAGTTCTCCTCTAGTATCCATATATTGAACATTTTGTCATAGCTCTGACAGTTTAAAAGATCGCCGGACCCTCAAAATTTCATGTTTTTTGTCATATTTTCACAATATATCAATTTTTCGACAGGGAAGGAATCATTCTTTTGTGATGAACCTTTCTAGACATATTCCTAACTTCTATTTACATAATCCTGCCAAGTTATATATATCTCCATTCAACCGTTTCGATTCTAGAGTGATTACAAGTTAAAACTTCATATTTTCAGGAATATCTTAAAGGCCATATTTCTGAGTTGTACCATCATTTCAATCCGCTGTATCTCCGGTCCTATTTAAGTCACAGAAAATCTGAAAACAGATTCGAAAAGCCCGCATTCACCTCTAGCTAGCATATTTGAACATTTTATCATAGCTGTGATGGTTAAAAAGATCGCCGGACCCTGAAAAATTCATGTTTTTTGTCAAATTTTCACAATTTATCATCATTTTGACAAGGAAATAATCATTTTATTTCAATGAAGCTTTCTGAGCATATTTTCATCTTTCGTTTACATAAAACTGGCAAGTTATATATGTTTTCATGGAACCGTTTTGGTTCTAGAGTAATTTTAAGTTTAAAAAATTCATTTTTTTTTCAGAAAATTCTGAAGTCCATATATTTATTTGAATTGTACCATTATTTGAATCGGTCGTATCTCCGGTTATGATAAAGTTACACCAGAGAATGTGAAAATAGATTTGGAAAGCCAAAATTCTGCTCTAGCAGTAACTCTAATCGATGTACGGGTTGATGTACTGGTTGATGTCAGGGTTGATGTACGGGTTGATGTATGGGTTGATGTACGGGTTGATGTATGGGTTGATGTACTGGTTGATGCACTGGATCATCTACTGGTTGATGTTCTGATTGATGCACTGGTTCATGCACTGGTTGACGTGCTGGTTCATGTACTGGTCAATGGACTGGTCAGTGGACTGGTCCATGTACTGTCCATGTACTGGTCCATGTTATTTTCTATGTATATTATATTAATGAAGCTCTAATTCTCCTCCTGTTTTCATTCTCTGAATTTTTTCTTGTAGCTCTGACGCTTTACAATATTCCCTGACCCTCAGGATATTTTTGTGTCAGTCAGTGTATCAGTCAGTGCATCAGTCAGCGTATGACCACAAAGTGAGTGATATGTTTCAGTAAGGGTTTATTGCAGGGTTTATTGCATAGTTTATCTCTCTGCTGACTATATGTCACATCACAACTAGTCCATGGACAGATAGTTTATAAGTACTTTCTTATATCTGTGGACACTATGTACATTTTAATTGACATGCAAAATTACAGGTAATAAATTGATATTGCATCTGATATGATTTAGCATGATATTGCAAGTGATTTTGTATGTTTAATACATTGCATGTAACTTTGTTCATGTTCAAGTTCATGTTCAAGTTCAAGTTCATATTCAAGTTCATTATTTCCAATATCATTTCCCATATCATTTCCGTGATTTCTCACTTTCATTTCATTGCCAATAATTTCTATGATTGGTGAAGTTTTGTCACCGCATCGCGGTTACCCGATTTCTAGTTATTATTATAATCCCCCGCCGCTTGCGGGGGATTATATTGATATTGTTCGTTTTACTATTATTATTATTCTTTTTATTATTCAGCTCAGGAAAACTGTGATTACTACAAAACTATTGGAGATAACATCCTGAAACCTCAAACACAATATGTGACTCCGTTGCGTGCTACTTCTTGTGAAATTTCTTGATGAAATTTCATGATACTGACGCGTTATTTAGAAAATAAAAAATAAATTTCTGGCAGCGTTTCCAGGAGAACAGAAGGAAATTGGCCTTTGCTGATTTTTTCTAAGATACCTTGACTAAGTCTTCAGGTCTGAAAGGCGTCTCATGGAAATTTCAAGAATATTTTCAGAGATATGAATTTTTAAAAATTGGATGTCATGAAAATTTTCTAAAATTTTTCTGGAAAACAGGGAAGGAATGCTCGTAGAAAGCTGAAAATGGGTACACTTACAGATGTACCCTAGTGTACCAACTTCACAAAGTTACGGACCGCTCGCATAAACGGTCTCGGCGCTACGGACGTCCAAAAACCCAATTTTCAAGTGCTCATATCTCGGTCCCTATTTAAGCTACAGCAAAGTATCACATATCACAAGAAAGGTCTGTTTCTCAGCTTTCCAATGGTGTATAGCATAATAGTGTCAGACGCGCGACGTAGAATCGCGTCAGACATTGAAAATTTCATGTCACTTTTTGCGGCTAAAAAACCTTTTCGGCTCAAAAAGTCGATGAAATTCTTCATGCACGTCCATGAATATTTTATGTGGGATACCCATATCAGCCCTCCATATTGTCCCCAAAGATCAATTACCTACATCAAGTAGTTTTTCCTGGAGAATTTTTTGAATTTCAAAATTGGAATGTACATTGCTCCGCTTCTGGTTATTCTAATTTCATGAAATTAATACCAAAAGATGCGTAAAATTATGGCCTTTACTGTCCTCCAAGGAAATACACCTCTTCTGAATAGCCAATTGCAAATAAATGATTTTATATATTCAATTATAACTCATGAACTATTATTTCAGATCACTTAAAATTGAATGTACATGTTGCTAATTTTTTGCCCTATTTTGTGGTATAAGGCCATCCTCATATCTCCAATACTTTGCTGGTAAAATAAAGCGAAAAAAATTATTCACAGATGCATGTAAGTCATATACTGTCTCACTGCCACCTTTCCCAGCAGCTGACCTTGTGCCTGCCACGTCATTTCATAGGCATATGCACCAGCAAGATTACTACGTTCATACATGGTATGAAGAATTCATCATGACGGATATGAACTGGAAGGACGGAGTAAGCAGGGCAGGGGAGATAAGGGGGGCGCGGGGGATTATCCGATATTGCCGTACGGCAATATCAGTTATACTAGTTATTATTATTATTATTATTCTTATTATTATTATTCTTATTCAGCTCAGAAAAACTGCGATTACTTCAAAAGTATTACAGATACTGTTCTGCAAGTCAAGGGTAATATGCAACTCCATTGCGTGCTACTTCATACGAAATTTCATGATCAAATTTCATGATGCTTATAAGTTATGAGCAAAATATAAAAAAAATTTCCGGCGCAGGTTTCTGAGAAACTACGCATAACTGGGACCTGCTGATTTTTTCTAAGATACCTTGACAAAGTCTCCAGTGCAGAAAGGCGTCTCATGGAGATTTCATGAATACATTTCAAGATATGATTTTTTGAAAATTGGACATCCCGAAAATTGACTGAAATTTTTCTGAAAAACAGGGAAGGAATGCTTGTAGAAAGCTGAAAATGGGTATACTTACAGACCTACTCTAGTGTACCAACTTCACAAAGTTACGGACCGCTCGGACAAACGGTCTCGGAGCTACGGACGCACAAAAACTCAAACTTCAAGTGGCCATATCTCGGTCCCTATCGCAGCTACAGACTAGTTTCACATATCACAAGAAAGGTCTGTTTCTCAGCTTTCCAATGATGTATAGCATTATAGTGTCAGACGCGCGGCGTAGAATCGCGTCAGACATTGAAAATTTTATGTCATTTTTTGGGCCTATCAAAACGTTTTCCCTCAAAAAGTGCATGAAGAACTACATGGATGTTCATGAATAATTTATGCGGGCTACCCAGGTTGGGCTTCCATATTGTGCCAAAAGGAAATTTGCCTAAATCAAATACTTTTTCCTAGAGAATTTTTGTAATTTCAAAATAGAAACGTAAATTGCTCTGGTTATAATCGTTCAAATCTCATGAAATTAACACCAAAAAATGTGTTAAATTACGCCCTCTAGCAAGCTACAGGGATATCTTCCTCTTACCTTTAACCAATTTTACATATAACATTTTATATATTCAATTATAACTCATTCATTATTTATCAAAATTAATTAAAACTGATTCGTCATGTTCATAATTTTTTCCTCTATTTTTGTATGTAAGCACAGCTCCATAACTTGCATGGTTTGTCTACAATAACCCATTAGGGTTAGGGTTTCACCTACCATTCACTGGAAATGTATTGCTTTGAGGGTGGTACCGCTGGGCACCAAACACAGGTCTCCATGCCAAGCGATGTCTCATTTCAATATATCAGCCTCTTCAAGAATTCATCATGAAGGCCATGAACTGGTTGAAGGGAGTAAGCAGGGCAAGGGAGACAGGGGGGGCGCGGGGGATTATCCGATATTGCCGTACGGCAATATCAGTTATACTAGTTATTATTATTATTATTATTCAGCTCAGAAAAACTGTGATTATTTCAAAACTATTACAGATACTACGTTACAAGTCAAGGGTAATGTGCAACTCCATTGCGTGCTACTTTACGCGAAATTTCATGATCAAATTTCATGACACTTGTGAGTTATGAGGAAAATATAAAACAAATTTCCGGCGCAGGTCTCTGAGAACCTAAGCATAACTGAGACCTGTTGATTTTTTCTAAGATACCTTGACAAAGTCTCCAGGTCTGAAAGGCGTCTCGTGGAGATTTCATGAACACATTTCAAGATATGATTTTTTGAAAAATAGACATCCCGAAAACTGACCAAAATTTTTCTGAAAAACAGAGAAGGAATGCTCGTAGAAAGCTGAAAGTAGGTACACTTACAGACCTACCCTAGTGTACCAACTTCACAAAGTTACGGATCCCTCGCACAAACGGTCTCGGCGCTACGGACGTTCAAAAACTCAAACTTCAGGTCGCCATATCTCAGTCCCTATTTGAGCTAAAGACTAGTTTCACATATCACAAGAAAGGTCTGTTTGTTAGCTTTCCAATGGTGTATAGCAATATAGTGTCAGACGCGCGGCGTAGAATCGCGTCAGACATTCAAAATTTTATGTCACTTTTTAGGTCCAAAAAATCTTTTCGCCTCAAAAAGTCAATGAAATTCTTCATGCATGTCGATGAATATTTTATGTGGGTTACCCATGTCAGCCCTCCATACTGTCCCCGAAGATCAATTATCTACAGCAAATAGTTTTTCCTAGAGAATTTTTTAAATTTCAAAATTGAAATGTACATTGCTCAGCTTCTGGTTGTTCAAATTTCATGAAATTAATACCAAAAGATGCGTAAAATTATGCCCTTTACTGTCCTCCAAGGGAATATACCTCTCCTGAATAGCCAATTTCAAATAAATGATTTTATATATTCAATTATAACTCATGAACTATTGTTTCAGATCACTTAAAACTGAATGTACATGTTGCTAATTTTTTGCCCTATTTTGTGGTATATGGGCATCCTCCTATCTCCAATACCTTGCTGGTAAAATAGAGCTAAAAAAATAATTCACAGATGCATGTTAGTCAGCCGTTGGGTATATGCTGTCTCACTGCCACCTTTCCCAGCTGACCTTGTGCCTGCCACGACATTTCATAGGCATATGCACCAGCAAGATTACTACGTTCATACATGGTATGAAGAATTCATCATGACGGCCATGAACTGGAAGGAGGGAGTAAGCAGGGCAGGGGAGACAAGGGGGGGCGCGGGGGATTATCCGATATTGCCGTATGGCAATATCAGTTATACTAGTTATAATCCCCCGCCGCGAGCGGGGGATTATATTGATATTGTTCGTTTTATTATTATTATTATTATTATTATTATTATTATTATTATTCTTATTATTATTATTCTTATTCAGCTCAGAAAAACTGCGATTACTTCAAAAGTATTACAGATACTGTTCTGCAAGTCAAGGGTAATATGCAACTCCATTGCGTGCTACTTCATACGAAATTTCATGATCAAATTTCATGATGCTTATAAGTTATGAGCAAAATATAAAAAAAATTTCCGGCGCAGGTTTCTGAGAAACTACGCATAACTGGGACCTGCTGATTTTTTCTAAGATACCTTGACAAAGTCTCCAGTGCAGAAAGGCGTCTCATGGAGATTTCATGAATACATTTCAAGATATGATTTTTTGAAAATTGGACATCCCGAAAATTGACTGAAATTTTTCTGAAAAACAGGGAAGGAATGCTTGTAGAAAGCTGAAAATGGGTATACTTACAGACCTACTCTAGTGTACCAACTTCACAAAGTTACGGACCGCTCGGACAAACGGTCTCGGAGCTACGGACGCACAAAAACTCAAACTTCAAGTGGCCATATCTCGGTCCCTATCGCAGCTACAGACTAGTTTCACATATCACAAGAAAGGTCGGTTTCTCAGCTTTCCAATGATGTATAGCATTATAGTGTCAGACGCGCGGCGTAGAATCGCGTCAGACATTGAAAATTTTATGTCATTTTTTGGGCCTATCAAAACGTTTTCCCTCAAAAAGTGCATGAAGAACTTCATGGATGTTCATGAATAATTTATGCGGGCTACCCAGGTTGGGCCTCCATATTGTGCCAAAAGGAAATTTGCCTAAATCAAATACTTTTTCCTAGAGAATTTTTGTAATTTCAAAATTGAAACGTAAATTGCTCTGGTTATAATCGTTCAAATATCATGAAATTAACACCAAAAAATGTGTTAAATTACACCCTCTAGCAAGCTACAGGGATATCTTCCTCTTACCTTTAACCAATTTTACATATAACATTTTATATATTCAATTATAACTCATTCATTATTTATCAAAATTAATTAAAACTGATTCGTCATGTTCATAATTTTTTCCTCTATTTTTGTATGTAGGCACAGCTCCATAACTTGCATGGTTTGTCTACAATAACCCATTAGGGTTAGGGTTTCACCTACCATTCACTGGAAATGTATTGCTTTGAGGGTGGTACCGCTGGGCACCAAACACAGGTCTCCATGCCAAGCGATGTCTCATTTCAATATATCAGCCTCTTCAAGAATTCATCATGAAGGCCATGAACTGGTTGAAGGGAGTAAGCAGGGCAAGGGAGACAGGGGGGGCGCGGGGGATTATCCGATATTGCCGTACGGCAATATCAGTTATACTAGTTATAATCCCCCGCTCGCGCAGCGGCGGGGGATTATATTGATATTCTTCGATTACCTTTTATTATTATAATCCCCCGCCGCTTGCGGGGGATTATATTGATATTGTTCGTTTTATTATTATTATTATTATTATTATTATTATTATTATTCTTATTATTATTATTCTTATTCAGCTCAGAAAAACTGCGATTTCTTCAAAAGTATTACAGATACTGTTCTGCAAGTCAAGGGTAATATGCAACTCCATTGCGTGCTACTTCATACGAAATTTCATGATCAAATTTCATGATGCTTATAAGTTATGAGGAAAATATAAAACAAATTTCCGGCGCAGGTTTCTGAGAACCTAAGCATAACTGAGACCTGTTGATTTTTTGTAAGATACCTTGACAAAGTCTCCAGTGCAGAAAGGCGTCTCGTGGAGATTTCATGAATACATTTCAAGATATGATTTTTTTAAAATCTGATGTCCCGAAAACTGACCAAAATTTTGTTGAAAAACAGGGAAGGAATGCTCTTAGAGAGCTGAAATTGGGTGAACATACAGATGTACCACAGTGTACCAACTTCACAAAGTTACGGACCGCTCGGACCAACGGTCTTGGCGCTACGGACGTCCAAAAAGTCAATTTTCAAGTGGCCATATCTCGGTCTCTATTTAAGCTACAACAAAGTTTGACATATCACAAGAAAGGTCTGTTTGTCAGCTTTCCAATGGTGTATAGCATGATGGTGTCAGACGCGCGGCGTAGAATCGCGTCAGACATTGAAAATTTCATGTCACTTTTTGCGCCTTTCAAAACATTTTTGGCTAAAAACTCTATGAAGTTCTTCTTGGATGTTCGTGAATATTTTTTTCTATATACCTTTGTTAGGCCTACATACTGTCCTCAAAGGAAATTTGCCTACATCAAATGGTTTTTCCTAGAGAATTTTTTAAAATTCAAATTTCAACTTTAGATTGCTCAGCTTCTAACTATCCAAATCTTATGAAATTAACACTAAAAGATGTGTAAAATTATGGCCTTATCTGTTCTCTAAGGGCATGGACCTCATTCTAATAACCTATTTTACATGTATGATTTCATATATTCAATTATAGCTACTAAGTGCATATTTCAAATCAGTTAAAACTCAAACGACATGTTGCTAATTTTTTGCCCAATTTTTCCATGTAGACACAACCATGCAACTCTTATGGCTTGCCTGCAACAGGCCATTAGGGTTAGGGTTAGGGTTTACTCAATATGCATTGCTTGCAGGGTAGTATGCTTGACCACAACAGGTGTGTCTGGCTGCCTCGACTTTTGATAGGCATATGCACCAACAAGATTACTACATTCATACATGGTTTTAAGAATACATCATGAAGGACATGAACTGGAAAGAGGGAGTATGCAGGGCAGGGGAGACGGGGGGCGCGGGGGATTATCCGATATTGCCGTACGGCAATATCAGTTATACTAGTTATTATTATTATTATTATTATTATTGAGCTCAGGAAAACTGTGATTACTACAAAACTATTAAAGATCCTGTTTTACAAGTCAAGGGTAGTATGCGACTCCATTGCGCGCTACTTCAGACGAAATTTCATGATCAAATTTCATGATGCTTATGAGTTATGAGGAAAATATAAAATAAATTACCGGCGCAGGTTTCTGAGGACCTAAGCATAACTGAGACCTGTTGATTTTTTGTAAGATGCCTTGACAAAGTCTCCAGGTCTGAAAGGCGTCTCGTGGAGATTTCATGAACACATTTCAAGATATGATTTTTTGAAAATTGGATATCCCGAAAACTGACCAAAATTTTTTTGAAAAACAGGGAAGGAATGCTCTTAGAGAGCTGAAAATAGGTGAACATACAGATGTACCACAGTGTACCAACTTCACAAAGTTACTGACCGCTCGCACAAACGGTCTTGGCGCTACGGACGTCCAAAAACGCAATTTTCAAGTGGCCATATCTCGGTCCCTATTTAAGCTACAACAAAGTTTGACATATCACAAGAAAGGTCTGTTTGTCAGCTTTCCAATGGTGTATAGCATTATAGTCTCAGACGCGCGGCGTAAAATCGCGTCAGACATTGAAAATTTGTTGTCACTTTTTGAGCCCTTCGAAACGTTTTAGGCAGAAAAATCAATGAAGTTCTTTGTGAATGTTGATGAATATTTTTCTAATTAGTCCCTGGTTATGCCTCCATACTGTCCTCAAAGGATATTTGCCTGCATCAAATTGTTTTTCCAAGAGAATTTTTTGAAATTCAAAATTGAAATGCACATTGCTCTGCTTCTACTCATTCAAATTTCATGAAATTAATACCAAAAGATGCGTAAAATTATGGGCTGCACTGTCCTCCAAGGGCATTTACTTATTACTCATAGCCAATTTAACATAAATGATTTTATGTATTCAATTATATCTTGTGAATTATTATTTCAAATCACTTAAAACTCAATGTACATGTTGCTAATTTTTTGGCCTATTTTGTGATATAAGGACATCCTCCTATCTCCAATACTTTGCTGGTAAAATAAAGTACAAAAATCGTTCACAGATGCATCTTAGTCTGCTGTCGGGACCATTCTGCCTCACTGCCAGGTTTTGCTCCCCAGCACCAGCATTATGCCATGCAAAGAGCAGCACACTCAAACACGCTCATGAACAATAAGGTACAGGCTTACGCCTATCATGACAGGGGAATGATACACGTTGAAGGGAAAGGCCTTTGTAAGCGTTGCGTGAAAAGGCATATATGTCCTATATTAATGCACTGAAACACTTAATAGTATGAGCATACACACAAATAATGGACATGAATTGAAAAAGAAGAGTATACAGGCCTGGGGGTCATACGGGGCCTGCGGGGGATTATCCGATATTGCCGTACGGCAATATCAGTTATACTAGTTATAATCCCCCGCCGCGAGCGGGGGATTATATTGATATTGTTCGTTTTATTATTATTATTCTTATTCTTATTATTATTATTCAGCTCAGGAAAACTGCGATTATTTCAAAACTATTAGAGATATTGGTTTACAAGTGAAGGATAATGTGTGACTCCATTGCGCGCTACTCTACACGAAATTTCATGATCAAATTTCAAGACACTTATGAGTTATGAGCAAAATACAAAAAAAATTTCCGGCGCAGGTTTCTGAGGACCTAAGCATAACTGAGAGCTGTTGATTTTTTCTAAGATACCTTGACAAAGTCTCCAGTGCAGAAAGGCGTCTCGTGGAGATTTCATGAACACATTTCAAGATATGATTTTTTGAAAAATAGACATCCCGAAAACTGACCAAAATTTTTCTGAAAAACAGGGAAGGAATGCTCGTAGAGAGCTGAAAATAGGTGAACATACAGATGTACCACAGTATATAAACTTCACAAAGTTACGGACCGCTCGGACAAACGGTCTTGGCGCTACGGACGTCCAAAAACGCAATTTTCAAGTGGCCATATCTCGGTCCCTATTTAAGCTACAACAAAGTATTACATATCACAAGAAAGGCCTGTTTGTCAGCTTTCCAATGGTGTATAGCATGATGGTGTCAGACGCGCGGCGTAGAATCGCGTCAGACATTGAAAATTTTATGTCACTTTTTGCGCCTACAAAAATGTTTTAGGCTAAAAAGTCAATGAAGTTCTATATGGATGTCCATGAATAATTTTTGTGGGATGCCTAGTGCACGTCTCCATACTGTCCCCAAAGATCAATTATCTACAACAAATAGTTTTTCCTGGAGAATTTTTTTAATTTCAAAATTGAAATGTACATTGCTCAGCTTCTGGTTGTTCAAATTTCATGAAATTAATACCAAAAGATGCGTAAAATTATGGCCTTTACTGTCCTCCAAGGGAATATACTTCTCCTGAATAGCCAATTTCAAATAAATGATTTTATATATTCAATTATAACTCATGAACTATTGTTTCAGATCACTTAAAACTGAATGTACATGTTGCTAATTTTTTGCCCTATTTTGTGGTATATGGGCATCCTCCTATCTCCAATACCTTGCTGGTAAAATAGAGCTAAAAAAATAATTCACAGATGCATGTTAGTCAGCCGTTGGGTATATACTGTCTCACTGCCACCTTTCCCAGCAGCTGACCTTGTGCCTGCCACGACATTTCATAGGCATATGCACCAGCAAGATTGCTACGTTCATACATGGTATGAAGAATTCATCATGACGGCCATGAACTGGAAGGAGGGAGTAAGCAGGGCAGGGGAGACAAGGGGGGCGCGGGGGATTATCCGATATTGCCGTACGGCAATATCAGTTATACTAGTTATTATTCTTATTATTCAGCTCAGAAAAAGTGCGTTTACTTCAAAACTATTACAGATACTGTTTTACAAGTCAAAGTTAATTATGCGACTCCATTGCGTGCTACTTTACACGAAATTTCATGATCAAATTTCATGACGCTTATGATTTATGAGGAAAATTTTAAAAAAATTTCCGGCGCAGGTTTCTGAGAACCTAAGCATAACTGAGACCTGTTGATTTTTTCTAAGATACCTTGACTAAGTCTTCAGGTCTGAAAGGCGTCTTTTGAAGGTTTCATGAATACATTTCAAGATACGATTTTTTGAAAATTGGATATCCCGAAAACTGACCAAAATATTTTTGAAAAACAGGGAAGGAACGCTCTAAGAGAGCTGAAAATGGGTGGACATACAGATATACCACAGTGTACCAACTTCACAAAGTAACGGACCGATCGGACAAACGGTCTTTGCGCTACGGACGTCCAAAAAGTCAATTTTCAAGTGGCCATATCTCGGTCCCTATTTAAGCTACAACAAAGTTTGACATATCACAAGAAAGGTCTGTTTGTCAGCTTTCCAATGATGTATAGCATGATGGTGTCAGACGCGCGGCGTAGAATCGCGTCGGACATTGAAAATTTGTTGTCACTTTTTGCGACTACAAAAATGTTTTAGGCTAAAAAGTCAATGAAGTTCTTTATGGATGTCCATGAATAATTTTTGTGGGATGCCTAGAGCACGTCTCCATACTGTACCCTAAGGAAATTTACCTACATTAAATAGCTTTGGCTAGAGAAATGTTTTACTATCAAAAATTAAATGTAAATTACTCAGCTTCTACTTATGCAAATTTCATGAAATTAACACCAAAAATTGCGTAAAAATATAGGCTTTCCACTTGCATAAGGACATTTAACTCACACAAAGAGTCTATTTTACATAGACAATTTTACATATGCATTTATAACGCATGAATTAATGTATCAAATCAGTTAAAACTCATATGACATGTTCCTAATTTTTTGTCCTATTTTTTGGTATAAACACATCCACCTATCTGCAAAAAAAAAAATTCACAAACTTTTAACAGATGCATGTGGTCTGCAGTGGGTACCATCCTGTCTCACTGCCACCTTTTGCGCCTAATCTTATTGTACAGTCCAAGCAGCATCACAAGTGTCAACAAAAAGATGCACAGTCTAATCATCACATTTGAATAATATATATTGTACATTGAAAGGGCATGTGTAAGAGTTTGCCGACAGGGTTTTATAACCGGTATTTGTGCTATAAACTTATTAGACCAGACATGGACTACAGTAATGCTAAAATGTGCACTCTTGGAATAGAAGTTCATCCCCCAAAAAGCAGGCCAGGGGAAATACACACAAATAATGGACATGAATTGAAAAAGAAGAGTATGCAGGCCTGGGGGTCATACGGGGCCCGCGGGGGATTATCCGATATTGCCGTACGGCAATATCAGTTATACTAGTTTATATTGAGATTTGTATGACAATTAATAACTTTGTAAAACAATATTAAATCAGAATTTTTTCTTCGAATTTCCAATGAATCTAAGTTCAAAAAATGTAATCTTTCTTCATACGAAACATTTTCATAGTTCAATATACGTCGGGTGAAATACCTTTGCACACGTTCTACTTTGTCTTTATTACATTGTAATATTGGTGACCAAGCCTGACTAGAATATTCTAAAAGTGGTCTGACATAACATATATACATTTTGAGATAAAACTTGTAATTGTGATTCTTAAAAATTGAAAAAAGTTTATGAAGAACAAAATACGCTTTCCTAGTAATGTTTATACAATGGAGTGTAAATTTCAAATTTGACTGGATAGTAACTCCAATATCATTAATATTGTTGACAGTTTCAATAATTTCATTATTCAATAAAAAATTAAAGTTCACTTTGTTAATACCAATAGTCAATACTTTCGTTTTGTCTGGATTTAAATCCATCTGCCAAATGTCGGCCCATTTAGCAACATTATCTAAATCTTCTTGTAATAACATGCAATCATTTACATTTTGAATAGACTTATACAGTTTTGTATCATCAGCATACATACTAATAGAACTATGTTTGACAACATTAGGTAAATCTGACGAGTAACACAAAAATAAAACAGGACCTAACACAGTCCCTTGAGGGACTCCTGATTTAACATCAGTTGTATGTGAGATTGCATCATTAATTTTTACTTGTTGAAGTCTTCCAGTTAAAAAGTTCTTTAACCATTGCAAAGCACAACCTGATATCCCATATCTTTCTAATTTGTACATGAGCTTATTATGACATACTTTGTCAAAACATTTAGAATAGTCTAAATATATGACATTAGTAGACAATTTCTTATCAAAGTTACTTGACCAATCATTCAAACATTCCAAAAGATTAGTAACTGTTGATTTTTTAGGCATAAATCCATGTTGTGATTTTGGTATGATATCATTTCTTAACAAGTAGTCCAACAATTGAGATCTGATAATACGTTCTAAGATTTTACACACAACAGAAGTCAAACTAACAGGTCTATATTGTGATGTACATTGTGCATCACCCTTCTTGTACAATGGAACAATAAGGGCCGTTTTCCAATCACTGGGTAAAATACCATCACGTAAGGATTGATTATACATTCTGGAAAGGGGATCAACAATATGTGCAATAATTTTCTTTAAAAAATACACTGTGATACCATCAGGACCTGGGGATGAATTACTTCTTAGGTACAATTGTATCTACTGAGCGAATCGTTACAGTTGGAATGGAAGTCAGGAAGAGTGTTATCATCTTCAACAAAAACACTGGAGAAATAATCAACAAATTCAGAAGCTTTCTCATGATCTGTTACAGCTATAGAACCATCAGTTTTCTTAATGCATGGGATACTTGATTTAACAGAAGACTGGCTCTTTACATATCCATAAAATTTACTAGAATTATTGTTGGTTGAGAACAACGACTTTTCATAATTACATTTCTCTTTCAAAAATTCAGATCTAAATTTATTGGCTGAAGTTTTGTATTCAGCATGGCTTACCATATTACTTGATTTTACATAAGCTTTCCATTTACGCTGTTTAATGTTACGCAGTTTGTTCAGATTACCATTAAACCATGGAACTCCCTTGTGTTTTGAAACATTTGTAAATGGTACAAAGTTGAATATAACATCATTCAAGGTGTCTCTAAAAGCCTCCCAGTAATCATTAGTTGATATACAATTACTATATATTTCATTCCAATTTAGAGTGGCTAAATATGCATTAATTAATTCATAATCAGCTTGTTTGAAACATGGTTTACAGGCCGAATTGTCTGAAACACTTACATGTTTTACAGTTTCACATAGAATAGAGGTATGATCGCTTGTACTGAATGGAGGTTCAGGTCGAATAGATTTTAATATACCCTTATCAGAAAACAAGACTAAGTCCAAAGTGTTCTTTCCCCTAGTTGCAAAATCAACACATTGTATGGCACCAATCATAAAGCACAATGTTAAAAATTCTCTAGAGATTTGAGATCTAGCAGTGAAGTCCTGCCAACATATATCAGGTAAGTTAAAGTCACCTATCAAACAATACAGTTTAACATTTTTTAAGTTTTCATGGATAACATGGAAAAGATCTCTAGAATCATCTAGATTAGTGTCAGGTGGTCTATACACTAAACCATATCTCATGAATTCAGAGTTGGTAAATAAAACATCAACAAATATACATTCGCAATTTCCAATTGACTCTTTATAAACAATATTGCTTTGAAGACTAGATCGAACTGCTAGTAATACACCACCACCTTGGATTAATGGTCTGTCCTGTCTGAAAACACAATATTCTAAATTATTCAATGAGAAGTATACATCATCCTTCAACCATGTTTCACTAATACCAATTACATCAGAGTTATAATGTTCAAGTATTTCGATAAGTTCCGGTAGTTTTTGGCAAATGCTACGGGCATTAAGGTAAAGTAAAGTTCCAGTTGTTAGAACTGTAGTGGGAGTTGCGTCTCTTTATCTGTAACGATCAGGCGGTCGACCCTGACGTTGAGGATGGTTTCTTGCGGGGGACGAGTTTCTTGGTGTCGATATCGGAGGCATGTACAAATTTGGTTCCTCGTTTCGACGACGAAGTTCTTGTCTACGTAGGTAATCCTGGTCACGCTGAAGTTGGGTGAGATCTGGTCGTATGTAAACCCTACGATGGACATGTTTTTCTGGCAATTCCCTGAGCTTTTTGGCATTTTCCAACACATTCGATCTGGTTTCTCGATCTTCACACATGACTTTGATGGGGCGAGGTCGGTCAGAAATCCTACCCATACGGAATGCTTTGACGATCTTTGGATTCTGCACACCAGTCGTTTCCTCTAACATCTTGATCACTTGCTTTTTCACATCTTCCTCTGTGACATTTTGTCTGTCTTCGTTTACATCTGAAGCATTTTCTGGGGTTAGTTCGTTTAAACCTTGGATAACGATATTCAGTTGTTTTCCGTCTCTGGCTTGCAGCTCGTCAGCTACAGCCGAGGTCATTGCGGTGATATCTGAGGGCGCAGCGGTGAGATGCATTGGTCTGTTTTGACTAGACCATACATTGCTGTTATTTTCCAGAATTTCAACTCTTTCTAACAGGGATTTGTTGGCTTCTTTGAGGTCTTTAACTTCGCTGTGGAGATCTCTGATTTCATCTTGGAGACTTGAATTTTTTGACAGCACTTCAGTAACTTTGACAACTAATTGAAGTAAGACAGTTGTAGTGTCAGTACTGGTATTTAACCCTTCATTTTCTGCATCTGCTGGGGACTCCTGTCTTGTACCTTTCTTTTTGGCATATCTAGTCATGATGAAAGTTCTTGTAACTAATGTAAACAGCCAAGTTGTTATGGGCGATAATACAGGTATTGAACATGACGATCAGAAACTCAGTCATTAAACACTGCAACTTCACAAAAAGTTCATGTATAATCTTGCCGTGTACTCCTGCGATGTAAATACAGTTTCTTGTTTCCAAAAAGTCCGGTAAAACTTGAAATTACTACATTTTTCAATAAATTTGAGACATTTTCTTCACAGAACGTTTTTTCACGGTGCTCGAAAGGATTTTTAATATTCTTTGTCGCTGTTATGTATCTTCCTTAAGTTACCAATTACCAAAAAGGGAACACATTAACTTCCTCTGCTTCTTTTTTTAGACATTTCACAATTTTCTTGCAGCATCTATTTCACTGGATTTAAGATACTAGATTTTTCTATTTTTGCAAAGAAATGCTTAATTTTTTCAGTTATATCTTCCGGTAAATTTCTCTGAATTGTCTTCCAAGAAAGTAATTTCCTTAGCTTTTTTAAACATTTCCCAACTTTTCAGCATTTTCACGATATTATTCAGTCATATTACTAATTATTAATAATTTAGGGAAAACCACAAAAGGAATGAGATTCTGAAAGAAATTTTTAACAGTGCGTTA
Source organism: Platynereis dumerilii (assembly GCA_026936325.1). Taxonomy (NCBI): domain Eukaryota; kingdom Metazoa; phylum Annelida; class Polychaeta; order Phyllodocida; family Nereididae; genus Platynereis; species Platynereis dumerilii. The sequence goes on along the minus strand of JAPTHN010000088.1, from coordinate 1,126,414 downwards.
CAAATTTGGACACGGGAAAAACTGTTGGTAGTGATACAAATTTTGGGGAAATGTCTTGATGGTTTGCCCCCCCCCTGGAAAAAATTCTGGATACGCCACTGCTACTTTCTGTTCCCATGGATGCATATCTACTACCTTGTGAGTCGGATCTGATGGTCGACCTGTTGGGAGGAAGAGATCTCATGACAAGTTCAATCTAAGATTCATCTATAGATGGATGGATGGATGATTTGGGCTTATGTCCTGTGATTTTGCACTTGGTAGGCTAATTAGGACAGGAGGAGGACACCGCAATGAGGCGAAGGATGATTGAAACAGCTGTCCACCATAGGCCCAGGTGACCCGGCAAGAGCTGGACCAAGCGATTGGCAGTCCGGCACGCTACCACTAGACCAACCTTCCCCGATTCATCTCAACAATTTGATGTATCAACAAACCAATCCACTCGATTATTTCAGAAAAAAAGCAGGGCTCCTGACCACAGGTTAAACTAGGTCATCTTTGGTGGCTTATAAATAACCATTTTCACCTAACTTATCCATATATACTAAGTTAACTCTGAATCATCCTTCACTTTATAGCGAGACAAGTTCTTCACCTAAAGGAGAAGGGCTCGTCCGAGTTGTTATGGGTAAATCAAAGAATTAAAATGCTGACCTTGGCAAAAAGTTTTGCCTGCTGTCCCGTCTTGCCCTGTCCTCCTCTAACGTATTTGAAAGGTGTGTAAATCGTAAGAATGATAAAGGAATGGAAAATCAACCTGGGCAAAGGAAAAGGACAATGAAATGAAGGAAGAAAAGAAGGAAGAAAGAAGGAAGAAAAGAAGGAAGAAAAGAAAAAAGAAAAGAAAGGAAGGAAGAACTTGTTTTTGCATAGGCCTATAGATCATAGATGGCAATAAGGAAATGATGATTTTCTTATAAATTTTTGGTAAATTTAGCGTCTATAGGGGTTGTACTTTCTGAGATATACCCCCAATGTGAAACCAAGAGTAATTTCTATTGGTAGGTCATTTAAGGTTAAGGAAATACTGCTTTCCTATGATAATATTTAGCAAATTTAGAGAGTCATTATTGTGGTGCATAACCCTGTCTGACATATCATTTTAAAGCTCATTGTCGAAAAAGCTATCAGTCTGAGGCCTCCTTGCATGGACTAGGGGGTATTTTCGTTGCAGAATCTGCAACATACCCTTATCTGGGTTTGCTTCTGAAAGAGGGGGGCAGTTTCAGTAGAGGAGCAGAAAGTAATTGAAGCCACCTGTTTTTGTGTCCTCGGGGGGGGGGGGAATTCCCCGAAGAGGACACCTTGTTGTCAAAGCCATTTCCTGTCAACTACACAACTTGGTGTTTTCAGAAAAACGTTTCACAGGCCAAATGACAGTCACAATGCATGCATCCTAGTGATCATAATGATACTTGAGCGTCCCTACCTAAAGTTTTGTGCCTCTCCATCCTTTACTTACTTCATGCAAGCTATTTTCTCCGACGGCTCAATCACCTCATAAACACCTTCTGCAAAAACCGGCTCTGTGTTGTGCTGTTTATCCGTAAGAGGGGGGGGGCACTGGTATTACCAGACTGATGTGCCACCTGACAGTGTATCTATAAGACCCAGCACTCCTATACTTTGCCTATGTAAGTGAGTCAGGGTGGCCCAGTTCAGCCTTTACCTCTTTTGGGAGTGATCACCCCTCTCCCTGGCCTGCCTGTGTCACTCCAACTCCATTGCAGCACATGCACCAGCTGCAACCATGTTCACATTAAACTTACAAGTACAATATATATAAGATCCACTGCCATGTCTAGTAAGCCTACTAGCCTACTGAGGCCTATTTATAGAGTTGCAAATGCTACAAACTTAGGCAGTTATAACAGCCTAAATTTATATTAGGCCCCTACATACTTGCTGCCGCCTGATTTAGGCCTACATTGCAAAAATAAAGCCCTTTTCTTACATGATTATATATTACCAATCCAGCATAGTAATCAAGACACAGGTCTTGCTTCAATTGCCCTGTCTTAAATTGTAACTGAGTTAAAGGCTTGTAATTGTTCAATTGGATTGTGTCATCTGTGGCTACAGTTTAACTTGTGACACTTGAATTGCAATTCGGTCAGCTATCATTGATGACAGCAGACACCTTGGTAATAGAACAATTTCTGTCCTATTTCTACATCTGATCTCAGATTTACTCAGATTTGTCACTTGATTTGATTGGCCGACAGGTGGCAAGGATAGCACATGAAAGACAAGTCCTATTTCAAATGTGGTCCTGTGTGAGGGTACGCTCAGACAATCCCATTAAATTGAATCAAGTTAAAATTGACATAAAAATATTCTGAGAAGGTGCATGTACAGTAGGCTACACTGCAATTATTTACTTACAATGTCACTTGTGACATGTCCCTTCAATATATAAAAATAACGTGCAAACACTTTAAGAGATGCTTGTAGATAGACTGCCCATTATAGCATATACCCCTTTGCCTGTCACCTGCACAAGGGATCTGGCATGTGAGACCTTCACAAGGGTATTTGTCACCAAGACCTGCTGGAGGGTATCTGGGCTGTGACCTACTTTTGGTGATTGACTTTTGACCAGCAGAAACTCAGCCTGTTTGTTTTCTTTATTAATTGCTTCATCTCAGAAAGAAATCATAAGTTTATCAACGCAAGATAAAATTCTATTGAGAATGTATGCAAAGTTTTAATGACAGAGATGAAACAGCATGACCAAGGCAGTTGTCATAAGTTTCAGAGCCTTCCTCACACAATAGAGATGCCGCTTGCAAGCAAGCAAGCATCTCTAAAAATGCAATATGAAGTGAGTTTTCAAAAACTTTTAAAAATCAATTAGCTAAGAGTGCCAGTCAAAAAATCAAAATAACAATAATATTAAAATAATATAATTTGGACACATGACCCCCCCCCAGGGCCGTAGGCTGAGCAGAATCCTAGGGGGGCAACCAATCCCAAAGAGACCAGAAAATGTGAAGTTTTTGCATGTTAAAAAAAATGTTTGTTTCGCCTATTCTTTCCTTCATGACATCATCTGCCATATCCTGCTGCAACACTACTAGTGATGTCATAACCAATACCTCAAAAAATTGGTGGCCCGAGGACACGGTGCATGCATTGCATGCTATTTTTCACATCAGCTAATCCATGCCAAAACGGTGAGAACAAAAAATGGAAATCCCCTTCATTATTAAGTTAATATTAACACAAAAATTATTTATTTTGAGACTAAATTATTTAGAAGGTTGATGAGGAAATTCAAAATCAACCTACGATCAAAATGACACCAAACGTCTTATATCGATGTGCGCAAAGAAGGGTGCTACATGACTGATACATCCACTTCTTTTTTAAGATAATCTGTCTTACAATATTACAACACTACATATGCCTGAATTATTGTAAAAAATACATTATGCTAAATATTTTATTCCATTTTGGCCATAATACAGTTGTCCCTGGGTCATTCCATACAAAATCACCCAGTGGTCCCCAAGTCACCATCTCAGAAAAAAATTAAAAAAATTCTCAGATGTAGTACTACCTGAGGTAGGCACTCGGGCATAACTTTTAAGTCTGTGCTGTAAAAAGCAATGGAGACATGACCATTTGAAATATAGAGTGATCTATTTGGAACAATGCATTTTCGCCTGGTTTTGAAGCTTTGTTTTGAGTCACATTTTGCAACTGCAAATTGTATATTTTGGTTATTAGGACATTAGCCCCCATATTTTCAGTTTCTGGTGTCAGATTTGAAATATCCCTTTTACACAATTGGTGCCAGAGCTTCAAATATGGCCAAAAGTAAATTTTCAAAAACGAATGGTTATTTGAAAGCTCTGCCACAGTAACTCAGCACTAAGTGGTATTAGTAAGCCTATATGTGAATTAACAAGTTTTAAGAGTTTTGATCTGTTAAAGGACATTGGGTGAAACTGCAAAACCAGTTTCAGCACTTAGTGCTGAGTGAGTTTCCTGTAGCAGAGCTTTTAAATATCCATCAGTTTTTAAAGGTGTACTTCTCAGCCATTTTTGCAGCTCTGACACCAATTGGAGGTATATGTTTTTTCAATATTTTGCATGTGGGCGAATTTGTAAACCTGCAAAAACGAACATGTACGCGAATTTGGCATTCTTGGAAGTGTCAAATATTGTCATTCACGAATTTGTAAAAGTGTAATTACGAACATACTAACCATATAAACTTGGCTAAAACTAACCCTAAACCTAATTTTGACCCTAAAACTGAAACCTGTAACACCTCCACGAATGTTAGTATTGGCAGGTCCACGAATGAATAATAAAGCACATCCACAAGTGTTAGTTATTACATATACACGAGCACTTATGCTCGTTTTTACACATCCACTAACTTGTGAACATGCCAAAAATACATATATACATGCCAATTGTGTAATAGAGATATATATATCAAATCTGACACCAGAAACTGAAAATATGGGGGCAATTGTCCTGATAACCAAAATATAAAACCTGTAGTTGCAAAATGTGACTCTACACACTGCTTTAAGTTCTGGGGAAAATTCATTTCTCAAAAGTTAAAAATCACCCTCTAGGCCTATAGAACTTTTCATTGTCATACAGTAGTACATATAAAATCAATCATATTTCAAAATGGGTCGAAATTGCATTTTTAAGGGAATTAAAATTCTTGAATTTTGCTGAAAAAAAAAACTACTTTTTTGCACATGAGTAAAAGGTTTCGATACTTCATGGATCTGATTATATACATTGAATAATTTGAATTAGCTGCATCCTGGAAACCTTTAAATTAAGGGGGCCCGTGTGATCTTGTCCCTGTCTCCAATATTAATGCCTTGCAAGTGTGTCTTTTTCAAGTTTCAAGATACATAATGACTAAATGAGCCTCAAAAAAAAGGAAAGAAAAGAAAGCACACATAAATACAATTACATTAATTTACCATAATTAGCATTTTAGAATCCACTCAACAGAAATACAATTACATTAATTTAACATAATTAGCATTTTAGAATCCACTCAATAGAAATACAATTACATTAATTTACCATAATCATGATAATTAGCATTTTAGAATCCACTCAGTCTTCTAGTAATCCATTTTGTTACCCTGGTCCCATTGCTAAACGATGAAATTTGTGAAAACACTTGGAACACTTGGATGACATGGCATGCTATTGAAACTCCACAAGAAAACCTCCACACATGGAACAAAATTGAAGATACAGTACAAGTACAACCCAAAAAAAGTAAGAGCATTTTCTGTCATAAGTCCTCTTTTTACCTATTTTGCCCTCTTTACTCCTCTCCACCCCAAATCTCCTTACAACTCCCTTTGACTCCTTACAACAACTTTAGCCAACACTAAGAACTCTATTTAGACAGCTACCAATGTAACTGAAATTAGCAGAGGTGCAAAATGTCAAGTAAATCAAACACAATGGGGGTGATTGAGTTCAAATTGGTGTTGTTTACATGTTATTTTAATGTAATTTTAAAAGGTAGTTTCAAGTAGGTAAAAGTAGGAAGTTATTTAGAGGTAGTCAAAAGGTTTGAAAGGGTAAAGTAGTGGCTGATTCTTCCTTCCTGCTGGGGTAATCATACTTTATTTTGGATTGTGCTGTACGGAGTAACTGCACATTGCTGAGGTTCAGGTTGACTTTGACAAATGGACCTCACATGTGTTACATATCATCAGAAAGATAGACCAGGACCCAGTAGGACCGACCCCCCAACCCCACTAAGAGACCATTTTACCCTAGTCCATGGAGTGGCCTATTGGCCTCAAATATGACGGATGGAGCAGGGGTTTTGAAAAAAAAGGGCCAGCCCTAGTAATAATAACTCGAGTTCAAATGCTAGCTTGAAAGAGATCCTGACTTCTACTGGGCAATGCAATCCTATTTTCATTAATAGATATGAAAAAATAATACCCTTATAGCATCATATTCTGACAAATAAATAATTAATACATTCATTTTGTCTTCTGCATTTGGCAAAGAGCTATATTTAAGTTCCAAATAGTGTGAAAATTGTTATATTTGTCTTGAATGGTAAAATTAATGTTGCCATATGCGCATAAATGACACTTCTGGGATGGGGGTCCATATCATTAAGTGGTTCTCCAACTGCTTGCGTAGTGAAAAAATGAAAGTAATTGACTTGAATTAACTTATTGATTTTGAAAAAAGCGGTGATAATCTTGATTCATTGAACTTATATTGATATCGATCATTGTAGTGAGTTCCTTTTTTAAATACCACGGTTTACTGAATAATCACGAAAAAGCCCTATTTCCTGATTTTTTCTGCTTTCACCCTCAATTTCAATTTCTATTTCCAGTTTCAATTTATTGACCACTAAAAACAAAAAAACAAAGAAATGCATTGTCATGGTACATAAAAACATTGTGAGCACTTGATATGCAAAGTGATAGTTAAATAAAGTACGATCTTTTTGTGTCTTGAATTGTCAAAAATGCCAAATTTGGTTTAGTTTATAAAGTATGACCTTTTTGTGTCTTGAATTATCAAAAATGCCAAATTTGTTTCCATGGCTACCATTTGTCATTTCTGGGAATTTTTGAGAATGTCTCAATATCCAAACTTACCTGAATGTTGAACCCCTATAATTGACCATAAATTTATGAAAAATTTGTGAGAAGGGCAATATTTCCCTATTTGGTCATATTAAACCCCCTCAATTGGACATGCAGGGCACCTTATATGTAAAATAACAGCTGATAAATGCTTTATGTGTCCTGACTTACCACAATGACTAATTTATAATGACTCTTATTCGGAGTTTTATTGGATTATGTAAAAAAAAAAGAGCGAAATATGGGTTTCCATGGCAACTGTTTGTCATTTCAGGGAATTTTCATACTTGTATTGTAAAATGAAGTCCATAAATTTCGCAAAACTATTGATTGACAAGCGTGACACACTAGTAAACAACACATTGAAAGTCAATTTAAGTCATACTTGTGAGCTCTTCGTTACCATGGTTACCATAAATGACCCTACAGTAGAAAGTATTCTTGATGAGCTTAAAAATGGTGCGTCACATTGGAGTATACCACAGAAAGTTTAGCCCCTATTAACCCTACATTTACCAAAAATTGAAAAAAAAGGCAGTATATCCTTATTTGGTCATACTTTACCCCCCTCAATTGGGCTTCCAGCACTTAGAGACTAACTGTCGTTACTGAAGAAAGCTGATATTCACATGTACATGTACATTCTCACAAGTCTGTAGATTTTAAATAAAATATTTTTAAGAAAATTTTCATTTGTAAATTGTACCCCCCCCCCACCCAACATTTTCTGGATCCGCCCCTGGGGTCCTAGGTTTGCACGTTTGTTTACAAGGTGGGAAAATTGGGTCAATGACTCAATGGTGCTTTGCCAAATCAAATATTTATCCTATACTTTTTAAGAAAATTTTTCATTTGTAAATTGTACCCCCCCCCCTCCACCCATCATTTTCTGGATCCGCCCCTGGGTTCCTAGGTTTGTACGTTTGTTTACAAGGTGGGAAAAAATGGCTTTGCCAAATCAAAAATATATCTTATAGCAATGTAATATACATATATGCCAATTTACAAGGTTGTAAAATAACTCCCCCCCCCCCTCGGTACAATATGTACAGCTGCCTGGCGATCCATGCATGCAGCCTGCATGTATGTACCAAGCACCAGTGAGCACCAACAGAACTGTTTAGCAAGCTGCCTTATTAGGCTTATACATAGTTATCGGCTACAAAGACAGTGCTCACTGCTGCACTAAGCTACTACACATAAATTAAATGACTTGCCTTGTATTAGTAGCATCATATGCAGTCATTTTCCGTCCTCATTCAGAGATATCATCGATTCTTCCTGCGCGATATATATATAGCAGCATGGCACAATTTGCTCGCCAGGGGTCAGGACCGCATGCTCATATTTGGGTCACAGGCTGTACAGAATGATCACTTGTGGCAAACACATTGAAAATAAAATTCTCAGTTCTCAGAAAAGCTTTACAGATTTATAGGCCTTTACTTCTCAGTATTGGCGTTAGCTAAATAAACACAGACACATTGTGTTAATTTAATCATCTAGACTAACTTGATATATATGGGTGAATGGTTATTATAAACAGGCTATACAGAATGATCACTTTTTGTAAACTTCAAAATTCATACAATTCTCAGTTCTCACAATACTCACATGAATTTTATTTCTCAGTTTTTATTTATGTTGGTTTTTATTAAGGACTAAATTATTATAATTTGATTATTCAGTTATGCAATCTAGTATACACTTGTACGCCTCTAGGGCAGGCCTACTAGCTGGTGTCTAGAAATTTATAATGACTTAATTACTGGCCATTACTCAAATAGGCCTATATTGAAATTTAGGCCAAGTTAAGAAACAAACATGCTGGTTTTTAATTCATTTATTGCATGCTTATTTGTCTCTGGAAAAAAAAAACAATCACACTATATAGTCTCTTTTGAACATAGAGAGCAATAAATAAATCAAATTAAATTCGATACTTTATTCACAGGATTCAAAAAGCATCATTATATGTATCCATCTCTTACAGACTCTTAGTTTTCTAAATTAATTAATGCCAGCATTTTTTTTCAGTCTGAGGACAACCATCACGTAGGCCTATTTGACCGATGGGGCCTTTGAGTTGTCCTTGAAGGGAAACACTTATTTGACAAGAACAATGCTGATCAACTGTAAATGGGTAAATATTAAATTTGAGCATGTGATGCCCTAAAATATTTCTTCTAAATTAAACAATAGACCTATACAGTCTTAAGAATCAATTTATTATGGTAAATTACATTTTTTCATAATAATCAAAAATGCCCTTTATTAAAGGGATGTTATAGTATTTAAAATAATTACCAACTTAATCTTTTATAATGGTTTATTGCAACTTATGTAAAAATATAATTTTATCTCACTCTTCCTTTTTAAGATGTGAATATGGTTTATCCTTTGCACACATACATTGTTTACCTTTAATTTCAAGTAATGATTCATTATGAATAGACAATCTGAGCCATGGCTCTGCACAAATTGTATATCACTTGAATTACCTTTTAATCATATTATTGACAATGATGGATTTAAGAATAATGTGAACTGGTTTTTCAATGACATTTGATTGAATTATATGTATAATTTAGATGAAATACGATTCAATCCTTTACAAAATGATGAAAATGAAGATTTTGTGACACTTAATTACTGATTCTGATCCAGACCAGTGATGGGCACAATTCAGCTATGTGCAATTCAATTCAATTGGGCATCAGTGCAAATTCAATTCAATTCAATTCACTTGCTTTTGGGAATGAGTTCAATTCAATTCAATTCAATTCATAGAGGTAGTCAATTCAATTCAATTCAATTCATAGAGGTAGTCAATTCAATTCAATTCAATTCATTTGTCGTGTAACTTGTCTAAAATTTTGTGGTACAAAACTGTACTCTCCAGAAACGGGTTTGAGTTATGCTATCATTATATTGGTCACACATCATAGACTAATAGATATATCAATAAATATATCAATCAAACTCTCAATTAACCAATCTGTCAATCCATCAATTAGTTACTTCTATGTTGATCAATCAATCAATCGTTCAATTTAAAATCTATGGATCTATCTATCTATCTATCTATCTATCTATCTATCTATCTATCTATCTATCTATCTATCTATCTATCTATCTATCTATCTATCTATCTATCCATCTGTCTATCCATCTGTCTATCTATCAATAATTTTATCTATCAATTCAATCTTGAATAACAATTAACAAACAAGTTGCTAAATCAATATATTATCCAATATGGTCACTTTTTCTGTAATTACAGCTAAAATAAATGTGGATTATATTCAGTCACGTCAAAATTTCAAATAATGAATACACTAAAATGGAGATGTGAGATGTGATGTATATATAATTTAGCTAAAACAAAAATAATATAGCTATATATTGAGAAGTGAGGACTATGCTATCTGTAAGCTTTTATTTTATTTCAAATACATGTTTCTTAATGCCAAGAATTCGTTAAAATACATATCAAAGCTTGGAATAGTAGACTTAGGAAAAGGTTAAACAAAATATAAATGTATTGCTAGTATGGAGATGGTTATTTCGTTCAGCTGAAAACATTTTTCGTTAGATAAAATTATAACATATTATTATAATTAGAATCACATTTTTTAGAATTAAAATAAGGCAGGGTGAGCTTGTAGACTAAATGCTGTATTTCAATTTCCGTAAAAGCGTCGATTTAACCAAAAAATGGTTAAAAAGGAAACGGCTCTAGTTATGGTTAAAATTGAGTTAGAAACATAATTTTAAAACGTATATACATACTTTAGAAGTAGCTGAATACAATGGATGAAGTTAAAATACTGTATCTTTGATAATAAGGCCAGTATTAGCCTGTAAGTTACGATGTTTTGATTCGCGTCAAAAGGTGTGAAAAAAGCAAATGGCGGCTATGTGTTCAAATCAAAATCAAAATGGTGTATCCTTGAAGTGCTTCAATATTCATCAACAAAAATATTTTTCAAAATGTCATTGGATACTTTTAACCAAGCAATGCCAACAATCCTTCAAGGGTTCAGACTCTTACTAATTATCATTCCTGACTTTTGGATTTTTTTAATGAGGGATGACCAATATTAATTATTTATATAATCCAGTTGATTTGAAAATGAATTGAATTAAAACCTCAATTCACAGCCTATCTCAATTCAATTCATTTCAATTCATTGCATTTTTCCAACATGGTCAATTCAATTTAATTCAATTCATCGACTTTTGAAATTTTGAATTAATTCAATTCATGAATTGAATTGTGCCCATCACTGATCCAGACATTAACTTTTTTAATGAACCTAATGTATTTAGTAATATCCTGAATTGTGAATATTATCTAGATAATACATTTAATCAGAAAACTATTAATATGTCATTAAATGACAATAATTTTTCATTATTACACCCCAATATAATAATAATAATAATAATAATAATAATAATGGTTTATATAGCGCCAGTTCCAAAGTGACTTTGCTCACCGACGCTGAAACGATAATAACTTCAACTGTAATAGATTTTGAATAAATGAGTTTTAAGATTTTTCTTGAACGCTTCTAATGTTTGTTGTTGTCTAATTTCATTTGGTAAGCCATTCCATAGAGTAGGGCTAGAGACGCTGAAAGCTCTGTTTCCCCAATTATTTTTGATGTCTATACTAGGGGGCCTAAGTAGGCTCATTTCAGAGCTTCTTAGTAGGCGAGGGTTAGGTTTTCGACACAGCAAATCTAACAGATATTGGGGTGCATGTTTGTTTATGATTTTCCATGTCAAAGTCAGAAGTTTGTATTTAATCCTGGCTTCGATGGGAAGCCAATGAAGGTTTTTCCTTTTATCTGTTATATGATCCCGCCTCTTGAGTTTTTCTATTAGCCTTACAGCAGAATTCTGCGCAACCTGGAGTTTGTTAATAGATTTAGCTTTTATTCCATATAGAAGTCCGTTCCCATAGTCCAGATGAGGAGTGACGAGAGCGTTTGTTACAGTTTTTGTATCTTCATAGTTTAAACAGTCTCGAATCCGGGCTATATTGCGTATATTCAGATACGCAGCCTGACACATTTTTGTGATCTGCCTTTCCATGGTCATATTTTTATCAAAAATGGTACCCAGATTCCTTACATAATCAGCCGAAGCAATTTCAGCATTGTCCACATTTATTGAGTCTACATCCAGGGTCTGTAATTTTTTCTTAGGTCCAACAAAAATCAGTTCAGTTTTGTCGCCATTATTGCAGAGCTTGTTTTTGTGTAAGAATGAGCGAATATCATTTATGCAGTTTTCCATCCTCACTCTAGCCTCATTTCCATCATCTGTAGTTGGTTTGAAAGATATGATCAGCTGCTCATCATCAGCATATTTCTGGTCATCAATATTGTGCAGTTTAGCAACATCGCTAAGGGGCGAGATATAGCTGTTAAACAGGATAGGTCCAAGTTTAGAGCCTTGTGGGACACCATAATTCAGATTTTTGGACTCAGATTCGGTATCACCGACAATAACTGACTGTGTTCTGTCTGACAGGTATGATTCAAACCATTTCAAAGCCTTGCCTTCTATTCCATGCAGCTTTTGTAGTCTGTTTAGTAGAATTTTGTGGTCAATTGTGTCAAAGGCTGCAGAGAGGTCTAGCAAGACCAACATTGAAACTTCCCCTTTGTTACCATTTAACATAATGTCATTGTGTATTTTCGTGAGTAGTGTCTCAGTGCTATGAAAAGGTTTGTATGCAGATTGTCTTGGATCATGGAGACCATTTTTATCTAAGTGGTCAGTGTATTGTTGAATGACTGCACCCTCGATAACTTTGCTGAGAAATTTTAGGTTGGAGACTGGTCTATAATTTTTAAGTACTGTTTCCAGGTTCGATTTCTTTAGTAAAGGTTTTATGATGGCATGTTTGAGCGATTTTGGCATAGTCCCGCTTTGCAGGGATGTATTTACTATTTCGGTTATTACAGGTAGGAATTCGTCGAGATGATCCTTAAGGATCCAGGTTGGTAGTGGATCTAGGGTTGAATGTTTGGGTGCCATTCTCGATATTAATTTTCGAATCTCATCACCGCTCATAACCCGAAATGTTTGAAGTGCCGAACCTGAGAATTCTTCTGAACCTAGGTTTACATTGTTGCCATAATTGATAGATTCACTACCATCAAGTTTTTGTCGGATTTTAGAGATCTTACTTTCGAAAAAGTCAGAGAATTCTGCCGCCAAAACTACATCTGTTTTATTTGGTGGTAAGGGTAAATCCTGATTCCTATGTAAAGCGGTGTTCACAATTTTAAAGAGCGCCTTTGAGTTTCCCTTATTATCATTAATTTTCTTTGTCAGGTCCCTTCTGCGTAAATTTTTCAAGTGGCTATTAAGCTCATTTCTTTTCTCCTTGAAAATAGCCAGATCAGACTCACGTCCTGTTTTACGCCACCTTTTCTCTGCTTTTCTTTTGGCCGACTTAAGAGATTTTACATCTTCAGTATTCCAAGGTGTTGGCTTCCTCACTCGTATAAACTTTTCTTTTTCAGGAGCCTGTTTATCTAGTACTTCAGTTGAGCCTTCATAGATAGAGATCAACTCATCTAGCAATTTACTATTTTTCAAGCTTTGCTCCAATTTCTTCATTTTTGATGAGAAGAAGTGTTTAAGATCCAGCTTAAATCGATCAAAGTCCATATTACGAGTTTTCCTATATTTTACACATTTTACAGTACGTTCTTGAGACGATAAATTTAGGTCCATTAGAATATAAGAAGTATACCTAAAAATTTTAATAGTTTTACCAATTTCATAAATAATCTTAAATTAAATTTTACTGTGATAGGTTTATCGGAAACCGGGCTTAATGATTCAAATAATGATCTGTACAACTTTGAAGGTTATCAAAGTGAACATAATTATAGATCTAATAAGAAAGGAGGAGGTGTTGCTCTAAATACAAAAAAACTTAATTTCATATAAATGCAGACCTGAACCTATATCTTTAATGAATCTATAGAAACTCTTTTTATTGAATTACCCAGTGCAATAATTGGTATAAATAAACCAATGATATTCGGTGTAGTCTACAGACCACCTAATGACGATATATCAATTTTTAATGATTATCTTAACAATGTAATGAATCAAATTACTAGATAACGAAAAAATGTATATCTCCTAGGAGATTTTAATATTAATCTTTTGAATTATGATACTCATATACCTACATCTGATTTTCTGGATTTAATGTATTCATTTTCTATGCTTCCTCTTATTACGAAACCAACACGTGTTACATCAGATACTAAAACACTAATTGATAATATTTTTCATAATAATGCCATTAACAGTGAACTATTTAATGGAATTTTTTATACAGATTTGTCAGATCACTTCCAATTTTCACAATATTATGTGATAAAAAAATTAATAAACAGCCAATAATTCATAAATTAATTTAGAAATTATTGTTCTACAAATTTACAAAAAATTTGTGAAAAACTAGAGCATTCTCCGTTTTTCACAAACACTATATGAATATTTATAATGAATGTTTTCCTGTTATCTTATATAAAAGTAAATATTTAAACAGAAAACCATGGCTTACGGATGATGTCAAGAAATCAATAAAAAAAACAAAACAAGAACCCAGGGGTTCAAAATGGAGATGGTGTAGTGTCTTAATTCATATCCCCTGAAAAAGACTTTCCCTGAGTGGCCAGAACCAGTTGTTGTTTCTATTGTGTGCTAAATTTCAGGATTTTAAAAATAATCCATTTCAAGCCACAAAATGTAGCATAGGTGATATGGAAATGGAAAAAAGAATACATTTTCATTAATGAACTTTGAAAGAGCTTTAAAATGATGCATGGAAACGGGTGTGATCTGCCAGGTAGCTCAACATCCTTTTAGTGTAAGTAGCTGCACATTCATTTTGGTGATTATCATATGAAAATTAAATGAGAAGACTGGGAATCTTAGGCATAGTCTAATCCACTAATATAATTAGTTGTCTCAGTATTAGCCAGAACAGACTGCTTTGGCCCAGGAGGCCTACCCAAGGCAGGCCAGTTTCTTGGAGTTATCTCAATATAATATGAAACACTGGATACAACAGTTATCAAAATCCAATGGGCTCTTGACAAAACGGGAGTTCCAACATAAAATTTTACACTAAACTATATAGATATACGGCTACAAAAAGACTTCCTAATATGATTAAGTAAATATTTGCTGAAGTTTACCAATTTATTGTCTACCGTTAATTTTTGTGAAACCAAAATTTGAGAAAAATATCAGAAATTTATCCTAATTTTTTCCGAGTTTTTTCGTTTTTATGAAAATTACACAAGATTGATGAGTTTAGTCATTTAAAGAGGTATAATTTAGACATCTAAATGCATAATTTCCACAGTTCAATTCCAAAATTAACATAATCATGGAACATTGAAAAAATAACTTTTTTTCACATTTTCGCTGAATTTACTTTTATTAATTTTTGTAAGAGCATAAATTTAGACCCCCCAAAAGGAACATTAGCGGTATTTAATGCATAAGATGGTAGAATTACATGCCTATAGGTAATACTGTTTCAGAGTTTTGCTTTGGAAACGAAAATTTATTCGTTTTTTTAATTTTCAATATTTTATAAAAACTCTACCAATTGCTTAAATATGAACAACAAAGTGCACCCATATAATGTAAAACCCATTCATGAGCCAAATATCATATATACAAGTGCAATGGTTTAGGCACAGTGGCCAAAACACAATGTGTGCAACCTCCCCCATTGGATCCAAGCAAGATATAAAAGAAAAACACGTCTTAATTACATCATGCCTGGTATTTATTCCTATGTCAGATGCATGCTCTATAGTCAAGTTATCCACATCTCTTGACCCAAACATCTCCAAACAAAATAGCCAAGACAGGGCCCAAAAGAAAATGCTCAAATTTCAAATTTCCCGCCAAAACTGTCCATTTTGTCACTGTGACTGCATAAATGGAGATGTGTACACATCTCCATTGAAAACTATTTTATAAATCGAAAAAATTTCCATCAGTTTACAATACTAACCTCTATAGACATTATAAAAGAAACAAAATTTGATTGAAAAATCAGAAAAATATTATTAAGAACAAATTTTAAGAAATAATCAATCAAACTTTAAAAAAACCTGGAGTATAATTAAACAAGCAAAATTAAACAAGCAATTAACAAACAAGCTTCTAAATCCCTCTCTCAAGAATTTATTATTAACAATGATAAAACAAATTACCCTAAAATAATAATAAATGCTTTTAATAATTTCTATACCTATATAGGTCCCTCTTTAGCAACTTATATTCCTTCAGTAAATAAATCACCAGTATCTTATATATATAAAAATCTTAATAATTCATTATTTTTTGTCCCAACAACAGAAGCAGAAGTACTCAGTATTATAAAAAATCTAAAAGACTCTAGCTCAGGTTATGCAGAAATTGATGCAAAGATACTAAAGAAAACTAGTCTGTCTATAATTACTGTAATTAGTCATCTGATTAATCTCTCTCTCTCGAAAGGTCAATTTCCAAACAAGCTTAAGATAGCATGGTAGTCCCTATTTATAAATCGGGAGACCCATCGCCTGTACATAATTTTCGTCCTGTCTCTGTGCTTCCAGTTTTTTCAAAAAATTTTTAAAAGAGAATTGTTTATATCCGATTGATTAATTTTATAAACAATAACAACATATTGTATAAATATCAATTTGGATTTAGAGAGAAACATAGTATCCTTCTTGCACACGCTATTTTACAAGATGAAATTTCTAAAGCGTTCAAAAAACAACAAATTTCTCATTGGTATTTTTATTGATTTCAAAAAAGCATTTGATACTCTTGATCATAAAATATTGGAACAGAAATTATATAAATATGGAATGAGAGGAACTTCTTTACTATAGTTCAAAAGTTATTTATCCAATCGAAAACAATATGTTCACTATAATAATACCAACTCTACATATAAATCAATTACTTGTTGTATACCACAAGGATCTATTTTAGGTCCCATATTATGTCTTTTATATATTAATGATATGCCTAATATTTCCACTTATATTCTTCCAATACTATTCGCTGATGATTCTAACTTATTTTTCAAAGGGAAAACAATTTATGAACAAATGAACTAATAAATTCTGAACTAAATAAAGTTTATGAATGGATACTATCCAACAAATTATCTTTAAATATTGAGAAAACTAAAGTAATGACATTAAAACCTCGAAATAAAAAAATTTCTGAAAATGACGTTAATATTAAAATTGATTATAAACATTCATCAATTGCAAATACAATTAAGTTTCTAGGCCTTTACTCAGACTCACATTTATCATGGCAAGCACACTTGAATTATGTGAAGTTAAAAATATCTAACGGTATGGGAATTATCTTGAAAGTTAAAAGAATATTTAATAAAAACACCTTGCTTACACTTTATTATAGTTTTATATACCCCTATATAACATATTGTATAGAAATTTGGGGATGTGCAGCAAATTCTTACATGTTTCCATTATTCAAAATTCAAAAGAAATTTGTTAGAATGGCAACTAATTCACATTACCTAGCACATACAGTCGATCTTTTTAAATAATTAGCTATACTTTCAATTTCCAAATTATATACATACCATATACTATTATTTATGTATAAATTCAATCATAACTTATTTCCAAACTGTTTAGATAACATGTTTATACAAAATTTTTCTGTTCACAGTCATAACACTAGAAGAAGTCAAAATTACCATTTACCTACTATGCGATTAACCATCAGCCAAAAAAGTAATACATGGGTATAAAACTTTGGAATGATTACATACCAATTGTAGGAAACCATAATTGTATAACTACTTTTAAGAGAACTATTAAATTACAATTAGTTACTAAAGAATTGACATTATTTGATTGTTTTGTATAACTACTAGTAAAGCCCATTAAAAGCACAGCAAGCGATAAGGGAATAAACAGGCGACTGGAAATGTTCATGGCATGTTCATGAAAAGTTGTTAGTAAAGGGTTGGTATGAGAGTGTGAAGGGCCAGAAAAATTAGTGTTTGCCAGTGCTGCCACCTGGCATAACATTTTTGGGGGGAAACATTTCTGACCCAGTAGCTGATTTGCACAAGTGGAGCTCTGGTGGAGACAAAGGGAACTACCTTTGATGTTACACACAAAAGGTATTAAACAGGAAAAGAAAGAGCAATGTATAGTGGCATCAGAAGAAGAAAAGGGTGAAAGAAGGGTAGGTGTAGGGTGTAGGCGAAGGACAGGCCTGTAGAAGGAGTTTTTAGCTGGCAAGCGTCCTGTGACCTGGTATGACCTCATTCGCATCTCATTAGCATTTAGTTTGAATGTATATAGAGATTACTATTTCTATTTCATGAATGATTCGAAAAGACAATACTACATATTATTCTTTATTTCAAACTTCTTGTTACCGTTCCACAAAAAATGTTTTCTTTTTTTAATGGTTATCAAAAATTATCAATGTTTCAATTTAATATGTCTTGTTGAACAAAGGCAACATATGTCTTTCAGACATCTTGTCTCTTTGGTGTGATTTGTTTGTATATTTTTTAACTGTAAAGAATTTGTATATATTATAATTGCATCAATAAAGAAATTGAAATTGAATAAGAAGTCTGACCCATACTGCAATAACAATTATTTATTTCAAGGCTGCCAGTAAATTATTTATTAATTTTGCCAAAATGGGCAAGAAATTTAATTTTTTTTAAATCCCAGCCCAGGTTCCTCATTGATGCACATACATGTATCAGGGGCGCATCCAGACAAATGAAAATGTATTCAAACCCGGGACCCAGCGATTGGCAGCCTAGCACGCTACCACTAGACCAACCCAGACTCCATGATCGAGTTCCTATTTTTGCCAATGACAGACAGTTTTGGAGGGACTCCTTGAATTGGATTGTTTGGATCATGAGCGTAATTTGGGGAACCCCCCACATTTTGGACCCCGGGGACATAATATGAAATGTCCCCCCCCTTTTTCGTGTGAAAACAAAATATGTTGTCAGTGTTGTGGTAACGGCCAACGGGCTCAATTTGGTGGGGCAATACTCTAAAAGACATGTCCCCCACCTTTCCGACCTCTTACAGTTTAGATGCTTCTTGGCAAAGACTTGTGCTGGAATGCTTATGATCTTGATATTTTCTCATTGCTGGTGTATCTGGCTATTCATTTATGTATAAAATGTTGTTGCAAGCCTAACCTATCGTGTATTAGAGCAATGTCTTTGAGACTGACAACAAAATCAATATTCTTACGGATAGTGAAATATTATGACTTCTCTTGTTCAGACGCTTGTGGCAGAAGGACTGCTGCTAGAATGGCCACTATTTTGATATTTTTTTGTTACTATGGACATGGCCTTCCACTTCTATATACACTTTGGTTGTAAGTTGAACCTATCTTGGTAATATAGCCATGCCTCTGTGACTGACAATAAATGCATCGCATTATTTTCTGCAAAGCCCGCCAACTGCCATAAACAACGTTAAATGAGGAGAAAATTTTTTAGTCACCGTACTTTTGTATAAAAGATATTATTGTCTAAAATTTGTGTAAATTTCATGGTGATATCTCAATAACTTTTCCCTATAAATCCATTTGACTGAAGTAAGAATAGTTTCATATTTATGTTTAAACATACTTGCATTAACTAGCCTTATTAGATTAAAAACACATATACAACCTCTGACTTATGCATTTTGGAATCTACTGATATATAGGAAACACATCTGTGATTATCCATTTTTTGTCATGAATGACCAAAAATCCAAATTTTACCAACTTGTGACACTGGACCATTGTCAACTGTATTATAACTTGCAGAGGCATCATTATAACTTAAGAGTATAAATCTACTTAAATAAAGATGTAGGGCCAGTAGCACAGCTCACCTTCGTTGTCCAACACCTTCAACACCCCTGACAAACCTCACCTCATATATTATACAGATTTCCTCTTTTTCCAAACATACCTTTCTGATCAATCCACATCCCAATTAATTCCTGACCCCCTTCACTACTCGATTCACTTTTATTTGCATTATTTCCTTTTCTGCAGACTCCATTCCTTCGTCAGCTCACTTCCGTTTCGTCTGCTTTGTTGTGATCCATGAGGATCCAGCATTTTCGGCCGTTTCATGTACCTACATGCAGTGATCTCTATCTACAATCTCTCAGAGTTCACTGCCTACATGTATTTCATTCATGGCAGCCTAGCTGTAGGTTTCTTTTCTTCTATGATATTGACCTGAGTTATTATTGACTGATTGCCATCTGATGTGCCATTGTGTAATAATTTAATGCCACTTTTGGCCAAATCATGTGTCACTTTGACAAGTGCAATTTACGTTCACACCTAACAATACACAATTAAACACACACCTCAATCACAGAATTACCAATTCAATCATCCCTTTCACCTTCACTATCTTTTCATACACTAAATATTGCACTTCACATGAATGATGAATCTGTTCATACTTATGTCAATGAATAGATAGATGTATAATAAAAACAGTAGGCACAATAATGACGCAATTTAAAGAAGCCTGCCATCTGGAATGTCAACTCTTATAATGTCAAGAAAACGGCCATTCTGATGGCATCTTTATACTATTCTGTGACTCTGAGGATATCTCAAGATCTGATATACTGTCTTCATTCCAAACTAACAAATGAATGTATTTATAGATACATAGACAGATAGACAGGTACATCTATAGATAGATAGATAAATCTATAGGTAGATATGTTTTAGAAAAAGTATATCTACCAGTCGTGTTCATTCTCATTGGCCTACTAACTATGGAAGGCCATACTATATGCAATGAAATTGCCCTAAAGCCGGTGGCCATTTAATAATCAGGGGGGGGGGGCTCGGAGTTTTCCTCAGCGGGAAATTATTTATTTCACAGTTACAACAACCATAATTATTCATTTCAAACATGTGCAATTGCTAAATATTCATTCCCAAACCAAGCAACAACTTATGAAGAAATACCCCCTCCAGAACTTATTTATTTAACACTGCCCATAAATAATTCATTTATTTCACCAAAACTGAGCAAAAAATTATTTATTCAAAACAAAATCCAAGCCTCCCCCCTTCACATTAAATGGTGGCCACTAACATCATATATGTCCATTTCTTCTTCCAGTCTCACACAGTTTTGTCACACAACACTTTCATTCTGGAGACTCCAACAAAACTTTGTGACTGCCATTTCCCCTTACATATCCTTTAACACGGGTAAATTCTAGTATTATATATTTTGTTATCCAATATCATTGTTGATACGTAAATACAAAATGCGAAAAATACACTTTTAAGACTCTAAATTGTAATTATTTCTCAAAATTCATTTTAGTATTTAGGTTTGTGCAATAAAAAGTTTGGAGAAAAGAATTGGGACGAAGAGAAATAGGGTGGAAAGTTATATTCTCAAAGAAAATGTTTTGAGAGAAAATGTAATAACTGTTGTTTTTTTGTTTTTTTTCTGAAAATTTTTCGAACTTTTTTTTTTTTTTTTTTGGTTTTTTTAGGAAAATCTTCTTTTCGGAACATTTAATTTTTTGGAATTTTTTTTTCAAATATTTTTTTTTTTCGAAAATTAAGTTTTTCTGGGAAACCTTTTTTTTTTTCAAAATTTTATTTTTTTGGGGAAATATTTTTTTTTTAGATCTTTCTTTCTTCGAACATACTTTTTCCCAAAGTTCTTGTTTTGGGACAATTTTTTTTTTCAACATTTTTTTTGGAAATCTTTTTTTCTCTCTGTCCCGTCTAATATTAACACAAACCTCTTTTTTTGGAAAAAATATTTTTCGAACATTTTTGGTAATTTTGTTCTTTCAAACCTTTTTTTTTTGGAAATTTATTTTTTCACACGTTTTTGGTAATTTTAAATTTTTTTGAATTTTGTTTTTATCAAACATTTTTGGTAGTCACGTGTGATGAGAAAGAAGTGACAGGATCATATTATGGGATGTCTGAATCACTTTTTTTGATTGAACTCCTCGCATGCTTGCCATAAGGTGAGCCACTGGCTCTGTCTCCCGTCTATTAGTCTATAACAATTAAGATTCCAACAGTATGAAAGAAAACTAGACGTCAACATGATAGGGCATAAGAGAAGTGTTTGATACACTCCTGGCCTAATGAACACATATTTACGAAGGTATACAAACTGCTGGCAGAGTGTGACATACTGCAGCAGCTGCTTTACATGCCTTTCGAAACCACTGGACCAAACAAAAATAGTGTCTGCAGGGGTGCTGGAAGGAATCACGGGCATCAGGGGCAGTCAGACAAAAAAGGGCAAATCATATTCATGCCAATTTCGCATGACAAAATTTAAATTGAGTCAATAATAGTTTTGAATATACTTTGTGCCTTAAATCATTAAAAGGGGGCTTAATAATTTTTTTTTCTTAAAGATCTAAAGGGCACCATTGCCCCCGGGGCCCTGCCTCCCTTGGACCTTAAAGCAACTTTTAGATTAAAAAATATACATACAGCTTTTAAGGATAGATCTTTGGAATTGCAGCCTATAACTTTTTTAACCCCCATTATTTTAACCAAGTGGATCAGGTAATCACCTCAGCTGAGCCAAGTTATTGGGGACGGTCTCAACAGAAAGTTAGAACCAATGTATTGCATAACTATAAATGATACCGTATTTTCCTGAACATGCTGAAGAGATGGCCCAGGATTATGTTAAGGGCTCTTTCTGCCAATGTTTTTATTGATTCCAGAACTGTGTTGGTTCTATCTTTTAAATTTCTTGCCATTTTTTTTTTCAAGTTCTTTCAATGATTAAAAAAATATATAAGTAAAACAAATATGAATGAAAACATTCCTACCAGTATCAATTATCAAAATCATTAAGTGACAAGTGATCAAAAATAAAACATGTTATGATTGTATATAATTTTGCTTCATGTAATTAAGTTTTGGATTCAATAGTAATGTCATCACTTGGCTTACCTACCCCATTCACAATTCATACAGTCCATTCATACAACCAGTACATGTGAATATAATCATGTAAGACCTAATTTCATTGATATACTAATGCTTTCTCAAGTGCCTATGTCCTTAATCAAACAGAAGTGGTAAGCATTCATATGGTCATGCTTGAATGCACATGAGGTGACAGAAAGAGGGGGGGGCAGAGCAAATTGAGGGGGTAGCAAAAACTGGTAGAACAAACTTGAAAGAATGGATATGAGGGAAAAATTTGCAGTTTTTGCATCCTAATGACAAAACTGGGGGTTGGATAAGAAATCTAAAGATGTTACACATTAGGGAATGATGGTAAGTTAATGGTGTGAAAAGAAGAACATAGGAGGTGGCCTCAGGAGATAGCACCAGGGTCTATAAAATTTGACAAGGTGTGTAAGAAATCTCCTACGAAATGTAGATACAGCAGCAAGCAGGAGCTGTGCTGCAGTATAATAATTAGGTAACAAGTTCACTCCGCCATATCTTGCTCATTTACATGCTGCTTGTGGTTGTTTACTGTGGTGTTGTAAATAACTCCGGTGATTATCGTTTTGTGACGTCACCAGGATGACACGTCGATGACGTCACGGTCTAGAATAATAAAAAGAACAAAATGGACAGCAATGGCTGTGGTCGTTTTTCTTTGGGATTAAATTCTTGGGTTAAAACCCGTCTGGATATGTCATCCGTGTCAATTGGTTGGTTCACGTCCCCGCGCCGAACCAATTACGTCGATCCCCTTACCTCCTGGACCTTGGACAGACATCGCCATTGATTTGTGTGGACCACTCCCAGGTGGCGATCAGTTGTTCGTAATCGTTGACTACTACTCAAGGGGGACAGAAGTAATTTGGCAAAGGAATACTACTTCGAAGGCTATTATCAAATGCCTGGAAAAGGTTTTCAAGGCCATGGGTTACCAGAAACAATCCAATCAGAAAATGGTCCTCAATTTGCATCTGAAGAATTTTCAGCATTTTGTGCTTACTAAGATATTGACCATCAGAAAGGAATTCCATATTGGCCGCAAATAAAATAAGTAACGGCGAAGTGGAGCGCTTTAACGAAACATTGTTAAAAATTTTAAAGATTGCAAATGTTGAGAAGCGTGACCTGAGAGATGAGTTAGGAAACTCTTCAGCAATATCGAGCTATTCTGCATTCTAGTGGTGTGGCTCCCTCGAGTTGCTGATGGGACGAAAATTAAGGGACAATTATTACCTTTGATGTCAAGACCAACTGAAGGAGACTGGCAACGTCTAGTGCGCAGCCAAAGATATGTGGCACAGCCGTGACACAAGACGTAAAGTGCAGATGAAACTGTACGCAGACAAGAGGCGTCACGCAGCGCCAAGTGATCTACGACCAGGAGATAGAGTTCTCCTGCCTCAGGAGAAAAACAATAAACTGTCTTGCAACTTTGAAGAAGAACCGTGTGTCGTGTTGGAGAAAGAGGGGAATGCCGGTAGACTCCTATTGGTGTTAAAATGCGCAACACAGCGCACGTCAATAAATTTGTTGAAAGTCCGGTCGTCGAACTGCCAGAACCGGCAACTGATATAAGTACAAGTGTGGAGTCTCCAAGTGTCAGTAATGATTAAGTTTCTAGTCCGAATCCGAGTGTGCCTATGAGCAGCCTAACATTCAAGTGAAGACTGCTGTTCGTGCTCCAGCGTGGACCAGTAATTATACACTCTTTTGGATTATGTTGTGAAATGACACTTTATTGGATCACATTGTGAAATGACACTTTTTGATTACGTTGTGAAAAGACACTATTTGACAGAGTGAAAAAAGGCACTCAATAATATGATGATTGAATATGTCGACATTCTTGTTCTGAATGAGAATGAAACTATTTTGTGAAAATTTGATTTCCATTACGATAATATAAAATCTATCTAATTGATTGTGACATGACAATTGATAATTTGGTACAATTGACTTGATAGTAGAAGTTGAACAATTTGTAAACTCTTAATAGTACTTTTACTAAATTACATTTACTTGCATAATTCCCTGTATTTGTGGACAACTTGCGGACAACTTGCGGACAACTTGCGTACAACTTGCGGACAACTTGAGGACAATTTGCGGACAATTTAAGGGCAACTGTGGGCAACTGTGGGAAACTGTGGGCAACTGTGGGCAACTGCGGGCAGTTGACAGGGGTTATCAGATTTACTCGGAGTTACCGGAGTTTGCAGGAGTTACGGGAGTTAGCAGGAGTTAGTGGGACTTAGCGGGAGTTGCAGGACATCCAGGAGTTCCAGAATGGAGTTACATGCTTACATGGGGCCTACCAAATTAATTCTATGGATCATAATGGATGACAGATTGCTCTATGGACAATCTTCAGTATTTTCTGGTATTATTATATCTATCTCTGTTGGATCAAGTGCAATAAAACCAAGATTCCAAACCCGAAGATATTTTTTAACAGACCGATAATGGTCACACATAAAGAGCACTTCAAACATAAAGCTCTCGGAGTGGCACGTGCATGATTTATAAGTGCTCTTAATAAATGAATGAAAATTCAATAATTATGCAATTCATTACAAAATGTATCAGTTTGTGTCTAGGTGAGTCCCCTTTTAAAAGTACTAACTTCATACATGTTCTGATTCATCTTTAGAAGTATAGAGGCCACACTGCTAATATTATGTTATTTCAAAAGTCAGAATAATCAGTCTGTCCACCTTGTATAATTTACGTTCAAGATGATAAGTTCAACATTAAAAAACTGAAGGTGATCCTTTTACGCGCTGATATGTATAAATATTTTTAAAAACCATACTTATGATAGGAACATATTTTTCCATGCACAGTATCCAATGTGCCAGAAAACCGACATGCCATGTCTCGGCTTGCAGGGCTGGACTGGGCCACCGGGATACCGGGAGAATTCCTGGTGGGCCGATGCTATTGTGGGCCGATTGATATCAAAAAGAAGGGGAAAAAATTAGAAAATTCTGATAAACTTGGTTCCGGTTTTTGCAACCCCAACATATTTGGTATCATTAGAATCGTCTTGAAAAGACAATTCCAAAGGTATCAACGTCGTGGACTTATTATATAACTTTGGACCACTAGGCCTATACGATTAACTTGGTTACAATTGCGGTTAGTATTTTTTTGTTTTCGTGGCCCTAAAAGGGCCATCTAAGACATTTTGACCGCTCGGCGCAAAAAGGGACTTAGTGCCATTGAAATATAATGGCACTAAGACTAAGTCCCTTTTTGCGCTGAGCAGTCGAAAATTTTGGCCCACTACCAATTATAAGACAAGAAACAACAACCTTCATAACTATAATGGTTGCACCACAGACAAATCTTATTACAAAATGGTACAGTCAGTGAGTCACTAGCCTCCCGAAAAGCTTATTATCCCAAGTTAAATCAAAAGATAGGCCAGTTATTATTTTCTTCATTAAATTTGACACAGTTTTTTTTGTTATAGGCCCTACTATACAATAATGAGCATTAGAGAAGGGAATATAAAAATCACATTTGAAAAAAAAATATCCAGCTAATGGAGCCTCATGAAAGTCAAACCAAATGCTTTCTGTGACAATGGGATGTGCATTTTAGGGTTTAAAAAAAGTTTTGTTGAACATCACATTGAAAAATTGTTAGGGATCTAACTTTTTAAAAAGTTCATATCCACCTGCAGCTATAGTGCTGTAACACTTATTTGTTTAAATTTAAATAAAAACGCATGTCGCTCCTTCACAGATAAAAAAGTAGTTTGGCATTGCTTTACTTATCAGATAGACCCCTGACTGGGCCGCTATCCACTGAAATTTCCAGGGCCAATTTTCTCTCCCAGTCCGCCCCTGTCGGCTTGACAGCAGCTGGGATTACAGTAAATTTAGTAAGCATGAGTTTCTCAAAAATGGTAGAAAAACGTAGCAAAATGCAGTTCATGTGATTGGTTGAACGCACTGAACTACGTGGCATAAAACTTGTTAAACTTCAACATTTTGTTGCAATAAACAAACGTTATTATTATTTATATAGCGCCAGTTCTCTTTCATAAATCCTTCAAATAAACATCAGCATGAGACCTTAAAATTACTACTATCTCATCTGTTTCTTGGTTTATCGACATCTCTGTTCCGATGTGCAAACCTTTATTATTTTGACACACAATTTCCATGCAGTTAAGCTTAGTCATCATCTGCAGTTACCCTCGTCATCCCATTATTGGAAAAACAGTTACCCTCGTCCTCTTTTAACATGGGATCCAATGGGATGACCTAGATTTTTCAATTTATTTTGACAAAACGAGATGAGGGTACCCTCGTCCAGTTTTGCCACAGTGCAATGGCACAATATCATGCGTTTCACTTACTTACAGGCGGCAATGTAATGCTGAAGACTCTCATGATCATCTTGGGGTTGGGTTGCACTTACTTTTGAAAGAACACGGCCCCTATCTGGATAAAAATTCCCTGATGCAACATTAATCACCATGCTTTTATATAAAGAAGAAAACAAGGGTGCATGCAATAATGATGTTACAATCATTGCCATGATACAAGTATTACACAGACTTGAATGGTCTCCTGAAATTACTTTTTTTTATGTCATCATATAGGCCTAAAAGCTAATTGCGATTGCTGAAAATAACACAAATTCCACAAATATAGGGAAATTCTATGCAACACATGAACAAGAACCCAGGGGTTCAAAATGGAGGTGGTGTAGTGTCCTAAGTTGAAGTTCATATCCCCTGAAAATGACTATTTCCTCCTGAGTGCCCAGTACCAGGTGTTGTTAATATATTGTGCGCTAAATTCAGAATTTTACAAATAATCCATTTTCAACCCAGAGGAAAAAAGAGTACGCTCGCAGCACAGAAACAGTACAAAATCAGTATATCCCATGTATGGTATTGGAGTACATTGGAAGCACAAAAGAAGTACATTGCGCAATGACCATTTGCATGGTTGAGAGACTTTTTCACACAAAATTTGCATTTGAAGTACAAATGCAGTATTTTCGCAGTACAAATGCAGTATTTTCGCAGTACAAATGCAGTATTTTTGCAGCGTACTTACAGTACAAAAGGAGCACATTTGAAGCGCTCGAATTATTTTAATTATGCTCCATTTATACTCCCGATATGCAAATCCATACGCTGCAAAAATACTTCCTTGCAGGGAGTACAAAAGGAGCATACTAGCTATGCATGCTAGCAGGAAGCATTTTTGCAGTACAAACGCAGTACATTTGAAGTATCTAAAAATCAATGCTTCATTAATTTTATAGGCCACATATAAAATCAGTTCCTCAGCCAGATCAATCTAATTAGAATAACTACGCTTTTAATTACTTAAGCCTAGAGTAAAACATCGGCTGCGCGGCAGCATACCCTCGGCTACTCAGTGGCTATTCTCCATATAGTGGGATACATTGAGGCAGGACCCCACTGGGTACTCTAATATCCTCATGAAAATGAAATTCCCGTTGAAAAACTTTCATTGAATGGCCAAGAGCTGTGAGCAAAGTAATATAAATGTTTCCTGTCTGCCATTTTGTATAGGCGGGAATTGAAAATCCACATGCAATCACCTTGCTTGATGGGTCCCCCCCAGAAAAAGAGGGGAAACAGTTAAAATTTGGGCAAGGAGTCAAAAAGTGTGGCACAAGATCAATGAACTGAAAATCAATGGTTAGCAATTAGCAAGACATTACATTGTACTGTAGAAGTGGTATAATTTAGTATAATCTGGATAATGAAATTCAGGCAAGTATTCCACTATGCCTATTGGTGGCCTGTGGCAAAATCTGTGCCTTTTTGTGAACGAGCAATTTGAGAAATAAAATTTAAAAAAAAATGAAGTCAAGAAGATGACTGGTTTCGGTGACAATATTAAGAACAATATTATCCGGCATGGATTACCCACAGTAATTCGTCCCCTCTTCCACTACCATTTTAGAAAGTTGGTTTTTTATCAAACTTATTTTTGTCTGAACGTAATATACAGTGGTGACAGACAGGAAAATAAAGCAATGCAGTGCACAATAGACAGGTAATGACCATTAAAAAGACAGCTAGAAATGGACAACAATTGATATAAAGACAGTCAGAAAACGATCAGGACATGTAGGGGACTGTTTAGATAGATAGATAGATATATATATAGATAGATAGATAGATAGATTTTTGGTAGTTTGATCAATCCAATTATCAGTTTTTCTATTAAGATTTGTCATAATTCCTGCAGAAAAGATAAATTACTATTTCATTTAAACTGCATAAAACTGAATTGCAATAAGGGTAGCTATTGTTTGAACAAAAATTATATATCTATCAGTTCAATAAATATCTGTCTGTAAATCCTATATCTAATCAAACAGTGTCATTGACTTCAGTTCTACATCATCTTGATCCTGGATCCATTTTAGAATGTAGCCATGTAAATTGTTGGATGTTGTAACAATTTCAGTTAAATTAGGCCTACATTATCCTTGCAGACATTCCCCTTAAAGGGGTTAAAGGGGCTTCCTTAGTCCCCCTCCTCAGCTGCTTAACACCCATATCAATTGGCTATTGTCTGCTGTACCCCAGTCTTTTAATCACCTTATGCAATGCCATTATGTAACCTGACAAAAGAATGGAGGGTGGCATACTTCACACACCTCAGAAGTGTGCCACTGTGATGAGGGGGGGGGGGGGGTCCAATGAAACATCACTGAAAATCAATGGTTACCAAAAGATTAAACTTGAAATGATATATCTACTAGTCAAAATGAA
Organism: Platynereis dumerilii; assembly: GCA_026936325.1. Taxonomy (NCBI): domain Eukaryota; kingdom Metazoa; phylum Annelida; class Polychaeta; order Phyllodocida; family Nereididae; genus Platynereis; species Platynereis dumerilii. Next base: position 1,096,945 of record JAPTHN010000088.1, on the reverse strand, counting down.
ATCTGGATCATGTGATTCGGGCAAGTAGGCCTATGGCTGATTTTGTGCTGTTTGTAAAAAGAATAATTTGAGAAAAAAGAATAATTCCAGTTGATTATTGGATTTTGTGATATATCCATGTATAGGAATCTTGAATCATTGAAAAGCTTTAGAAATTGTACAGGATTAAAATTGCTCTAATAATCTATCCATCTATGTATGCATCTATCAATCTATATCTATCTATATATATATCTATCTATCTACATGTGTCTATCTATCTATCTATCTATCTATCTATCTATCTATCTATCTATCTATCTATCCATCCATCTATCTATCCATCCATCTATCTATCTATCCATCTATCTATCTATCTGTCCATCCATCTATCTAGTCTATCTAGTCTTAGCTATTCTTATCATAAATTTCAAATATGGAATATGGGTCTAAAAACATAAATTATAGATAAGATGTCTCCAACCAAAACCATTGTAAATAGTAACACTAAAACAAGGTTTATGCCAGTATATATATATCTTTTAAGACTAAGCAAGTTGCTAGTTAATACAAAGTTTAACTGCTGGTCAAACTTTGAAGAATAACAATAGCTGTAAAGAAAAACAAAACAAAAGAAACATGTCCCAACTCTGTGTACAGTCTGCATGGGCTACAAAAAGTAATATCTCAGCTTCTACTTGGCCTAAATTTTTTATTCAAATTGGAAATTTCTTTATTTGTTCAATATAAAACTACAAAGTTGGTGTCAATGCAGTTTGGACATATTTCTAAGAAAAAAGAAAATTTGTTAAAAAGTTGAGGGTGCTGTGCACTGCTTTTGTGCTCCCTTGTTCCTAGCTTTGGTCACTGCAGAGGATTAGTGACACAATGTTACATAACATGAATGGCTGGAGGGGAGGGGTACAATGAAGCTCAGACACAATGTCTCCAGGCCCATTCAACAAAAACTGGACCCCTTCCAATGATGACACATTTACCCCATAAACAATATTTCTTTAAAATGCTAAAAATACAATTGGTGTGAGTTTTAAAATGAATTAAAAGACAGATTTATCCAATATAGTCTTAAAATGTAAAATTACACACTGAAATTTGCAGAAATTGGGTTTGCATGCCAAGTAATTTTCTTTGATAACCCTCTATATATACATAGCGGTCTTATTGCCAGTCTGTCTTATATGTTTTTCATTAAAGACCAAAATAAAAGTAAGCTGACAGTACTTCTTTTGTTAAAATGTACATAACTGATGTTAGATTTAAACCATTAAGTTACAATTGAGAGTTTAAGATTTCTTGTCAAAGGATTAGCAGGGAAGACAATTACCCTGTGACATAACATTACATAATCAAGACTTCTCCAGTGCTCCATTCAACAAAAGTCAATCTGTCTGATTCAATCACATTTAATTTTCATGGAAACAACTAAATAAAAGGGGCTGACATTTATTCATCTTCTAAAAATTTACATCACTGAGTTTAGATATTAACCATAAAGTTATAATAATTTGGAGTTTTGAAAGATTAAGTGTCAACATTTTAAAATATTAACACACAAATGCATGTTTTCTAATATACTTAATTAATGCTTTGAAAGTCCACATAATTATAAATTATATAAAATTTATATATTTCTTATTGATAATATTTCATGAGGAGAGGTAGAAAAAGTCAAATTTAGACATTATTGTGGCAAATTTGATTGACCAGGGCCAATATTTACTGATATATGATTATCTGAAAATCCTTAATATTTATCTAATTTTGTTAATATTGACCTCTGCTGCGAATAAAAGTTTTCATATTGTTCAAAATCAGCACGATGATGATGTGAAACATGTCAGGTTTATTTTGACAAAAAAATGTCAACGACTGGTATGACATCAGAAGGAAATGGAGAGTAAATAGACATTTTATTGATTTTTTGCCTTTTTTCAATCATACATTTCAATGGAAAAAATTGCAACAACTCTTGCAATGGCTGTGAATATTAGTCAATAGTGTGTCTAACTACAATAAGACCTAAAGTTAACTAACTTACCCATTACCATTTGGCTTTTCATGCAGAAATGTTGGAAAATTGGCATTTTTTCGAATTTTTGGGTTTTTATAAAAATTCATAGGACCAACATTCCAACTGATTAGAGATGTTTAAAGAGGCATAAGTTAGACACCTAAGTGGAAAATTTCATAGATTTAACTTCAAAATTGACTGAATCATACAAGTTTAAAATAATAGTATTTTTTCATATTTTGGTAAATTGTCGTCCGTTCAACTTTCTCAGAGAATTTAGACCTACAAAAAACACATCTTGGGTATTTAATACATACAATATGCCAATTTCAGTGTCAAAAGTACTGCAGTTTTTTAGCTCTGTCACAGAAACAAAAAAAAAACAGTTTTTCACATTTTTCAATGATTGTGAGAAAAGTATTAATGTCATGGGGATTAGACCTATGAAAGGCTCAACTGGGATAAAAGATACCATATTTACCCAAAAATGATGAATATGAAAGCCATAGTTTTGGCTTGACACCCAATACACAAAAAAATATTTTTTCACATTTTTCAATAATTGTGAGAAAAGTATTAATCTCATGTGGATTAAACCCCTAAAAGGCACAACTAGGATAAAAGATATAATAATGTCCCAAAAATAAAAAGTATACATTCCATAGTTTTGGCATTACTCCCAATACACAAGTGGGACGCCCGTTATCCGGACGCCCGCCCGTCCGCCCGTCCGCCCGCCCGCCCGCCCGCCGGACGGACAATTTTCCCAAAGTAACTACAATACCCGTCGGCAATGTATACATTGCCGAGGGTAAAAAGAAAGCTGCATGGAACAATTTTATATCCGTTTTGTACTTTTTGCCACTACTAATAGTAAAACATTTCTATCTAATACAATGGAAATTATGCCATTAATTCAATGTATTGTAATTTAAAACCTGGACACACCTGCAAATTTTCCCAAGTTCTGGAAGTGAACATGACCCACATGTGACTAAATCTAAGCAGCCTAAGTCATAGAAGTATAAATTCAGTACATGGAATGTTCAAATGACATTTAGAAGTTAGAGGAGCACATATGCAGTACGTGATTATTCGAATTGGTTCACTAGAAGTATAAAATCAGTACACAATTTGCATAGAAGCACAAAATCAGTATAATGGAGTACATTTGCAGCGTGGGTCAACGTACTGCTTTTGTACTGATTTTGTACTTCCTCGCTGAGAAGCTGTACTGCTTTTATACTCTTTTTTCCTCTGGGAAGCCACAAAATGACCATGTGGCAGATGCGATATGGAAAAAGAATACATTTCATAAAAGAACTTGGAAAGAGCTTTAAAATGACGCATGGAAATGTGTGTGATCTGCCAGGTAGTTCAACCTCCTTTTTGTTGAAGGAGCTGCAAATTCATTTTGGTGAATATCATATGATAAACAATGAGAAGACTGGGAATCTTAGAGTAAGACATACTCTATCCACTAATAGAATTAACTGTCTCAGTATGGAACACTGGATATAAGTTACCTACGTCCATTAAAATCCAATGGGCTCCGACACTGGGCTGAGGGCTCAAACAAAACTGAGTTCCAACACAAAATTTACACTAAACTAAAGTATATATGGCTATAAAAGTTACTAATAAAATACTTTTTGAAGTTTACCAATTTATTCATTACCATTAATTTGCGAGAAACCAAAAGTTAAGAAAAATATCAGAAATCCTGATAGTTTTCCAGTTTTTTTGGTTTTATGAAAACTTCAAAGGATTGGCCCTCCGAATGAGTTTAGTCATTTAAAGACGTATAATTTAGACACCTAAATGCAAAATTTCAGAGGTCTAACTCCAAAATTGATGGAATCATGGAGCATTGAAAAAATAACATTTTTTCACAATTTTGCTGAACTTGCTCTTACTAATTTCTGTAAGAGCATTAAGGCCTCCAAAAGGCACATTTAGAGTATTTAACGCATAATATGGCAGATTTTCATGTTCATAGGTACAACTGATTCGGAGGTCTGCTCCGGAAAGGATAAAAAAATAATATTTTTAATTTCCAATATTTTACAAAAACAGTACCGATTGCTTAAATATTAACACCAAAAGACACACATATTCTACAAGACCCATTCATGTGCCAAATATCATATATACAAGTGCAATAGTTTAGGCACAATGGCCAGTACACAATGTTTGATGCTGCCCGTAGTGGATTCAAGCAAGATAAAAACGAAGTCACGTTCAAATAACAACATGTCGGCTATTCATTCCCATGCCAGATGCTTGCTCTATAATCAAGCTAAGGTGCATTCTTGACTCCAAACTTCTCCAAACAAAATGGCCAAGTCAGGGCCCAAAGACATTCTGAAAATGCTCAAATTTCAAATTTCCCGCCAAAACGTTCCATTTTGTCAAAGTGACTGCATAAATGGAGATGTGTACACACCTCCATTAAAAATTGAGCAGTTTGTACAAATCACTCTTGTTCATCTGTCCTGTCCAGAGATATTTCAAAGGCACAATATTTCTTTCTAAAGCTCAACAATGGGAAGGGAAAGATTTCCTAAAATCACAAGATTTTTTAATGCTGCATGGAACAGCTATGGACACATAGGCATACCAGGGATGAGGGGTTAAATTGGGAAACACTAAGATTCAAGGCAACTGGGCAAAAAATTCAGGTAGATTATTAAAGAAACACAGATAAAAACCAATGGTTTCTAAAAGATATCTTTTGAGAAAATATTAAATCCGGATCTTAAAAAATTAGGGTAGCTAAATGTCACTAGGCCACCCTAAAACGTTTGGATGCAGGTACGCCTATATGGTTGCCAGATATTTTGAAAGAAATTAGAAAATGGTCAAATGCCTTAGAACTTTTTAAAGGGCAACTTTCATTCTGATGAGAATCGGGGATAATTGAGCACCGACTCAGGTTACAAAGACAGACATGCTCTGTTCAAATAATTTTTCAAATTTCTCAAATCTGAAATGGGGGGGCCAGTGGGGGGCCACTAATCCATTTGGGGGGGCCTTGGCCCCCCCCATAGCTACGCCACTGCTCTGAAAAAAGTGGTTGGTACCTTGCAACCAGGTCTATTGACTGAAATTGACAGTGTTTGTCCGTCGTTGTTTCTTTTTTGTGTACGACACGTTTTTCGGCGATCGGTCAGCTCGCAAAAATGTCATTTTACAAGCTGCTGCTTCAAAATAAACTGCTATGGACGTTTTGCCACTCTGTTGGGTCAATTCTCAACCATTTTCACTCTGAAAAAAGTGGTGGGTACCCTGCAACCAGGTCTATTTACTATAGTTGTCAGTCTTTGTCCGTCGTTGTTTCTTTTTGCCGTACAGCACTTTTTTCGGCGAGCGGTCAGCTCGCAAAAATGTCACTTTACAAGATGCTGCTTCAAAATAAACTGCTATGGACGTTTTGCCACTCTGTTCGGTCAATTCTCAACCAAATTTCACTCTGAAAAAAGTGGTGGGTACCCTGCAACCTGGTCTAAAGATTTCCTCAAATCACAAGATTTTTTAATGTTGCATGGAACAGCTATGTTGCAGGAGACCCAATTGAGGTGGTAAAGCAAAACCAAATAAGGAAATACAGCTTTCTTATGATAATATTTAGTAAATTTGGAGAGTCATTATTTTGTGCATAACCCTGTCTGACACATCATTTTGAAGCTCATTGTCAAAAAAGCAATATGAAAATGGCAGGGGTCTGAGTTTTGTTCATCAAATCTGCAAAATCGGTTAGTTTCTGAGTGGCTGGGTGGCAGAGTGCATGGTTAACTTGCCCACCTGCTCTGCCTGAGGTCTTTACATGCATGGGTTCCAACCCCTGAAATTCTCAGCGGACTTTCATGAGCAAAATCCCGCTAACCATGCCTATCTATCTATCTATCTATCTATCTATCTATCTATCTATCTATCTATCTATCTATCTATCTATCTATCTGAGGCCTAATGTATTAAATACTACTGATGGAGCAGGGATTTTAAAAAAAGGGCCAGTCCTAGTAATAATAACCTGAGTTCAAATGAAAGAGATCCCAACTTCTAATGGGCAATGCAATCCTATTTTTATGAATGGATATGAAATAGAATACCCCTATAGCGTCATATTCTGACAAATAAATAGTTAATACCTTCATTTTGTCTTCTGCATTTGGCAGAGGGCTATTTTTACGTTCCAAATTGTTTGAAAATCGCTAAATTTGTCTTGAATGGTAAAATTAATGTTGCCATTTCTTGACACTTCTGGGTTGGGGGTCCATATCATTATAGTGGTTCTCTAACTGCTTGCATAGTGAAAAAAAGAAAGTAATAGACTTGAAATAACTTATTGATTTTGACAAAAGCAGTGATAATCTTGATTCATTGAACTTATATTGATATCGATCATTGTAGTGAGTTCCTTTTTTAAATACCACGGTTTACTGAATATTCATGAAAAAGCCCAATTTTCCTGATTTTTCCCTGTTATCACCCTCAATTTCTGAGCTCTTGATATGCAAAGTTATAGTTAAATTAAGATAATAAATTAGGATCTTTTTGTGTCTTTATTGTCAAAAATGTCAAATTTGATTTAGTTTATAAATTATGACCTTCTTATGTCTTGAATTGTAAAAAGTGCCAAATTTGTTTCCATGGCTACCATTTTTCATTTCTGGGAATTTTTGAGAATGTCTCAATATCCAAATTGGAAGGTACCAACTTTTCTTACCTGAATGTTGAACCCCTATAATTGACTCTAAATTTATGAAAAATTAATGAAAATGGCAATATTTCCTTATTTGGTCATATTAAACCCCCTCAATTGGGCATGCAGGGCACCTTATATAAAATAACATCTGATAAATGCCTTATGTGTCCTGACTTACCACAATGACTAATTTATGACTCTTATTTGGAGTTTCATTGAATTATGTAAAAAAAAAAAGAGCGAAATATGGGTTTCCATGGCAACCAATTGTCATTTTTGAGAATGTCACTATATCCAAAATTTTAGGTACTGACCTCCTCTACCTGCGTACCAAATTTCATACTTGTATTGTAAAAGGAAGTCCATTAATTTTGCAAAACTATTGACTTGACAAACATGACACACTAGTAAACGACACAATGAAATTCCATTTAAGTCAATCTTGCGAGCTTTTCGTTACCATGGTTACCATAAATGACCTACCAGTAGAAAGTATTCTTGATGAGCTTTAAAATGGTGTGCCACATTGGAGTATACCACAGAAAGTTTAGCCCCAATTAACCTACATTTACCAGAAAATTGAAGAAAGAAAGCAGTATATTCTTATTTGGTCATACTTTACCCCCTCAATTGGGCCTCCAGGGCACCTTACAAGCAAAATAACAGCTGATAGGAACCTTTTGGTATCCTGACTAACCATCTTGACTAATGTTACCCAAATTTATGAAACTTGTTCCGAGTTCTATTGAATTATGTCAAAAAATACTAAATTTGGTTTCCATGGCAATCATTTGTCATTTCTGGGAATTTTTGAGAATGTCACTATATTCAAAATTTTAGATACTGACCTCTTCTACTTGTGTACCAAATCTCATACTTGTCTTGCAAAAGGAAGTCCATTAATTTTACAAAACTATTGACTTGACAAGTGTGACACACTAGCAAACGACACATCGAAATTCCATTTAAATCATTCTTGTGAGCTCTTTGTTACCATGGTTACCATAAATGACCTACCAATAGAAAGTATTCTTGGGGAGCTTTAAAATTGTGTGTCACAATGGAGTATACCTCAGAAAGTTTAGCCCCTTGTAACCCTACCTTTACCAAAAATTGAAGAATAAAGCAGTATTTCCTTATTTGGTCATATTTAACCCCTTCAATTGGGCCACCAGGGCACCTTACAAGCAAAATAACAGCTGAAAAACACCTTTTGGTGTCCTGACTAACTATCATGACTAATTTTGCCAAAATTCATGTCATGTTTTCTTAGTTTTATTGAATTATGTAAAAAAATGTAAAATATCGTTTCCATGGCAACCGTTTGCTATTTCTTTGAATTTTTGAGAATGTCACCATATCCAAAAATGAAGGTACCAACCTCCTCTACCTTTGTGCCAAATTTCAAACCTGTACCACAAAGTGAACAATTATGCCCAATATCCAGGCTTAGAACCTGGACTATGGTATTCATTCCTATGCCAGATGCATGCTCTATAATCAAGTTATACATATCTCTTGACCCAAACATCTCCAAACAAAATTGCCAAGACAGGACCCAAAAGACATTCTGAAAATGCTCAAATTTCAAATATCCCGCCAAAACGGTCCATTTGTCACTGTGACTGCATAAATGGAGATGTGTACACATCTCCATTAAAAATGCACTGCATGACGGCCAATGTCCAGCATAGTTATGGCAAGATAGTAGTCTCGGCTTCTACCAAAGAATTTGCGATCGGAAAACATTTACACAGTATGCATGTCGATGTATCTGCCGCTGTAAACATAGCCCGAGTGCTTGCCCAACGTTGCCTCGAAACAGGAATTACAAGTGTCTCAGTTGGACATCCAGAACATTCGGAAAACTCAGAAAGGTTTCAGTTGTTCATGAACCAAATTAAAAGACTCAGACTCAGACTCATTTTATTTTTGCTCTTTTAAAGGAAAAAAATACAATACACACATACATATAATAAATCATCAATTTTCTATTAAAAAAAAAAGAAAGAGCAATGGGACTCCTCGAAGGCAATAAGTTGCCGCTGATAAGGAGCCCCAGTGTTTAGAAATAGTTTCAAGGCACAGTGGGTGGCGATGTACTTAACAAAAATTCAATAAAAGAAATATAAACAACTATAAGTAAGAAAGAAACATAGATTTTATAGTCGAATAAAAAATAAAACTAGAATTTGTGTCGCAAGCGGAACACATGCGAGTTCACTATGCGTATGTTGTTTTGCCATTTTTGTGAGTAGATTCTTGGGGAAAATGGTGTAGAATTTGGGACCTAGGTTTTCATACATAATCAGAGAAATAGAACAGACAATAAACTTAGCAGTGGTATCACTAGGAGGGGGGGCGGTGCAGTAAAAAAAAAGTACAAGCGGCTTACAACAAATTATGGCAATGGCAGGAAGGCCAGATCTAAAAGGTATTGAGATCAGTAGCATAGCCATTAGGGGGGGGGGTGAGAGGGCAGGGGGAACAACTTGCCCCCTAAACAGATTTTGGGGAAATTTCTGCTGATGTACTAGCAAAATTAGAAAGGAAAATGGGGAAATGGTAAGAAAAATGGAGAAATTATGAGCAAAAGGAAATGGTAAGCAAAATGTGGAAATTATCAGTAAAATGGGGAAATGGTAAGAAAAATGGGAGAAATGGTCAGAAATTGGGGAAATGGTAAAAAAGAAGTGGGAAATTAACAGAAAAAAGAAACTGAAAGAAAAGGGGATTTATACAAAGAGTTTTAACAGATTTTTCCATTTTTTCTACACAATTTCCCCATTCTTCTTCTCTATTTCCCATTTTTCTGCCCCTGAATGATATAAATTTGCAAAAAACACCACAAAAATTTCCAAAAGGTAACCAGCACCAGTGGCATATCCAGGATTTTTTTCAGGGGGGGCCAAACCACCTAGATATTTCCCCAAATTGTTTTTCGCGACCAACAGCTCTGTCATGTGTCGCACATTGTACAATGTTCAAAAATTCTATCAGAAAACATTTTCAGTGTACCTTCATGAGGAAAATCCCAGCTGGATGTCGTTCGGATGAGACGTTAAATTGGCGGACTATTGTATCAGTGTCTATGCTGGGCAAGTAAAAGATCCCTTAGATGGGATAAATGTGTAGCATGTTGAGGACTCCCGCTCTCTCTCCCATCTCATCAATCGACCCTTGTGAGCGCCTAGAACTGGGCTTAGAGGGCTACACTTACCATATCTAAACTATCTATCCATGTGTGTTTAAAGAAGAAAGAGATAGAGCCTAAAAAGCTGACAAAATAAACTTGAGACAAACTGAAACTGTGGTAAATTTTGCAAATGCTTGTGATAAGTTCGAGGGAGCAGCCAACTTAATATTATATATTCAAGTGTGCTCTGATTGTTTGGTTCTCATGACTTTATTTGACATTGGTTAATTTTCTGCATAATTGCGAAGTCCAGAACGCATCTTTTGATGGCAGTGAGCCAGTGGTCGAAATAGGGCATGTTATTTGAGGGTCTCTCAGTTGCAATGCCGAAGGAAAGAAGCCCTCATAGCCGGGAGTCGGCGGGCCGTCATCGGGCCACCAGAAGCCAAAGAGCTGTACTCATTCAGTATTTGGGGGGGGGGGGGGGGTTTCAGGACCCCCTCAGGGTCCTTCTGAAAAATGTATTTAAGGGGGTCCCAAGAGCATTGGGGAGGGGGTCAAAACCCCCTTGACCCCCCCTTATTTCGAACACTGCAGTCAGTGAGCTAGTAACTGATATTTTAGAAAGACAGATTTAATTGTTTAGATGGACAAATAATTATGTGTTTCTGTTGTAAGCTCCATGGAAGATGTTGGGGATTGCTTAATAGCAATATATATAGCAAGATAGATAGATAGATAGATAGATAGATAGATAGATAGATAGATAGATAGCTGGAATGGTCAGATAGCTAGATAGATACATAGATAGATAGACAGCTAGCAAGATGGATAGATAGCTAGCAAGATAGATAGACTGATAGACAGATCAAAAGATAGATAAATAGATAGACATAGATAAATATGTGAGCTGTAGTCGGAGGGGGGATGTTTGGGATAGCTATACATTATTATATTATCGGTTTAAGTATTTACTGACTGACTAATTAAAACAACTGTGTCATCCAATTCAAGTTTGAACTTCACACCTTTTCCAAACAATAGACCAGCATCAACACCAGGGTTTCTGTTGGGGTGCTCAAAAAGTGAGTCCTGGGGACTCAGTGAGGTCTGAAAAAGTGGGTCCCCAGCCAAATTTCTGGGTCCTAGTTTTTTTCATATCATGGCCAAGCGGCCATCACCCAATTACAATTCTTGAATATAAGGGAGGGGGCTAGCCCGGCTGGTAGAGCCTTGGGCTACCAATTGTTGGGACCCAGGTTCGGAAGCTCTCCACAAAATAGTTTTCGCTTTGCTAAAACAATTCTTCGTCGCATCCCTCAATATTCAGATATATATCGAAGTAGGAACTCCTAGTACAGGGTGAATTTTCTATAAATCTAAAATGGTAAGTTAAATGTATTTAGGAGTCGTCTGTAGGATATATATATTTCTTTATGCATCTTCAAAAATGCCACAGTCTTGTGAAGCAATATTGGCAATAATTCAGTTACTTGATTGATTAAAACTGTAGAAGGCACCAAATGATCCATTATTGACCTATTGAATATGAATGACATCACAGTAACACAAGCAGTTTGAAGTAATCACTTGCACTTCGCTGACTGTAACTACTGGGTGTCTGCCAGTCCTTGAAAAGCCTTGAAAAAAATGCATTTACCACAAAAGGCAAAGTCATGGAATGATTTACCAAGCTATTTGAAAGAATGTGTTAAGCTGGAGGAATTAAAAAAACTTTTGAAACATTATATAAAGAATGTGGCTTGTTTATGATTCTTATAGCTGTTAGATTATCTCTATTGTTTGAAGAAGGCACTGTCATATATAATTATATCAAAATATTAGTTTTTTAACTGTTTTTAACTCTTTTTATCTGTGTTATTACTGGTATGTTTTTTATGCTTGTTTATTATTTGGAATTTTATTATTGAACTTAAACTTGTAAAGGGCCCAGTTGAAAAACAGTTTTGCAGAGATGGTTACCCTTTTAAAATATATTTGAAAAATAAAAAATAAAAATAAATAAAATTGCTATGAGAAAGTTCACTTTTACAATGGCCTTCAAGAAGGTGTTAATTGAAACATACTAACTCAAGGTGTGAATGGCAAATTGGCTAATTTGTGAAGTCTTGATTGCTATTCTGAATTGCCTGACATGGTAAAGGGACTGCTGTACTTCTCATTGCATCCTGGGGAAAAATATATAGGCCTATGCATTTTCAACGAATTCTCAGCAATGAATTGAGATATCTTCATGAAAAAACGAAATCATAAAGATTAAGACACCAGGATTCCAAAGAGCCTAAAATTCTAATTCTAGCCCTAATAGAAGTGTCCGAAAACTATCATGAAGATATCGAACCTGTTTCGGCCAATCAGAGGGCAGTAAAACAATAACAACAATATTTCTATTTCCTGTTTTGCCGCGATTTCGTTGAAACTAAAAACTTAAATTGTAATTAAACAAGACACAAAAGACACACAAAAAAGCAAGACGCCTTAAGTTAGCCAATTCTTCATTAATTTCTTGAAAAAGAAACTTTGATAAGTGCTTCCTTGACTCTCACAGACGATCCAAAATTTCTGACTACCCCTTATTTAACTGGTTCGCTCACAAATGCGAGTGAACTCGCAAATAATGGTGGGATGATGGACTTCAGTTACGAGGGGATGGAGCTGTGAACAGAGCAGAATCTTATAGTGAAATCAATTTCTATTACAAATATAACAGTGAACAATCGAACAAACGGGATCATAACTATCTAGTAATTTAATCTTAATGTAATTTTTATATCCATGAAAGCTATGTGTAAAGATTTTGTTTCTGAAATTATCTTGCATGGTATTAAATATTTTAATAAATTTGTATTTTATACCATTTCTTGCAAACTCATGTCCCACAGCAGGCAGCCTCAAGACAGAAGCATTTCTAGTATTACAATCATGTTGAGTCGAATTCACTCCAGGATTGACAACCTCTTTGAAATATTCAGGCACAGGACCATTAATTAAGCGATAACATAGTTTGTAGTCATGCAGTGCACATATATCTTCTAATTTTAAAATATTCAGCTGTTTGAAAAGGATGTTCGTATGAGCATTAAATTTGCTGTTGGTAATAATTCTGACTGCTTTTTTCTGTAATTTAAATAAATTCTGAGATCGCCAGCCCCAGAGAGTTATGCCATAATTAAAGTAGGATGAAATCAGAGCATTATATATGTTAAGTAAAGCATCAGTTGGTAAGGTATGCTTGAGTCTAGATAAGATACCTATTGTTTTACTGATTTTTTTTGATAACCCAGAGGAAAAAAGAGTACGCTCGCAGCACAGAAACAGTATATCCCATGTATGGTATTGGAGTACATTGGAAGCACAAAAGAAGTACATTGCGCAATGACCATTTGCATGGTTGAGAGACTTTTTCACACAAAATTTGCATTTGAAGTACAAATGCAGTATTTTCGCAGTACAAATGCAGTATTTTCGCAGTACAAATGCAGTATTTTCGCAGCGTACTTACAGTACAAAAGGAGCACATTTGAAGCGCTCGAATTATTTTAATTATGCTCCATTTATACTCCCGATATGCAAATCCATACGCTGCAAAAATACTTCCTTGCAGGGAGTACAAAAGGAGCATACTAGCTATGCATGCTAGCAGGAAGCATTTTTGCAGTACAAACGCAGTACATTTGAAGTATCTAAAAATCAATGCTTCATTAATTTTATAGGCCACATATAATATCAGTTCCTCAGCCAGATCAATCTAATTAGAATAACTACGCTTTTAATTACTTAAGCCTACAGTAAAAAAGAAAGCTGCATGGAACAATTTTATATCCGTTTTGTACTTTTTGCCACTACTAATAGTAAAACATATCTATCTAATACAATGGAAATTATGCCATTAATTCAATGTATTGTAATTTAAAACCTGGACACACCTGCAAATTTTCCCAAGTTCTGGAAGTGAACATGACCCACATGTGACTAAATCTAAGCAGCCTAAGTCATAGAAGTATAAATTCAGTACATGGAATGTTCAAATGACATTTAGAAGTTAGAGGAGCACATATGCAGTACGTGATTATTCGAATTGGTTCACTAGAAGTATAAAATCAGTACACAATTTGCATAGAAGCACAAAATCAGTATAATGGAGTACATTTGCAGCGTGGGTCAACGTACTGCTTTTGTACTGATTTTGTTCTTCCTCGCTGAGAAGCTGTACTGCTTTTATACTCTTTTTTCCTCTGGGAAGGCAGTGACATGCATTTTCCAACTTAGATTTGTATCCAAAATTAATCTTAAGAAATTGAATTCATTAACATATTCAACCTTTGTGTCATTAATGAAAATATCAGGAGGAGTTATTTGCCTTTGGGGTGTATGAAATAGCATTGCCTTTGTCTTACTAACACTTAGTGATAGTTTATTTAATTTTAACCATTTATCAACCTTGTCTAGTTCATTATTGATATCATTCTTCATTGAAACATAATTAGTATAATTAAGAGACGCAAAAAGAGTTGTATCATCCGCATAGATAATTGGCGTTAAGCAGTTAGTAATAGTTGGTAGATCATTGAGATAGATAATGAATAATAGAGGGCCTAATATGGAGCCCTGTGGGACTCCAACACATTTTATTTTCATTAAGTTTGATTGTACACCATTCATTTCCACATATTGGAATCTGTTACTAAGATAACATTTCATTAACTGAAAAGATATTTCATTGAATCCATAAAATTTAAGTTTATGTAATAGAATTTTGTGGTCCAGTGTGTCAAAGGCCTTTGAAAGATCCATGAAAATATTGACAGGTGTATTATTTTGATCCATTTCTGAAATTATTTTATCGAAAAAAGTGAGGGACTAAGTTTGGAAGAGCCAGAAGAGATACAACAGCCTTATCTTACCGGGATGGATTATGAAGATGAAGAAGCGCTATGGCCGACCTTGAGAAAAAAAGACAACTTGTAGAAAAAGAAAATTATTACGCAGCAATTTACGCTGACTACAGGAAACTGATGGCGATATTTAAAGTAAATCATTAAAAATTCAATCTGGAACTCAATTGGACCCATTTAAGCATGTAACTCCCGGAACTCCTGGACGTCCTGCACCTCCCGCTAACTCCAGCTCAAGAAGTTACAAGCCCTGAAGACTGACAAGTCACCTGGCCTCAAGGGGATCCACCCGGTGATCCTCAATAAACTGGCAACAGTACTTGCGCCACCTCTGACGCTCATATTCAAAACTTCACTTAGAACGACATCCTTACTGCAAGGGCTTTGGAGTCGGAGTCGTGGAGTCGGAGGTTTTTGGGTGGAGTCGGAGTTTGATTTTCAGGTGGAGTTGGAGTCGGAGTCTGAGTCGAAAATTAAAGTGGTGACTCCTGACTCCTAAAAATAATTAATATAGTTAACGAAAACACAGTTTCAAAAATGTTAAATGAATTCCAAATTTTACTTAAAACTTCCTAAGCAAGTATTCATGTAAAAAAATCCTATGAAAACTTTGTAGAATGACTTTTTCTTCTCTGCTAATCATGTAATATTAATGTGCAAAAATGCCGATAAGCGGAGTCGGGAGTCGGAGTCGGAATTCAGGAGACCCAAGGAGTCAGAGTCGCTTTTCAGAAAGTCAATGGAGTCGGGAGTTGGAGTCGGTTCACTTATCACCCGACTCCAAAGCCCTGCTTACCGCAAGAATGGAAAACAGCCCAGGTCTCAGCTATATACAAGAAAGGACAGAAGAAACTAGCACAAAACTATTGGCCAATTAGTGTCACCTGCATTGCATGTAAGGTGCTCGAATCTATCATCAGAGATGCATTAATGGACCACTTCAAGATAAACAACCTCCTCTCAGATCAACAATATGGATTCATAAATGGCCACTCAACTGTAGTCCAACTGCTAAAATGCCTCGAAAAATGTTGCGATACACTAGACTCAGGAGGACAAGTCGACATTGCTTACATGGACTTCGCCAAGGCCTTTGACACCGTGCCACATCGTCGTCTCAACTACAAACTTCATCACTATGGAATCCGTGGGCAACTGCTTTCCTGGATTGAACAGTTTCTATCCAATAGAAAACAAAGAGTCTGTATCAACGATAATTATTCATCATGGAAACCTGTAACGAGTGGAATACCGCAAGGATCGGTCCTCGGACCCACTCTATTCGTCATTTACATCAACGACCTACCACTCAACCTAGAATCACACTGCTTCATGTTCGCCAATGACACTAAAATTTTCCATCAGATCAAAACATCAGACGACTCTCTGGAATTACAAGAAGAATTTGACATGCTACAAAAATGGTCCAACAATTGGCTACTACTGTTCAATTCATCCAATTGCAAGATTCTCCGTCTTGGCAACACCCTGTCAGATAATGAGTATAAACTAAACTCAATTGAGCTAGAATTGGTTGAAAAGTTCAACGACCTTGGAGTCATCATCGATAAAGATCTGAAATTCCAGGACCACATACAGTCGAAAGTTAACAAGGCCAATGCCATTATCATGATTATGGGTACCATCCATAGAAATACATAGAATGGACATGAGGCTGTATGATGCCACCTCAAGATGAGGTCACCAAATCCGCCATATTGGAACTGCCCTGAGACATGATGTCACAATAGACTAATTATGATGTGACGTCATGCCATTGTTATAAGTGACATCATAGTTATTGGTGACGTCACAGTCCATTGTGCAAGTATTCAGGGCAGTTCCAAGATGGTGGATTTGGTTGCTTCATCTGCCAGAGCCTCATGTCCCTTCTATGTATTTCTATGGTACCATCAGACGATCATTCAACTTCATGGACGACGAAACCTTCAAGATCCTGTTTACGGCCCACGTTAGATCCCACCTGGAATACGCTGGTCAAATCTGGTTCCCATACATGAAGAAGGACATCACTGCCATCGAGAACGTTCAACGAAGAGCCACAAGAATGCCACTATAGAAATGCAATGGAAAATTTGCTCTGACCTAATTTGGCACTGAGCATGCCCGGGAGTGACCTGATTCCACTGAGCATGCTCAGACCTATTGAGCATGTGCAGAGAGCAATAACAAATGGTGGCCATTTTGAAATTTCCCTGATTCAAACTTTTAAGGCCAGTTTTCACTACAAGCTACATGGGATTCACTCATCAGACAAGGCTCATATTAATCTAAATTTTGTAAGCAATTTTTTGGTGTGGGTCTGATCAGTGAACATTATGTAGCTCACTTTTGGGTGATAATGGATCAAATTTTACCATGAATGATAAGGACAGTTTTCATAGTGAATGCTGCCAGGAATGAGTAACCTTGACAACCCCGCAAGGCTCAGACGACTCGAACTCCCCACGCTAACGTACAGAAGAACCAGAGGCGCAATGATAGAAACATATGAAATATTTCATAAATATGATAGATCAGTAGCTCCAAACCTAGTCCTCTCCACTAGCAATACACAAGGCCATAACTTCAAACTCTTCATGCCCAGGTCACTAAAATCTCATCCAAAATCACACTTCTTTGATGTAGAATTAGAGTGGACTGTGGCACTGTGAAAATGGCACTTCGTTTGTCATCATGCTGATGATTTGTCATGATCAAACCCAATACTTTCAATGTTAATTTGATTGAAGGAGACTTGTTGGTGACAGCCAAACGAAAGGATTATGCATCTGATTTTCACTCTAAAATCTGTTATGAGAAGTCAAATGGCTTTCTCTTGATCATGACTGTTTCCCATGTTGAAAGTAGAGAAGACGACACTTCATCGGCTATCATGAGTCACGAAGTGCCATTTTCGCAGTGCCACAGTCCACTCTAATTCTATAACAAAGTGTTTCGCTGTAATGATCCTATTCCCAGGTCAGTTTCAAGTCAAGTGCTTTTAAAATAAAAAAATAGTACGCTTCAACCTGTGCATTTAAAAATTTTTATTTCAAGCTTACAAAAATTTTAGTACCTTTAACAATAAGAAATTAACTGTTAATTATAAACGAAGAAAATTAATTTTTTTTGACAATACAGACATGCAATGAAAGACAAAACTTCACAATATATTATAATAAATACAGGTAGTCAAAGGAAAGGGAGAAAACATAGCTTCTCGTGACCTACACCCAACCTGTTTAGTAGGGCTATCACGATTACAGAATTTCAAAATCGATTAATCTATGGTCTAAAATCGAATCGTAATCGATTAATCGTCGTTTTCCCGCCATTCTAGAGAGCAATTGATGTTCTGTGTCTTTTTATATCTTTGTCTTGAAGCAGAGCCAAGAGGCTTAGTTATTCCATTGAAAATATTAATTGCAATTAGGACTTCACACTTAAATTCACTACAATCTGCTACAATCAGGTACAACCAATCCATTTAGCCAATCCAATTGACCAATCCAGTTGCAATTCACTCTTGACAATTGCAAATTGATAGCCATACAGTCTCTTCCAGGTACAAATATACAAGTAACAGATTAATATAGTATAGTCATTTTATGCGTAACAGTATAGTCATTTTATGCGTAACAATTTTAAAGGACATACGTTACTCTCTAGATTTAATAATACTGTCTCAAATAATTCCATGTCTACAGCTCGAATTTTACTTCATGATGATGAAACAAATGTTCTGTTTAAAAAATTGAAGAGCTTGCCAGTTGATGATGGTGTGGTAGACAGCTGTAGAACCTTACTTGTTAACTACAGTCAAAGTGATAAAGACATGCTCAGGATGCTTTTATTCCCCCAATCTTAATTTTAACTCTTCTTGTGATTTTATCATTATTACTATTATTTTTACCCCTTTTAAATTTTACCACCTGTTGTTTTAAAGCTATCTACTTTTCATATTATCATGCATATTTTTACCAATGTATCTCTTTTTGAGGCAAATAAAATATTATTATTATTATTAGTCGATTTTGCAAACTGGAATCGATTTTTAAGTAAAATTGAATCGGCGGCCATTAATCAATTAATCGTGAGAGCCCTACTGTTTAGACCAGCCAGTGGTCAACAGGCCAAATTTTGAGATGACCCCAACACAGGGTAGAACAAGATATAACCTATATGGTTTGATGCAGAATTTTGTTGGCTTTATGAAAATGATGGTTGTAGTCTGATAAAACGTGTTTGAGTTGGTGAAATTGGCATATAACTCTTGCCGGGCAAAATCAAGAAGTCAGTTTTGCTCAATATTGGCTGATGAAATACAGTTATGAAAACTCGGAAAATGGAAGCTATTTCATAAATTTATGGGTAACATTTGCTTCCTCTCCAGCTTTCATGGTCATCCTACATATCCGTATGATACCCCATTGCATAGAGGAATGAATGAGGAAAATTTCAATGTATAATATGTCCATCTTTTTTAAACTATGTGCCTGCTGGACCTGCTATACGATACGCTGCAGAACCAAAATGGAAGACTTTTTCAACATTTTTTGTCTGTATTTTCTATATTTTTCAGAGTAACCACAAAGAATTACCATAAGGAAGGCGTGGCATATAAATTAGAGTCAGACTGCATGGTTTAGAACCATTTTTGTTTAGATTCCTGTATTTCACCAGCCAATATTGAGCAAAATTAACTTCTTGATTTTGCCCGGCAAGAGTCGCGACTTTGTGGCAGTATTATGCCAATTTCACCAACTCAAACACGTTTTACCAGACTACAACCATCATTTTCATAAAGCCAACAAAATTCTGCATCAAACCATGTAGGTTGTATCTTGTTCTACCCTGTGTTGGGGTTACTCCTATTTTAACGCCCCTTTTGAGAAATGACTAGTCTAGTTGTGCCCATTCGGCCCATGGCATACAAAATTTCAAAAAACATCATCAGGTGAGATTTCTTGAATAGATTCATTTCTCGTGTCATGTACACTTTTGTTGAAACGTTTTTGTTTTCAATATCGGAAGGACCTGGACGACTCAAATTCTTACTTTTGTCTTGGATGACCATTGTGACAAATCTCGCCTGAAAACATCAATGGAACATATATCAATATTGAAATTTTAAAAATAACAAATGCAGCCACAGATGATGTAAAATAGAACCTTTCAGCTTTAATGATCTCATAAAGACAGCAGTTGGTAGGAACAACTTGGGTTCGGCTGGGAGGCCAAGGCCACACATAATTGATCTCTACCTTCTCGGATCCTCTCAAGGAACTTTTTCTAGGGTCGGTCGGTAGGACAAAAAAAAAAAGTGAAAACATTTTTTTTTATAATGTCAAAAAAATAATAATTTTTTTACAATTTTTTTTCCATCGGCAGGAAATCTATTGCCTCGGCGGGTCCGCGAAGCTAAGAATCAATTATGTATGGCCCAAGCATATTATTATTATTTATTCACACTCCGGAAATACATAAAATTTTAGTTAAACTCAACATTAAAAATCACACATTTTCAAAGTATCATAACTAAATTCTGTCGATCTTCTTTGGGGTCCCATCACTCCCACCCGGTGTTATAGAGTTCAAATTTCAACCGCCTCACTTCTTACATTGATGACGTCACGCACTTCTCGTATTAACTCCCTGGGACCCCAAAGAAGATCGACAGAATTAAGGCCAGACGTCACAGGTAATTTCGTTTAACCATAACATTTTTCAACATGTTCCTGATCCATACCCACACGCCCAATACCTGTACCAAATTTCATAACTGTAAGTGAAATATTAAGGTCACAATGGGCAGTTCAAGAATGAAGAAAGATGGCTGTCAAAATGGCTGCCACAAAATGGCCACCATCCTGGATTTCTCAACATGTTCCCGATCGATACCCACAGGCCAATACCTGTACCAAATCTCATAACTCTAAGCGAATTTAGACATCACCAAGATACTAATACCATTGGAAAAACCGGTATCTAACTGACAATATTGCATGTTAGTGCCCTGCTAAGGATTAACACTGATAACAACAGCAAACAATCAATCAGATTACTGTTTATTTTGCTAAAATTATAAGTGAAAACAAATAATAGAAGAAGCATATGATGTCTGCATTTTTGTCAGTTAGATCCCGACCGGAGGGAGAAATGCATGTTAGGACCCGACAAAGAGGTGTCTAAATCGAGTTAATCCCCCTCTCCACATAAGTGACAAGTATAACAAGTTTTCGTATCGAAAACTCGTTAAAAGTACCCCCTCGGCCAGAACTCCCACCTCCTCCTATTCATAAATTATGAACTGTCCCTTATGATACTGTAACCAGATAATGTTATTCTACAGAAATCGATAGAGAGCACAAGAATTGCAAATTTTGGAAGTTTCTACACATACCTTGACGCCAACTACCGCAAGTCCAAAACGTTTAGTTTTGTACGTGGTGTTGAGAAACTGGTGAGTGGTCTGGTTGCAGGCTCCCATTAGATCTGCTAGCAGCTGCGGTAAAAAACAGCGAATCTGTTTTTTTTCTTTCACATCCAGGCGCCTGAAGAAACAAAAGAAAAGAATTAGAAATAAACGAGTTTCAGCTTCCTTCCCAAATCCCCCAATGATTTATTAATGCAGGTGCGCATGCGCAACTGCATTATACCAGTCACTTATGACCATATAATGGGTTTTGTATATTGGAACATGCATCCCCATATTGCTATCAAATAATGCATTTTCGTTTTTGAAAATCAGATTTTCCGTTAGTGGAGAACCCCTTTGTAAACTAGGACCATCATTCACATCAATTATCATATTAATAACATTACTCATATCTTATCTCAAAGGAGATCCCAAGGTATTGTCACTGCCTTAAGCTCACTCATTATAAAGCCCCACAGATTGCCTACCATTATTCCCAGCTTACAATAAGCAGCTTGTATGTTATGTAAACATGTATGGATGTTGGGGGGCTTAACTTAACTCAAAGGGGAGGGACACTGTAAGTGGGAATGGAATTGTTGACAGACAAGCTTGACTAAAAGGGTAGATTGTATAGAGAATTAGTTTGATTGCATCCAGCACACCTGTAGGCTGACTGGAATGCCTTTTATCCATTGAGTAGCAATGGACCTATTGAATTGAGCATCATAGAAATGCTCTTCTCAGGAATGTCTGAGCTGAGTGCAAATTGACCAGCGAGGCCAATTTCCTCATCAATTATATATTGGCAATCTGTGGGCAAACACCTACCAGTCAGGACAAAGACTGGATCTTGCATAACTACTGGGTTGAGTAGCAACATACACAAAAGGGCCAACTATTGACCCTCCTTAACTAAAGGGGCATTGTATATTGGTTGGACCACCCTGCAGACTAATCTGCCCATAGAGCAGAGGGAGGCAGGTGTGGCCACCATCTTGAATTGTGATATGCATGACTGAACTTGGGTGCCAGAAATGTGCACAATAAACAGAAATGTTTTGAAGATTGATTGAACAACACATATGCCTTGGAGTTCCCACTTTATATCTGATTGGAATTAACAGAGTCAAGAATTAGCCTGGCCTTATATATTACTTGAAACATAATTATTGGGAAACATATATATAAGCCAGACGCACAGTGTATTTAAAACACCTAATTCTATACTGGTGACCTTGAGTGAGTTGAAAACCAACTGGGAACTACCAAACAAAGGACATTTAAGTGTAACCCTCCACAGAACATGGCTCATCTTGCCAACCGTGGACAAAACCCTGGGGCAGCAGGGGGTCACAGAGCCCCGGCCCCACAGCAGCCACTGGCGGCCCAGGCAGGCGGCGCAGTCGGGGGCGCTCCTGCCCCTCAGCCTCAACATGCCCCCCCTGTAACCACACAAGACTTTCTTGGTTATCTCACACAAGAGAGACAACTCAGGCAGCAAGACAAGGATAGCTGACCTCGAGTCCATTAAGCAAGGACCCTATGAATCGACATCGTCTTATGGCCGGCGATTTAAACAAGCTGCAGACGAAGCCTGCCCCATATTTAACAATGCTGCTCGCAATGACACAGAACAGAAACTGCTGTGGAAGCATTACCTCTCGGGCTTACATGACGCTCACATGGCAGAGAAAATTGTGGCTGCAGGTAACGCCCAAGATTACGAAACGGCCATGGCCCATGTAGTCAAGCTGCAGGCAAAGAACCATCGAGTCACCATGGCCAAAAAGAACGGCTGGCTCAAACAAACAAGCCACCGCCACGAAGAGCCCATGGATGTCAATGTCATGCAGCAGGACCCAATGGAGCTCAACACAATGGAAACCATGGAGCTTCCAGGGGTCGACACAGACGTCAGAAATCTAAAACGGCAAGTCTCTGGCATCTCGCACCAGATGAACAGGATGATGGCCATGATGACGAGGATGGCCATCAACCAACAGCAACCGCAGCCATGCCAGCTGCAGGATCAACTGGGAGCTCTAGCCCCAGACCAGTATCTCACAGATCCGGACTACTCTTACCCTGTGGACCTCCTGCATGCACAGCCTCGACAACCCCCCACACAACGTCAGAGGCCAAGACAACAGCCACCACGCAACCAGGAGCCACGCCATCAGAAAGCTGCACAACATGCACGCACTCCAGAAGATGCCCCAATTTGCTCCTTCTGTCACCGAGTCGGCCACTTGGTAGCTGATTGTCGCACCCGAGCAAGACAACGCCTCTCCCAGAATCAACTGCACCAGGGGGAACGTTAAGCCTTGAGATTTACGGTAGATTATACTGCTCTCAACAAACAGACCAAAAAGGACTCGTATCCGATCCCACTCATAAGGGATATCTTTGATCAGCTGCATGGAGCTACGGTATTCTCAACCCTGGACCTCAAATCAGGATTCCACCAAATACCCCTCCATCCTGCTGATCAGGAGAAGACAGCCTTTGTATGCCACAGGGGCCTCTACCACTGGACACGCATGCCCATGGGCCTGACCAACAGCTCGCAGCAGTTTCAAAGAGCCATGGAAGTAGTGCTCAAAGGATTGATAGGCAAGACCTGTTTACTATACATAGATGACATTATAATCTATAGCAAGACAATGAATGAGAACATCAAACATCTAGAAGAGGTATTTGCACGCTTTGATCACTACAACCTCAGACTGAACCCAGCAAAATGCGTTTTTGGCTTGAAACAAGTCAAGCTGCTGGGCTACATAGTCAGTGCGCAAGGCCTGTCAGCGGGCCCAGACAAAGTCTCAGCCATAAAACGAATGCAGCCACCACAGAATGTCTCAGAGACCCGCAGCTTTCTCGGCTTTACTTCGTACTACAGATCCTGCATAAAGGAATATGCCCGCATCTCGGAGCCACTAGTCTCGCTGATAAGAAAGAACGCTCGCTTCATCTGGAATGCTGAACGCCAGGCTGCATTCGATCAGCTCAAGAACGAACTCATCAGTGACAACGTTATGGCTCACCCACAAACGCATAAACCATACCTCCTCTACACAGATGCCTGCCAATACGCTGTAGGAGCCGTATTATGTCAGCTAGATGATCAAGGGGTCGAACGTCCTATAGTCTACCTCTCAAAACAGCTGTCAGACATTCAGTGACGTTGGGCCACGATCGAGCGTGAAGCCTTCGGAGTGGTATACGCATTAATATCCCTCCGCCCGTACCTGCTTGGTAGTGAATTCAGGACATTTTGTGACCATAAACCATTAAAATCTTTGTTCACAAAAGATTTTAACAATACAAAGATCCAAAGAAGGGCAGTCCTCCTCGCAGAGTATGGGTGCAAGATTGAATACCACAAAGGCAAGCTCAACGTGCGCGCTGACATGCTGTCACGCATCAGACAGACGGAGACTATTGACACGTTCGACACATCGTATTGGCAGCTCGGTGATGAAATACCAGACGTAGAGGCAGATCAGGATGATCAACCGCCACAAGTCCTGGACCTGGCGGCACTGCCAAACCAGCAGAAAGCCATGTCTGAGTGGACGGAGCACAGAGATGAACAAAGCGACTATGACATCGTCAATGGCCTCTTGTATTAAACCAGACGTCCATACAAGCAGGCTCCATTATATCATAGGCTGGTCGTACCACCCCAGCAACGCCAGAAGCTCATGGAGACAGCGCACCTGGAAGTCGGCCACATGTCGACTCTGAAGACGCTCAGAAAACTCCAGGAAGCCTTCGCATGGCCCATGATGGCAAGAGACGTCAACACATACATCAAGTCATGTGTCACGTGCATTGCCCATAGCAGAAAGACAAAGAAAGCACCAATGGGTGAAATGCCCATTTTGAATCAACCTATCCAGTTGGTGGCAGCCGACTTGATAGGACCACTGGTCAAAACAGCTGAGGGAAACCAATACATCCTTACCATTCTGGATCATGCAACAGGGTGGGCCGAGGTATTCCCATAAGCAAACAAGACCAGTTATGACGTTTGGAAGCAGTTCACCAGGCATTACTTTCCCAGGCATGGCTACATGGACGTTTTACTAACAGATAACGGATCTGGGCATCAAACACCGCACGACCACAGCTTATAACCCCCAAGCCAAAGGAAAATGTGAAGGCTTCAATGGAACGCTCAAACACATGATCACGAAGCTCATAAACAACGCGCGTGCCTCATGGGAAGACAGGCTACCAGCAGCTATATTGGCATACAACAACAGTGTCTCAGACGTTACCAACAACACGCCATATTTCTTGCTGTATGGCAGAAGAGCGCGCCTACCCCTCTCACGCCTCATACCAGAGCAGCCAATCGAGGACACCAGACTCCAAGACGTAGCAGATGCCCTGAGAGAGGCCGCTCAGCTGACCAAAAAGGCTCGGCACTACAACAGGGAGCGCTTGGCCAAGCAAGCAAACACAGGGATCGTAAATGTCGGGGATTGGATCGTCATCAAAGTGAACGAGGGCCTCAGCCTCACTTCAAAATGGGATCTCCAGTGGCTTGTCACCAAAGTCAGGGGCAAAGTCATATGGGCCACGCACCAACAGACAGGCAAGCAGCGCACGGTCAACATAAACAAGGTCAAGGTTGTTGACCCCAACCTCGCATGGGATGACCTTGATCCCAGGCCGAAACGCACAAGACAGCCTGAGGCGCAGCCACATTTGACAGCCCAACAGCTCAATCCTGCCACACACCAGAGAGGTGCGCGCCAACCAAGCATGAAAAGACCGAGGGACGAGTCCAGCACAGATGCGCACCACTCAACCGTGAAAACCAAGCAGGCCAGAGTAAACAAGCTACCCCCCATTGAAGCTCCCACCCCAAGCACAAAGCGCGCGCCTCCAGCGCAACCCAGCCGTCTTGGCAAGAGGTCACAGACCATGACGGAGCATGCGCGGGCCACCCTAGAGCACCGGTCGCAGCAGTCCTAGCCACCATGGTAACACTGACTTGTGCAGCATCCACAGGGGGAAATATACAACAACCCACAGATATCACGCACATGCCTGATGGCGTGATCATCACGGGTCCAGAACCACTACGCAAGATCACTGCTACACGGGTCATCTATGTGACATTGGAACCGCCATTTTACCCTGTGGACCTAGCCAAGCAGGTTGCGGACCTGTTGGACATCATCAACACGATTGAAAACCTCGGCAAGCAAGGCCTCAACAAGGATCTGCACACCCAACGTCAGAAGCATCAGCACATGGTCGCTCAACTCAGGAGAACGCCGGCTTCAAGAGTCAAGAGTGGCCTGCTCGATATAGGCGGTTCAATCATGAATACCTTATTTGGTGTTGCAACTTCTGCACAGGTCAATCGCCTCACACAGGCATTGAAGGAGACCAACAGTCAACACAATGACATCTCCCACGCCTACAGCCAGATGGCAACAGTGCTTAACCAGACCAGATAGTACGTAAGAAGACTAGCCACGAAGCAAGAAGTGATCAACCAACACGTGACGCAGCTGAACGCAGCTGTCAATCAAATCGCCACGGAGGTCGACAATCAAGCCAGACGAATCGCCACCATTGAAGTTATCACCAATCTTGATCATTACATAGACATTCTCTTACTGGCCACATCCCAATACCATGAACAATTGGCCTTATTCAAACGTCAACAAGCCCAACTTGCTCTGACCAAACTCACAAGAGACTTGCTGCCAGAAATCGTACTAAAAGATGTCCTCAGACAGGCCAGCACGAAACATCACGTGGTAAGTGAATTGTCTTGGTACTATATGTATATCGCTGTGGCTCCTTTAAAACAACAAATGCATAGCATGATTTTTACTGTAGAAATTCCCTTAATAGAAACTCGTCCCTATTCTTTATACCACTTGCATGCCTTCCCCACTCCTGTCAACAACTCAAAATTATTAGTCACTGTGAAAGTGGGACAGGCCTATGCAGTTGACACGGTCTCAGACTCAATTTTTCAGCCGTTGGTTTGCGCTGGCGCTCACCCGGCCGCATGTTTTGCAACTATTGAGCATAATCAAGAGGCCATGTCATGTGCACGAGGCCTTATCACCAATCGCAAAGCACTCATAAAGACATGCAAAGCCAGCGTTGACAAGTCTGATGGACAACCCATAGTTAAGCCCATAGCTGTAAATCAGTATGCGGTCACCTCATGGGGCCAGACACTGACCATTAAATGTCCATCAAGACCAGCCGTCTACCATGACTTGTCAGTGGGCACCTATAATGTCACCTGTAATCAACCATGTTTAATCACAGGCCCAGGCTGGTCGATCACTTGCATCGATCGCCTCTATCTTACCAAAACCTTGACACCCTCGGCTATAACAGTTACGGCCAACTTTAACTTTTCTAAAACTATTGACGCCAAACTAATCAGCTCAGCCATGCCCATGCTCGACTCAAATGACGTCGGCCTGCCGTCGTTAGAAGCTGACATCGCTTACATGCTTAACCCAATCAAATCCACATCAATAGTGACGACTACGTGGACCAATGTTTGGATCAACACAGCATTGATCGCTTGCCTATGGATCCTATCGGGCATTATTGCCTCAAAGGCAAGCATGTCTTAACAAAGCTCAAACACAAAATGGCAGGTCAAACAATAGTCCCCACGCTCGCGCCAGTCAACTTTTTCTTTTCCCCATATTTTAGAATCAAGAAAAATGTATCGGGAAGATATATAAGGCAATCTATATATCAATTTTCGCTTTAAAAAGTCCAATGGTTATCGCTGTAGGCCAGTTGACAGTTAGTACCTGTAGAAAAAGTTGTTTTGTGTATTGGGACGAACTGCATGATCTCGACATCTAAATAGTATTTTCTTTTTTGAAAGTCAGATTTTCAGTTATGGAGAACATGTACAGTGGTGTATAGGAGCATTTCGGATTATACATCGGGTATTAAGAGACAGGTATTCTCATTTATAACCAAAATTACAAAAAAAAATTTATGATGGCTGGGAAAAAATAAGATTTATTTTTCCTATAAGAAAAATGCATCTGAAATGTACTTCAGGCATTCTATATTATATAACTATTTTCGCTTACAAACGTGTTCTGTGCTCCATGTCCGATTACAGATTGTTTTCGTAGATTGGTTTTGTGGATTGGACGGAGCACCTTGATCTGGCCATTTGAATGTCGTTTTCAGATTTTCACAAATGGAGAACATCTGCAATGGTGTGTAGGAGCATTATGGGTTATGTAAAGTGTATTAAGAGACAGAATATTCTCATTTATATTAATAAAATTATTCCCTTCTGACAGCCGAAAAAAAAAGAAATAGCATTTCATTTTTTCCGTTTGTAATAAATGGAAAAAAGGCATTTGCAACAGACATATTTGACATTCTATACACCTATTTTTTGCTTTCAAAAGTCAAGTGTTTGTCACAGCCGATGTATAATCAAAGACAGTCTTGACCTAACCCACATTGATTTTTGGAACTGGGATTTTTTACCAAATCCTGAAGAGTGAGGACAGTATACATAATCCTAGACTTTCACATCAGCTGTCAGATTTGACCTTGACTTATTGAAGGTAATTTGCTTAAATACACAATATTTTAAAAAGTTTTTTTAATTGACTCCTTTTTTGTTGTGTATTTTAATAGGAATTGAAATACATAATTTGATTGATTTTAAATAACATCAAATGACATTTTTTAAATCTGGTGTGCATGAAGAGCTGCTACTCTGTGTATTAAAGAGAAAAAGACAAAAATGGTTGTTTTTTGCTAAGGCTTGAAGTTTAAGAACTCATAAGCATATGAAAATCCAAGTCTTGAAATATATTTTGTCAAACGCAACCCGATATTAGAATATTCCACCTGCATTATGCAACCCGCGGGTTCTTGTTATGGATTGCGGAGTGCAAAATCCATACCACCGTATGATGGTAAATTTAACACTTTCATTCAAATAAAGGGCAGTGCATACATTGAGATTATAACAACTTAACAAGAATCCATGGGATTCAAAGCCTGAGAATTTGCAATGCCGATAAATGTTGTGATGTGTGAGATGTGCCTCTGGCTTGCTCTTTAGACGAAACACCATTTTGTAAAAGGTTTCTTGCAATAGACTAAATAGACACTACATATTAGGTGTCTACACCTGTTCGATAAATACCGGCCGTACCGGTACAGTCTGGCCGGTTCCCGAACCGGTTTTCATAGCAGCACTTTCAGTTCGGTGTAATAATGCAATATCCAGCTAAAAAAGTTGTTTTATTGCCGAGTTTCAACAGAAAATATCCACAAAATCATGAACTGAACTCAAGATGGTCGTCATGTTGACGTCCGCTCTAGTGCGAGATCAACTTTCCGTGCCAAAAAATCGTTTTCGGTTAGCGGATTTCTCTAAAATGCGGATCGGGCCCAAATTTGCGGACCGACGGTACGAAGCGTGTATCGATCAAGTGTATCGATGATACGTATCGTATCGAATGTCGTCAACGATATAGAGCCCTACAACATCTAACATGGTAATTGTGATAAATTGTTTTGCAGCAGGCAGATTGCCTGTGTAGCTAATACATTGGCACTCCATCCACTAGGGGGCCATTTAGACAGTGGCTTGCATTCAGGGCTCAGTCATAGCTGGTGAACCACAATAATGACTATTTCCCTACTGACAGTACTGTCCCAAGTAGATTAAAGTTATTCAAGATTCAGTTTATTTCCATACACAGTACATGATAAAACTAGAGGCAACATGGGGAAAAGGTTCGCCCAATGCATCTTTAATTCTGTCCCACAGGGACTAAATGGTCGCCCATTTCTACAAGACAAACCAAACAATAAATTCTTCTATGTAATCTTACTAATCTATGTGTCTCTATCTAAGTGACTAATAAATACTGACTATCTATAGTCTGTTTCCCCTGAGTTGAGAGCGGTGACTTCCCGAACAACCATATCCAATTCCACATTTGGTGACATTTTTGACACCACAAATTGCTCTATCTTGTGCTGATACACCTGTTTCTCATAAAGCATCAACCCTGGTCCTGCTCTATCAGTGTCCAGGGGCATAGCTGTTAATTTTTTTAGGGGGGTTCAGTAGAGGTAAAGGACTTGTATATGCCCCCTTTCTTGAATAGCTATGCCACAGGCAGAACTGACAGTGTCACCAGGACCTCTGTGGTTTCCAGAGTGATAAACAGTTCATGGTTCATCAGGGTATAAAATAAGCGTGCAACGATCCCAAAATGTGCAGTGATCAATCTGAAATGTGCAGTGATCAATCTGAATTTGTGCAGTGATCAAATTCACCATTTATGCTAAATTATGGTGAACTGCATAATCCCCACAATATATGTTCAACAAATGTAATACTTTTGCCGGCTTGATGATAGTTTTGGCAATTTGTAGGCCTGAGTCACTGGTTTGTTCATGCGATTTTCCAGACACAATGTGTAGGAAGAATATATTCTTGCCAAATATATAAATCTTGAAACAGTGCCTCAGAGCGCAGGCATTACAATTATTCACAACACTTCTGCATTAGACCACAGCCACTGGTGCTCATCACCACTACAGACACACCAATATCTTGATAGTTTTGACAGTAGATTTTAGTCTCACAAACCATAGACAGTTGCCCAGCTGTCCACTTCATTCCAAATCAATTCAAATTGTGACAAAATTTGGCCAAGTTGAGACAAACATACTTCACATTGCCCTTAAAATATTTGTACACTTGATATGTTAATTGCAACGTTGAATTGCTATCGGACAAAATACATACTGAAACATTTCGTTCATTAAAAAATCAATTTAACTCTTAGCAAAAATTTCAGCTTCCTATATTGGAGCCTGTCTGTTCTTCCATAGGGTAATTCCGTGTCAATTCAAAAAATGGCTCCTGATTCAGAATGCCTTGAAAATTTACCAGAATCAAGGTTTCTCGCCAGAAAGCACAAATCCCAAGTAATACAGTCTCAGAAATTTCAGGGCAAAAATGTGAAATACCTGTAATTTTCAGATTTTTTCAACAGTCTGTGAAATGGAGGCAAATGCAAAGAGGTGACTGAAACAATGCTTTATAACGCTTTGGCCATATTAAGAAAATATTTCTGGACTTAAAAAATTTACAAAACACTCAATTTTCATGAATTTTTTTTAGAGAAACTATTTAAGCTGTATTTCTTTGGATTTGTGCTTTCTGGTGAGAAAACTTGATTCTGGTAACTTTTCAAGGCATTATCAATCAGTTGAGTGGGAACATTTTTTGAAATTTGGAAATGACACAGAATTACACATAGTCTTTCAATGGCTCCAGTAACATATGTTGTCATTTTTTTCTCTTAGCTTCCAAACGGTTTCATAAATAAATGTATCTCCTCAATTTTTACCTGAACAAATGGTGATCAATAGACTTCTGTACAAATTATTCAACTAAAGTCCTGTCATGTTAAACTTTGGACTGGCATTTAGTTAACTAGAGAAGGAAGACAGTTTGTTGCTTTATTTACTTCAGAAGTATAGAAATGTAAGCAGTACAGCTCAATCAGACACAATTTAAAAAATTAGATTTGCAAAAGCCCATCAACAAGCTACATGGACTGATATTTCATTCCATAACTTCAGATGATAATATATCATTTTTCAATTGTTCCATGCACGAACGCTGGCACTTAAGAACGCCGATTGGTCACTCTAAGTTCGCACGAGACAATATGTGCAGTGATCAAATTTTCTTATTTTATACCCTGTTGTTCATCAATGCTGTTGACATCTGCAGTTTAGGAATAAGGTCACAAAGAAATTCATAACTAAATAATGAGCTATTGCACCACATTCATCTTAGAACATAGGTTACTCAACAGTATGTCCTTTAGAAAGTTGTGATTAAAACTTGATTCAGTTTATTATTCTCCTTGATAATAGGCTTCCAAACATGGTGTACCAAAGTGACGACTAAATGAAAGAGCATGTTTGAACTGTAACAGTTCACAGTGAAACAGTCCTATACCAACAATAATCAAGGTTGGCCAGTATCTTGGCCCAAATCTAGACCACAACAAATTTCAGGCAAATAGCAATGTTAGTTCTGAAGATATAGCCTTCTAAAATCTCAATTCCATTTGATGTCACAAAAACGGGCGTTTTTATAGGTTATTAAAAAAATTCATAACTAAATAATGAGCAATTGCACCACATTCATCTTACAGCATCTGTTAGTAAATAATATTTTCTTTCAGACAGTTTTGGTTTGAACTTGGTTCAGGTTGTCAGACATTGGCAATTTGGCACTGAAGTTTCTAAGCTGTAGGTTTTCGCTAGATTTTGCGCTCCTATATCACCAATCCAAAAAATCTGACATGCTTGATTTTCGCCCAGACTGTTAGAAATCAACCTTCTCTCTTTAATACTTTCCTTGCTTTTGCCTATCAAACATGGCGACCCCAGAAAGTTATGCTAAATGAAAGAGCATATTTGAACAGCCACAGTTCCCTGAAATACAGTCCTATACTAACAATAAATCAAATAGAGGAAGTATCTGGGCCCAAATGTTGCACTCACAAAAATTCAGGCCAATAGCATCATTAATTCTGAAGATGTATATATATAAATTTTATTCGACATTCAAATATCAAAAATACCATGCAAAGCATGTAAAGTCTCAGCTGTGGAAATAAATATTGCTTGAAATATGAATGATCATGTGTGTCCAATGAAATATCTCAAGGTGAGAAATGAAATCTTGAATGGGATCTCCACACTCAAATAGTAATGCAATTTGTTGTTTTTTTTCTGGGAAGTGAAATTGAATTTAAATGTGAAGGAGAAAAAAAAAGTTCTTTCAGATTGTTTAATTTTAAAATATTAACCTGTAGATAGATAACTCAAAGTCTGCCAAGTGTCCATGCAAAACGATTTTTAATAGAGGCTGAACATGCTGAGAAAAAATTAAGAGAGGGGGGAAC
Organism: Platynereis dumerilii; assembly: GCA_026936325.1. Taxonomy (NCBI): domain Eukaryota; kingdom Metazoa; phylum Annelida; class Polychaeta; order Phyllodocida; family Nereididae; genus Platynereis; species Platynereis dumerilii. The sequence goes on along the minus strand of JAPTHN010000088.1, from coordinate 1,063,763 downwards.
AAAGCTGTTAGCTGCCAATCGGCCTGAAGGAGTGCTGCAGTATGAAATAGCATGGCGCCATCTGCCGGATGACGGCGCATACAATGACGTCACAAAAACATCCAGTTTTGAGAAATGGTGGAGGTGGAAGGTTGTATTGGATGGGCACTGACGTAAATGGCTTGGATTAGAAGAAATAGCCACTCAATATGGCTGGAATACAACCCAGACCCGTGGGTAGATGTAAATAAAGACTCAGGAGCAGTTTGGTTGGTGTACTTGGTAGATTGACAGAGAAATCATCGGTGATAGGTAAAAACTGCCTGCCGGCATGGAAACACACGATCGTAATAAGTCAGAAGCTACTAATAGCTTCGACTTAAAAATGATACATATGTCAGGCAAAAGCAATTAGGAAAAACATAGGCTAAAATAGTAATAAATACATAGAATACACATCAATATATCGACAAAGTTCACATACATACAATACATACAAAATATAAAATAATTGTAGTTTTTAGTTAATCCCGGTTCCAGCCACCCAGTTAGTCGAATAATTAAAAAAAATATATATAGATATATATATATACATTTTTAGTCAATGTTTATCAGGTCCTGTACTTCAGATACATATATTATATAGCATTATAAATCTCTTTCATTGACCATTAAATACATAATTATTACTAAACTATTTAGGAGAGTTATATAGAACATTACACAGGGTGTTTTTAGAATAACTAATTAAGGAATCAAACTGCACATACTGTTGTTATTTGTTACAAATATATACATACAAAGATATGGCAGATAGGTAAATAGACATATAACAAAATTGCATATATCAAGTTAAGCATTCATTAACATCTATTACATATAGAGCATTATTTACAAGCATAATCATGTGGATGTAGGAGAAATCCGCTTTACACATCGGCTAATTGTAAGAACTTCCCTAGACTAATTAGCAATTCAGGTTCCTTGCATTTCATTATTTCAACAAATTTATTTTTATTATCTAATGACTGGAAGTTATCTACAAATTTAGACGCTGTTGAAAAGAGTTTATTTCGATTGCTTGCATTGCTGGGGCAAACAGTCAAGCAATGTATTTCGTCTTCAGGCATATCCAAAGTACACTTTTCACAAATTCTTTCAGGGGCTGGCAATTTTGGCCTCTGATGTCGCCCTGTTTCAATTCTTAAGCTGTGTGAACTAGTTCTAAATCTAGTAATTTTTGTTAACATTTTGCGGCTAATTCTTAAGAGAAGGTAGGGTTCTAAACGACAGTCAGTTTTATAGAGTTTATATGTCCTAAGTTTTGGCTGCTGTATGCTATCATTTATTGAAGCGATTAGTTGCTCTTGCTCACCACCATAAAGCTTAGTTTTAACATTACTACACACATTTTCTGGGTTTTCGATATTACTGATGTCATATTCAATCTCGCAGCTATTTATTATGTGACACACTCTTCCTAACCAATTCTTTCTGTTACCATTCTTAAGCATGTCTTTTTGGATGTTTAAGCATCTTTTCAGGATTTTTTTCATTGCCCAGTCTTTCTAAACGAGACCAATAGTTTACCATTCTCACTTTTTGACGGACATGTAATTGGAATCTACCTGTCTCACCATAAACTGCCAAAGATGGTGTTTGTTTCCTTACCCCTAACAAGCACTTCAGGTATGCAAGTTGTAAATTTTCAAGTTCGCTAACAGGTTTTATATCTGTCCATATTTCACTGTTGTATTCCAGAATAGGGAGAACATATGTGTCGAACATTTTCAAAGATAGTTGGGGGTTGATATATCCAAGTGCCTGCTTGGAGTCTCCTTGTAATGCAAACGGATGTAGCCTCGACCAATATTACTACTTCGGCCAATAAAACTCAATATTGGTCTCCTCACCATCCACTATCTATATAATATGGCATAACTCAACTTTGCCTCAACAGAATTGGATGAAAGTTACATGGAAGATTTTTCAGTCCAAGCCAATGATTATGTGAAAAGAATAAAAAATGTTTTCATATCAATGTGAAATAACCTACTTCGTCAGATGCAGTACATACCGTTTGTTTTTAGAACACAGACAGTGCTTTCGAGATAACGCAAAATTGACTACATCCATGCAACCACGGATATCCAACGTGGACCAAGGACCATGGATTTCCAATGTGGACCAAGGACCATGGATTTCCAATTTGGACCAAGGACCATGGATTTCCAACGTGGACCAAGGACCATGGATTTCCAACATGGACCAAGGACTACTTTACCACTTGATTTTTTGTCCTTTCAGATGACGCGACAACTTTTTCAAAGACCACTTATTTTCTAACGATTTCCAGGAACTGTGGGATAGTCCATGAGCCAGACCCAATATTTTCACAGATTGGTACCACCTGGGGTGGCAAAATCTAACAGTGTTTTTCTGAAAGACATATGCCTATAGACTATAAAAAAGTTGGGGCCCAAGATTGGTGCGGCAGCTTAGTGGTAGTAATCAGCCCTTAAATATGGGAATCTGTGTCGGATTTGAGCACATGAATTAGGGGTGGGGGAAACTAAAATTGCTATATCTCCTGAATCAATGGACCAATTTCAACAAATTACCCCTGAAAATGTGTGGAATTTTGAGTTCTACAAATAATGATCAATATATGACCAATATGCAAATTAAGTAGGTCATCAAAGGTCAAAAGGTCATCAAAATTGACTATTGCTTAAAATCTGAACCATTGTCCTAATGAACACCACAGCTGCCAACCCAATGAGACTTGGTAGGTCATGGAGGGCTCAGATTATAGATAACAAGTATGAAAGTCCATTTTATGCCAATAAATGGATAATTCATGCATGTGTCAGCAGCAGCACATAATGAAATATGGTACATATTTGAAAATGACCGTTTTGAGGGTGGAGGAAACTAAAATTGCTGTATCTTCTGAACCAATGGTCCTATCCCCACAAATTACCCCTCAAAATGTTCGGACTTGTAAGTTCTCCGCATATAGGTCATTATAGGACCAATATGCAAATTAATTAGGTCATCACAGGTCAAAAAGTCACAAAAATTTACCGTTGCTTAAAATCTGAACCCTCATCCAAAAACAAACTCCTTAGCTGCCAAACCAATGGGACTTATTAAGTCATTTAGGGGTCAGATTATGGATAAACAGTGTCAAAGTAAATTTTATGTTTAAAAATGCAGAATTTATGTATGTATCAGAATTGGCACAAGACAAAATATGTCAGATATTTGAAAATTTGGGTCCTCCCCTATCGGGATAGGACCTATCTCTATGAGCTCATGGCCCACAGACTTATTGTCACTCATCTAAGAGAGTGACAACGCTTACTTGTGCATTTATCTTCTCAAACAAGCGTTTACGCTTGTCACAGCCGAGATTTTAAATTTGGCGCCACCGCCAGACCACCTAATCTCCCACAATCCCATGCGCTTAGACTTCCTCTTACTTCGAGGCGGAACGCAAGGACATTCCACCGAGGGGAGGTGGGTGGGAAACTCAAGTAATAAGTCTGTGGGCCATGAGCTCATAGAGATAGGTCCTATCCCGATAGGGGAGGACCCAAACTCTATCTTCGCTCATGGCCCACAGACTTATTGTCACTCATCTAAGAGAGTGACAACGCTTACTTGTGCAGATTCACAAAGTGGAGGAGGGAATGGAACCCGCAAGCAAGAAAGGGGCATTGACACCAAGTACAGAGCAAAAAACAGTTGCTGCTGTCAAGGGAGCCCATGGTGTGGTCTGGCGTGAGTGCAAAGGCATCAAGACTATCACCCAGAAGCATCCAAGCCCAGGGCACTACAAAGCCTGGGAAGGAGGCGGGGACAGATGTGAAGCCCGTTTCAGTGCCGCTAACAGGGACTGGAAACTGGGCGAGGCAAAAGCCAACCAAGCCAGTAGGCAGATAGCCAGAACTCGGAAGGCAGGCCTAAAGAATGCCATGAAGAGAGCCACGGGAGACCCCCATACACCGAACACTAGGAGGCCGGTGCAAGAGGGGGCACACCAAACGGGCAAGAGATTGTGCCGTGGAGGGACAACAACCAGAAATCACCCGGCGCACCGAGCCAGGAGGCTCGGGGCCGGGAGGCAGCACGTGCTGCAGGCAGCTCGGGGGCCCGTCCCCCGGAGGGACACCCCCCCCCCCTTGTGCAAGCTCAGGGCACAACCAGGCCGGAGCAAGCAGGAGGCAGAAGACCAGGGCCAGTACCCGCACAGGGAACTGGACCCCTAGCTGGAGAGCGACCGACAGTAGAGACTGCATAGGGCAGGGGAAGAGCAAAGCTGGGAACTCGCCCGCAACCGCAGTCTGAGGGCACCCCACACCACCAGGAGAGGAGGAGAGGGCCCAGGGTCCGGGAACAACGTCGCAGAGGACGGCCCGAACGACCGGAAAGGAACATCCACCGAGAAGGCACTCGGGTAGAATCCCAATGGCCGGCAGACCACATCCCAGAGGAGTGGCCGGAGCACCGAGGCCAGAAGGAGGACCATCCCCCTCGCGAAGCAGGAGGAGGGATGGCTAAGCCAGTCGGAGCAGAAGGTGGAAGCCCGAGACTGACGCAACTGGTCCCAAAGGTGGGGACCCAGGGAAGGGCCTCCAGCCACCAAGGCAGAGGCCCATCCGCAGACATCCAGAAGGCCCAATAGGAACGGAGGAGGATTCCAAACCCAGGATAGCAAGGCAAGGTGGACCCAATGGGCATACCAAGGGAGGAAAGTCCAGGAGCCCAGAGGGAGACCCAGACGTCCAGATGGGATGGCCGCCTAGGAAACAGGGAGGCTAGCCACTGCGGCGGAGAAACCGCCAGGAAGTCCGAGGAAATCCGCCAACCAAAAGGAGCGCCTGGGAAGGAGCCAGGTGTCCTCCCCCCAAAGTCCAGAGACTAGGGGAGGTCCGCGCCAGGGGGGTCAAGGCAACGCAACAGGCAGGGGACACGCCCAGATGGCAGAAGCACAGGACGAAGCCACGGAGGGGCCGAGGACGGCCAAAGAAGTCACAGGGGCAGAAGGCAGCCAAGGGCCACCATCGCGAGCCCCAGAGCGTGGAGGCCACTGACCCCGGAGGTCAGAAGCATCGCCGAGGATCCCAACCAGACCGGCCAGGGGGAGACCAGGCCCGGAAGGGAAGAAGTAGGACAAGCCAGGAGGCAAGACCTAAACCACCCCAGAGCGCCAAGGAGACTCACGGAGATCTCTGAGGTCCAGGGAGGTCCCGCAAGACCAAGGGTCACGGACACCGCGGCCGTGGACCAGCAGGAAAACGAGGAGCCCAGGAAGGCGAGGAGTGGATCAGGAAGCAACAGGCCAAAAGAGGCCTGAAGCCACGGAAGCCTAATCGGCCATGGAGAAGCCAGTGTACCAGAGGCTAGAAGCGACAGGAACAGCCAAGGACAGGAGCCAAGAGGGGAGGATCCCGGAGGGTCCAAGCCACGGAAGACGCCGGAGGAAGCAGAGGCAGAGGAAGGCTCCAACGGCAAAGCGCAGGCAAATCCGACGGAGAGGCGGGAAGACCGAAGCACCCCACCATCCCCAGGCCATCGCGCCAGAAGAAAAGCCCCCAACCCAGGCCAGGGGAAGCCAGGGAGGGAGGCAGGAAGGGAGCAGGTCAGGCCCCCGAAGGCGCAGGCAGAGGATAAGGGCAGCCGAGGCCACCCAGACGAGTGCAGACGAGGCCGCCGGGCCAAGGGTAGGAGCCCGGGCCAGGCAGAGACTCCCAACACAGGCCCCGGGGGAGCCTGGGAGAGAACAAGGACACCATGCGGCAAACCCGCAGGAGGGACAGCGCCTGGAGAGACCGAACCAAGGCCAAGGGGAGCCTGAGACGGTCGAAGGAGAGGAACAAGGCAAGGGAGACCCAAGCCAGATGAAGGCTGCTACACTAGCACCCATGCAGGCCTCCAGAGGGAGGGGCCAGGGGTGGGCAAAGGCCCACCAGCACCAGAGGGAGCTAGGTAGAGTGAGGGCAAGGCCCGTTCCCGGGGGTAGACCGCCCAGGCAGCCGGGAGGCAGGCGGACCCAGAGGCCAAAGGCACCAGAAGCCCGCAGGGCACAGGAAGCCCAATCCAACGTCAGTGGAGAATGGGCTGAGGAGCGAGACCCCAGCCCCCCCCCCCCTGCAGGTGTGAGGGGGAGCACATGCCAAGGCAGGAGGTCAGGTGAAGGAGGGGAGGTGCAAACACCTCGCCCAAACTGCCAAGGAGCCCGAGAGACGCAGGGAAGCAGGATGATGAGGCAGGGCGACGGCCAGAAAAGCCTCCGCAACCAAGCACAGGCCGAGCCGAGCCAGGGGGCCCGGCAGGGAAAGACAGCCTGGGAAGGAAGCATGGCTCGAGGAAACTAAAAAGAAACCAAGGGCCAGGAGGCCCCAGGCCCCGCCAACATCCAGAGGAACGTAGCCCAGAGAATGCCAATGAGGGCACCCCCGGTCGCATGAGGAGACCAGGGCAGAGGCAGGGAACAAACAACCAGTCAGCGCCAGATCAGGAAGAGGAGGATCCCGGTGAGACGCGAGGACAGCCTCGATGCAAGCAAGGAGCTAGACGAGGCCCATCACAGCTAGAAGGCCAGCATCCATGGAAAGAACCAAAGCCCCTGGCGGCAATCAAGAGGAGCCAAGGGCGTGAGCCGGCCCAGAAGGGAGGAGCAGCAGGACGCCGGTCCCAAAAGCAGGAGCCGACGGGCCGAACAGCCAGGGCGAAGGAAGAACCAGACCGGCCGGGGAGGTCTAGGGACCCGAGCCGCAGAGGGTCCGCCAGCAGAGCCTGGGCAGGAGAGAGGCCAGAACCAGGCCTCAAGCATCTGAGCCCAAGGCAAGAGGCCCGAACAGCAGACGGCAGAAGCGTGCCAAGGAGGAACGGATGTCCCTGGAGGTAGCGGGCGCCAGGAGAGTGGGGGACTCCCAGCCCGCGGAAGAAGTTCGGCAAACCAGAAGGCAAGGCACAGCTGGGCAGAGGGCCAGCAGAAGCTCAGAGCAGAGCCAAAGGGGAGGACCACAGAAGCGGCCCCCAAATCCAAGAGCCCAGGGGTCTGGCAGAGTCCGGCCCAAGGCAAGAGACCCAGGGAAAAGACCATAGGCCGGAAGCACCGCCAAGGAATCCACAGGAGGAAGGTCCCGTGGGACGAAGAAGCCGGAATAGGGGACCGGCAACGGAGCGAGGCAGCAACCAGGACCACCCGGTGAACCGGAGAACCGGATCCAGCACTAGCAGCCTAAACGCAGGGGGAAGGCCAGGCATAGGGCGAAGGCCCAGGCTTGCGGAGAAGCCCAGGAGCCTAACATAGCGGGGGATGTGGGGACCCCAGCATGCAGACAAACAGTGAAGCAGGCAGCGTGCACCAGCCGGAACCAGCGCGGCAAGCCCAGGGGGCAGGCCAGAAGGAAAGCCGGAGGCCTGCCAGCCCAAAAATAGGAGAGTCCAAGCGGCAGCAGGAGCTAGAAGAAGGCAAGCAGCAAAGCAGCGCCAGGGGAATTGGGGTACCCCAGCAGGCTGCGGCAACAGGAGAAGCAGCCCCCACAAGCCGAAACCGGCAGGGGCAAGGAAGAGGCCCAGCCGAGTGGGCCAAGCCCCCCCTAGAGGATCCAAAGGCAGGAGCGCGAGGAACCAGCAGACATTCGAGAGCCTGACCAAGCCAGGGCTAGGGGGGGTATCCCAGCAGGCAGGCTAGCAGCCCGGAGAGGCAGGCCAGGAGCCAGGAGAGGCAGGTCAGCAGCAGGAGAAACCGGCCAACCGCAGGAACAGCCGGCCACACGCAGAAGAGGCAGGCCAACAGCAGGAGAGGCCAGCAACAGGGGAGGCCAGCAGCAGGAGAGGCCAGCAGCAGGAGAGGCAGGCAGGTAGCCTGCCCGGGAGCCAGGCCTAGCAAGGGGTATGGGGGACCCCAGCAGGCAGGAGAGCAGCCAAAAGACTCTGGCAAGCAGCCGGAGAAGCCGGCCATCCACAGCAGAGGCGGGCCACCTGCAAGAGAGGCCAGCAGCTGGAGAGGCAGGCAAGCAGCCCAGGAGCCGGGCCGAGCGGGGGGTATGGGGATACCCCAGCAGCCAGGCAGGCAGTCGGAGAGGAAGCCAAGACCGGCCGGAACCGGTACAGGCAAGCCAGGAGCCACCACAGCAGAAACCGGGTAGCCAGAAGAGGCCCAGCAAGGGGTATGGGGGTACCCAAGCAGGCAGGCAGGCAGTCGGAGAGGAAGCCAAGACCGGCCGGAACCGGTACAGGCAAGCCAGGAGCCACCACAGCAGAAACCGGCTAGCCAGAAGAGGCCCAGCAAGGGGTATGGGGGTACCCAAGCAGGCAGGCAGCAGGAGAGGCAGCCCCCATCAGTCGGAACTGGTAGAGGCAAATCCAGGAGGCAGCACAGCAGAAACCATGAGGCAGCAGAGGGAGAAATGGTCCAGGGAGGACCATACCCCTCCAAAGGCACCGGTCCACCCGCAAGCTGGGGCGGGTGCCCAATAGAGACGACCAGTGAGACGTCCGCTCCACAAACCAAGCCGACGTCATCGAGGTGCAACACGGCGCCCAGCCAGGTAGACCCAGTGGGACGCCGGGAACAGGAAAAGACAGCGCCCGGAAGCGCGGCTTGCCGGGTCGGCGTCATCGAGGTCCACAGCGGAGTCCACGGTGCCCCACCAGTGGGACGCACGTGGAAATCAACGATCGTTTGCAGCGCTGTAGGGGGAGGCAAACGCACACAAACGAAGTAGAATAGTACATTTTAATGAACTGAGGGGTCCATGTACAAAATAAACCGTCAAGAGAGGCGAGACGGCCTGGAAAACGGCGAAATACTTCGCACATTGACGACTGACCCGGGACGGACGCCATGTTGAGGGGCGAACGTCCAGCGGGAAATGCGTCGTTATTCGTAAAAGACGAAGTGAAAAACCGAGTTTAGTGAAAAACCAAGTAGCACAGGCACCAAAGACCCACGGTATACCAGTATTAGAGCTGGGACAATGTCTAGAAACACTGGAAGACCGGGGAACCGTCGAGATACACTACAGCGTCCGCCATGATGACGGACAGACTGCAATGAAAACGACGAAGTTTGAGGCGACGAAATAGGGTTAAAAAACTTACCTGGCTACGGTTTAGCTCTGTAAACCGTAAATGAAGAACCTGAAACACGAAATACAACGTAAAGAACCCATTGTCAATGCCCCAATCGACTGTAACAAGCGGCTGTCCAAAGCACGTCCGAAGCGTTGGGCAGCCGAGAAGAAAGAGGAAGTCTAAGCGCATGGGATTGTGGGAGATTAGGTGGTCTGGCGGTGGCGCCAAATTTAAAATCTCGGCTGTGACAAGCGTAAACGCTTGTTTGAGAAGATAAATGCACAAGTAAGCGTTGTCACTCTCTTAGATGAGTGACAATAAGTCTGTGGGCCATGAGCGAAGATAGAGTGAGCGTTTTAAGGGCAGGGGAAACTAAAATCACTATATCTCCTGAACCAATTGTGCTATCCCAACATATTTCCCCATAAAATGTTCGGAATTGTGGATTCTATAAATAAAGGTCATTATATGACCAATATGCAAATTAATTAGGTCATCAGAGGTCAAAAGGTCACAAAAATGACCACTGCCTAAAATCTGAACACCTCATCAAACAACAAACACCTTATAGGCAGGGAAAATGCTGTAACAATCCGATAACGGTCACTACCAAACTTTTCTCAACTGATCCTGGATCAGTTTTTTCTGCAGAATCCATTTTTGCTTGGGGACAAGTTGTGTTTCGCATATTTAATTAGCTAATTAGCATAATTGACCTAATTAACTAATTAATCATATTCCACAGGCTATTAGAATATAGAATGTCCTTAAGAAAGGTGTTTTTGGTGGATATGAACTCTTTTGGACACCTTTGACCATTTTCAGTAACTTTACTTCATTGCAAAGCAGTACGCCTCTCAGAATATGCAAATTAGGGCGGCCATTATCGTTATTTCTTCTTAATTCTGTAACTCTGGGACAACTGCACATAGAGGACCAAATAAGGTGTCTATACCTAGGTTTTCAGGGTCAGGGAGTATGATAAAACCATCCTCTAAGTGTTTCCATGCATTGGTGTGCCAATGACACCCTTGATGCTCACCCAAGACATGCAAATTATGACGACCATTACGTTAAGTTGCATTTTGCGCCTTCTCCTTGGACATTTTTCATATTAAAGAACAAACAAGACTTCTATACCAAGGTTTTCAGGGTCAGGGAGTATGATAAAACCATCCTCTAAGTGTTTCCTTGCATTGGTGTGCCCATGACACCCTTGATGCTCACCTAAGACATGCAAATTGTTACGGCCATTACGTTAAGTTGTATTTTGTGCCATATCTTAGGAAATTTTTCAATTTAAAACCAAACAAAGTATCTAGACCAAGGTTTTCAGGGTCAGGGAGTATGATAAAACCATCCTCTAAGTGTTCCCATGCATTGTATTGCTCATGGTACCCTTGGTGATCACATGCAAATTATGACGGCCATTATGTTTACTTGTATTTTGTGTCTTATATTTGTGGAACTTTTTCGCATTATAGACCAAACAAAATCCTCTGACCTGGGTTTTCAAGGTCTGAGCGTATGCTAAATACATCCCCTGACTGTTCTCGTGCATTTGTTTACCCAAGATGCCATTGTTGATCACATGCGAAGGCATGAAAATTATGATGGCTATTATGTTTATTTTCCTTTTCTGTCATAAAATATGTATCTTAGAAGTTGTTTCACATAAGGAACCAAACATAATGTCTACAACTATCTTTTCAGGGTCAGAGTGCATGATAGGATCATCCCTTTGCTGCTTTTGTGTGTCAGACTACCTCTTTAGCTGTAACCACATTCAATTTCATACCATAATTATCAACTGCTTGTACTATGAATATTGATGGTAAGACAAGATTTCGAGGTCAACAACAATGACAACATTAATTTACTGTTTAGTTGCTATGAAAAAAACTGACTGAAATTAGGATTCCAAATTTTGAGTTATTTGAAATACTGGATAGTCACTGTTGGACTGAGTAAGCAAATCAGAGTGGTGTTAATCACCATCAAAAATGGAAAACAATTCGTCTGAAGGGTCTTTCTTGTCATACTAGCCTTTTTTGTCTCTTCGTTTAAAAATGACTGAGAGTGCCACTCTCTCCTGGAGCCTGTGAAAGATTTATCATTGTGTTTACAATTATGCCTTTGTTTTCTCGGTTGCCTTTTGCCATTTTTGATGCTTTGTGGAGACTCCTGCTACACCATCTGTTCAGCGCTTTTAAGGACAACATCTTTGGCTGCATTTGAAGGTAAACTGCTGCCTTACAGGGACACATGTGCATATGTTTTTAAAAATAAGCCCTTTTAAGACTGTGTTTAGCAGTGTTGGAGGTCTCGAGGGCGGCCTCATCCTCGAGGCCGCCCTCATCCTCGAGGCCTCCCTCTGCGCCATATTTTAATGGTCTCGGCCTTGGCTCGGTCTCAGATGCCAAATCCTTGGCCTTGCCTCAGTCTCTGGGCCTTGCCTCAGTCACTGGTCTATTTTGGCCAGTAGTGGGGGCCTCAGGACTGGCCTGGTCCTCGAGCCGGTCTCAAGGCTACATTTTGATGGCCTCGGCCTCGCCTTGGAGGCTCATGCCTCAGTCTCGGCCTAGGATGTCCCAGCCTCTCCTACATCACTGGTGCTTAGGGCTGTATATGTCTGGGATTAAACCCAGATTTCAAACCATTTGACTTAATCTTCTTGTGTCAGATGGCCCACATACAGATTCTTATTCCCTTAGTATTCGCCGTCCCTTCATGAGCATAATACTGGTTACATGAAGTTAAGCATTTCCTTTTAATGTCAAAATTAACTTATTGGAGTCCTAAATGAATTCAGTAATTTGCAAAGCTGCCATTCCACCAACATGGTTCAATTTTCAAGAATGAACAGGTATGTGAATCATATTGGTGATCCAATATTCTGTATCACAGTTGAATGCAGGCAAGGTATCATAGATTTCTTCAGAGACTTAAAAAACATGTCCAATGTTCACAATATTGTCTCAACGAGTCCTTGTGTAGATTGCTTATATTTGTTGAAATAGCATAAATCCATTTCAGTCCGGCATGAGATTTAGTGTCTTTGTAAACACTGGTCCCTACCTATTTTCATAAACCATTTTTTAGCTAGACCTTTTTACCTCTTTACAGAAGCACAAAATTAATATGTCTGTGTCTGCCAATCCTCCTACCACCGTCTTTGTGAAAGAGATGCTTGACAACATTCTGTCAGGCATCTTTAGTGATAAGTCAAAAAGGTCATGTTGTTATGGCTACAGCGGACAAAGTTCTTTAATTTTTTGCCTGTGGCATAGATTTTATTTTCTCTGTGATAAATTCTTTTTGCTGTCATAACCTCATCTTTGTTGTATCATTTCTTTAATTATTGATGGGCAAGAATTGTCCATGACCATGATCAACACTCAACAGCCATCAAATCAATTATCCAATCAGATTTGTCAATATACCAGAAAGAGGCTTTTGGTGCCCTTGTCGGTAATGCTCCCACAGTAAAAGCAGTACACTAATGATAAATTTAAATGACTTTAGACCAGTTACTACTTGGGTCAAGGCTTAAAGGCAAATGTGAACAACCACATGACCTCCGAGGTTGAAGCATTGGTGAAGGTAGTTTCTCTCGGGATGGGACATTTTCTTCAGCTCTTCTAGACAGTGGTCAGGTGGCACAAACATGTTCATGTATCTGTACGGAATTGTACAGAATTATACCAGTTGGACAAAGGAGCTAAGGCTTTGTACTCGATAATGTGACCTTCATACAAGCTCCAGGAGACAGCAACAACAGCCTCCCAAGGAGAGAAAAGCGATGTAAAGTGATGTGTATGAAAATGAAGACTGCTTAGATGAATCATTCTCCACTTCTGAAGCAGATTTGCCAAGTAAGATTAACACATCAGAGATCTGACTATTCAGATTTTTGAATGTACAATCTAACTCAAGTCAACATGTTGAAGCTGCATCAGGAGAACAAAATTCTCAGTAAATACCCCTCAGCATAAAAACTTGAGTTAATTCATTTTGCCATAGTTATAGATCCTCAAAACTTGTTCTAGCCCTTCAAAAAAATACTATATAAATGCATGTCTGCTGATGAATTAATAATTCTATCAATATTATGAAGAATTGACTGTGTGTAGAGGTATGGAGGTACTCTCGACACATGAAAGCAGCTAGGAGATTGTTTTATCATACTCCCTGACCCTGAAAACTTTGGTCTAGACATTTTGTTTCATTTTTAATGTGAAAAAAATTTCCAAAAATGTGGCACAAAATACAACTTAACATAATGGCCGTCATAATTTGCACATCCTAGGTGAGCATCAAGGGTGTCATGGGCACACCAATGCATGGAAATACTTAGAGGATGATTTTATCATGCTCCCTGACCCTGAAAAGTTGAAAACCTAGGTCTAGATACTTTGTTTGGTGTTTAATGTGAAAAATTTCTAAAGAAAAGGCAAAAGATACAACTTAACGTAATGGCCGTAACAATTTGCATGTCTTAGGTGAGCATCAAGGGTGTCATGTGCACACCATTGCATGGAAACACTTAGAGGATGGTTTTATCATACTCCCTGACCCTGAAAACCTGGGTACAGATGTCTTGTTTGGTCTTTAATATGAAAAATGTCCAAAGAGAAGCCACAAAATACAACTTAACGTAATGGTCGTCATAATTTGCATGTCTTACGTGAGCATCAAGGGTGTCATGGGCACATCAATGCATGGAAACATTTAGAGGATGGTCTCATCATACTCCCTGACCCTGAAAACCTAGGTATAGACACCTTATTTGGCCCTCTATGTGCAGTTGTCCCAGAGTTACAGAATTAAGAAGAAATAACGATAATGGCCGCCCTAATTTGCATATTCTGAGAGGCGTACTGCTTTGCAATGAAGTAAAGTGACTGAAAATAGTCAAAGGTGTCCAAAAGAGTTCATATCCACCAAAAACACCTTTCTTCAGGACATTCTATATTCTAATAGCCTGTGGATTATGATTAATTAGCTAATTAGGTCAATTATGCTAATTAGCTGATTAAATATGCGAAACACAACTTGTCCCCAAGCAAAAATGGATTCTGCAGAAAAAACTGATCCAGGATCAGTTGAGAAAAGTTTGGTAGTGACCGTTATCGGATTGTTACAGCATTTTCCCTGCCTATTAGCTTTCAAACCCATTGGACTTGAGTCATTTAGGGAAAAGATAATAGATAACAAGTTTGAAAGTCAATTTTATGTCTAAAATGCAGAGTTTATGTATGTGTCAGCAGTGGGACATAACAAAATATGGCAGGTATTTGAAATAAACAGTTTCAAGGGTGGGCGAAACTAAAATAATTGCAATATCTCCCGAACCAGTGGTCCAATGCCAACAGATTTCTGCTGCAGGTGTCAGGAATTAGGAGTTTTATACATGTTATTTGACCAACATGCAAATCAATTAGGTCATCAGAGATCAAAAGGTTGCAAAAATGTACCTTTGCTTAAAATCTGAGCTCTCATGAAAAAATTACACACCGTAACCGGTAAACCAATGGTACTTGATATGTCATGTAAGGCTCAGATGATAGACAACAAGTGTCAAAGTCAATTTTATGCCTAAAATTGAACTTTACAGGATATTTCTTATAAATACAACACCGAAATGTAAAAAATGTAGAGGATGTCACCAGGGACCAGGTGAGTATATCAATCCATAAGTCCTCAAACAAACACCTTAGCTATCAAACCAATGGGACTTGTTAAGTCATTTAGGGGTCAGATTATAGATAACAAGTGTCAAAGTAAATTTTATGCCAAAAAAGGAGAATTTATGTATATGTCAGCTGTGTCATATCATCAAATGTGACAGAAAATTAGTTTCAAGGGCGGGGAAACTAAAATTGCTGTATCTCCTGAACAAATGGTCCAATTCCTACAAATTACCACTCAAAATTTTTTGAATTGTAAGTTCTACACATATTTGTCCTCACATGCTCAATATGCAAATTAAAGAGTTCATCAAGGGGCAAAACACCAGAAAAATCTACCCTTGCTTAAAATCTGATCTTAATAAAAAAAAAAACTAATCCTCCATACCAAATTTTACCAACTGAACTTTATAATTCATATAATACATGTAGGAATCATAATATAAGATTAAACACGTCCAATTATATATTTCATCTAAAAGTACGGAACTTTTTGTCAGCAGTGAAGCAGAACAAATGACACAGACTTAGAAGTGACAGTTTTAAAGTATAAAAAACTGCCGAGTGACGGTTTTAAGGCTCACAAAACTGCCAAATAGAGTGTAAATGATAGCTGCATTAATATCAGTCTCCCTGTAACTGCATCGCAGGAAATTTCTTCAAATGATATAGAACAATGAAACTAAAAAGCTTGGCTGAATGATTCTTGACATAGAATGTTACCAGGGATCAGTTTAGAGCACGTCAATCAATAAGTCAGCGATTTTTGTTTTCCTGAGTATGATGTCAATGTCATTATGTGAATGACTGAATGTGCCACAAACAACTGAAATGCATGTTTTGTCAATAAGATGAAGAGTTGATTCAAGACATAGTAAACTAAATATAAAATAGGACTATCAAATTTGTGATGTATAGATGTCCGGAAACTGCTCCACTTCGCTTCTGGCTTTTTTGAGGACTCAAAACCAGACAGACTGAGTGAACTGGGATCAAACGGTCATTCTAGGATAATCTGTGACTATTTTCCCAAAAATATGGTAGCACACCACCAATACTCCCCTCCCAGTTTCCTTCTTCTGGTTAGTATCATCCCTTCTAGTTTCCTCAATCTTCTCTTTCTGCCTTTTCCTTCTTGGTCTCAGGACTACTTCATAGTTTCCTCCTTCATAGCCTCCTCCATCATTGTCTCCTCCTTCATTGTCTCCTCCTTCATAGTCTCCTCCTTCATAGTCTCCTCCTTCATAGCCTCTTTCTTCATAGTCTCCTCCTTCATAGTCTCCTCCTTCATAGTCTCCTCCTTCATAGTCTCCTCCTTCATAGTCTCCTCCTTCATAGCCTCCTCCTTCATAGTCTCATTATTTGCCTCAATGCTTCAATTGTTTCTCCTGTTCCCTCCATCTCAATATGTAGATGTTCTCCTACCCTCCAAGCATCTTTCTTCTTCCATGTCTTCACCTTCCATGCTTGCTCCAATCATCCTCGATGATATACAGTACAATCCAAAATAAAGTAAGAACATTTTCAGTCAGAAGTACTCTTTTTACCTATTTTGCCCTCGTTTCACCTCTCCACCCAAAATCTCCTCACAACTACCTTAGTCTCCTCACCACAACCTTATCCCATATTAAGAAGTTAATAAGAACTCCATTAAGACAGCTAGCAATGTAATTGCAATTAGCAATGGGGCACAATATCAAAAAAATCATACACAATGGCAGAGATGGAGTTTAAATTGATGTTGGTTTAATGTAAATTTAATGTGATTTTAAAATGTCACCTCTGATGCACCCCAGAAGTTTTCACATCCACCCCACAGGTGTTTCAATCCATCCTATGTACCTTTTTTCTCAGAATGTGGCTGGAGAATTTGAGAATAGTAGGATCGAGGAGACTGTGGGAAAGAGGAATTATTTTCTGGTACTTTCATGTGATGGAATCTTCTCCAAGCAAGGAAACTCATATTGAAGTCTCATGGATTGATATACTCACCAGGTCCCTGGTGACATCCTCTACATTTTTTACCTTTCAGTGTTGTATAAGAAATATCCTGTAAAGCTCAATTTTAGGCATAAAATTGACTTTGACACTTGTTGTCTATCATCTGAGCCTTACATGACATATCAAGTACCATTGCTTTACCGGTTACGGTGTGTAATTTTTTCATGAGAGCTCATATTTTAAGCAAAGGTACATTTTTGCAACCTTTTGATCTCTGATTACCTAATTGATTTGCATGTTGGTCAAATAACATGTATAAAACTCCTAATTCCAGACACCTGCAGCAGAAATCTGTTGGCATTGGACCACTGGTTCGGGAGATATTGCAATTATTTTAGTTTCGCCCACCCTTGAAACTGTCATTTTCAAATACCTGCCATACTTTGTTATGTCCCAATGCTGACACATACATAAACTCCGCATTTTCAGACATAAAATTGACTTTCAAACTTGTTATGTATTATCTTTTCCCTAAATGACTCAACAAGTCCAATGGATTTGGCAGCTATGGTGTTTGTTGTTTGATGAGGTGTTCAGATTTTAGGCAGTGGTCATTTTTGTGACCTTTTGACCTCTGATGACCTAATTAATTTGCATATTGGTCATATAATGACCTATATTTATAGAATCCACAATTCCGAACATTTTATGGGGAAATATGTTGGGATAGCACAATTGGTTCAGGAGATATAGTGATTTTAGTTTCCCCTGCCCTTAAAACGCTCATTTTCAAATATCTGACATATTTTGTCTTGTGCCAATTCTGATACATACATAAATTCTGCATTTTTAAACATAAAATTTACTTTGACACTGTTTATCCATAATCTGACCCCTAAATGACTTAATAAGTCCCATTGGTTTGGCAGCTAAGGAGTTTGTTTTTGGATGAGGGTTCAGATTTTAAGCAACGGTAAATTTTTGTGACTTTTTGACCTGTGATGACCTAATTAATTTGCATATTGGTCCTATAATGACCTATATGCGGAGAACTTACAAGTCCGAACATTTTGAGGGGTAATTTGTGGGGATAGGACCATTGGTTCAGAAGATACAGCAATTTTAGTTTCCTCCACCCTCAAAACGGTCATTTTCAAATATGTACCATATTTCATTATGTGCTGCTGCTGACACATGCATGAATTATCCATTTATTGGCATAAAATGGACTTTCATACTTGTTATCTATAATCTGAGCCCTCCATGACCTACCAAGTCTCATTGGGTTGGCAGCTGTGGTGTTCATTAGGACAATGGTTCAGATTTTAAGCAATAGTCAATTTCTGTGACCTTTTGACCTCTGATGACCTACTTAATTAGCATATTGGTCATATATTGACCTATATTTGTAAAACTCAAAATTCCAGACATTTTGAGAGCTAATTTGTTGAAATTGGTCCACTGATTCAGGAGATATAGCAATTTTAGTTTCCCCCACCCCTAATTCATGTGCTCAAATCCGACGCAGATTCCCATATTTAAGGGCTGATTACTACCACTAAGCTGCCGCGCCAATCTTGGGCCCCAACTTTTTTATAGTTTATAGGCATATGTCTTTCAGAAAAACACTGTTAGATTTTGCCACCCCAGGTGGTACCAATATCTGGTCTGGCTCATGGACTAGGAAGCTTGCAGCTTTACTCCAAGCATCTCCAAACAATATGGCCAAGTTAGGGCCCAAGAGTCATTCTGCATGTTCTGAAAAGTCTTATCTAATCCAAGACCATTCTGCCAAGCAAAAAATCTGTAATATACATACCTCATATGTTCCTCAAGCTTTTCCGCCTTGGCGGTCTCCACCTTCGTTTCATTCTCATCAAATTTGTCATCCTCATCAAATGCGTCATCCATATGCTCATCCATATGCTCATCCATATCATATTCTTCTTCTGAAATGTAATGTAACACTTTTTAGTTAATCTTTAAAAATCTGTTTCATGCTTCAAAAAGAGAGATACAGTGGCGAGCGAGGCACCCCTGAAGTTGGCATTACGGACCAACCATTCATAAAATCTTACCAAGATACGTGGCGTGGGTGAAAGATACCTAAACACACAGCGTGGGTGAAAGATACCTAAACACACAATGTCATATTCTAGTCATAAAGAGCAACTGACACCTTCAAATTAGATATTAACGAGAATTTTACGACACCACAATTTGTGATCACTACTATTGATGTAGGCCTATGCTATAATTGGATTAAATATCTCCGCAATGCAATGCATAATAACAAAGGAAGAAATTATATTACAGGAAGCCATTTTAATGAAATCACATGTTAAGTGCCTGACTCTTTTATGCTTGACATTTTCATTCTTACAGGAATCACAATGAGCAAAGGTGGCAGCACTGTCCATGCAAAATGTGGCTGTCTGCATGTGTGAGGGTTCAACAAAAAAATAACTTTTTGACATTTTAACAGTGTCATCCAGTACTTGCATAACAAATAAATAGAATTAGACTAACTTGAATTATCTAACACAGTTTACAGATTAAAATGTCATTACTGTATTTTCTCTATTAAACGCCCATTCCCTAATAAACGCCCACCCCCCTCCATCTAGAATTGATTTTAATTAAAATTCCACCAAAATATGACCCTATCCAACCTATTTTTAATGCAAAAAACGTGCATTCACGCTTCTCTTGTCCTCCACATTGGATTTGTACTGCGCTGATTTCCCACAGGGGGCAGCAGGCATCTTCCTGTACGCACTAGTGCTACCCTTGGTGGATACTGACTGCATACAGCATTGCAAATCCAGATATTGAATGAATTGTTGCGCATCTCATGATGCTCCATTTTGCATTTAGATGTCTAAATTATAACTCTTAAGATGTCTAAATTATAACTCTTCAAATTACTAAACTCATTTGCAGGGCCAATCTTATGAAATTTTCATAAAAACCAATGAAATAATTTTGATTTCTGATATTTTCTTGAATATAGTTTCAAAATGTTGTGTTGGGACTCAGTTTTGTCAGAGCCCATGGGATTTTGGTGGATGTCAGTCACTGTTGTATCCAGTGTTCAATACAGAGACGAAATAATTCTATTAGTGAATAGAGTATGTCTAATATTTCCAGTCTTCTCATCTCATTATCACACGAGGTGAGCCTTCCCTGAGCTGTATCATTGTGGAAGGCTCACCACGAATTTCGTGCCTGCATTGCAGTGCATGACTGATAGTATATACAATACAATACAATACAATACACGATAGTCACCAAAATGAATGTGCAGCTCCTTCCACAAAAAGGAGGTAGAGCTACCGGGCTAATCACACACATTTCCATACATCATTTTAAAGCTCTTTCCAAGTTCTTTAATGGAATGTGTTCATTTTTCCATATCACATATGTATACCACAAGGATATTGTAAGGCTTGAAAATGGGTTATTTGTAAAATTCTGAAATTTAGCACGTAGTTCATTAATAACTAACCACCTCCATTTTGAACCCCTGGGTTCTTGTTCTAAATGACACAAGAATGACAAGACACTATTAACCGAACAGAGTCAATAATCCATCAAAGGTTCATAGTCTTATTATCAATTCCTCACTTTTGGAGCTTTGTAAGAGGGATTATCAATAATGAATATATACTGGTTGAATTGAAAATTAATGAATTAAAACCTCAATTCATCGCCTATTTCAATTCAATTCATTGCATTTTTCCAACAGGGTCAATTCAATTCAATTCATCAACTTTTGAAATTTTGAATTAATTTGAATTAATTCAATTCATGAATTGAATTGTGCCCATCACTGATTCCTTCTACAGATCTAAGAAAAATAATCAATTGATTTCTGGATTGAACTAAGGCATTTTAGGGTAGTCAGGGTCCATTTTGTCAGAACTGTTGAAGAATACGCAGAATTTTCGCGGTTTCCCATTGCTTCGCGGAAACTCAGTTAATATTTAAACAGACTACATATTTGAATTCCTAGTAAGAAGAGCTTTCAAATGAATGGTAGCATCAATAGGTTTGGTGTATTCTTTGTTAAAATGAAACTAAAACCGAAATGTTCAAAAAACATTTTATTTGCTTTTATTTTTCATTTTCATACCAAATGTACGGAACCCATTGATGCGGGTACTCATTTGACAGCTCTTCTTGCAAGGAATTCAAATACGTAGCTCATTGTTAGATTTAATAATAATCGGCTAAACTATGTGATACCGCGACATCCAGTATTTGAAGCAATATTTCTACCAAAATTGATTCTAAAAAGCCTGAAAATAGTCCAGGCTCCCAAAAAATGTTATAGTAATGTACTGAATAGCTACAGAAAGAGCAAAAAACACTATTTGCATGTATTCTATTTGTGGGAACCACACAGAAAGCTGCAAAATGGAAGAATTGGCCGCCATTTTGGAAAATGGCTGCCAATAGCCACCTAAGCTAAATCTAAGGTGGCCCCCTATCCAAATATGTTTGAAGAGATGTTTTTTAATGTGTGCCAAATTTCATGCTTCTATGTATAAATGCACACATTTTTTACATACCTGCCCCACTATCTTCAGTTGGAAAGGAGGTCTGTGCGGTTTCCATAACTTCTTCCTGTCCTGCATCCCTTTTTCTTTTCCCCGGCATTCTGTGACGTCTGTATAAGGGGAACATCTGCCTGTAATGTGACTTCACCTGAAAATTTAAAGACATGTAACTATTCAAAAACTTATCCTTTAATATTTTGCTCCACCTAGACTTCAGAATCCATATTCTATGAACTTTTGGAATTTGGAATATCCAAAGTTTACCCAAATACTTTTGATGATACAGCTGGTCAGAATTTAAAAAATTTAATTGATGATAGACTGAAACATCAAATTCAACAATTTTTGCCGCCATTCCACCATTCCATTGTCTCCAGTAATAGGGGGGGGGACATAATCCTGATTTTATATGTAAACCAGCTCAAAATGTGCCACTGGGTGAGATATGAACGCGGTTTGCGACATCTTCGGCAATATAAAAGATAGGAAGACGTGGGTGACATATTTGGATTCCTTGTAAAATTTCCTTCACAATGAATGCCTGGAAGCCATATATCTGATAAATTTGAGGCGATGCCAATCATGCCATGCAGAACAATATTTAATGTCAAGAGCGTCCCGACACTCGTAGTTCAAAATGGGGCTTTATCAATGTTCAGATTTTCTTTTTCTGATATGACTAGAAGATCCTCATTATCCATATTAAAGGCTTTTACGATATATTTATACATAATTATGTGAATAATAATTTACTTGGTATCTTCATTGATTGTAGAAGTTATTACAAATTCATAGATCTTAATTTATAATTGTTTGGCAATTGCTAACAAGCCATGCCAGTGATGGAAATGGGGGGGGGGGGGAGCTCGGGGGAGCTGAGCTCCCTTGACCAAAAAACAGGGGGAGCTGTACCATGCTACAGGTCCCCACAAAATCTCACACCTTTGTTTCCCATTGGAATAGCATTGTCAATCGGATGAGTTCAATTCATCTCAAGATCTTTTTCAAGTACGGTGGTACAATATTATTTTCATTGATTTAGAGGAGAGTTGTAACCTAAGGAAAGCGGACAATGAGTTCGGTAATGATTTTATAATTTGCTTGGCCAACAGTAGTTTTTTATTGCAATAAAACTGTAATTTCAATGCTATTTCAATGCAGGAGTGTAACATGGATTTCTTGGATATGAATGGATCCATGTTTCAAATGATGGATCTGATTTTCCCTTAGTGTTATGGGGTATATGTTCATGACATTTTCAGATCATTTTGGTTGATTTTGGGTGACAATAGATGCTTTTCCAAGAAATTGTGTTATAATTGGGAACACTTCAAAACATGATTATATGGCATAACTCCAAATTGAGCAAACGAAATTGGACAAGATTGACAGGATATTGGCGTCATGACATATTGATCATTAGGTGTTGAGGTTATTCAAATAGTATTATTCCTTTTGGAGATATAGCAAAAAAGCCTAGTTGCATAATAATTGGGAACGCAGTGCAGTATTATGTGTAGGCCTCTGTCTGATCTCAAACATTCTTGGACAAATAGAGGATTTTCCGCTAAGCTTCCAAGACCAGCTCAAAAACCAAAATTCATTATTTAATAGCAATATCGGGGTGCACGTTCCAATCCACAAAACCCATTATATGGTCGTAAGTGACTAGTATAATGCACTTGCGCATGCGCACCTGCATTAAACAGCTCGAAAGTAACTGAAAGTGTGCAAAGCCAAAAAGGTACCAAGATCAATGTGTGTGTCAAAATGAGAACTTAGCAAAGAAAAACTAACAATTCTTACCTCAACAAAAGCAGAAGCTTCATGCCTGGTGTTCATTATAGCGAAATCAGGTTCAGGGGACACCAGCGACGTACCAAATGAACTTGTGGTAAATTGAAGTTCATCATACGATTTTCTGAAAATAAAAAAAGGTACAGTTAACTGAAATATCATTAAAAAACTAAGTGTATGCGGTGAATCAATGCAAATCATTGTGAATCCCAAAGCAAAGCAAAGGCAGAACCCTGGACATTCAAAGCAGTTAAATCAACCAAGATCAGTGCTTGACAAGGTCAGATGCCCGTAAAACGTGTTCCCGATTGTTTAATTCTGCAATCATTATTTTACTAATCGTTAGCATTTCAAGTAACTTGATACTAGAACTAGCACTTCAAGCAGTAGCAAATTGGTTGACCAATGGAAAGGTAACCTTAGAAGTAATGTGACGTAATAGTTCTGAATTTGTTATTGAAATTATACAATTACCCAGGCAATTGTCTCACCAAAGGGACCCCACTGCACACTAGTGCACAGTGTAGTGTTCCAGAATATTGCAAAAAACCACCCGCTTGCCTGCCAAGCTGACATGACATAATGGTGAGCCCGTCATATTCTCCCTGCCAGTCCATATTCCGATTTTTTTTAGAATTGGGTCTTGGGAGTGCCTATCTGGTTTTTTCCCAAGGATAACTCGGGGTATACGATGCAAGGCGTGCCGAGACCCAGGCTGACAACCACATAGAGCCCGGAACTGAGTCAGCCACCTTTGGTCAGCTCACTTTAAGAATCTGTGACTCACTTTTTCAGCTAGCTTTGGTCAGCTCACTTTAAGAATCTGTGACTCACTTTTTCAGCTAGCTTTGGTCAGCTCACTTTAAGAATCTGTGACTCACTTTTTCAGCTAGCTTTGGTCAGCTCACTTTAAGAATCTGTGACTCACTTTTTCAGCTAGCTTTGGTCAGCTCACTTTAAGAATCTGTGACTCACTTTTTCAGCTAGCTTTGGTCAGCTCACTTTAAGAATCTGTGACTCACTTTTTCAGCTAGCTTTGGTCAGCTCACTTTAAGAATCTGTGACTCACTTTTTCAGCCACCTTTGGTCAGCTCACTTTAAGAATCTGTGACTCACTTTTTCAGCTAGCTTTGGTCAGCTCACTTTAAGAATCTGTGACTCACTTTTTCAGCCACCTTTGGTCAGCTCACTTTAAGAATCTGTGACTCACTTTTTCAGCTAGCTTTGGTCAGCTCACTTTAAGAATCTGTGACTCACTTTTTCAGCCACCTTTGGTCAGCTCACTTTAAGAATCTGTGACTCACTTTTTCAGCTAGCTTTGGTCAGCTCACTTTAAGAATCTGTGACTCACTTTTTCAGCTAGCTGAATTTTCTTGGCTGCAACTTGAGCTGACTTTTGTCAGCTGACTTGATGAGTTATTTTCTTGAAAGGTTAAAAAATTATATAAATATTTTTAAAAACCACTTAAACTCTCCTGAATATCCTATGTTGTGAAGTGCAATCAGCTAAGAACCACTACAGTTTGTCACGTCAAGCAGAGGACAGACGTTTGCCCAAATATCTCAGCAACCACAAGCCCCACAGGAGAAATACACATACCTGTGTAAAGCTTAGTTTATTTGTAATATGAATATCACATTTTCACAATGTTTCGGTGCTGTTTTTGTCCGATATTTGACAATTTATGGAAATGGTAGTCAAATTTCGCAAAATGTTGACATTTGTGATGCTGCCAATCTCACACACAATGGGTGGTGACGTCACAAAAGTGCACTGCACCACCACCCCAGACTTAGTTCTTGTCAATTTGGTATTTTCTGAGCCTCCTATAATCATTGTGGTGATTTTTATGGCCTGTACAAACTAAGCAAAATTTCTGTCTCAATGCTTGACGTGACAAACTGTAATTGCCATCATGAGACATAAAAGCAGACATTTTCTCTGACCCTCCTAATTGCAATTATCAAAGTTCTATTGATTCTGCTGCAAATTAGCACCTAATTGCGATCAAGAGACAAAGGCTTTAAGTGGCTTTAAGTGGCTTCAAGCTGGCTTTTCAACTCAGCTGACTTGAAGCAAGTTCAGCTGCTGGACTAATTAATCTCAGCTCACTTCAGCTGGAAGGAAAGACAGCTCGCGGCGGCGCTAAAAGTCGGTGGTTCCGGGCTCTACAACCACATGAATCCACTCAACCTTCTGTTACCGATTATGCAAGAACCCGTGAAAGAAATAGTGAGTTTGGGGGGGGGGGGGAAAGAAATAGTGAATTTGTGTCTTCGGCTGCTGGTCTATTATGGTGACTTTTAGAATGGAGGTGTCTTCACAACTCCATTAAAAACTAATTTCAGGAAATAAGTATATTTTGTGCCTTCGTGGTCTCTACACCCAGAGAATCTACCCTAGACGAATCCTTCCATGGCCGCTCATTATCATAAGATTTGCGTCACAGCGTCATAGCCAATCAGCGTCCATGATTCCTGTTCACTTCGAATTTTTAACGGCGATTTGCATAAAAACAGTATGTCTCGTATATGTACGACTTACGCAAATGCGTATTTAGACGTAATCGGCCACATTTGCATAACATGTGTTAAGGTCTGCTCATTGGACACCTTTGGGGGTGTGACTGATTTAATCACTGAAGGCTTCGCTGAAGTGGGTCTCTAAAGCATTTTGATGCATTCTCTTTGTTCCTAATATTATTACTCCGGAGTTCCAGCCTGAACATTCAACAGTTTAGAGAAATCGGGCCATTTCATTCTCAAACACAAAGCATTCTTATTTTCAGTTCATAATGCTCATCGGCGAGTACAGTTTGTATAAGTACTTACGTCAGAATTGGTCTTGTTGCCCAACAAGTAAACCGGGCCAGGGTAGCAACCAGCATTTCCAAGTAGCGTTTAAAAAACTTCTCATTCAACTGTAACACGTGTTTTCTCTTTCTTTTGCCCTTTATCAACTCGTCTTGTTCTTCAGCTCGTTCGGTCTCGTAGCAATCTTCAACTTCTTTTCTGAATTTAATTAAGGTGTGCTTCATGGCATCCTGTACCTCTCTGTAACGAGATTAATAGATTCCTGTGAGATAGGGGAAAGTAAAAGATTGCGGATTACAGAAAGGAAGCCTCGCCCCCCCCCCCGGCCCCGTCTCTCCTAAAAAGAAGGTGTCAGGTATTAGGACAGCACTGGAAATGTGAAGGGTTATTGCGACAGGAGGAGGCCATGGCAATGAGGCCAAGTATATGCTTCAGCCTTAGACGCTAGTAAAGCGTTTGATCGAGTCGAATATGTTAAGCTTTTCAATCATTTAATTAACAGAGCAGAGGAGTCAATCCTCTTAACATCAGAATACTATTGAATATGTATATAAAACAACAAGTTAAATAATTACTTTGGTGTAAAAAATGGAGTTAAACAAGGTGGAGTTTTATCCCCAACATTGTATAGTGTTTATATCGATGATATGTTGAAGAAATTAGAACAGTCAGGCTAGGAGATGTGTTCACCGAGAGTGTTGCTTATGCCGATGATTTAATTTTGTTGTCATCCAATTTAAGTGGTTTGGATAATATGATCAAAAGATGGTGTGGCCCCCTCTATCTCCAGCACATGTGGCTGTTGTTGGTGGCATGCAAATGGGTTCAGCAACTGAGTAGTTACCGTGGCAACCAGCAAGAATAGCTAAGATAGGACCTGCCAATCATTTTATTCCAAATTTGCAAATCTTTGAAAATCTTTGAAAATCTTAGAAATGTTTATGCTGTTGTGGAACAGAGGAACTATTTGAAGTTCTGAGTACAGCATTAAGAAGTGCTAATTAAAAACTCTGAATTGCAGGATCATATACGCAAATTAGAAGACAGTAACTCCCACTTAACAAAACGTATTGAAATCCTAGAAGCCAAGAGTGGGGAATGGACAACACCGGGCCGCCAAACTCATATGACAGCCCCCCTTGCTGATGTAAATGCGCTCACCACTACAGTAGCTGATGAACTGCTATTACGTAAAGAAAAGGAATGCAACCTGGTAATTGTTGGCCTTAAAGACAGCAATAGTACAACTCAAGATGAAGAAACAGATCGTATCAACAACCTACTTGGTGAAATTGGTGTCACTGACCATAAAATTTCAAGAACATTTCGTATGGGCCAGTATTATCCTCAACGTGCCCGTCCCATCAAAGTGCTCTGTGAAGATTCGAAAACAAGATCAAAAATCCTCGAAAATGCGAAAAAGCTGAAAAACCTCCCAGACGACAATGACCACAAGAAGGTGTTCATTAGGCCAGATTTGACGCAACTCCAACGAGACCTCGATTATAGAAGACGCCAGGCATTCAAGAGAGACCAAGAAGCAAGGAGAAATGGACATTTCACGTCTGACTGGTCTTCGACCAACGTTGCTGCTTCATACCCTGACAGAAATCCGCCATACGCTACTCAAGATCGTGAAGAAAACCGTGACGACACCCAAGTACGCAACTTCTCCCGTGAACCACGTCGCTCTAGTCGTAATCGTGATCAACATACGAACGCTCGCCCTGGACGCCCCGATCATGATCACAACCAGAACCGTCAAACCGGTAACAGTCAGGAACGCCCCAGGAGTGAACAATAGGGAAACGCTGCTCCCTCTACTTTGAACTTGCTATGCTTCAATGCTAGGAGTATAGCACAAAAACAGTCCGAACTCACGGAGTTCATTGAATCCCATAATGCGGATATAGTAGGCATAACCGAGACTTGGTTAAAAGACAATGTCAATCTCACTGCTTTTAGTTCTAATTTTAATGTTTTTAGAAATGACAGGCCAGATACACTTGGCCAAGGCGGTGGAACTTTGTTGGCTGTTGATAGTAAATTATGTTGTAATCTTGTTGAAAAAATAATTGTAAATAGATGTGAATGTATACTTGTTGATGTCAAAAATAATAATTCTGAATTTACTAGATATGCTTTGGTCTACAGACCTCCTGACGTAAATTTGGAAAGCTCTGTTGAATTTTTTAATGTTATTTCTAATTGCCTGAAAGATATGCGTTTATATGTGTTACTCGGTGATTTCAACCTACCTGATATTTTGTGGAAGGACCTTACTGCTAGGTCTCAGGTTTCTCGTGAATTTTTAACAATGTGCTTTAAGTTAGGTTCAGAACAATATGTCAACTTCCCTACTAGAAATGATAATGTGTTAGACCTAATTCTTTGTCCTAATAGATTAATGATAAATTCTGTAAGTTGTGAAGCCCCCTTCTCCTCCAGTGACCATGCAACTATCTTATGTAAAGTAAACTGCCTTGATAGTGTAAAACATGAAATGTCATCTAAGCCCTGTTTTAAAAAAGCAGATTACCACTTGATAAATGCCTTTTTATGTACAATTAATTGGGACGAAGTATTTGCAGAATGTCAGTCAGCAAATGAACTGTGGTTAGCCTTCAAAGATATTATTAACACAGCGATTTTTAATTTTGTCCCGTTTACCCGTCCAGGTAAACGTAAAAATGTTCCCTGGTTTAACAACAAACTAAAACACCTGCGTTCTGTTAAACAGCGTTACTTGAAAAAATATACAAATTCAAAAAATGTTGTCACTAGTGCCCAGTATAAAGACTCAGCAAACAAATTCAGAAAAGAATTTCTTAAGGTTAAATGTGAATATGAGCAAAATCTATTTTCTTCAGATGCTAGTAGTGGTAAATTCTATTCTTATGTTAAAAGTCAGACGTCATCAAAATATTCTATACCAAGTTTGAAACGCTCAGATGGTTCTCTAGTTGCCAGTGATTATGACAAGGCATGTGAATTTGACAAATATTTTTCATCAGTTTTTGTAAGAGACAATGGTAGGATACCAAATTTTGACTCCACCTGTACAGATAAACTTGACCACTTTTCATGTGATCCTCGCAGTGTTATCAAAGTTGTTAGAAAATTGAAAGGCAGTTCGTCTGCCGGTCCAGATGGTATTAATGTATTCTTTATCAAGAAAGTACTGGCTGTAGTTACTAGCCCATTGTGTAAAATCTATAACAAGTCACTTAACGATGGAGTAGTTCCTGATGAATGGAAGGTTGCCCATATCATTCCTGTTTTTAAAAAGGGTAATAGTCAACTGCCATCACAGTATAGACCCATCAGTTTAACCTCGGTTATTTGTAAAATATTAGAAAGGGTAGTGAGAGAAAAACTTCTGGACTATCTTCAAAAAAATAATATCATTCCAAAAGATCAACATGGATTTGTCCCGAGGAAGTCAACTGTTACAAATATGCTTGAATGTATGAATGATTGGACATTAAATTTTGACAGAAAAATGAGTTCTGATATCATATACTTAGATTATTCTAAATGCTTTGACACTGTTTGTCATAGCAAATTATTGTATAAGTTGAAAAAATATGGTATACAAGGTGCAGCTTATAGATGGCTTGAAAGCTTTCTTGTCAACAGATTTCAACAGGTTAAAATTAATAATTCATTATCCCCACCATCACATGTAGAATCAGGCGTGCCACAGGGCACAGTTTTAGGTCCTATTTTATTTCTTATTTATTCTGCAGATCTTCCAAATGTTGTTAAAAATTGTTCAGTGAGCATGTATGCAGATGATACAAAAGTATATAAATCCATAAAAAGTGCAAATGACTGTTTACAATTGCAGAGTGATCTTGATAACATTTCTGAATGGGCAAATTTGTGGCAAATGACCCTAAATCCAGAAAAAACTAAAATCTTAACTATTGGTAACAAAACAATAGATTTTGACTATGTCCTTAATGATACGTGTGTACAGAAGGTGAACCATATTAAAGATGTCGGAATAATTGTCCAATCAAATTTGAAATTTACAATGCACTGTTCCAATGTTGTCAAGAAAGCATATTACATCATAAGAAATATATTTACAACTTTTAAAAGTCACAATTGTTATTTTTATATAAAATTATTTAAATGTTATGTTAGACCCATACTGGAATATGGTAGTCAAATTTGGTCCCCTTATTTGAAACAAAATATAGATAAAATAGAAAGCGTTCAGAGATACTTCACAAGGCGCATTTGTCCAAACAATATGCCATATTTAGATAGGTTAAATTTATTTAATATCAATACCATTGAAAATCGGAGAATTTGCTCAG
This sequence comes from Platynereis dumerilii, assembly GCA_026936325.1. Classification (NCBI taxonomy): domain Eukaryota; kingdom Metazoa; phylum Annelida; class Polychaeta; order Phyllodocida; family Nereididae; genus Platynereis; species Platynereis dumerilii. Next base: position 1,033,559 of record JAPTHN010000088.1, on the reverse strand, counting down.
ATCTATGTTTTATAAAGTTATTAATGACTTAACATGTGTTAATGTCCAGGATTATTATACAATTGTAAATAGATTAAGAGGTCATAGTAAGCACCTGTATATGTATTTTAGCAGAACTGACAAAAGAAAGTTATATTGGATTAATAGAATTGTACCATTTTGGAATAATCTGACAGATGAAACTGTATGCTCAAGATCTGTAAAATCATTTAAAAAGAAAATCTCTGTACAGAATAGTATTGTTGGTAGGGGGAGTATCTATGTTTCCCAACTCTAACCCCCTTTGTTTTTACTTGTATTATGTTTTTATGCAATAAATATATATATTTCATTAAATTTGTCACTAATTTAGCTACAAGATGCATACTTAATTTTAAGGAAATTTTAGGTGATGCCAGTAGAACTTTTTAAAAACCCTCCAAAAGTGTTGGAGCTCTTGCGACTAGGGGGCACTGGCTCAGTCTCCATCTTGTGGCCAGCCTCCCCCTTTTTATAGGTGCATGAGGGTTTAAAATCCATCAGCTATGACTCCGTCATCTGTTAGCAGCTGGTCATTGTGTATAAAGGAGATGGGAAGTGACTTTTTATTCTTAGTTTTTCGAAGGACTTCACTTATAGGTTTGTTTTATATCTTTAATAGAATCCTGAATTTTTTGATTCCAATAGAACTTTTTAGCATTCTTGATTACTTAGTTCAGAATGTTCCTGGCATTTAGTTCTGCTTTTGCAATTTCAGATTTACACCTTGTAAGCTGTTTATGGAGTATGAATTTAGAATGCAGGGACTTTAATATACCACCTGTAAAACAAGGGTTTTTCTTATGCTTGAATTTCTTAAACTTCCTTTTCTTTAATGGGTATTATCTATGGTTGTGGGATGCGCTTCCTGAGTTTTATTAATTGAAGGCTAAATTACAGCGTATGATGAATAACAGCAGCTGAGCATCCTCACCAAGCTTCATTCTCGGCAGTGTTTTCAGGGTTGCCTTACTAGCCCAACAATTGAGGACAGAAAGTAGCTTTTTCCAGGGTTTTTGGGTATTCAAAAAAAAGGGTTTTTGCATCAAAATTAGGGTAACAGTTTTTGTATTTTATTTCTTTATACTTCCAAATGGTATTTTAAAGCTAAAAAACGGGGGAAAACTCTGTTTTTTAGGGTTGGTTGAGAGGACTGCTTTATTCGTTGGTGCAGGGTTACGGTAAAAAATAAAGTTTGGCTGCCTGACTACCCCTACTATATAACGGAACAACCGAACGTCGGATAGTTATTGTCTCTTATTGCAATGATGATGAAATTCACTCACTTGACAGACTTATCTTTTGAATATGTTCCAAATTCCATTTGGTCATGTAACGAAAGACAAACTTGGTCGAATGTCTCTTCATCAAACAACCCATTGGTCATCTTCTCCACTCCTGGAACGTAGAACAGTTCAAGGACTTCCTCCAGCTTCTTCTTGATGCTCAACCTGAATAAGTAAAACAGCCCACCTTTAACATTCAAATTCCATCCCAAGTTTAGAAGAGAAAACCCTTCTAATGTTAGCATGACAGTTTTTGCGAGTCGATTCATCTATACCTAGGAAAATTAAGCTGTCTCTTCGTGATTGAGAATCAAAATTTATCTGTTTCCTTTTCAGAAAAGAGTTTCCTTGACCAAGATCGTTACATTTTTCTTCCAAAACTGAACATATTGTGTTGGCCAATTCGAGGTCTTCAGATACACACTGTTATTAATGCTCGCGATAGGGGGTTCCAATTCATTGAATCCTTGATTGATAGTATTATTCGAAAATTTGAATAAGAGAGGTTTTGCTACACGTTCATGTGTGACGTATATATGTGTACAAGTGCTATCTTATTACATTGTTGTCATGGCAACTCCCACGTACACGTCACATGGAAACGTGCAGCAAAACCTCTCTAATCAGAGAGATAACACTTTGTAATTTTTCAATGCCAATGGGCAGATCGTCAATACTCAATTCTTCTTCAATTTCTTCCATGGCGATTGTCTTTTAACAGTTCTAACATTCGAAATCAAACTTATCTTTTTTTATTCATGACGATAGGCCTCCTCAAGTTTCAACTTCATATTAATTTGAGAGTTGCCCCCTGGCCACTTCCTATAATGATTAGCCAGAAAATATATTTGCTCTTTTCAATCATACTTAGGCATCATACTGGTGATAATTCCTTCCAAGTCAAAATATTGATACATTATGGAAATTTGACAAAAAACACGAAATTTTCAGGGTCCGTCGATCTTTTAAACTGTCAGAGATACAAGAAAATGTTTAAATATACCGGCTAGAGGAGAATTTTGGCTTTTCAAATCTGTTGACAGATTCTCTGTAACTTAAATAGGACCGGAGATACAGCAGATTGAAATGATGATACAATTCAGAAATATGGACTTTTACAAATTCCTGAAAATTTGCAATTTTTAACTTAAAATCACTCTAGAACCAAAACGGTTCGACGAAAATATATATTACTTAGAAGGATTATGTGAATGGAAGTTAGAAATATGTCCAGGCAACTGAGGCAAGTGCCTCAAAATTGGATGATTCCTTCTTTGTCAAAATATTGACATATTGTGAAAATTTGACAAAAAACATTACATTTTCAGGGTCCGGCGATCTTTTAAAGGGCGGCTGGAGCAGGCAGGGTAAAGCACCCGTTTGGGGTGTATCCACAAGGACCACAGTGGAAATAAGTCACTGACTTTCTGTGCAATCCTGTACATGTATGCCAATATGTGTCAAATAAACAAATCAAAATCGAAACGCACTTACCATTCACGGCCCCTGTCTGTTCCACAAAGTACTTCGTTCAGGAGAAGGAAATTCTGGTCAAGTTGGGGATTCAAAATGAAGTTGTTCTCCACTATATATCTCGTGACATTAAACCCTTTATAAACATGACGAGCTTTATCGTTCCACGTTGACGGAGCCGTGTCTTTCAACTGTTCAAGTGAATGTTTTTGACTCCTCATGTCCAGCCGTTTGACCGCCTCCATAGCATGGCTTTTTTTATCTGGCGAAACATCACTCCGAAACGAATAATTTCGGCTCGATACCTCAGCACCACCTTCGTCATCGATACATCTTGGTGAAGATTGCTGTGCGCTGCTGTCGCTGGCACAAAATTCTGTGGTAAGAACTCCGCTGGCACTAGCAGCCATTTTTCCCGAGCAGTTTTAGCTGGTGACTATGTCCCTGGAAACACCAGTAGCAAGTGGACTTGCAAGTCTGTAAGATAAGATAAATTTTATTTAAATTCGGTTTCAATGAACAATACAAAATGAGCATTTCTGCTTGTCTCCGACACTATGAAGGGATATATACAGATGGAATAAAATGATTATGTACAATGACATTCATAATTGGTAAAAGAAAACTCATTCATAAAATAGTAAAAACATATATATATGGCAACTTAAAGATTAAAACTACATAGTAAACAATCATTACAATTACAGTTGGGCTTCCATGAGTTAATAGCTTTTCTAAAATAAAGTACATTCATTTTCTTGAGATCATTAGGTAATTTGTTATTAATTGTAGCACCAGTATATCTAAAGGACTTAAGCCCATATGACATGGTATTGAATAGTGGTTGAATCACATTTGTACCTCTGAGATGATAATCAGTTTTATTTTCTTTAAATAAATTATTGACAGGAGGCAACATATTATGTCTGACCTAAAATATTTCTAACCCTACACATAAACAGTGATGAATAGCCTGATTTGAAAAGTAATTCTTTATAACTTGAGCTAAAGTCGTGATAAGCATATATCTAAAAGCACGTTCTATAATCTTCAAGTTTTCTAGCTTCATTTACATTACAAAAATGGTAAACTGAGCTACAATATAACAATAACGGGACTTGTGAGGGCAATATGGGATTTTGCCAGCCCAAGAGCAGGGCCATTTCAGCCCGAAAGCTTGAGGGCTGAAATGGCCCTGCTCGAGGGCTGTCAAAATCCCATATTGCCCGAAACTAAGTCTCGTTATTACTATTATTGCCACAACTTCAGAAAGTTATAGGCCTAGTACCTGGCCTACCTTATTCCAATACAAATATGAACTATGCCATATGAACTAAACAAAGGTCCTCCAGGCTCCACCTCACCCAGGTTATATTCATCAATAGATGATTATTCAATCCAAGCTCAAGTTTTCAAGTCTCAAGTTTACAGGCATGACATACAATTGAAACCAAGAAAATCTGCCAGTGCTTTTTAACCACCTGCATAAATCTGATGACATCACAATGCTCATGACATCAGAACTGATGTCGTGGCCACCTGGTGTATAATTCAGAACTTCATTGTCGGCCCTACAGGAGGGCCGACAATAATCATATCGGCCCTGGCCAAGGGCCGTTATTTGAGATATTTCATTGTCGGCCCTGACAGAGGGCCATTATTCATTGTCGGCCCTGATAGAGGGCCATTATTCATTGTTGGCCCTAGCAGAGGGCTGTTATTCAATATTGGCCCTGATGGGAGGGCCGAGAATGATTTTAATGGCCCTGGTGGGGGGCCGTTATGGGAGATTGTCACATGGCAAAATGGTGACAATATCTTACTTGTCAGCCCTGTTATGTGGCAATAATAGTTAAGGTTTGCAGTTATGAGTGTTCACATAATGTGTAATTTAGTATCTGTATCAAGTAAAGTGCTAAGTCTTCCAAGAACACTTACTTGTCTATTATATTTAATAGCCAGCTGTTTCACATGATCTGTAAATTTTAGTTTGTTATCAATACGACAACCTAGCAGCTTCACACAGTTCATGTTTTCTAAAACAACACCATCAACATTGAATGTCACAATTAATGTTTCTAGATAGAACTAAACATTGAAACTTAGATGGATTAACCTTCATTAGATTGTTTTTAAACCAGGTTATTGACATCTGACGCAGCTGATCAAGTTTACATTTGAAAACTATTGGATCTTTATCATAAAAAGCAATAGAATTATCGTCTGCATAATTATAGACTTGGCATTTATCTTTTAACATTATCAAGTTAAATTACTTCTTACTAGATTTATAGCATTGAGTGATAAACCATAATTATACAATTTAGCAAGGAAAAGACCATGTGGGATAGAATCGTACGCCTTGGAGAGATCCATCAAAATACATCCTATAACCTCAGTCTACAAGTGGACCGCTGTTACATTGCCACTTCTTTTTCCAGCCTTGGCAGTCAGATCAGAACATATGCTGTCATGTGTTGCCACCTAGTGACTAGTGTGCTATTCCGCGAGCTCCTGGTATCTATCTCGATAGATAATCATCTAAGCTTTCCAAAAGGTGGTCTGCCATTCTTGTAGGCCTACAGCCAATACTTGGATATCTGTATTAATTTAAAGCCACTAGAAGCTGTCCCGCCTTCTTGTCACGCCAATTAGTTCGTTCCGCCCGTCACGTCCCGTCCCGTGCCTCCGTCACGCCTTATAGGTTCTCCCGGTTGTCTACTAGTTGGTTTGTCTACGAATTGGCGTGTCTACGAAGTGTATCGATACATTCCAAGTGGGCCTTATGCATGGTTCTCACATACACGAAATCACAGCCGATAATCAATTTTGTAGCTACCTTGGAGCTTCCCTGACTATACCTTGAGTTACCCTGAGTTACCCTGGCATCCCTGGGGGCTTTCTTGAGGGTGAGGCCTGATCTCGTGGGTGTCTTGGAAAGATCCAACATGTTGGAATTTGCCGTGGCCAGAAAAGGTATCCTGGCTGCCTTGAGTGCCTTTCTTGCATGTGAGACATGATACTGCACTGCCGTGGTGCTTACCTTGGCAATTTAATTGCCTTGACTGCCGTGGCCAATACCCTGACTATCTTCAGCACTGTCCAGAGTATAAAATAAGAAAATTTGATCACTGCGCGTATTGTCTTGCGCGAACAATCGCAATTACTATGGATAACCAATCGGTGTTCTTAAGGGCTGGCATTGTAACATCAAGCATTACAAATTTCCAAAAGATGACCAATTGACAATCATCAGGCAAACAAAAGTGTCAAATTGGCGGAAATACAAAGTATAATGTGGGGATTCTACAGTTCACCATAATTTAGCACAATAAGGGTGAATTTGATCACTGCACAAATTTAGATTGATCACTGCACATTTCAGATTGATCATTGCACATTTTGGGATCGTTGCACGCTTATTTTATACCCTGGCACTGTCCTGACTACCCTGGCTATCCTGAGCACTATCTTGACTGCCTTGATTGTTGTCTTGAATACCTTGAGCTAGTGATGAAACGATTCGCCGATTGTCGAAGAATGCATAGAAACCAGAAGAAACAATCTGACCATATGCAAGAATCTATTATTCACCAACAATAAGACCATCCAACTAGAAATCATACGGAAAATAGAAGAAATCCTAGAACTATTGATAAAAGAATAAACAACACACTAACCACAATTAAACTGGAGAAATAAAGAGACCACCAAAAACAAATCATCAAATAAAGACTATGACATAATAAATGACCAGTGAAAGAGACGGAAACCGCCAAACGAAACGGTCATAATTGACCAATCAGGGAGGAAAGGGTAAAGCCCAACCCCCAAACATATGTGCTGCTCCCACTAAGTGGTAGAGCTAGCCCGGCGACCCGGAAACATGCACATAGGAAGAAGAAGAAAAAGAAGAAGTCCGCACTTTCGAGCCGCCGATGTCGCCAGGGCACTGTTAAAATCGATTCTAGTCCATTCCATTGTTCACCTACTGACTGCAAAGACAAGCCTGTTGCAATCAAGCAACAGTTACCTGGCTCTGACAACCAATTGAACTGTTAAATTGGATTGGCAAATGTGTTTGACACTTCTTTGACACCAACTCAATTGTCACAAAGACCAATTAGCAACTAATAGCAATTAGCAGTTCTGTCCCCTTTTGCTGAAGATATAGAACTACTAACAGTAATTACAATCAAGAGTTTTGAAAGGGCCTCCACACATCACACAGCTCTTCTCTGTGAATGACAATTGCTCTGAAAGAGAGAGGCTATTAATACCAGTTTAATTTATTTATTACAGGGCAAAGGTGAGTTACAAGAGCAATCATTAGGTCTGCAGGAATTTTGGAATGTACCTAGCCCTGGGTCGTCCCATTCAAAATCTTGAGATTTTGACATGTCATCAGGAGAATTGGTCTATATTAAACAATTCTTATCCAAATTTCATGAAATTTTGGATTTGGGTAGCCTACATATTTTACTGCTGATGGCACTACATTTGAAGGCATTTTCATGAAGGTTTGCATGGTAACAAATGTATTTAAGGTGGCTCGATACTCATGAACTTTCCAAGATAGGATTTCTTAAAAATAGTTCATAATGATCCAAAATATAGTTTATAGCAAGGATATATAAACAAAAGTGTTCGCTACCAGCCTTTTTTTCAAAATATTTGAGGATATGTAAAAGAAAGTCAGTTCACGCAAACCTGAAAAACTCAATTTTTTTCTTAATTTTTTTACTGTAAAGTTTTCCCTGGTAATGTATTCGATATTATGTAATGAAGCATGAAAATCTCTGTTTAACTTATTGCATCACTGTATTTAATACCCGAGATAACTTAGTTGCTGGCTATCTTCTTTCTTTTTTCTTTTTTTTCTGTAATGTCAGACAAAATATTTTATTGTCATATATCTTCCACCTGTATATTGCTTGACTCAAGTAATTCTGAACTAACGGCTATTTATTAAATAAATAACGGCTATTTATTTAATTAATTTTTCTCCCAATAACACTTTCTGAATATTCTGAATGTTTCTATTTTGATCCAAATAATTGTGTGATCTCTTTAATGTGCAAGTTGATGTTTCTAACACAAGACTTAGTGTTGATCACAGTTTCTAAATTCTAAATTGATATGTTCATGTCATAATATGCAATTCATTAACTATTATATATTCATTTGTATACAATCATTGTTTGCCCCAACATAGCATAATTGGTAAATTTAACTGTTTTAAGATTATTATTCACCTGTCAGATCAAATCACGTAATACTAATATTTGGCTGACCATGTGCCAGTAATGGTCTATGAATCTTTACATTTACATTTGTTTCATTTCATCAAAATTCTTTGACACATCAATTTTACAGTTTTATGTTTGTTTGTTGTATAATGAATGGATTGTTTTATCAATTCTTAAGCATGATAATAGTATAATAACCAAGTTGCTTATAACAAGAAACCATGATAACTGCTATCAATACAATCTCCAAAATTCCATGTTTTGTATGATTAAGTATGACAGTTGATCCAAACACTATACTTGATAATGAGACATCTTTACTTGATCTGTTTGCAGGCAGTGGACTGGATTCCCAGGAGGACACTGATGAACCCACCTTGTTAGATCTTTCACCATATTATGACAACTCAGGTTTTACAGAATTTGTTTTGAATACTTCTAATAATTTTACAGTCCTTAGTTTAAACTGTCAGTCTCTAGCAGCCAAATTCGAAAAATTACAAATATATGTTAACTTCTACAATTCTTCTCATTCCAGACTCGGTGCCATTTGCTTGCAGGAGACATGGCTCACAGCAGACAGTGACCTTTCTCTGTTTCAAATAGAAGGATACAACCTAATTTCATCTGGTAGATCGAGCAGTGCACATGGAGGGGTAGCTATATATATATGTGAAATGTTTAAATTTAATCACATTGATAAATTCATACACTCTGAAAGTTGGGACGGGCAATTCATAGAAGTTATGTTAGGAAATAATTATCATGATAACACTAAAATTATTATAGGAAATATTTATAGACCTCCTCGTCAAACAATAGAAAATGTTACAACTTTTATAAATGAGCTAAATGTAGTATTCAATCATTTTCGAAACAACAAAGATGTGTTACTAACTGGAGACTTTAACTTAAACATCCTGAAATTTAAAGAAGTAAACTGTGTGAATCAATTTCTTGAGTCGATAATTTCAAATGGTTACATTCCCAAAATTACTTTTCCAACGCGTCTAACTGAAAGAAAGGGAACTTTAATTGACAATTTTTTCATTAAAATATCTGATAGACTTAATAATATTAAAGCTGGTATCATCATTAATCAAATTTCTGACCATCTGCCTTACTTTATAAGCTTAAATCTTTTAAACCGAAATCATGAAAAGAAAAAGTATGTTAAGATCAGGGTTGGGTTCAAATACAAATATATTTGTATTTGTATTTGTAAATACTGTATTTGTATTTGTATTTAAATACTTTTTTTGAAATTTATTTGTATTTGTATTTAAATACTTTGCAAAGTATTTGTATTTGTATTTAAATACTTTTGGAAGATTTCAAAAGTATTTGTATTTGTATTTGTATTTGCATCAAAGTATTTGGTATTTACAAATACATTTTTCAAATACAAGGTCTATAAATGCATTAAAAAAAACAGGCATCCCTCAATTTCAAAAGTGGATGTAGCTAATGTGTCTATCTTTATACAATCATTTTGTTACTATATTTAGTTTAAATGTTATTTTTGAAAGAGTGGCATTTTAATGGTTACCATCTTAGTTTCACTTGAATTGCTTAGTTTGTGGCCCGTAAACAAACATAGATGTATAGAGATTATCACTGTCTCTGTGTTGTTAGGTTTGAAGAAGTTAACAATAACTCAAGAATCTGGCAGACTGCACAAGTGAAATACAACTTGTTTACATATTAAATTTAAAAAATGAAAGATTTTCTTTAATTGATATAATACACATTTACCTATAGTAGTAATTGTGTATACATCTCACTTACCTATACATTAAATACATTTTCTTTGACAAAAAATGTTACATTTATCCAATAGTTACAGGTTAATGTCCATTTTATATTGTCTAATAGTATGAAAGACATGACTATAACACATTTAGAATTTAACTGCTATTCTTACACTGGCTATTGTCTCAATTGCTATTCAAACACAGGTACAGGCCATGCATTGTCTTTAGTGAGCAATGGTGCATTGCAATTATATGGAGGTACCATTTTGTGAACATAGATTATACACAAATAGCAGTTATAGAAAGATCATATTATTTCGCATTTACAATGTCTGCATCATTATTTAATTAGAGGTCAATTTGCAAGCAAAAGAAAACTGAAATTTGTTTTTTAAAGCACATACCAAAGATCCAGATATTTATGTATATTATTCATTATTATAGCCTCACTATCACGGAACAACTTCTAAATTATAATGCCTTCTTGTTGAATAAAAAAAAGTAGATTTTATTTATATTTTGGATTTGAGAGGGATATCAACAGTGGATTGATTTTTCCAATATTGACTTATTTTTAGCTAACGAAATATGTTGTTAAATGAACGAAACACCTATTTCTCTATTTTATATTAATTTTTTATTGTGCTTTATTTTTCACAAATTTTCCTAGTCAAGCATTCAACGAATTCCTGGTACTGAAAATAGGTATTTTAATGAAACAAATGTGGCATATAGAACAAAAACACGGGATTTTAATGAATCTAACATGATTATTCTATCCCAAAAGAACCCTTACAAAATTGGCCCAAAAGAACCTTCTGTCTCGACCAATCACAGAGCAGTATTCACCAGTGCACCTTCTCATATCCAATCACAAATAGTGTTGTTGTTGTGGAGGATTTCGCCCTCAGTTTTGTTGAAAATATCTGACTGAAATTTAGCTACATACTTATTTGGTCATTTCACTTATTAAGTTGATTGTTTAGCCCATAGACTTATAATGTAGGAAGTCAATTTAATAATTTACTTTGTTATTTTTCGATTTACAAAGAACAAATGTGAATAGACAACAGTACTGAGCCAATGTGTCTGAATAAGCAACTGTATATTCTGTGTTTTTATACCAAAGTGATTACTATCATCACCAAGGGAAGTGAAAATCATTGTGAATCAGTGAAAAATTGGTATTAAACCTGGAAATACTGGTTTTATTTTGAAATATTCATAGATTAATCAATATTTATCACTTCATATGCAGAACATCATATTTGATCAGTTAAAGAATCAGATAAATAAATATTTGTGCATATTCAAAATCATAATATGTAACTATTCAGTTTATAATCGGGTGTTTAAATGACCGAAAATGTCTCAATTTGAACAGATTTTAGTGAAGGAACTTGATAATAATATTATGAAAAATGTAATTGTTATCACTATTACTTGTTACAACTATATACCTACAGACCCATAACAGTTTGTTGTATTCATAAACATTAGCTGGAGTTAGATTGGAAACAATTTTAAAAGACAGGTTTGAAGGTCTAAGACAGAATTATTGAAAGTATTTTCAAATATATTTGCAAATATATTTGTATTTGTATTTAAATACTTTCAAAATTTGAGTATTTGTATTTGTATTTGTATTTGAAAGAATTGAAAGTATTTGTATTTGTATTTAAATACTTTTGAGCTCAACTGTATTTGTATTTGTATTTATATTTAGAAAGATTGAAAGTATTTGTATTTGTATTTAAATACTTTTATCTGTATTTGAACCCAACCCTGGTTAAGATTACAACTTATAATAATACCACAATTCTTGGCTTTAAAACTGAATTACAAAGTCCATCTACTGCACAACGACTAAATGAAATTTTGGGCCAAACACCTGACATAAGCTATGATCGATTAAATTCTATTCTACAAGATTTAGTTCATAAATATTTTCCGACAAAATCTGTTCGATTCAATAAGTACAGACACAAAAAAAGTAAATGGATAACTGCTGGAATTCTAAAATCTATAAAATATAAAGATAAGTTGTACCACTTACTAAAATCTACTGACACAATTGATCCTAATTATAATAGTAGGAGACTAAATTTTCAGACTTACAGCAGGATTCTTAAAAGTAGTATCAGAATTGCAAAGAAAAATTATTATCATAACCAATTTGAAATGTTCAAGAGTGATATCAGGAAAACTTGGTCAACAATTAATGAAATAATGAATAAAACAAAAAAGAAGCAAGAGTTCCCTGAATTTTTCTTAATAAATGGCAATACAACTTCTGACAAAAGAGTGATTACAAACAAATTTAATCAATATTTCGTAGAAATTGGACCAAAGTTAGCAGAAGGAATACAGATGCCTATAAACAAATCGTTGAAAGATTACATGAAACATCCAATTCTGGAGTCATTTCAATTCACAAAAGTAGATACGATAACACTGATAAAAGTAATTGATTCTCTTAAGCCAAAATCTAGCTATGGACATGATGGAATTTCGAATAAACTACTAAAATTTGTTAAATTTGAACTTGCAGATACCTTGAAAGTCTTAATTAACCAATCAATAGAACATGGTGCATTTCCTAAACAGTTGAAAATAGCTAAAGTTACACCTCTCCACAAGAAAGACAATGATCAACTATTTTCCAACTATAGACCTATTTCTATTCTTCCAAGTATATCAAAGGTCTTCGAGAGAATAATGTATAATCAAATATATGACTTTTTCACCAAAAACAAAATTTTCTACAACAGCCAATATGGCTTCAGGCAGTCACATTCCACAGAATTAGCAGCTTTAGAATTAATAGACAGAATCATTTATGAAATGGATAACAACAGAATTCCAATTAACATTTACTTAGATCTCTCGAAGGCCTTTGATACACTCGATCACGAAATTCTGATGTTTAAGCTGTCACATTATGGAATTAGAAATACCTCGTATGATCTTTTGAAAAGTTATCTGACTGATCGAATGCAATACGTACAAATGAATGATATTACTTCTGAATTTCTTGAAATAAAATGTGGAGTCCCTCAAGGATCCATACTAGGCCCTCTACTTTTTATAATTTATGCAAATGACTTAATCAATGCTACTGACAAATTTCATCCCGTCATATATGCTGACGATACAACACTTTCAGCCACTTTAAATGTTTTTGAAAATGACCATGTAACAACCGCAAGTATCAATGACGAATTAAAAGCGATAACTGAATGGCTGAAATTGAATAAACTTTCTTTAACCCTTACTGGACTGGGCTGTTCAAACTAAACAATCTCCCAGGACGATTGTGACGTCACAAGCTGTTGTTTAGGGACATAAATGGTCCCTCAGGCAGCTAGCTAGGGATGCCATAAATGTCCTTTCAGTCCAGTAAGGGTTAAATATTAGTAAAACAAAGGCAATGGTGTTCCATTCAGCCAAACGCACAATTTCATTGCCAGATCTTGTAATGGAAGAGACTCCAATAGAATTTGTAAATGAGTTTAACTTTCTGGGCCTTATAATTGATAAAAATCTGAAATGGAAACCACATATAGATAACATTTCTAAAAAGATGTCAAAAACAACAGGTATAATGAACAGGCTAAAGAATTTTGTACCATCTGAAGTATTACATATAATTTACAATTCTTTAATTCTTTCTTATCTAAACTACGGATTGATTATATGGGGTTGGAAGGCAAATAAATTGATAAAGCTACAAAAGAAATCATTGAGAATAATAGCTAAAGCAAAATATAATGCTCACACAAGTCCTCTTTTCAAGTACTACAATATTTTGAAAATCCCTGATCTATGTGCACTGCAAGATCTTAAATTCTGCTATAAATTAAACAATAATATGCTTCCACTATATTTCTACTCTGAAAAATTTCTTTTATATAATTATTCTCATAACTACCCCACACGTCACTCAAATAGAAACCTTCCCGTTCCTGCTGTGAGACATGACTTCGCAAGAAATGGTATGAGTTACAGGTACCCAATAGTATTTAATGATATGTCTTCAAAATATAAGGATAAAATCTTTACTCACAGTTTTGATGGTTTTAAGTTTTATGTCAAACAGAATCTTACAGATCAGTATGAAATTAATTGTTCAATATCAAATTGTTATATTTGCGGGTCATCAGTCTCCTCTTGTGATCCAGAAGCTGTCTTGCATTCAGGTAGGTAAAGCATTGCCTCATTATCTTTAACATCATTTCACTTTCTTAATCTTAATTGTTTTATTTTACAAAATCACTTTAAAAAACAGAGATTGTCATGGTTTTTTCAAAAGTAGTAAGCATTTACATCATTAAACTGTAAGATAATATCCTCTTCAATATACTAAGAATAATTTTAATAATTTTTTTACCACAAGGTGGCCCTCCGATAGCGACAAGAATTTTGTCTTTGGAGGTCTCCTGGCTCCTTAATTATCAATTTGTCTGTAAAACCATATACTGTACACTGTAAGAGCTAAATAAAATATGTGTCATTGTCATTGTCATTGTCATTAAAGAAGACAATTTTATCTAAAATCTCACCACAATTTCAAAGAATATATTTAGTTCAAAGGACTTTTCAAGGGGCTCCGAATAAAAGTTTTAATTTTGACAATTTTAACTTTTTTTATAAACCATGGTGCTAAAAAAAATGACGAGATAGGATTTCTCATTTCTTTGCCATTTAGTTCCAAAAATAGTGAGGAACAATGTAATGCATAAGAGAAGGTTTCCTACCGCGATGGAAATTTAAATAAAAATTTATTTATATCTCCAAGTCATTTTTGAGAAATTAGACCTTCTTGCCGAGAATCGCCCGTAAAAATCTTCTATTTAGACCATAACACTAAAACTTTGTCAGATTTTAGTCCTTTTCATAGCGCATCTAATGCTTTAAACCAGAAGTCGCTAACCCTAATAGAAGTGGCGTAAATGGCAAACGAAACGGCCGTCGTACGGAATTTTTAAAAACCAAAAAAGCAGTCCACAGAGCTCAGCAGCCTGCTGTTGCTATGTAGGGACATTAGTTTTCCGCTTCAAATTTGACCAAATTCCGTTTTTGCAAAGTCAGGGTGTCCAGCAGTTCCAAGGAACAAAATTCCCGAAATTCCCTGACTTTTCCCTGACTAAAATGTGAAATTCCCTGACCATATATCCGCGACAATTCGAGCAGTTCTGTATAATCATAATATTAACATCCCCGTCCGGGATCATTGGATACCACTTGTTAGATTTTACTGAAAGTGCCAAATTTATTCAGTGTCCTATAATTATATGGCGTAATTTCATCGAACAAGATGACCAGTTTTTATCTGGAGATTGTTTCACTCAGTTCTTTTCTCAGCCTTCAATTGCGTATTTGGCGACTAGTCGTGCAATTTTGAACATCGAGTAATATCATAATTTCAAAATTCCCTGACTTTTCCCTGACTTTTAGCATTTCTCCTTTTTTCCCTGACCAAAATCAAAATTCCCTGACATTTCCCTGACCTGGAAGAAATTTCACTTTTCCCTGACTTTTCCCTGACCGCTGGACGCCCTGAAAGTGGAAATTCCGTTTTTTACCGGATTCCGCATTTTAAGTCCGCTTGGTCCGCATTTTACATCCTCCCGGTCCGCATTTTATGTTTCCCGCCAATACAAAATGGCGGTCGTCATACTTCTTGGTGTGTTTTGGACAAATTTCTTGACCTAAATTGTTAATAAAACAAGTTTTTCATCAAAGATTGCATGTGCTGAGGATACTATAGCACCAGATTGAAACATCCAAGCAGTGGCAAGCACTTTATATCGAAAGTTAGGCCTTTTCCCCCTCAGAATTCATGTGATTTCACCCCCGTGAGTGATAATTTGAGTATTTTTCTGTGAAATTGTCAATTCCGTTTCAGACAGCCAATTCCGTTTCAGAATGCTGATTCCGTGAATTCCGTCCGTTTTCCGTGATCACGGAAAACTAATGTCCCTAGTTGCTATGGTGACGTCGCCATTGCTGGGCCATGAGTAGCGAGCCACCTTAAATGAGGGAAATGTCAAAAAAAGTCTGAGAAGCAGCCATCAGCCTCACTTTGATGTTTCATGTCACCACTGTGACGTCACCAAAAGCACCTATGACATCATAAATGATTGTTATGACATCACTCTCTCTCATCCAATGAGAAGACACCATTTGTTCAATGTATAAAGAAAAAAATCATTTCTTTAACTTCACAGGGTGAGTGTTCATTTATTTTAGCATGCAGAGCTATAGAAATAGGTGCCGTCAGTAGGAAATTTTGCATACTTTCAGGTGGTATAATTGAAATGAACACACTTTACATACATTTAGAGATATCATGATTCTCCCTAATCCTGTCTTTCAAATCTCATGATTTTCAAATGGGAGGATTCATGACCCCTGTCCCCAGGCGTCCAGGGCTACAATGTACCAGAATAGTACTTTTAAATGTATTTTGTTTATTACAGACTGGAACATTTGTGCTAATTAAAAAAAAAAAGCTTTTTTATGCTTGATATAGTTTGATAGAACTTAATACTCAGGTGACTAGCTAAACTTAATTAATAGTCAATTGATTTGCATTCAACCCAGAGGAAAAAAAGAGTACGCTCGCAGCACAGAAACAGTACAAAATCAGTATATCCCATATATGGTATTGGAGTACATTGGAAGCACAAAAGAAGTACATTGCGCAATGACCATTTGCATGGTTGAGAGACTTTTTCAAACAAAATTTGCATTTGAAGTACAAATGCAGTATTTTCGCAGTACAAATGCAGTATTTTCGCAGCGTACTTACAGTACAAAAGGAGCACATTTGAAGCGCTCGAATTATTTTAATTATGCTCCATTTATACTCCCGATATGCAAATCCATATGCTGCAAAAATACTTCCTTGCAGGGAGTACAAAAGGAGCATACTAGCTGTGCATGCTAGCAGGAAGCATTTTTGCAGTACAAACGCAGTACATTTGAAGTATCTAAAAATCAATGCTTCATTAATTTTATAGGCCACATATAATATCATTTCATCAGCCAAATCAATCTAATTAGAATAACTACGCTTTTAATTACTTAAGCCTAGAGTAAACTAGAGGTAGTGTGGAGATTGAATGGATCGCCAATGCTGTCCCACAGGGACTAAATGATCGCCTGTGTTACATATAAATACGCAAGCCAAAACCTTGTTTTGCGAATTTGATTGGGCAATACTTCACCAAGTTCACTAATACTAATGAAATAATCCATCTCTTGCATGACAAATGGGGCTCTTTTTTTTTACGAGGGGCGGGGGTTGCTGGGTATTTATGCAACAGAAGTTTGCCAGTATTAATTCCTGGACCCCTCAGGCTACTCCAGCCAAATTACTGATTTGAGGGGGGCCCCGTTTGAGGGGGCCCCAGTTTGAGGGGGCAATTACAGGAGCCTATAACATTTGGGGGCCCTTTTCAGGGGTGTGCCCCCATGACCCGGGGTGTGCCCTCACTCCCCAGGGTGTGCCCCATGTCCCCGGGGTGTGCCCCCACTCCCCGGGGGTGTGCCCCCACTCCCCGGGGGTGTGCCCCCATGACCCGGGGTGTGCCCCCACTCCCTGGGGGTGGCCCCACTCCCCGTTGGTATGCCCCCATGACCCGGGGTGTGCCCCAATTCCGCGGGGGTGTGCCCTCACTACCCGGGGGTGTGCCCCCACTACCCGAGGGTGTGCTCCCACTCTACGGGGGTGTGCCCCCACTCCCCGGGGGTGTGGCCCCACTACCCAGGGGTGTGCCCCCACTCTCAGGGGGTGTGCCCCCACTCTCAGGGGGTGTGCCCCCACTCTCTTGGGGTGTGCCCCCACTCTCTGGGGGTGTGCCCCCACGTCGGGGGGTGTGCCCCCACTCCCCAGGGGTGTGCCCCCATGTCCCCGGGGTGTGTCCCCACTCCCCGGTGGTGTGCCCCATGACCCGGGGTGTGCCCCCACTCCCCGGGGGTGTGGCCCCATGTGCCCCCACTCCCCGGGGGTGTGCCCCCATGTCCCCGGGGTGTGTCCCCACTCCCCGGTGGTGTGCCCCCTGACCCGGGGTGTGCCCCCACTCCGGGGGTGTGCCCCCACTCCCGGGGTGTGCCCCCACTCCCCGGGGTGTGCCCCCACTCCCCGGGGGTGTGCCCCCATGTCCGGGGGTGTGCCCCCACGTCCGGGGGTGTGCCCCCATGTCCCCGGGGTGTGTCCCAACTCCCCGGGGGTGTGCCCCCACGTCCCCGGGGTGCCCCCACGTCCCCCCGGGGTGTGCTAGATATTAAATGGTTGCCCCTTGGTTCATTCATGTATGTACTTTTGTTATGTAGGCAACTTAGTAGATATTAAACGGTTGCCCCTGATTCTTTAGTAGATATTAAATGGTCGCCCCTTATCCTTAGTAGATATTAAATGTCCGCCCCCTTATCCTATCTATCTATCTATCTATCTATCCATCTATCTATCCATCTATGTATCATCATGGCTTAGTAGATATTAAATGGTTGCCCCTTTGGTTCATTCATACATGTACTTTTGTTATCTAAGCACCTTAGTAGATGTTAAATGGTTGCCCCCTTATCCTTAGTAGATATTAATTGGCTGTCTCTGAGAAAACCATGCAGGTTGCACAGTAAAGTGAAACGTGGCCCGAGCCGGATTTTAATGAAATTTTCACCAAACGCCCTTTAAACACAATAATGATTAATGAAGGTTGGTTAAGTCCGTTTTTCTATGATTTCAATTCTTCCTTGATTTTACCCCACTTGAAAATAGGGTGTCGAGTGTGGCGCAAAATTCCTTTAACATGGGTTTCAATGGGAAAACATGCCAACTTTAGCACCATAGGAACCAGAGCGCAGCGCATGGTTTGAAAATTTTATGATTTGGGATGATTTCACATGACTTGAATATTCTAAATTCACTTTTTCTAGCGTGGAACACTCCTTCATAAGCCAGATATAAGCATTTCTAGATAGCGGATGGTGACAAATTTCTTTGCGTTTCAAAAAAAAAAAAAAAATACTAAAAATGTCATAATTCTGCTAAGATTTGTCCAAATTTGACAATTTTAGTATCTAACTATATGTTTTGGGCAATTCCTCACCTATTGGGATGATTTTTATTTTGATTGGAGGTCAAGGTCACTGCCTAAGGTCAAGGTCAAAGTCAATTTTTTCTGTAATTTTATGATATTTCAAGTTTTAGTCCCCGATATCAACAAGAATCCATGGATTCAAAACCGGCCTTTGGTGATTATATATTCGGGTTTGAAATCATGAACAGGGGGATTTATATATTATTACGTGGATTGTTTTGTATTAAGCAGTTATTGCCAGACTGATAGTGTTTGGTGCAAGCCATAAAAACTTTGTGGGGAACCTCTTAGCAAATGCCTATACCATATTTCAGAATTGTAAGTGAACTACTTAAGTCACAGTGGGCACTTCAAAATATGGTGTCCATTTCGGCAGCCATCTTGGAAATTTTATCATAATTATAAGGGAACCCCTAAGCAAATCCCCAAACCAAATAATAAAGTCGCAGTGGGCAATTCAAAGTGAACCCCTAATACCAAATTGCATAAATCTAGGTGAAATACTAAAGTCACAGTGGGCAATTCAAAATATGGTGGCCATTTTGGCAGCCACCTTAGATTTTTCCAAAAATTTCTGAGGGGAACCCCTAAGTGAATCCCTATACAAAATTGCATAAATCTAAGTGAAATACTAAAGTCACAGTGGGCAATTCAGAACATCCATTTTGGCAGTCACCTTGGATTTTTCCAAAAATTTTGAGGGGAACCGGGAACCCCTAAGTAAATCCCTGTACCAAGGTTCATAAATGTAAGTGAAATACCAAAGTCACAGTGGGTATGTTAAAATATGGTGGCCATTTTGGCAGCCATCTTGGATTTTTCCAAATTTTTTTAAGGGAACCCCTAAGTGAATCCCTGTACCAAGTATCATAAATCTGCTGCACTGCTGTACAAACTCTTCCCAGCAATTCAGCGTGAATATTGGTTGTTCATCAGCAGGTGGTACAAGTCATCTCGTGCCACAGTGAGATGGAATGGTTGCCATAGCTTCACCTTTCGTGTGGAACGAGGGATGCGCCAAGGAAGTGTTCTATCACCCGCATTATTTAACATCTTCCTCGATGAACTGCTGATTAAATTGCAGAACTCCTCACATGGCATAAAAGCATATGATCTTCACCTCAACTCAGTGGCCTATGCTGATGATGTAACTTTGTTCTGTTCCACTGTGCCTGGCCTCCAAGTACTCATCGACACCTGCCACTCATATGCGCAACGATACAGGTTCAAGTTTGGCCAAAAGAAATCCAAATGTGTTGTAATTGGGAAATCACTACTCCAGAATAGACCGACATGGAAGCTAGGGGACTGCAGCCTCAACACAGAAACTGAGATCGAAATACTTGGTGTGACTTTCAATGAGGATCTCACCTATCACACCCATGTGAGTAACCGTGTCACATCTTCAAGGCGACGGATGTTGGGCCTGACCTCCATCGGGATGTCATACCCTGGGCTTGCAGCGGACGTCAAGGCCTACCTCTGGAACAGCATCGGCGCGCCCACTATTTTATATGGCCTGGACAGTATTTCTCTCAGCAACAAAGATATGACCAAATTGAGATCTACACAAGGCTCAATCATTAAGAGAGCCATGGGCTTTAGTAAAAGATCTCACCACACAAGCCTTCTTCGAGCACTGGAGATCCCCTCAGTGACTGACCTGATTGAGCGGATGACGGCAAGCCTTTACCACCGAATTTTCAGGGTGCACTCGCCTGCTAGGGAATTTCAAAGCAGAGCACTGGCACACTACTTAGTCCATGGAACCACTGTTCACAATTCTCTACTTGATCGTGTCCTGAGGTCCGGCCATTCTCCTATAAAATTAATTAGTAAGCCCCCTGCCAAAGTATGTCCTAGTCAAGATGGAATATCTGACTCCATACGTTACCTGTTACTTAATGATAACTCACTCAAGCCATACTCTGATGAGCATTTTATTACTAGTCTGTTTTTAAAATCTTTTTGATGTTTTACACTTTACCTATGATTTTACATTGTTGCCTGTGATTTTACTGTTTATCTGTGATTTTATTGTTATATCATTTTATGTTACGTATGATACATATGCCGCCATTGTATCTGTCTTAATGTAAATACCAAATCAATGTACATACATTCTCTTTCCCTGCAAAGGGAGTTTAAATAAAGAAATAAAATAAAAAAAAATAAAAAAAAAATCTAAGGAAATACTAAGGTCACAGTGGGCAATTCAAAATATGGCGGCCATTTTGGCAGCCATCTTGGGTTTTTCCAAAAGATTTTGACGGAGACCCTAAAGTGAATCCCTATCCCAAATTTCATGAATCCAAGTGAAATACTAACAGCCTTAAAACTCGCTCTGACCTTTCACTAGGCATGTGGCCGGTAAAAACTGGTTAACAGGGCCGCCAGAATTTTTACAGGCCCGTTTATTTGTGGTGTCAAGCGTCTTTTTGCAACCTTTTCTGTAGACTACAATTAAAACACCACCTTAGTTTACAGTCCGTAATACAGTCCGTAAAAATGATATCCAAACAGAGTGGGCTGTTGCACTGCGAAAATGGCACTTCGTGAATCATCATATTGATGATTTGTCACGATAATTTTACTCTTAAGATCAGTCACATGACAAATCAAATAGCCTTCTATTCATCATGACTAATCAAACAGCCTCTATGTTTCCCATGGATGTTAAATTTGGGAAGATGACACTTCATCAGTTATTATGACTCACAGTCACAGAGTGCCAAAATCTGTGGGAAGCAACACTCATTTTATGCATATCAAATTCACAGGCTGTAATGATAAAGTTTGCAAAGTATACTGTCAGAATGAGAAATGCACTGAGGAAGGCCCTGGTCTCTTGGGGGAGTTTAGTGGATGGGTGTTGATAGACATTGCTTGCAGGAATAATTTGGCAATGGTACATAACTACATCATAGCACTGTACAGAAAGCTGGTGAAGAAGTAGACAATGCCAAGTGTTATAAACATAATGATCCACTGAGCAACCATGCTTCATCTAGGCATGAACAATTATTTTAAAACACAAGTACTTAAATGGTTTGACTCTCACAGTGCCTTGGAATTATAAGCAATCCTGACAGAGGGGCAACTTCTCCAATGAGGCTCACAGGCCCACTGCTGGCTGCAGCTGTTCATTGCACCTGTAACCATGGTAACCCCTTACAGCTAACTGAATCCCCCATTCATAATGGGCAGGTCCATATCTGTCATTGGCCCCCATTGCTCACTGGGTTGCAGCACTGTGTTCAGAGGGGCAAGGAAAGTGGACAAGTGGACAAGTTGACACATGGACAAGTGGACAAGTGGACAAGAGTCCCATTTCACTTAAGCCCTCCTCTATTAACCTGCCGGTTAAAAAGTCCCATAAAATCAATGCTTATTCAACATAAACTGATTTTATAAATTTCTAGCTATATGTTAGTATCCTACACCGTATCAAAAGCCTGTTTTTTTAACCGTAGGGGGCACTTTCAAATTTTCGAAATTTCATAATTTTTTCAAATTGCACATTAGATATTTTGAAGATGTCCATCGATCATTGTGCATTAATAATTCAGTGTGCAGTGGATTCCTGCTATTGCATGAGAGTTAAATAAAGGATTCTAGACCAGAAAACACACCTTAGAATATGATATGAATGTTTTCGGCGGCCATTATTGAAAATTTTGTCACCTCAGTTAATGTCAAAACTAATAGAGATAACAGAAAAGTTTTTGTTTCTATACTTATGTTTTCAGGGTCAAGGAATAACACAAAAACATTTTTATCATTGTATGTTATGTAATATATGTGTAATTTGGCTGCCACAACAACAAAAAGTATCTTTGCTGATATCTGCGGTATATTGGAATAATTCTTAGGTCTATACCTATGTTTACATAGGTATAGACCTAAGAAGGGAATATGATACAGTTATATTCCATGCGCAGTTATATTCCATGCTCAATATGCTTTCAAGTACACACATTCATGCATTGATAATTGGACAATTTCTTTATAGAAAATGGGACGCATAAAGTATTTTGTAGTGTGAGATTTAGGGGAATTTTTTTACATCAGCTTTTCTCTTAAACTATAATTTTGGGGTAAGTGGTGCCATCTGCGCTTGGGCAAGTAATGCCAAGTCAAAGCTTTTATGTCACATAAAATCACTGTGGCTATTGTCAATAATGCAAGTCACAAAACTGATTAACCTTGTTGTTCTTCACACAATATCTTTTAATTACCATTTTGCTTGCTTGATGGAATGGAAAAAAGTGACACTTGACCTCACCACAATTAAAGATGATGAAATTAATACAATTTTAATGTTATTGTTCACCTGCTCCCTACAGGAGCTTTTTTTTAAATTAGCTGAGTCTTATCCGGCAAGGGTCAAAGGATCGCTCCTTATCTTGCAAGCCATTTCCTCTGGTTGGTTAATGCACTTTTGAGCTTTTTTAGGACTACACTGCTATTCCTTCAAATGCTGCTGTATTAAAGGCGGTTCTGTGTATTTCATCCAAATTTTTGGCATAAGGCTTCCAAGAAAATATGTCAAGGAAAAAAAAAAAATTTTTCAGGGGGGGCACTGTATTTTTTTAATAGTAAAAATGCTATTTTTAGCTTAAAATATGAAGAAAAACTTCAAAAAAAGGCCGAGGGATGAGTTTTAATGGTAGAAAGGCAAATGAGGTGTCAAATGAAAGCAGAGAAGCAGTGCTACAAGTTGATGCAGGCGCTTTTTTGAAATTTTAATTCTTATCCCTGTTCCATGGGGTTTTAGTTGAAACTGAGCCACTTTTTGGCATCTTTTTTGGGAATAAAAAAATACTCAGACCCAAATTCAAAAAAGCGCCTCCAGGATCATATAGTGCTATTTCTCCTCTTTCATTTGACACCTTATTTGCATTTCTACTATTAAAATTCATCCCTCGGCCTCTATTTTAGTGTTTTCATCAGATTTTAAGCTAAAAATAGCATTTTTTCCTATTAAAAGATGCAGTGACCCCCCCGAAAATTTTTTTTTTCCCCTGACATGTTTTAGTAGACTCCTGATGCCGAAAATTTGGAGTAAAACTGCACAATTGCCTTTAATTGAGCATCATTTAAGAGCATTTCAGTTCTGTCCAAAAAAGCTGGAGAGTGCATTAACCAACCAGAGTCTGTTATCAACAACCTTCCTTATGGCTCAGTTAAGGCCCACTGCAAAGTTGCCTGCCTACATCACATGAACAGTTTGAAAATGATTTCAGCTACAAGTTGGGACGCTGATCTGCAAAGACCTCTAATCAAATAGTTTCTATGCACCATGTTAATGAGTTTGACATCCATAAAAAATTTCCCAACATAATATTTTCCATTTTCCCTTGAATTGTTCGCCTGATCATAGCTTTAAAACTGAACAAACATGTACTTTTGGTTTTGCATATTTATTGACACAAAATAAAATCAATTTATTTCTGATGATAAGCAATAGCACAGACACAAAGGCATAAATGCCATGGCTAAAATACCAGTCATTGATAGACATGATAGTGAAGGGTAGGGGAGAGGGGCACAGTGAGACACTTTTTTTATTTTCAAGTGTTCCAAAATATCGGCAGTAACGAGTTAAATGAGATCAGGTCCACATTATAGATAATGACGTTGGGTATATGGGCCAGTAGTTTCAGGTTCCTACCTTTCACAGGTTTGGAGTAATTTTGAGTTACATCCATGCTCGTTAAGTGTCTCACTGTGCCTCGTGGGCGGGGCACAGTGACACAGGGAATCTGCTGCCATAACCGCCGATCCTCAGGAACTGCGGAATTGTTCTATCAATTGTTGCTAGAGAAACTACTGTACTCTTATAAAAGCAGCTGGCTAGGTGATTGTTTAGGTCCTTGTTTAAGCATGTTTCGAAACCACATCGCACAGGACACATGCACGACTTATTCAACCTGCCGCTCCTGTAACATACTGATCAAAATTCTTTCTGATGCTTCCCTTTCGATGTGACTCACTAAAATCAGTAGTTTACAGCAGGAATTTTGTTTTTAAAAGTTAATTGTGAGCTATGCATTATATTCAGATCGTTTCAAGTGTATTTTGTGATGTCTTACTGTGCCCCGCCTCAAACTGTCTCACTGTGCCCCATGCAGCTCTCTTTATAAGATTTTTGAATCCTGCGGACCGAATGCCTGTATTGTGGTTCATCATCTCACTAAACTAAGACAAATAATCACGGTATGAATCCCTGGCAATTGATTTTCATTATACCATTTATCTTGGGAATTATAACAAAAGGCCGTTTAGCAAAATTATTTAATTTTTCCGGCTAAAAACCAAAATATTGAAATTCCACTCTCGATATGCTGTGTAGGCATTCAGGATATAGGACAGTCTTTCACTTACCTACTTTTTGTTCTATACAAGAGAGGGTTGATCTGTAAACAGTACCAGCTAGACGCTACGGGCTTTGTCTCACTGTGCCTGCCGTCTCACTGTGCCCCGCTCTCCCCTATGCTAATCAATTCTGCACATCTTTATACTAGCATAGTAGAAAGCAAAAGTTTTGATACGGTTTGCACTTGAAGGACGACTGCATGGTTAGGGGAGACCGGGGCACGTTGGACCTCAGGGCACGTTGGACCTCGGGCACATTGGACCTTGGGGCACGTTGGACCTCAGAGCACGTTGGGCCATACCCAATATTTTTTTTTTTAAACATGGGCAGTTATCAAAATCCTTAATAGTGACCTTTATTGGTATGCCTTTTGGCCAAAATGTTTCATGAGCATTGGAGGAAAAGTGTAAATTCTATTTCAGGTTTCCTAATTTTTAGCATGAAAAGTCTGAATGGCTGGGTTACCCTTCTTAAAATATGTGGGATCAAGTCAGACAAGTCTCGTAAATCGAAACTGTCACTACTTAAGTAAAGTTTGATATAAGTTTCCCGAGTTTAAATTCAAACTTGTTAGCGAGGCATGCACATTTTTGTAAGAGGTTGGGATTGGGCAGGTTGGACGAGCATGGCCAGTGCACGTTGGACCATTGTAAACTCGATTGACTGACAAAAAATAATCTGCAAAATGCCAGCTGGATAATTTCTAACATGAATAGAGCACCTAAGCCAAATATGTACAATATGAGGGTACAATCAATTCAGTTGACTAATCTGCTAGCCTTTCTAGCTGAAACAAGATTTATTAAAAATATCTGGGTCAATATACCGCTATAATCATTCTGCAATGACACACAAGTGTGTGTTATGATCTGTGAGAATAAAATGTGGTGTTTGCTCACACTCTTCTACTTTTGTGGACTTTTATACCATGGTCCAACCTGCCCCACATGGCGGTCCAACGTGCCCCGAGTCCGGGGCATGTTTGACCATAAAAAAAAAATTTCAAATTTATTTTTCTCCACAACTACTGAAGGTAGATTGACTTGGTTTGGCATAAGGCTACAGTTTGTCACATCGCCCATTGTAACAGAAATTTAGTATTGTTTGTACAGTCCATAAAAATCAACACCATGAGATTGGTTGTTCTGCTGATACCAACTTGACTATAACTAAGCCTGCGGTGGCGCTGCAGTGCACTTTTGTGACATATCTGCCCATTGTGTGTCAGATTGGTAGCGTCACGAATATCAACATTGTGTGAAATTGGACTAAAATTATCATAAATTGGCAAATATCAGACAAAAACAGCCCCAAAACATTGCAGAAATGTGATATTCATATCACAACAGAGCTAAGCTATACATAGGTGTGTGTATTTCTCCTGTTGGGCTTCTTGTTGCTGAGATATCCGGCCAAACATCTGTCCTCTGCTTGATGTGACAAACTGCAGTGTAGATGTTCAGACCTATGTCAGTCAGTAAAGCGTTTTTTCAAATATTTAGAGATTTTTTGATTGAGATCCAAAAAATTAAAAATCGGACCAACGTGCCCCAGTCTCCCCTACTTGAAAGCGTATCTATGGAATGGAAAATTAGTGTATCATATTCCCGAACCATGTAAACATAGGTATAGACCTAAGAATTATTCCAATATTTCTGTAATCTCCGCAGATATCAGCAAAGATACTTTTTGTTTTTGTTGTGGCAGCCAAATTACACATATATTACATAACATACAATGATAAAAATGTTTTTGTGTTATTCCTTGACCCTGAAAACATAGGTATAGAAACAAAATCTTTTCGGTTATCTCTATTAGTTTTGACATTAACTGAGGTGACGACATTTTCAATAATGGCCGCCGAAAACATTCATATCATATTCTAAGGTGTGTTTTCTGGCCCAGAATCCCTTATTTGACTCTCATGCAATAGCAGCAATCCATTGAACTCTGAATTATTAATGTACAACGATCGATGGACATCTTCAAAATATTTAACCTGCAATTTGAAAAAATTATGAAATTTCGAAAATTTGAAAGTGCCCCCTATGGTTAAAAAAAACAACTTTTTTATACAGTTTAGGATACTGACATATAGCTAGAAATTTATAAAATCAGTTTATGCTGAATAAGCATTGACATTGTGGGACTTTTTGATAGATATCGGGGACTAAAACTTGAAATATCATAAAATTACAGAAAAAATTGACTTTGACCTTGACCTTAGGCAGTGACCTTGACCTCCAATCAAAATAAAAACCATCCCAATAGGTGCGAAATTGCCCAAAAAATATAGTTAGACACTAAAATTGTCAAATTTGGACAAATCTTAGCAGAATTATGACATTTTTAGTATTTTTTCATTTTTTGTGAAACGCAGAGAAATTTACCACCCTCTGCTATCTAAAAATGCTTATATCTGGCTTATGAAGGAGTGTTCCACGCTAGAAAAAGTGAATTTAGAATATTCAAGTCATGTGTAATCATCCTCCATCATAAAATTTTCAAACCATGCGCTGCGCTCTGGTTCCTATGGTGCTAAAGTTGGCATGTTTTCCCATTGAAACCCATGTTAAAGGAATTTTGCGCCACACTTGACACCCTTTTTTCAAGTGGGGTAAAATCAAGGAAGAATTGAAATCACAGAAAAACAGACTTCACCAACCTTCATTATTGTGTCTAAAGGGTGTTTGGTGAAAATTTCATTAAGATCCGGCTCGGGCCACGTTTCACCCCCCGCATGGTTTTCTCAGAGACAGCCAATTAAATGGTCGCCCCTTTATCCTTAGTAGATATTAAATGGTCGCCCCCTTATATTAAATGGTTGCCCCCTTATCTATCTATCTATCTATCTATCTATCTATCTATCTATCTATCTATCTATCTATCTATCTATCTATCATCATTGACTGCCATCATTGATTGCCATCATTGATTGCCATCATTGATTGCCATCATTGATTGCCATCACTGACTGCTATCATTGACTTCCATCATTGATTGCTATGGAGTCATTGGAGTGCATACTGCACAATAGGAGACGTTTTTGATTGATGACGAACGGAAGTCAACCGGACCGCTCGAGTACGCCATCCTAAAAAAATCGAAAATGCCCGCGGACGGAAGTCAACCGGAGACCTCGAGTACCACATCCTAACACAATCGAAAACGGCCGGTCCACGATTCTACGCACGACGAGGTGCGGACAGGTCCGAAACATATATCGCCCTATAGATCTAAAGATCTATGGCGATCAAAAAGAAAGCTGGAACAATTTTATATCCATTTTGTACTTTTTGCCACTACTAATAGTAAAACATTTGTATCTAATACAATGGAAATAATGCCATTTAATTCAATGTATTGTAATTTGAAACTTGGACACACCTGCAAATTTTGCCAAGTTCAGGAAAGCGAACATGACCCACATGTGACTTAATCAATAGCAGCCTAAGTCATAGAAGTATAAATTCAGTACATGGAATATTCAAATGACATTTAGAAGTTAGAGGAGCACATAAGCAGTACGTGATTATTCAAATTGGTTCACTAGAAGTATAAAATCAGTACACAATTTGCATAGAAGCACAAAATCAGTATAATGGAGTACATTTGCAGCGTGGGTCTACGTACTGCTTTTGTACTGATTTTGTACTTCCTCGCTGAGAAGCTGTACTGCTTTTATACTCTTTTTTCCTCTGGGAAGTTTACTCCTATGAATATGATCTATCATTGATAGCTCAGCTGTCATTCAGTTGAATGCACAGCCACAATCCAAGTGGAATTAGTACATGTAGTATGAACAAATTGAAACAATCAAATCAAGGGAAGACTGAGCTTCATAGCTTAATTGAATAATTGGATAGCTACTTTGGCTCATCTCTCTTTCATGAGACTGTGACCACTAACAGCCAGTGTGTCAGCTCATGCATGCAGATTGCTGAGTGGCAGGTTTTTGGTTGCAGTTGTAAGTGTCAGGTATATTATCAGAATCATTAGCTTCGCTGAGAAGCTATTGTGGTCCCTGGCACTTCAGCATGTGCGTTAGTGTGTATGTGAGTTGCCTCCTGCAAAAACTACTGAATGCATTTAGATTTCCTTTGGCATGATGTGTTCATTTGTACTACACAAGACCTGATTAAATTTTGGTGCCTATTGGAGCTTTTTTGGGCCCACAATTAAAGAAATCTGAAAAAGGCCTCTACAGTGCAGCATGCACTATCACTTTTTGCTGCAGCACTAGCAGGCAAGAGAGTACATATTATTTCTACATTTTCTCTGCAAAAACGGCATAAAACATTCGTAGATGGTGCCAATTCCCTGTCAGCGTGCCTCGGTGGCCCAACGTCGGCCCAAAGCCGCTCCGATGCTGCTGACATCGGACCGACGCCGGGCCGACGCCGGACCGCCGAGGCACGCTGACAGGGAAAGCACTAAATTAGCAACATTTCAATGTTTATTTTATGAAAATCCAACCAGATTCGCCAAAATGAGCATGCAATTGTAGATAATCCAACGAATGATGCTGCAATAACATATATATATATATATATATATATATATATATATATATATATATATATATATATATATATATATAGGACTTTATTAGACGGTGTAATATCATCAAGATACATGTGCGGTATATACAAGTAGAAGTGTTGATCAACTTATGATCTTTGGGGGGCTATGGCTTTTTGGTGAAAAAAAGGTTTGTTTCCAACTTGACACTGAAAAAAAATATTGTTCCGCACATGACAAAAAAAAGTTGGTTTCAACCAGTAGCTAGGGTACCGCAATGTTAAACTTATGAAAACAAAGTTTGTTGAGTGTTCGCATGCAAAAGAAATTGTTCGTCGACGCTTCGCGCACAAAAAAAAAGTTAGCCCCCTCCAACTATTGACTGGTCGGCCCCTTATGTGCGGCATCTTGCAGTATTCAAAGTTCAATTTTAAATGGACAGCGAAGCTATGTGCTCTCCGAGCGCCCGTTCTAGTTGAAATTGTGCCTAATCAAGCAGTTATTTGGGCTATTCATGAAATCGATTTAAAATTGATTATCGAATCATAAGCTCAACCGATTAATCGATTTCAGTGCAGATACCGATTTTTCATCACTACCCTGAGCCCTATCCTGACTGCCTTGAGCCTTATCTTGGATACCCTGAGCGCTGAGCCCTACCTTGAGTACCTTGAGCAGTACCTTGATTAGTACCTGGCCTGCCGTGACAAGTATTATTATAGTTACATTGTCTGACAAAAACATTCCATTTATCAGCCCATTTCCTGCCCTTTTCCGTCTATTTTGCCGACTTTTGTCGTGAATTTATAATTACGACAGTCAGGACATTTTTGCTGTATGTGAGAACCAGGCATTATGGTGTGCGGCCAAAACGGCGATAGACCAGAACGGCTATTGTATTTTTGACAGTGCCAGAACGGCGAGGCCAAAACGGCGATGATTAGATACCCAAAACGGCTATAGGTTACAAATGCAATTATACCAGAACGGCTATACCTCTATACCAGAACGGCTATACCTTTATACCAGTAGTTTTATGTGCTTTTTTATCAGGATTTTCCAACAAAAACGGCGACAGTCCAGGGAAAGCAGCAAGTGTATTCCAGTAGAGACAAAACTTAAGTGAAGGGCCTCATTTTGGGGTGGTATATATTGCTTTTTTACACTGGTTTCATCATCTGACAGCTTTGAAGACATAAATTGCAATCACAATTTGTACAGACTTGGGTATTGATGACAATTGAGAGTGAGATTACAGAATTACTGCCAGCCTTTGAAGCTTTGAGGTTGATGACAATTATGTCTATGTCTATACTGTTAGAGAACAGGCCTAGTAGGCACTTATGTTCAGGTTGCTGCCGATTTGGTTGCACGGTGCAAATTTAACAAGTGCAGGGATGACCCTCTCCACGTGAACCCTAGGGAACAAGTAGAACAAAACACCAAATAAGTAATAATTATAAGTTTTAAACAAAAAAGAATTTTGTGAATAGATAATTTTTTATAAAGTATGTACAGTATGTACAGAGGTGATATGGTTTTGAATTCTAGAACACGGCTCTTGGTAGTGAGTCTGAACCACTTCCAAGGCGGGGTCGATTGTAAATATCACGGGGAGGTACCATGACAATTTCATTGTTAGTAACGGCTTTTTGGAGGTTTGATTTAAAGGAATCAGGGAAGGGTGATGAGATGATTTGGGCAGGTATGATGTTCCAGCATCTTACAGTGCGTGGAAAAAAGCTATATTTGTAGCAATAGATATTCGCGGATGGTAATGTGAATTGATGAGGGTGGTAACCCCTCGTTATTCTATCATTTCGCGCTATGTTTGATGGTAACGGTAGGATGATGTGTTCGTGAATTGACTTATAAAGTATCGTCATCCTATTGATGAAACGGTAGGCTTGCTGTGTTTGCCAGCCTAGTTCTTTGCGCATTTCCGTTACGCTGTCATCACGGCCGTATTTGCGCAAAACAAATCTGGCTGCCTTTGACTGGACCTTTTCCAACTTCTGGAGGTGGTTTTTCTGGTATGGGTCCCATGCTGAGCTGGCGTATTGTAGATGGGGTTGGACCAGGCTCTTGTATGCCATTTCTTTCGTTGATCGTTAGCAGCGCCCCAAGTTTCTTCTTAATTGTGTAAGATTATAGAATTTAATACTGTCATCCTTTGTCTGATATTATAACAAAATTACCGAAAAAGATGGTTCAAGAAAAACAACAGTACAACTTGTGTTTTTTAAATTAAAATTTTATTTGTGAAATAGCTGTTTTAGACATTAGATATCGCCGTTTTGGTTAAGTGTAATAGCCGTTCTGGTAATGTCTAATAGCCGTTTTGGCAATGGCATGCATTTTGAATTTTTGCAATAGCCGTTTTGGTCAAGTTTGGAAAAACCCTCGCCGTTTCGGCAATAGCCGTTTTGGTTTATCGCCGTTTTGACTGGCAGTCGGCATTATTTAGTGGCAGGGGCTGTGGCAACAATCGCTGTTCCTGCAGCAAATACGACCATCCCTTCTTTCCTGTTACTTCAACAGGGTCTCTAAACTGTTAATGTAAGCTTTACCTACTTTTTGTTTCCTGTCAATGCCTTAAAACGTCACGAAGATGACATTTTCAATTTCTCATCATCATTCTTCCTGCGCGATAAATGGCAGCATGGCGCAATTACTCGCCAGGGGTCAGGACCGCATGCTCATAATGCAGCGCTACCTGCATGTATGGAAATGGACAGAATCAAGACTTGTATCCTGGAACCTGTCCCGAACAAATGCAGTTATTGAATTTAAACTGTAGAGGACGCCAAAGTGCAGTGTGAAATACACCACAAGGTGTCAGCACATGTATTATTCACACCATAGACTGAACATTAGGAACACATGTTGCTACCAAGAGAGCCCTGCACAACAGGGCTCTCCACACCTGGTTTTCTACATTAGCTCACATTATATTATTTCCATAGAAGAAGAAGTTTGTTGTAAATAATGTAAATATGTGATAGTAAATGTTTTAATATTGTAAATATTTTATTGTAAATGTTGATATTGTAGTTTCAGAAAATTTGTTGTTAAAGTTACTTTTGAATTGTTTTGATGACCTGTAAACCCATATAGGGCTGGGTGTATATTTTTCACACAGGTCAATAAAGAATTTGTCTGTCTGTCTGTCTGTCTGTCTAGCTGTCATTATAAATACAATGATAGAAATGACTGAATATACATCATTAAAAAAGACGGCAAATACAATAAAGGCATTCTACAAGTTGAAATAACATGAAAATACATAGATGATATAAGTAAATCATCACAATAACAATAATTTATAATGACCATGACAACGACAATAACAAAAACTTTATTAATCCTTATTCAGGAACTCGTTTTGCAGACATGAAAATCAAGTATAATAATAAAATTATGTAAAAACATGTAAAAACATTCACCCCATATATCCGCGAGATGGACAGGAAAAAATAACAGAAAAATCAAACAGGTTTACAATATAACCACATTAATATTGGGATTTCACTAAATCTTGTATGTATGAACTAATAATGTTTGTATAAAATATATTAAATCATTAGCCCTTTCTATAACAGCTATTTTTGGGTCTTAACCCCGTTTTGAAAAGTAAAAATTTCTCTATGGCAGAAACAGATGAAAAAAGGACTACTGTTTTCACAATAATTTCTCAAAAATCTTCGGAAAAATACTAATCACATGTATGCTAATTAGAACAGGAATACTGAAAATGATACTTTCCAGATAGAACTCTTAAGTTATTCAAACACACCTTGGACAAAAATGATTTAATATCAAAATTTTGTAGGGTATATACAGAAATACCCTTTTCCATTATGCGTGACATAGTTAAAATCAAAATCTTAACCTAGCCTATAATGCAAGAATTAGTATTTTTGCTAATTTGGAGAAAAACTAGCAAATCCACTCTATTGTGGTTGATTTGCTAATTACAGGCACAGTGATTTCGTCTTGATGGAGCTCGTTAAGTTGCTGAAACATATCTCGGACAAAATGAATGAATATCAAAATTTTACCGAGGATCTGTTCTAAACACCTGTCTCCACCATAAGTGTGACTTACTTCACATATATATTTTTGTCTAATTTTTAAGTAACGCAAAAACTAGTCTTTTTGTTAATTTTGAGTAAAAAGTAGCATATTCACAATATTGTAATTAATTTGCTAATTACAGGCACAGTGACGGCAATGTTTCAATGTAAATTGCTAGAAACAAGATGGAAGACTCAAAACTCAAGACTCAAGAAGTGTATTTGTCATGAAATGCATGGAATATATACAACATGATGTTTGATGGCTATACAGTATACATAGATATATAAAAACAAAAGCATTGCATGAGTAGGAGGACACCCCTAAGGCAACTACTTGCCGCTGACGAGGTGCCCACCTAGAATTGTTGAGGAGAGGCTCAGGCGAGGAGAGGCAGTTCAACCAAAGAAATAGTAGCAGCATAACTCACTGAAGGTTTTTCCAGTTTTTTTTCTTATGAAGGAAACATTAAGGTAACATTTGTAGATCTGAAAAAGATGAGATTCACATGCTCTTGAACAAAAATTTTCATTATCTCATGAAACAAAAAAGCAAAGGCATCCCCACTTGTAAACAAAAAGAGCCATAAGACCCAAGATCGACCAAGTTATCTCACATGTATATTCTATTAAAAGATTTAAAAACATACATAATAATTGTGACCTGCTCCTCCAAAATGAGTTCAAAGTAGGCAGTATATATTTCTCAGAAATAAGCAA
Organism: Platynereis dumerilii; assembly: GCA_026936325.1. Lineage (NCBI taxonomy): Eukaryota > Metazoa > Annelida > Polychaeta > Phyllodocida > Nereididae > Platynereis > Platynereis dumerilii. The sequence continues at coordinate 998,976 of JAPTHN010000088.1, read as the reverse complement.
AATGTGTCAAAAGGTCATATTTTGATGTTTTTTAGCTGTTGGTACCATGCTTTAGCAAAAGTAATTTTCTTTGAATAGTTAAGACCATTTAACCAAAAATTGATTTCAAATTATCTAAATTGAGTGTACTTCTTGATTTTCTTAGTTCTTTAATTGTAATGGCCGGAATTTCAAATGCCATTTTCTCAAAGTTTGGTGTTTCGTATCATCGATGTTTGAGGTGCCATATCTTTGGATTGGATGGAGATATCAAAACATACTAAACATCATTTTAAAGCTCAAATTCAGTAGAATAAAGTTATTTTCATGCCTACATATGACAGGAGGCCGACTTTGAACCCATTTTGGTGGAGCAGGTCACATATTATATGTATATAAAACTTTATTAGATGAGAATCACATGCTGGGTTGCAGCAGTTTGTTTTATGTAAACCCGACATATTAAATATATCATCATACTTAATATCGATGGTGAAAGTGCAAAACCTCGTATGTCAAAAAAACTCATTTTTCAGAAATTGGAAAAAACTATCACCGATCTTTTTTTATGGTAATGTTTATCAATATGTGAGTTCGGCTCAACGTGATTTATAGAAAGTGACACCCTGTTTTAGCATAACTTTTTGTCAGAGGTCGTTGACCCCTAGCATTGATGTCACATCAGATATGATTGAAAATGTTGACTTACAAGGTTTTGCACTTTCACTTAGTAAGGTGCAAAACCTTGTGACTCGACCATTTTTCACACTTTAAAGCAACTTGCAGTATTCAATGTACCTTTAATCTATAGGTAAACAGTAAAAAATATAATTTGACCGTGATAAATAACAACAGCTAATTTTAATTAGTGGCTACAACGGCAAAAATGAGGAAAATGGCACTTTTTTCAAATTTTTTTGCACGCTTTTTTTCAATAGCCTGTATCACCACAATAAATATAGGGAGGTAAAAAATTTTTAAAAAGGAAATTTCCTGAGAGCCATAAAAAACGTACCACAATCATAATTTTTCAAAAAAGGTTGAAATATCCTTAATATGTGCTTCAAAGTTCTGATTTGAGTTACGAGGTTTTGCACTTTCACTTTTTGGAACAAATCGACATACAAGGTTTGGTGAAACCATGGTTAAATCATTCTGTTACAGCTTCCAAAAATAGCAAAGAGGCAAGGTGAACAATTGACAACATGTATTGGATATTGAATTAGTCATTCCACTCAAAATCTAAAAATAACAAAATTTTGACATACGAGGTTTTGCACTTTCACCATCGATATATTGAGATAGCTGAATCACAACCAGGGAGAGGGAGAGATTATTCTATGACCAGAGGCATTCTATTTACGAATATCCACCAGGACAAGATGATTATTATGAGTATGACCCAGAAACCAACGGCTATCATCATTTTTTTGAGATTCACATGCTATCGCGATGAAACATTTTCCGAAATGATAGTGTTGGCTAAGGATAATTTCTTAACAGACAGCATTGATTTTTATACTATGGAATTCTATGAGCATAAAGTAAGCAGGTAAGCACACACTGTGAACCAAATTTCATTCTTGAGCAGATAATGTCAATCTTAGATGATATTCACATGCTCGTCGGAGAATTTTAAAGATACAGAATTAAGCCAATATACATACAGTTGCAGACAAAAATATTCATACAGCTGAGTATTTTGCTTAAACTGGTATTTACAGGGATGCGAGGAGAAAAATTTCACTTTTAAGTCATTGCCCTAATCAATTATCATTGCCAAGCACTGCAAACTTAAGCATATCTCTGTTTTCAAGCTCAGGGAGCACACTAAAGTAAAATTTCAAGTTCAACATGACTTAAAAGTGAAATTGTTCTCCTCGCATCCCTGAATCAAGAGTAGATGTCCAAAACGGCTACAGGTCTATACCAAAACGGCTATACCACTTTACAAAAAGCCTACTGTTTAGGCCTATACAAGAACAACTATCAATGGTGTAGTTGAGCAGTTCATAAGTAGGTGTGATTGTGTGAATGAAAAACCAATTAGCTTCAATATAAGAAAACCATTGAAGGGCTAAATAGCAATTATCATCTATATAGATCTGTGTGACATGTGACAATGACAATTAGCAGTCGGCAAATATTGATATTCAGACTGTGAACCCCTGCAGTATTGCAATCGTGATTTTTTTGTTGCAAAGCAACTTTTCAGAAGTGAAATGCACTTCTCTGGGTGGTGGATTGTGGCTAAAAAAGTAATATCATTAGAAGAGGAGTACTGACAATGACATCTTCAAGACAGAACTCGTTAACTTGATACTAAAACGTCATAGATTGTCCAGTGAATAACATTGTTGTACAACAATCACAATAATCTATTAATTTGCGACCGTTGACTGTGAGAGAATAACATTGTTTTTAGCTTCAGTGAAAACTAGCAATTTAATTAGTTTTACCATAACTCCTGCCGGATTAGGTACAAAAGATGCACAGGATAACAGTTTTTTTTAGCTTTAGAGAAAACTGGCAAATTAACCAGTTTTACAATTACAACAGCCAGATTAAGTATGTAAGATGCACAGGATAACAATTTGCTAGCTTCAGTGAAAACTAGCAAATTAATTAGTTTACCAGTTACACCAGCTAGATTAAGTATGAAAGATGCACAGGATAACTCTTTTGTTAGCTTCATTGAATACTAGTAAATTAAATAGTTTTACCATCATAACAGCCAGATTAAGTATGAAAGATGCACAGGATAACACTGTTGTTAGCTTTAGAGAAAAGTAGTTAAAAACTAGTTTTACCAGCATACCAGCCAGATTAAGTTTGAAAGATGCACAGGATAACATTGTTATTAGCTTCAGTGAAAAATAGCAAATTAATTAGTTTTACCATCACTCCAGCCAGATTAAGTATGAAATATGCACAGGATAACATTGTTGTTAGCTTCAGTGAAAACAAGCAAATTAACTAGTTTTACCATAACACCAGCCAGATTAAGTATGAAAGATGCATAGGATAATATTGTTGTTGGCTTTAGTGAAAGCTAGCAAATTAACTGTTTTATCCACCACACCAGATTGTGCAAGTAGGAAAATGTAAAAGATAACAATTTTGTTAATTGTAGTGAAAACTAACAAATTAACTAGTTTACACCAACCACATTGAGTATGAAAGATGCACAGGATAGCATTGTTGTTAGCTTCAGTGAAAAATAGTCAATTAACTAATATTACCATCACACCAGCCAGATTAGAATAAGTATAAAAGATGCACAGCATAACATTGTTGTTAGCTTCAGTGAAAACTAGCCAATTAAATAGTTTTACGACAACACCAGCTAGATTAAGTATGAAAGATGCACAGGATGACAGTTTTTTCAGCTTTAGGGAAAACTAGCAAATTAACCAGTTTTACAATCACACCAGCCACATTAAGTATGAAAGATGCACAAGTTACACTGTTGTTAGTTTCAGTTAAAACTGTAATTTAACTAGTTTTACCGTCACCCCAGATGTATTAAGTAAGAAAGATGCACAGGATACATTGTTGTTAGCTTTAGTGAAAACTTGCAAATTAAGTAGTTTACCACCAAAACAGCCTGATTAAGTATGAAGGATGCACAGGATGACATTGTTGTTAGCTTCAGTGAAAACTAGCCAATTAAATAGTTTTACAATAACACCAGCCAGATTAAGTATGACAGATGCACATGATAACAGTTTTTCTTAGCTTTAGAGAAAACTAGCAAATTAGCCAGTTTTACAATCACAACAGCCGGATTAAGTATGAAAGGTGCATAGGATAATATTTTTGTTGGCTTTAGTGAAAGCTAGCAAATTAACTAGTTTATCCATCACACCAGATTGAGCAAGTAGTAAAATGTATAGGATAACAATTTTGTTCATTTTGGTGAAAACTAACAGATTAACTAGTTTACCTCTCCCACCAGCCAGATTAAGTGTGAAATATGCACAAAATAACATTGTTGTTAGCTTCAGTGAAAACTAGCAATTTAATTTGTTTTACCATAACTCCTGCCGGATTAGGTACGAAAGATGCACAGGATAACAGTTTTTTTAGCTTTAGAGAAAACTGGCAAACTAACCAGTTTTACAATCACTACAGCCAGATTAAGTATGAAAGATGCACAGGATAACAATTTGCTAGCTTCAGTGAAAACTAGCAAATTAATTAGTTTACCACTTACACCAGCCAGATTAATTATGAAAGATGCACAAGATAACACTGTTGTTAGCTTCAGTGAATACTAGTATATTTACTAGTTTTACCATCACACCAGCTAGATTAAGTATGAAATATGCACAGCATAACAGTTTTTTTTGCTAGGCAGATTAAGTTTGAAAGATGCAAAGGATAACACTGCTGTTAGCTTCAGTTAAAAATAGCAAAATAACTAGTTTTAGCATCACTGCAGCCAGATTAAGTATGAAATATGCACAGAATAACATTGTTGTTAGCTTCAGTGAAAACTAGCAATTTAATTAGTTTTACCATAACTCCTGCTGGATTAGGTATGAAAAATGCACAGGATAACACTGTTGTTAGCTTCAGTGAAAACAAGCAAATCAACTAGTTATACCATCATAACAGCCTGATTAGGTTTGAAAGATGCACAAGATAAGACTGTTGTTAGCTTCAGTAAAAACTAGTAAATTAACTAGTTTTACCGTCACACCAGCCAGATAAATTATGAAAGATGCACATGATAACAGTTTTTTTAGCTTCAGTGAAAACTAGCAAATTAACTAGTTTACCACTCACACCAATCAGATTAAGTATGAAAAATGCACAGAATAACAGTGTTGTTAGCTTCAGTGAAAACTAGCAATTAACTAGTTTTACCCTCACACCAGCCAGATTAAGTATGAAAGATGCATAGGATAATATTGTTGTTGGCTTCAGTGAAAAATAGAAAATTTACTGCTTTTACCATCACTGCAGCCAGATTAAGTGTGATTAAGTGTGAAATATGCACAAAATAACACTGTTGTTAGCTTCAGTGAAAACTAGCAATTCAATTAGTTTTACCATAACTCCTGCCGGATTAGTATAAAAAAATGCACAGGATAACAGTTTTTTTAGCTTTAGTGAAAACTAGCAAATTAAAAAGTTTTACAATCATAACAGCCAGATTATGTATGAAAGATGCACAGGATAACAATTTCCTAGCTTCAGTGAAAACTAGTAAATTAATTAGTTTACCACTCACACCAGCCAGATTAAGTATGAAAAATGCACAGAATAACAGTGTTGTTAGCTTCAGTGAAAACTAGCAATTAACTAATTTTACCCTCACACCAGCCAGATTAAGTATGAAAGATGCATAGGATAATATTGTTGTTGGCTTTAGTGAAAGCTAGCAAATCAACTAGTTTATCCATCACACCTGATTGAGCAAGTAGGAAAATTGACAGGATAACAATGTTGTTCATTTTGGTGAAAACTATCAAATTAACTAGTATTACCGTCACACCCGCCAGATTAGGTACGAAAGATGCACAGGACAACAGTTTTGTTAGCTTCAGTGAAAACTAGCATTCAACTAGTTTTACCATCAAAACAACCAGATCAAGTATAAAAGATGCACAGGATAACACTGTTGTTAGCTTCAGTGAAAACTAGTAAATTAACTGGTTTTACTATCACACCAGCTAGATAAAGTATGAAAGATGTACAGGATAATAGTCTCAAGCGGAATCCCCCAAGGCTCGGTCCTTGGACCAGACCTTTTCCTTATATATATTAATGACTTGCCAAACGCTGTCGGTCTAGATGCATACATTTTTGCGTACGACACAAAGCTATGTAGAATTAGCAAAGAAGAGGACAATGTTATTCAAGATGACCTGAGAAATCTGGATCATTGTTCGGAAAAGTGGTTGCTACAATTCAATCCCAGCAAATGTAAACAACTTGTAATCCGAAGAACTAATGAGCCATCCCCGCAAGTAAGATACCTACGGGACCCAAACACCAAGGAGTATAGGGAGATCCCACAGTCTATGGCCGAGAAAGACCTTGGAGTTATTGTAGGCTTCAAGGAACACATTGGGGGCTGCATTAAAAAAGCGTCACCAAACATGGGATTGATCAGAAGAACATTTAGTCATTTGGATAAGGAAACCTTCGTTCCACTGTATACCAGCCTAGTACGTAGCCACTTGGAGTACGGGCAAGCGGTGTGGAATCCGCAGGCCAAGGGTAACATTAAGAGAATTGAGGCAGTCCAGAGAAGCGCTACAAGACAGATAAATGGATTTAAAGACATGACATACTGGGAACGTCTCTAGTCACTGAAACTCCCAACCCTGGCATGTCGTAGGGATAGGGGAGATATGATTGAGGTATATAAAATACTGCACGGCCTGTATGATCCCCAATGCGTACCCCTTCTTCGCTCAAACTCATCAACTAGAGGACACTCTTTCAAATTATTAAAAAGAAGGACATTAAAGCTCAACCTTCGCAAGCACTTCTTCACCAACCGGGTTGTGGATTTGTGGAACTCCCTACCAGCAACTATAGTTGAGGCCAGTTCCCTAAATAGCTTCAAAAATCAGATAGATAAATATTGGAAGTCGACTGGGAAATAATACTGTACTGAGGGACTACTGTAAGTGCTCTAGTGGGAGGCAGCAGTAGCGGCACCAGCGAAAGGTGAACCTGATACTCTGAATGGATCTCAGCGCATGGATACAACTCAAGCCCAATTTTTGGATTACTATTTGTGACCTGCTCCACCAAAATGAGTTCAAAGTAGGCATTATATATTTCTCAGAAATGAGCAAAATGTGTCAAAAGGTCACATTTTGATGTTTTTTAGCTGTTGGTGCCACGTTTTAGCAAAAGTAATTTTCTTTGAATATTTAAGACCATTTAACCAAAAAATTGATTTTAAATTATCTAAATAGTGTGTCCCTGTTGATCTTTTTAGTTCTTTCATTGTAATGGCGGGAATTTCAAATGCCATTTTCTCAAAGTTTGATGTTTCGTATCATCGATGTTTGAGGTGCCATATCTTTGGATTGGATGGAGATATCAAAACGTACTAAACATCATTTTAAAGCTTAATTCCAGTAGAATAAAGTTATTTTCATACCTAGAAATGATAGGAGGCCGACTTTGAACCCATTTTGGTGGAGCAGGTCACATTTATTTATTCGATATAAAGATAAAAGGTTTATTTATTGAGTGAGGCAGCAGTAGCGGGTCACCAGAAATGGCAGCGAGAGCTAGTGTCGTAGCTCTGAACATATATATGTACATATTATTTTTTAATTTATAGGAGGAGGCAGCAGTAGCGGCCCCTCCCTGAATTTTTAATCAAGAGGATTTTAGCAAGTTTTTATGTACATTCCATGCACTACATCAAGAGGACACGTTTCCTGCGTCCAGAAGAACTTATACTTATACTTATACTTAGGATAACAGTTTTGTTAGCGTCAGTGAAAACTAGCAAATCTACTAGTTTTACCATCGCACTAGCCAGAGTAAGTATGAAAGATGCACAGGATCACTGTTGTTAGCTATAGAAAAAACTAGTTAAATAACTAGTTTTACCATCACGTCAGCCAGATAAAGTTTGAAAGATGCGCAGGATAACATTTCTGTTAGCTTCAGTGAAAAATAGCGAAGTAACTAGTGTTACCGTCACTCCAGTCAGATTAAGTATGAAATATGCAGAGGATAACAATCTTGCTAGCTTCAGTCAATACGAGCAAACTAACTAGTTTCCCCAAAACACCGGCCAGATCAAGTATTAGATATGCATATTTATATATTTGTGTTAGCTTCAGTGAAAGCCAGCAAATTAACTAGTTTATCCATCACACCAGATTGCGCAAGTATGAAAATCTTAAGGACAGCAATTTTGGTGAAAACTATATTAACTAGTTTTCCTCTCACACCAGCCACATTGAGTAAAAAAGATGCACAGGATATCAGTTTCGTTAGCTTAAGAGAACACTAGCAAATTATCCAGTTTTACATTAACACCAGCCAGATAAAGTATGAAAGATGCACAGGATAACATAGTTGTTAGCTTTAGAGAAAATTATTAAATTAACTTGTTTAGTAATGTTTACCCATCAAACCAGCCAGATTAAGTATGAAAGATGCGCAGGATAACAATCTTGCTAGCTTCAATGAAAACTAGCAAATTAACTGGTTTACCCAACACACCAGCCAGATCAAGAATGAAAGATGCACCGGATACCATTGTTGTAAGCTTCAGTGAAAACTAGCAAATTAACAAGTCTACCCATCACACCAGCCAGATCAAGTATGAAAGATGCGCAGGATAACATTGTTGGTAGCTTCTGTCAAAACCAGATAATTCACTAGTTTTATCATCACACTAGCCAGATTAAGATGCACAGGATAACATTTTTGTTACCTTTAGAGAAAACTGGCAAATCAACCAGTTTTACAATCACACCAGTCATATTAATTATGAAAGATGTACAGGAAAACAATTTGCTAGCTTCAGTGAAAACTAGCAAATTAACTAGTTTACCTCTCACACAAGATAGATTAATATGAAAGATGCACAGGAAAACAGTATTGTTAGCTTCAGTGAAAACTAACAAATCAACTAGTTTTACCACCAAAACAGCCAGATTAAGTATGAAAGATGCACAAGTAACACTGTTGTAAGCTTCAGTTAAAACTAGTAAATTAACTAGTTTAAACGTCACAACAGTTGGATTAAGTATGAAAGATGCTCAGGATAACATTGTTGTGAGCTTCAGTGAAAACTATTAAACTAACTAGTTTTACCATCACACCAGCCGGATTAGGTGTGAAAGATGCACAGGATAACAGTGTTTTTAGCTTCGGTGAAGACTAGCAAATCAACTGATTTTACCATCAAAACAGCAAGATTAAGTATGAAAGATGCACATGATAACACTATCGTTAGCTTTAGTGCAAACTAGTAAATAAAATAGTTTACCCATCACACCAGCCACATTAAGTATGAAAGATCCACACGATAACATTTTCGTTACCTTTAGAGAAAACTAGCAAATAAACCAGTTTTACAATGACACCAGCCAGATTAATTATGAAAGATGCACAGGATAAAAATTTGCTAGCTTCAGTGAAACTAGCAAATTAACTAGTTTACTGCTCACACCAGATAGATTAATATGAAAGATTCACAGGATAACAGTGTTGTTAGCTTAAGAGAAAACTAACAAATCAACTAGTTTTACAACCAAAACAGCCAGATTAAGTATGAAAGATGCACAAGTTACACTGTTGTTAGCTTCAGTGAAAACTGGTAAATTAACTAGTTTTAATGTCACACGGGCCTGATTAAGTATGAAAGATGCACAGGATAACATTGTTGTTAGCTTCTGTGAAAACTAGTAAATTAACTAGTTTTACCATCACACCAGCCAGATTAGGTATGAAAGATACACAGAATATCACTGTTTTTAGCTTCAGTGAAGACTAGAAATCAACTGGATTTACCATCAAAACAGCCAGATTAAGTATGGAAGATGCACAGGATGATTAAGTATGAAAGATGCATGGGAAACATTGTTGTTAGATTTAGTGAAAGCTAGCAAATTAACTAGTTTATCCATCACACCAGATTGAGCAAGTATGAAAATGTACAAGATAACAATTTTGTTGACTTTGGTGAACACTAACAAATTAACTAGTTTACCTCTCACACCAGCCACATTGAGTATGAAAGATGCACAGCATAACATTGTTGTTAGCTTTAGTGAAAACTTGCAAATTAAGTAGTTTACCACCAAAACAGCCTGATTAAGTATGAAAGATGCACAGGATGACATTGTTGTTAGCTTCAGTGAAAACTAACCAATTAAATTGTTTTACAACAACACTAGCAGATTAAGTATGAAAGAAGCACAGAATAACAGTTTTTTTTAGCTTTAGAGAAAACTAGCAAATAAACCAGTTTTACAATCACAACAGCCAGATTAAGTATGAAAGATGCACAGGATAACAATTTGCTAGCTTCAGTGAAAACTAGCAAATTAATTAGTTAACCACTCACACCAGCCAGATTAAGCATAAAAGATGCACATGATAACAGTTTTGTTAGCTTCAATGAAAATTAGCATATCGACTAGTTTTACTATCAATACAACCAGACAGAGACAGACAGAGACAGACAGACAGGTTTATTTAGCCTCTTAAATTACATATATACATACATAGAGATGTTATCAAAGTGGAGTTGGCTTAGGTGGTGCTTGTGATGTCCTGGCTGGACGCTATTCCAAGCACAACCAGATTAAGTATGAAAGATGCACAGGATAACACTGTAGTTAGCTTAGGAATTACCAGTAAATTAACTAGTTTTCCATCACACCAGCCAGATTAAGTATGCAAGATACAGTATAACAATTTTGTTGCTAGACATATTAAGTTTTAAAGATGCACAGGATAGCACTGCCTTTAGCTTCAGTGACAAATAGCAAAATAACTAGTTTTACCATCACTGCAGCCTGATTAAGTATGAAATATGCACAGAATAACATTGTAGCTTCAGTGAAAACTAGCAATTTAATCAGTTTTACCATAACTCTCGCCGGATGCACAGGATAACACTGTTGTTAGCTTCAGTGAAAACTAGCAAATCAACTAGTTATCCCATCAAAAAATATTCTATTAGGCATGGGCCTGTGTTCAGTGATCAAACAAAAGATAATTGCCATAAAGATATCCATATTATTGCACATAATGGCAACCATGCAATATGGTTTACAGAGGGTTAAGCATCAAATTTTTTCCATGTTGATACATAAAATTGTTTTCGACACTTTATTTGAGCCAATAACTACAACAAAGAGGAACTCGTACCTTATTTTTCCAAATGTTGTTTCAAGAAGCTACGAAAAATTAGCTTTTGACCTACATAACATTCAAGATGGCTGCCACAAAGGGAATTGTCAGACCCTTTGGACAAAATGGAAATCTATTTCTTAACACTGTTGTTAGCTTCAGTGAAAACTAGCAAATCAACCAGTTATACCATCAAAACAGCATGATTAAGTATGAAAGACGCACAAGACAACACTGTTGTTAGCTTAAGTGAAAACTAGCAATTTAATTAGTTTTACCATAACTGCTGCCGGATTAGTATCAAAAATGCACAGGATAACACTGTTGTTAGCTTCAGTGAAAACTAGCAAATAAACTATTTAAACCATCAAAACAGTCTGATTAAGTATGAAATATGCACATGATAAAATTGTTGTTAGCTTCAGTGAAAACAAGCAGTTTACTCATCACACCAGCCAGATTAAGTATGAAAAATGCACATGATAACAATTTTGTAAGCTTCAGTGAAAACTAGCAAATCAACCAGTTTTACTATAACACCAGCCAGATTAAGTATGAAAGATGCATAGGATAATATTGTTGTTGGCTATAGTGAAAGCTAGCAGATTAACTAGTTCATCCATCACACCAGATTGAGCAAGTAGGAAAATGTACAAGATAACAATTTTGTTCATTTTGGTGAAAACTAACAAATTAACTAGTTTACCTCTCACACCAGCCACATTGAGTATGAAAGATGCACAGCACAGGATAACATTGTTGTTAGTTTCAGTGAAAAAAAGTAAATTAACTAGTTTTACCATCACACCAGCCAGATTAGAACAAGTTTAAAAGATGCAGAGCATAACATTGTTATTAGCTTTAGTGAAAACTTGCAAATTAAGTAGTTTTACAACAACACCAGCCAGATTAAGTATGAAAGATGCACAGGATGACATTGTTGTTAGCTTCAGTAAAAACTAGCCAATTAAAAAGTTTTACAACAACACCAGCCAGATAAAGTATGAAAGATGCACAGGATAACAGTTTTTTTTTGCTTTAGAGAAAACTTGCAAATTAGCCAGTTTTACAATCACAACAGCCAGATTAAGTATGAAAGATGCATAGGATAATATTGTTGTTGGCTTTAGTGAAAGCTAGCAAATTAACTAGTTTATCCATCACACCAGATTGAGCAAGTAGGAAAATGTATAAGATACCAATTTTGTTCATTTTGGTGAAAACTAACAAAGGGCCATTCCATGCCAAATGGACCAATGTCTCCCACATCATGGCTTCAGATTTTAATGAAATTATTACACAAGCTACATGTACATGTATAATGAAGCCGTGCAAAATAATTTCCCTGTATTCCAAGTATTTTGAATTTGACAGTATTTTCAAAATTAAGGTCTGCAAACTAAAATTTCTATTTTCCGCTTGTCAAGTCATTTCAAAAAGCTGCTGAAGCTACGTTTTTCAAGATATTGTGATAAAATTGTACACAGATCAAGCTCAGATATATAAAATGCTGCTGGCCGAAGCTAATACAGATGATGCTTTCCATCTGTTCGCACCAGCCTGTTAAATTTGGTTCATTTTTGCGAAATTTGGGTAAATTGTGGGTTTTTGGAATTTTTTCACTCAGAAACCAAGCTTTCAATAAACCTGAAACTTTGCACGAATTGAGGCAGTATCGAGTGCTAATGGTACGAATTGATTCATATTTCTAACTCCAATACTTTTTATGCACATGAAGAAAATCTCAGTACGATTCCTAAAATTGACTAATTTCAAGTGCAAGAATGGCCATGTGGGACAGGTTATAGAAACTTGAAATTCATTTTTAAGCAGTTTATGAGAACATCTCGTATTTCTGCAAAAATGGTAGAGGTGTTATTTTTTATTTTTCTGGAATTGAGCATGAGTAGCAGCTACGGAGGACAGCTTCTTCTCTCCTGGAAGAGGGATATTGTTGCTCAGTCCAAACTTCAGTCCCCATTCACTTACAGGTTGATAGAGAATTGCAGGACCATTCCACCATTCAGAATTCTCGTCCAGCTCAGTAGGAACTCTTCCCCTTGTGAGCCAGTCGGCTGTATTGGACTTTCCACTCATCCAAGCCCAATCCTTCATGTCTCCGTTGGTGGCTGCTTGAATTTCTCCAATTCGGACGCCTTCGAAGACTTTGAATCTGGTGCTTGTCTTGTTAATCATACATAATACAGTCTCTGAATCAACAATGTGATAAACTTTGTCGAATGCAAATCTCATTTCAGCTTCAATGACTTTCCTACCTCTCTTGGAGAGCAAAGCTGCATTCAGCTCCATTTGCGGCGTAGACAACTTATTCACAGGTGCTATTCGACATTTAGCAAAGATGAGACGACACCAGAAACTCCCGTCATCCAACGTCCATCTGACATAAGCAACAAATCCATATGCAATGTCACTACCATCAGACATAATAATCAGGATTGGTTCACCAACTGCATTTTCTGGCTTCAGACGTCTTGGATATTTCAGAGCCTCAAGATGAAATAGAGATGTGAAGAACTCCTTCCACTTTTTCCTCAGATCGATGGGCAGAGCATCATCCCAACCCATGTTTCGTGTCCATGTCTCCCGCAGATACACCTTGGCCAGCAAAGTGAAAGGACAAAGGAAGCCTAGAGGATCAAAGATCGACATCACCTGCTCCAACACCAGTCTCCTTGTCAGCACTTCAGGAATTCCACTTGGAACATCAATTGCAGTCAAGTTGGGACCAGTGCGGACTCCTTTCCTCTTCTTAGAGAAGTTTAAAGCAACTTGGAAAAGGATGCAGTCATAGACGGGATTCCATGTGACACCCAGAACTCTGGTGTTTTCAGAAGTTCCTTTCAGGAGTGAAACTTCAGCTGGTGAGTTACTAGTAGTTCGGGCACTTTTCTCTCCAGTGTACTGCCAACATTTAATCATGAAACCGCCTTTGCCAAGCATAGTTTCAACTTCTCCAGTAACTCGAAGGGCAGTTTGGAAGTCTGAAACAGAATCAATCAAGTCGTCAACATAGCTAGACTTACGCAGTACAGTTGCAGCAGCAGGACTATCAGCATGAAAGCGTTCTGCAGTTTTGTAGATAGCTTCAGTGCTGATCGCAGGGGCTGGTCTGTCGCCCATGTTGACCCGAGTCATGACATAAACTTCTGGTTTCTTCGCTTCATCCAGGTCCCTCCACAGAAATCTGTGGCAGTGTTGTTCAAGAGCTTCCATATGCACTGAGTTGAACATCTTCCTTATGTCGCCCACAAATGCAACACCTTCCTCTCTCCATCTCAACAACAAACCAACAAGGTTGTTAATGTAGTTGTCGGGACCCTTGGCCAGTGCGGAATTCAGAGAAACTCCCTTGCAAGGTTGACTTGAGTTAAACACAATACGCACTGGGGTAGATTTGGAATTGGGATTTTGTACAGCAAGGTGACTGATGTAGAATTTAGGTCCATCCCAATTCTGTAGCTCATTTTCCGACAATTTACGGGCAACCTTTCTGTCCAACATATCCTGAATTTGAGCTTGATACTTATCAGCCCAATCAAGATCCTTCCTCAATGTGCGTTCAGTCGACTTCAGTGTTGCAAGTGCTACATGATAGTTGTCTGGTAGATGTGCAGGATCCACTAACCATGGATAACTTGTCACCCAACACTTCTGCTGTTCGTCATACTTCAGATTATCCCGAATCATAAATAACTCCTGCTCTTCTTTGAAGGAGTAAGTATGACCTAGGAGAGGGCATTTACCACACTTGCAGCTTCCACAGCGTGGATTTGTCTCTGTAGCAAGTTGCTCTCCATTTATGAAATTGAGAACTTCAGACTTGCAAAACATGGAGTGAGATATATAAACAGGTATATAAACTAGTATATAAACAAGTATATAAGCAAGAATGGAAATAGCATATAAAGAAGAATGTAAAATAGTATATTAAATAGTACTTAAAACAATTTACCATATTTTTTTAAAGGTATATTGCACATGTTTTTGGTAAGGTGAGGAAAATATGAATTTTTCAGGGTTGATCTTTTAACCTGTTGATGCTAGAACAAAATGTACATCAATTAGAATAAGAGGAGAATCTGAGCTTTCCAAAACTGCTTGTATCATTCATGTAGCTTAAGTAGAACCAGAGATAGAAATAATGGTAAAAATATAAAATTTCACCAAAAAATTGACTCTGAAAATATCAAGTTTTGAACTTCAATTTGCTCCCAAAGGCAAACGGTTTGAAGGAGAGACTTGACATTGCACACACTACTGTAGATGTCTTAGGACTATATCTCCAAATATTATCAAATTTTTTGAAGACTGACTTCTTTGTCAAAAAAATGTAAAATGATGAAATCTTGACTGGAAACATGAATTTTTCAGGGTCCGGCGATCTTTTTAACTAGCAGAGATACGTTAAAATGTATAGAAAATGAATACTAGAGAAGCATCTGGGCTTTCCGAATATGCTTTCAGTTTTTCTGTAGCTTAATTAGAACCGGAGATACAGACCGTCAAAGTTTGGGTACAAATGCGAAATTGGAAAATTAGAGGGTCAATTTTGCAGTAATTTTTTGACCTTGTGACATTTATTGTGCAATGTAGGTCAATCCGATGGACTTAAAACTTTACAAATTTCTTCTAGGGTATTGTAGGACTGACCTGTGAAAAGACTGTAAAAATCCCTTTATTATTTCCTACTTAAAAAAAATTAAATATCTCAAATATCCAATTTTGTCAAATATTTGACCTTGATTTTGACCTTGAAAATACCTTTCAAGGTCAAAATCTATAATTTCTACAGATTTGCGGTGTATGACTTAGGGGGGGTCATTTCATTATATGAACTATGTAGGATCAATATTTACCTCTCAAATTGGCAAAAATAGGCTAATTTTTCATGTCACGCGGTATGCCATATTTGGAATTTTTTTATAAATCAGCATGAAGAGATAAATCAATTCCGATTTCAGGGTTTCAACAATATAGCTCCTGGCTATTATAATTTAAAATATGAACCCGATATGCTGGAAATAACATAATTGTTGGAATTTTTGAAAATTGAGTGATTTGAACATTAAACAGGTCAAATGACCTTGAAAAATGAGGTTAAGGACGAATTTGAAGGTGGCTATGGAGGTTTTATGGGCATATTTGGGGGGGTTCACAATACATTTTATTGGCCTAAAATCGATATTTCAGTGTCAAGTAATCAAGGTCACCAGTTTTGACGACGCGGTTGACCCTAAAAATTCCATAATTAAATAACTAAGCATGATATCATCATAAAAATGATCGCTTGCCATGGATTAGTCATTTACTGTAACAATTGGCTTGAATTCTGCAATTTTCGAAGTTGCTTGTATAGAGATCAGGCGCGCAAACCTCTGAGAGTAAAAATTGACCTGTATGACCTCGACCTTGACCTATACTTTTGAAAATTAGGTCAGTTTATTTAGTATAAGTCTATTATATATAGTTTATTAGGAAATTATAATTGATCAGTTAATATATGAGTAATGGTCAATTGAAATATAGAAAAAATTTATTTCAAAGGGGTCAATGACCTTGAAAAATAGGTCAGAGGTATAGGGTTACATTGGACAATTTAATTAGGTCACATAGGACTATGTACACAAATTATTTGAAAATTTTTCGAGAACGTTTTTCGGAAAGAAAAATAATAATAACTAGATGGCTATAACTGACCATGGTCAGTGATGAAGAATTTACCAATATATTTATTATTTAAAGGTATATTGTATAATGTTTAAGTGTACAGACCATCATTGTGTGAATGCTCATGCTTAGTTTAGTTTATTTAGTTCAGTTTAGCTTATTTAGTTTAATTTATTTAGTTTAGTTTATTTAGTTTAGTAAATTTAATTCAGTTTTATTGACCACTTGACAAGAACGAAAAAAAATGTACTGAGCATCGAAGGTATACTAAGATCAGTATAAATTATCATATTTACACAATAGGCCCATGCAACTTTTATACTCATTTTGTATTTCTTCATGACAAAATTAACTTCTTTTAGCTCAGGGCACTAATTTGGTTATAATAGGTGAAGATGAATTTTTCAGGGTAGACCGATCTTTTTAACTATTGATGCTACACCAAAATGAACATTAAATAAAATAAAGATGAGAATCTGAGGTATTCAGAACTGCTTTCATCATTTGTATACCTTAATTATAACAGGAGATAGAGCCAATTGAAATAATGACAAAAATGTAAAATATCACCAAAAAATTGACTCTGAAAATGTCAATTTTTGAACATTATTTTAATATCAAAGGCAAACGGTTTACAGTAGAGATTTGAAATTGGACACACTACTGTAAATGTGTTAGGATTACATGTCCAAGGAGTATTGAATTTTTTGAAGATTGCTTTGTTTGTCAAAATAAAGTTAAATTGTAAAATCATAACCGAAAACATGAATTTTTCAGGGTCCGGCGATCTTTTTAACTAGTAGAGATACATTAAAATGCATAGAAAACAAATACTAGAGGAGATTATGGCCTTTCCGAATATGGCTTCAGTTTTTCTGTAGCTTAATTAGAACCGGAGATACAGGCCATCAAAGTTTGGGTACTAGTGTGAAATAGGAAAATGAGCAGGTCAATTTAGCTGTCATTTTTTGACCTTGTGACCTATATTATGCAATGTACATCAATCCGAGGAACTTAAAACTTTGCAAGGGTCCTCTAGGGTACTGTGGCACCAAATTCTGAAGAGATTGTGGAAATTCCTTAATTATTTCCTAGTTAAAGAAATTAGGTATCTCAAATATCCAATTTTGCCAAATGTTTGACCTTGAGTTTGACCTTGAAAATACCTTTCTAGGTCAAAACCAATATTTTACCAAGATTGGCAATGTGTGACAAAGGGGGGGTCATTTTATTATTTGAACTGTGTAGGATCAATATTTATTGCTCTAGAGGGCAAAAATAGGCTGATTTTACATGTTGCGCGGTATGCAATATTTGGAATTTTTTTATAAATCAGCATGAAGAGATAGATCAATTCCGATTTCAGGGTTCAAACAATCCAGCTGCCGGCTATAAGAATCTATAATATGATCCCGATATCTTTGAAAAAACATAATTGTTGGAATTTTTGAAAATGTAGTGAATTAAAACTTTGACGGGTCATATAACCTTGAAAAATGAGGTCAAGGTCAAATTTGAAGATTGGTATGGGGTGTAAATGGGTATATTTGGGGGGGTTCATTATACATTTACATTACCTAAAATGACTCCTTCATGGATTTTGAACTCATGCACCTCAAATTTAGCAAATACACCAAACCAAGATGGCCGCCATTCCATAAATACTTAAAATATCAAAATTAAAAATATGTCTTACCATGTCCCATACCATAGAGCAACTTTTGGCACCATCAGCATGCTGCTATCATTTATGGTTTTTGCCGAACTCGAAACAACTCGAAAATGACCAAAATATTCAGTGTGGCCTATTCCGCTCTAAGGATTTTGATTATTTTTGCTTCAAATTATTGCTCTTTACAGTTCATTAGGTGAAAGTAAAGTAAATTACACTGGACTATAAATTTATTGAGATATAGTATATTGAAATATACAAAAATTCACACTAAAAAGGTCATATAAACTTTAAAAATAAAAATTGAAACTCAGGACCGGAATACAGTAGTCTACAAGTATACAGGTACATTTACAAAAATAATCAAGAAAATCGAAACAACTTTTTCGGAAATAATAATAACTAGATTTCGATAACCGCTAGCGGTAATAAAACTTCACCGAGCAGTTGGTGAAAATAGTCTAAATATGTTTAAGTATAAAAATAAACAAGGGTACGAACAAGTATATGAAGGTATATTGTACATGTTTAAGCAGCTTGCTCAGTGAATGCCCATGTTTAGTTCAGTTTATTTAGTTCAGTGGGTGAAAATAGTCTAAATATATATAAGTATATAAACAAGTATATAAACAAGTATATAAACAAGTATATAAACAAGTATATAAACAAGTATATAAACAAGTATATAAACAAGTATATAAACAAGTATATAAACAAGTATATAAACAAGTATATAAACAAGTATATAAACAAGTATATAAACAAGTATATAAACAAGTATATAAACAAGATATAAAATACTATATAAAATATTATATGAATGAAATATAAAATAGTATCAAAAATATTGTATAAAATGGTACAAAAAATAGCATAAAAAATGTACCTTATTTATTTGTGATATATTGCAATGCACAAGTTAATGAAGCTAGCGGACAGCCCCCCCTTTCCCGGTGAATGCATGTTTAGCTTAGTTTATTTAGTTTAGTTTAATTTATTTAGTTTACTTTAGTTTAAAATTAGTTTATTGACATCTTTTACGCAATTACTACACAAATTTTAGTAATCACTGGTGTTCCAGTCTGAGTACAGTCATTCGGTTAGGTGAGGAAAAGATGAATTTTTCAGGGTTGACCAATCTTTTTACCTGTTCACGACACAACAAAATGTACACAAATTAGAATAAGAGGAGAATCTGAGCTTTCCAAAACGGCTTGTATCATTCATATGACTTTATTAGAACCCGAGATAGAGTTGATTGAAGTAATGGTAAAAATATGAAATTTCACCGAAAAATTGACTCTGAAAATATCAAGTTTTGAACTCCAAATTGCTCCCAAAGGTAAACGGTTTGAAGGAGAGACTTAAAATAGCACAAAATACTGTAAATATGTTAGGACTATATCTCAAAATATTATCAAATTTTTTGAAGACTGACTTCTTTGTCAAAAAAATGTAAATTGGTGAAATCTTGACCGAAAACATATATTTTTCAGGGTCCGGCGATCTTTTTAACTAGCAGAGATACGTTAAAATGTATAGAAAATGAATACTAGAGGAGAATTTGGGCTTTCTGAATATGCTTTCAATTTTTCTGTAGCTTAATTAGAACCGGAGATACAGACCATCAAAGTTTGGGTACAAGTGCAAAATTGGAAAATGAGAGGGTCAATTTTGCAGTAATTTTTTGACCTTGTGACATTTATTGTGCAATGTAGGTCAATCCGATGGACTTAAAACTTTACACATTTCTTCTAGGGTATTGTAGGACTGACCTGTGAAAAGACTGTAAAAATCCCTTTATTATTTCCTACTTAAAAAAAATTAAATATCTGAAATATCCAATTTTGTCAAATATTTGACCTTGATTTTGACCTTGAAAATACCTTTCAAGGTCAAAATCTATAATTTCTACAGATTCGCGGTGTATGACTTAGGGGGGGTGATTTCATTATTTGAACTATGTAGGATCAATATTTACCTCTCAAATTGGCAAAAATAGGCTAATTTTTCATGTCGCGCGGTATGCCATATTTGGAATTTTTTTATAAATCAGCATGAAGAGATAAATCAATTCCGATTTCAGGGTTCCAACAATATAGCTCCTGGCTATTATAATTTAAAATATGAACCCGATATGCTGGAAATAACATAATTGTTGGAATTTTTGAAAATCGAGTGATTTGAACATTAAACAGGTCAAATGACCTTGAAAAATGAGGTTAAGGTCAAATTTGAAGGTGGCTATGGAGGTTTTATGGGCATATTTGGGGGGGTTCACAATACATTTCATTGGCCTAAAATCGATATTTCAGTGTCAAGTAATCAAGGTCACCAGTTTTGACGACGCGGTTGACACTAAAAATTCCATAAGTAAATAACTAAGCATGACATCATCATAAAAATGATCGCTTACCATGCATTGGTCATTTACTGTAACAATTGGCTTGAATTCTGCAATTTTTGAAGTTGCTGATATAGAGATCAGGCGCGCAAACCTCTGAGAGTAAAAATTGACCTGTATGACCTCGATCTTGACCTATACTTTTGAAAATTAGGTCAGTTTATTTAGTATAAGTCTATTATATATAGTTTATTAGGAAACTGTAGTTGATCAGTTATTACATGAGTAATGGTCTATTGAAATATAGAAAAAATGTATTTCAAAGGGGTCAATGACCTTGAAAAATAGGTCAGAGGTATAGGGTTACATTGGACAATTTAATTAGGTTACATAGGACTATGTACACAAATTATTTGAAAATTTTTCGAGAACATTTTTCGGAAAGAAAAATAATAATAAAAATACTTACGAAAATAAGAAACTTCACCTATGGTATAGGTGAAGTTTAATAAGAACTAGATTTCGATAACCGCTAGCGGTAATAAAACTTCACCGAGCAGTTGGTGAAAATAGTCTAAATATGTTTAAGTATAAAAATAAACAAGTATACGAACAAGTATATGAAGGTATATTGTACATGTTTAAGCAGCATGCTCAGTGAATGCCCATGTTTAGTTCAGTTTATTTAGTTCAGTGGGTGAAAATAGTCTAAATGTATATAAGTATATAAACAAGTATATAAACAAGTATATAAACAAGTATATAAACAAGTATATAAACAAGTATATAAACAAGTATATAAACAAGTATATAAACAAGTATATAAACAAGTATATAAACAAGTATACTATATAAAATATTATATGAATGAAATATAAAATAGTATCAAAAATATTGTATAAAATGGTACAAAAAATTGACCTTATTTATTTGTGATATATTGCAATGCACAAGTTAATGAAGCTAGCGGACAGCCCCCCCTTTCCCGGTGAATGCATGTTTAGCTTAGTTTATTTAGTTTAGTTTAATTTATTTAGTTTACTTTAGTTTAAAATTAGTTTATTGACATCTTTTACGCAATTACTACACAAATTTTAGTAATCACTGGTGTTCCAGTCTGAGTACAGTCATTCGGTTAGGTGAGGAAAAGATGAATTTTTCAGGGTTGACCAATCTTTTTACATGTTCACGACACAACAAAATGTACACAAATTAGAATAAGAGGAGAATCTGAGCTTTCCAAAACGGCTTGTATCATTCATATGACTTTATTAGAACCCGAGATAGAGTTGATTGAAGTAATGGTAAAAATATGAAATTTCACCGAAAAATTGACTCTGAAAATATCAAGTTTTGAACTCCAAATTGCTCCCAAAGGTAAACGGTTTGAAGGAGAGACTTAAAATAGCACAAAATACTGTAAATATGTTAGGACTATATCTCGAAATATTATCAAATTTTTTGAAGACTGACTTCTTTGTCAAAAAAATGTAAATTGGTGAAATCTTGACCGAAAACATATATTTTTCAGGGTCCGGCGATCTTTTTAACTAGCAGAGATACGTTAACATGTATAGAAAATGAATACTAGAGGAGAATTTGGGCTTTCTGAATATGCTTTCAGTTTTTCTGTAGCTTAATTAGAACCGGAGATACAGACCATCAAAGTTTGGGTACAAGTGCGAAATTGGAAAATGATAGGGTCAATTTTGCAGTAATTTTTTGACCTTGTGACATTTATTGTGCAATGTAGGTCAATCCGATGGACTTAAAACTTAAAACATTTCTTCTAGGGTATTTTAGGACTGACCTGTGAAAAGGCTGTAAAAATCCCTTTATTATTTCCTACTTAAAAAAAATTAAATATCTCAAATATCCAATTTTGTCAAATATTTGACCTTGATTTTGACCTTGAAAATACCTTTCAAGGTCAAAATCTATAATTTCTACAGATTCGCGGTGTATGACTTAGGGGGGGTCATTTCATTATTTGAACTCTGTAGGATCAATATTTACCTCTCAAATTGGCAAAAATAGGCTAATTTTTCATGTCGCGCGGTATGCCATATTTGGAATTTTTTTATAAATCAGCATGAAGAGATAAATCAATTCCGATTTCAGGATTCCAACAATATAGCTCCTGGCTATTATAATTTAAAATATGAACCCGATATGCTGGAAATAACATAATTGTTGGAATTTTTGAAAATCGAGTGATTTGAACATTAAACAGGTCAAATGACCTTGAAAAATGAGGTTAAGGTCAAATTTGAAGGTGGCTATGGAGGTTTTATGGGCATATTTGGGGGGGTTCACAATACATTTTATTGGCCTAAAATCGATATTTCAGGGTCAAGTAATCAAGGTCACCAGTTTTGACGACGCGGTTGACACTAAAAATTCCATAATTAAATAACTAAGCATGATATCATCATAAAAATGATCGCTTACCATGCATTAGTCATTTACTGTAACAATTGGCTTGAATTCTGCAATTTTCGAAGTTGCTTATATAGAGATCAGGCGCGCAAACCTCTGAGAGTAAAAATTGACCTGTATGACCTCGACCTTGACCTATACTTTTGAAAATTAGGTCAGTTTATTTAGTTTAAGTCTATTATATATAGTTTATTAGGAAACTGTAATTGATCAGTTATTACATGAGCAATGGTCTATTGAAATATAGAAAAAATGTATTTCAAAGGGGTCAATGACCTTGAAAAATAGGTCAGAGGTATAGGGTTACATTGGACAATTTAATTAGGTTACATAGGACTATGTACACAAATTATTTGAAAATTTTTCGAGAACATTTTTCGGAAAGAAAAATAATAATAAAAATACTTACGAAAATAAGAAACTTCACCTATGGTATAGGTGAAGTTTAATAAGAATAATAGCAAAAACAATAAGAATTTACCATAGGTATGGTAAATTCTTAACTAGATTTCGATAACCGCTAGCGGTAATAAAACTTCACCGAGCAGTTGGTGAAAATAGTCTAAATATGTTTAAGTATAAAAATAAACAAGTATACGAACAAGTATATGAAGGTATATTGTACATGTTTAAGCAGCTTGCTCAGTGAATGCCCATGTTTAGTTCAGTTTATTTAGTTCAGTGGGTGAAAATAGTCTAAATGTATATAAGTATATAAACAAGTATATAAACAAGTATATAAACAAGTATATAAACAAGTATATAAACAAGTATATAAACAAGTATATAAACAAGTATATAAACAAGTATATAAACAAGTATACTATATAAAATATTATATGAATGAAATATAAAATAGTATCAAAAATATTGTATAAAATGGTACAAAAAATGTACCTTATTTATTTGTGATATATTGCAATGCACAAGTTAATGAAGCTAGCGGACAGCCCCCCCTTTCCCGGTGAATGCATGTTTAGCTTAGTTTATTTAGTTTAGTTTAATTTATTTAGTTTACTTTAGTTTAAAATTAGTTTATTGACATCTTTTACGCAATTACTACACAAATTTTAGTAATCACTGGTGTTCCAGTCTGAGTACAGTCATTCGGTTAGGTGAGGAAAAGATGAATTTTTCAGGGTTGACCAATCTTTATACATGTTCACGACACAACAAAATGTACACAAATTAGAATAAGAGGAGAATCTGAGCTTTCCAAAACGGCTTGTATCATTCATATGACTTTATTAGAACCCGAGATAGAGTTGATTGAAGTAATGGTAAAAATATGAAATTTAACTGAAAAATTGACTCTGAAAATATCAAGTTTTGAACTCCAAATTGCTCCCAAAGGTAAACGGTTTGAAGGAGAGACTTAAAATAGCACAAAATACTGTAAATATGTTAGGACTATATCTCGAAATATTATCAAATTTTTTGAAGACTGACTTCTTTGTCAAAAAAATGTAAATTGGTGAAATCTTGACCGAAAACATATATTTTTCAGGGTCCGGCGATCTTTTTAACTAGCAGAGATACGTTAAAATGTATAGAAAATGAATACTAGAGGAGAATTTGGACTTTCTGAATATGCTTTCAGTTTTTCTGTAGCTTAATTAGAACCAGAGATACAGACCATCAAAGTTTGGGTACAAGTGCGAAATTGGAAAATGAGAGGGTCAATTTTGCAGTAATTTTTTGACCTTGTGACATTTATTGTGCAATGTAGGTCAATCCGATGGACTTAAAACTTTAGACATTTCTTCTAGGGTATTGTAGGACTGACCTGTGAAAAGGCTGTAAAAATCCCTTTATTATTTCCTACTTAAAAAAAATTAAATATCTCAAATATCCAATTTTGTCAAATATTTGACCTTGATTTTGACCTTGAAAATACCTTTCAAGGTCAAAATCTATAATTTCTACAGATTCGCGGTGTATGACTTAGGGGGGGTCATTTCATTATTTGAACTATGTAGGATCAATATTTACCTCTCAAATTGGCAAAAATAGGCTAATTTTTCATGTCGCGCGGTATGCCATATTTGGAATTTTTTTATAAATCAGCATGAAGAGATAAATCAATTCCGATTTCAGGGTTCCAACAATATAGCTCCTGGCTATTATAATTTAAAATATGAACCCGATATGCTGGAAATAACATAATTGTTGGAATTTTTGAAAATCGAGTGATTTGAACATTAAACAGGTCAAATGACCTTGAAAAATGAGGTTAAGGTCAAATTTGAAGGTGGCTATGGAGGTTTTATGGGCATATTTGGGGGGGTTCACAATACATTTCATTGGCCTAAAATCGATATTTCAGTGTCAAGTAATCAAGGTCACCAGTTTTGACGACGCGGTTGACACTAAAAATTCCATAATTAAATAACTAAGCATGATATCATCATAAAAATGATCGCTTACCATGCATTAGTCATTTACTGTAACAATTGGCTTGAATTCTGCAATTTTCGAAGTTGCTTATATAGAGATCAGGCGCGCAAACCTCTGAGAGTAAAAATTGACCTGTATGACCTTGACCTTGACCTATACTTTTGAAAATTAGGTCAGTTTATTTAGTATAAGTCTATTATATAATATATAATAGACTTATACTAAATAAACTGACCTAATTTTCAATTTATATTATAGTTTATTAGGAAACTGTAATTGATCAGTTATTACATGAGTAATGGTCTATTGAAATATAGAAAAAATGTATTTCAAAGGGGTCAATGACCTTGAAAAATAGGTCAGAGGTATAGGGTTACATTGGACAATTTAATTAGGTTACATAGGACTATGTACACAAATTATTTGAAAATTTTTCGAGAACATTTTTCGGAAAGAAAAATAATAATAAAAATACTTACGAAAATAAGAAACTTCACCTATGGTATAGGTGAAGTTTAATAAGAATAATACCAAAAACAATAAGAATTTACCATATATGGTAAATTCTTAATAATACGACCAAAATCAATACCATTCACCATAGTGATGGTGAATGCTAATAATAATAATAATAACTAGATTTCGATAACCGCTAGCGGTAATAAAACTTCACCGAGCAGTTGGTGAAAATAGTCTAAATATGTTTAAGTATAAAAATAAACAAGTGTACGAACAAGTATATGAAGGTATATTGTACATGTTTAAGCAGCTTGCTCAGTGAATGCCCATGTTTAGTTTAGTTTATTTAGTTCAGTGGGTGAAAATAGTCTAAATGTAAACAAGTATATAAACAAGTATATAAACAAGTATATAAACAAGTATAAAAACAAGTATATAAACAAGTATATAAACAAGTATATAAACAAGTATATAAACAAGTATATAAGCAAGTATATAAGCAAGATATAAAATAACATATACAATATTATATGAATAAAATATAAAATAGAATCAAAAATATTGTATAAAATGGTACAAAAAATAGCATAAAAAATGTACCTTATTTGTGATATATTGCAATGCACAAGTTAATGAAGCTAGCGGACAGCCCCCCCTTTCCCGGTGAATGCATGTTTAGCTTAGTTTAGTTTAATTTATTTAGTTTACTTTAGTTTAAAATTAGTTTATTGACATCTTTTAGGCAATTACTACACAAATTTTAGTAATCACTGGTGTTCCAGTCTGAGTACAGTCATTCGGTTAGGTGAGGAAAAGATGAATTTTTCAGGGTTGACCGATCTTTTTACCGGTTCACGACACAACAAAATGTACACAAATTAGAATAAGAGGAGAATCTGAGCTTTTCCAAAACGGCTTGTATCATTCATATGACTTTATTAGAACCCGAGATAGAGTTGATTGAAGTAATGGTAAAAATATGAAATTTAACCGAAAAATTGACTCTGGAAATATCAAGTTTTGAACTCCAAATTGCTCCCAAAGGTAAACGGTTTGAAGGAGAGACTTAAAATAGCACAAAATACTGTAAATATGTTAGGACTATATCTCGAAATATTATCAAATTTTTTGAAGACTGACTTCTTTGTCAAAAAAATGTAAATTGGTGAAATCTTGACCGAAAACATGTATTTTTCAGGGTCCGGCGATCTTTTTAACTAGCAGAGATACGTTAAAATGTATAGAAAATGAATACTAGAGGAGAATTTGGACTTTCTGAATATGTTTTCAGTTTTTCTGTAGCTTAATTAGAACCGGAGATACAGACCATCAAAGTTTGGGTGCAAGTGCGAAATTGGAAAATGAGAGGGTCAATTTTGCAGTAATTTTTTGACCTTGTGACATTTATTGTGCAATGTAGGTCAATCCGATGGACTTAAAACTTTACACATTTCTTCTAGGGTATTGTAGGACTGACCTGTGAAAAGACTGTAAAAATCCCTTTATTATTTCCTACTTAAAAAAAATTAAATATCTCAAATATCCAATTTTGCCAAATATTTGACCTTGATTTTGACCTTGAAAATACCTTTCAAGGTCAAAATCTATAATTTCTACAGATTCGCGGTGTATGACTTAGGGGGGGTCATTTCATTATTTGAACTATGTAGGATCAATATTTACCTCTCAAATTGGCAAAAATAGGCTAATTTTTCGTGTCGCGCGGTATGCCATATTTGGAATTTTTTTATAAATCAGCATGAAGAGATAAATCAATTCCGATTTCAGGGTTCCAACAATATAGCTCCTGGCTATTATAATTTAAAATATGAACCCAATATGCTGGAAATAACATAATTGTTGGAATTTTTGAAAATCGAGTGATTTGAACATTAAACAGGTCAAATGACCTTGAAAAATGAGGTTAAGGACAAATTTGAAGGTTGCTATGGAGGTTTTATGGGCATATTTGGGGGGGTTCACAATACATTTTATTGGCCTAAAATCGATGTTTCAGTGTCAAGTAATCAAGGTCACCAGTTTTGACGACGCGGTTGACACTAAAAATTCCATAATTAAATAACTAAGCATGATATCATCATAAAAATGATCGCTTACCATGGATTAGTCATTTACTGTAACAATTGGCTTGAATTCTGCAATTTTCGAAGTTGCTTATATAGAGATCAGGCGCGCAAACCTCTGAGAGTAAAAATTGACCTGTATGACCTCGACCTTGACCTATACTTTTGAAAATTAGGTCAGTTTATTTAGTATAAGTCTATTATATATAGTTTATTAGGAAACTGTAAATGATCAGTTATTATATGAGTAATGGTCAATTGAAATATAGAAAAAATTTATTTCAAAGGGGTCAATGACCTTGAAAAATAGGTCAGAGGTATAGGGTTACATTGGACAATTTAATAAGGTCACATAGGACTATGTACACAAATTATTTGAAAATTTTTCGAGAACATTTTTCGGAAAGAAAAATAATAATAACTAGATGTCGATAACCGCTAGCGGTAATAAAACTTCACCTAGCAGTTGCTGAAAATAGTCTAAATATGTAAAGGTATATAAACAAGTATATAAACTGGTATATAAGCAAATATATTTTAAATTATATAAACAAGTATATAAGCAAGAATGAAAATAGCATAAAAGCAGAAATGTAAAATAGTATATAAAATAGTACTTAAAACAATTTACCATATTTTTTTAAAGGTATATTTGCACATGTTTTTGGTAAGGTGAGGAAAATATGAATTTTTCAGGGTTGATCTTTTTACCTGTTGATGCTAGAACAAAATGTACATCAATTAGAATAAGAGCAGAATATGAGCTTTCCAAAACTGCTTGTATCATTCATTTGGCTTTATTAGAACCAGAGATAGAGCTGATAGAAATAATGGTAAAAATATGAAATTTCACCAAAAAATTGACTCTGAAAATATCAAGTTTTGAACTTCAATTTGCTCCCAGAGGCAAACGGTTTGAAGGAGAGACTTGACATTGCACACACTACTGTAAATGTCTTAGGACTATTTCTCCAAATATTATCAAATTTTTCGAAGACTGACTTCTTTGTCAAAAAAATGTTAAATGATGAAATATTGACTGGAAACATGAATTTTTCAGGGTCCGGCGATCTTTTTAACTAGCAGAGATACGTTAAAATGTATAGAAAATGAATACTAGAGAAGCATATGGGCTTTCCGAATATGCTTTCAGTTTTTCTATAGCTTAATTAGAACCGGAGATACAGACCGTCAAAGTTTGGGTACAAATGCGAAATTGGAAAATGAGAGGGTCAATTTTGCAGTAATTTTTTGACCTTGTGACATTTATTGTGCAATGTAAGTCAATCCGATGGACTTGAAATTTAATATATTTCTTCTAGGGTATTGTACAAGTAACCTGTGAAAAGATTGTAAAAATCCCTTTATTATTTCCTACTTCAAAACAATTTAATATGTCAAATATCCAATTTTGTCAAATGTTTGACCTTGATTTTGACCTTGAAAATACCTCCCAAGGTCAAAATTTATATTTTCTCCAGATTGGCAGTGTGTGACTTAGGGGGGGTCATTTAATTATTTGAACTACATAGGATCAATATTTACCTTTCGATATGGCAAAAATAGGCAAATTTGACATGTCGCGCGATATGCAATATTTGGAATTTTTTAATAAATCAGCATGAAGAGATAGATCAATTCCGATTGCATGATTTAAACAGTCCAGCTACTGGCTATTATAAATTATAAAATGAACCCGATATGCAAAAAAAAACATAATTGTTGGAATTTTTGAAAATCGATTGAATTTTAGCTTAAACAGGTCAATTGACCTTGAAAAATGAGGTCAAGGTCAAATTTGAAGGTGGCTATGGGGGTTTTATGGGTATATTTGGGGGGGTTGACAATACATTTTAATGGCCTAAAATCGATATTTCAGTGTCAAGTAATCAAGGTCGCCAGATTTGACGACGCGGTTGATACTAAAAATCACATAACTCAATAACCAAGCATGATATCATCATAAAAAAAAGCGCTTCATCTGCGTCACTCATTTACCGCAACAATTGGCTAGAATTCTATAAATCAGGAAGTTGCTGATATAGAGATCTCGCGTAACAACCTCTGAGAGTAAAAATGAACCTGTATGATTTTGACCTTGACCTACATTCTTGAAATTAGGTCAGTTAATATAGTATAAGTTTATTATACATACTTTATTGGGAAATTGTAATTCATTAGTAATTACATGAGTAATGGTCAATTGAAATATTGAAAAAATGGACTTTAAAAGGGTCTATGACCTTGAAAAATAGGTCAAGGTCATTTATCTTGAAATTGTATTCTTAGATTATTGTAGGCTATGTACATGAATTATTTGAAAATTATTTGAGAAAATTTTTCGGAAAGAAAAATAATAAAAAAAAATAACACCGATAATAAGAAACTTCACCTATGGTATAGGTGAAGTTTAATAATAATAAAAATATTTACGAAAATAAGAAACTTCACCTATGGTATAGGTGAAGTTTAACTAGATTTCGATAACCGCTAGCGGTAATAAAACTTCACCGAGCAGTTGGTGAAAATAGTCTAAATATGTTTAAGTATAAAAATAAACAAGTATACGAACAAGTATATGAAGGTATATTGTACATGTTTAAGCAGCTTGCTCAGTGAATGCCCATGTTTAGTTCAGTTTATTTAGTTCAGTGGGTGAAAATAGTCTAAATGTATATAAGTATATAAACAAGTATATAAACAAGTATATAAACAAGTATATAAACAAGTATATAAACAAGTATATAAACAAGTAAATAAGCAAGATATAAAATAATATATAAAATATTATATGAATAAAATATAAAATAGTATCAAAAATATTGTATAAAATGGTACCAAAAATAGCATAAAAAATGTACCTTATTTATTTGTGATATATTGCAATGCACAAGTTAATGAAGCTAGCGGACAGCCCCCCTTTTCCCGGTGAATGCATGTTTAGCTTAGTTTATTTAGTTTAGTTTAATTTATTTAGTTTACTTTAGTTTAAGATTAGTTTATTGACATCTTTTAGGCAATTACTACACAAATTTTAGTAATCACTGGTGTTCCAGTCTGAGTACAGTCATTCGGTTAGGTGAGGAAAAGATGAATTTTTCAGGGTTGACCGATCTTTTTACCTGTTCACGACACAACAAAATGTACACAAATTAGAATAAGAGGAGAATCTGAGCTTTTCCAAAACGGCTTGTATCATTCATATGACTTTATTAGAACCCGAGATAGAGTTGATTGAAGTAATGGTAAAAATATGAAAATTAACCGAAAAATTGACTCTGAAAATATCAAGTTTTGAACTCCAAATTGCTCCCAAAGGTAAACGGTTTGAAGGAGAGACTTAAAATAGCACAAAATACTGTAAATATGTTAGGACTATATCTCAAAATATTATCAAATTTTTTGAAGACTGACTTCTTTGTCAAAAAAATGTAAATTGGTGAAATCTTGACCGAAAACATGTATTTTTCAGGGTCCGGCGATCTTTTTAACTAGCAGAGATACGTTAAAATGTATAGAAAATGAATACTAGAAGAGAATTTGGACTTTCTGAATATGCTTTCAGTTTTTCTGTAGCTTAATTAGAACCGGAGATACAGACCATCAAAGTTTGGGTGCAAGTGCGAAATTGGAAAATGAGAGGGTCAATTTTGCAGTAATTTTTTGACCTTGTGACATTTATTGTGCAATGTAGGTCAATCCGATGGACTTAAAACTTAACAAATTTCTTCTAGGGTATTGTAGGACTGACCTGTGAAAAGACTGTAAAAATCCCTTTATTATTTCCTACTATAAAAAAATTAAATATCTCAAATATCCAATTTTGTCAAATATTTGACCTTGATTTTGACCTTGAAAATACCTTTCAAGGTCAAAATCTATAATTTCTACAGATTCGCGGTGTATGACTTAGGGGGGGTCATTTCATTATATGAACTATGTAGGATCAATATTTACCTCTCAAATTGGCAAAAATAGGCTAATTTTTCATGTCGCGCGGTATGCCATATTTGGAATTTTTTTATAAATCAGCATGAAGAGATAAATCAATTCCGATTTCAGGGTTTCAACAATATAGCTCCTGCCTATTATAATTTAAAATATGAACCCGATATGCTGGAAATAACATAATTGTTGGAATTTTTGAAAATTGAGTGATTTGAACATTAAACAGGTCAAATGACCTTGAAAAATGAGGTTAAGGACAAATTTGAAGGTGGCTATGGAGGTTTTATGGGCATATTTGGGGGGGTTCACAATACATTTTATTGGCCTAAAATCGATATTTCAGTGTCAAGTAATCAAGGTCACCAGTTTTGACGACGCGGTTGACACTAAAAATTCCATAATTAAATAACTAAGCATGATATCATCATAAAAATGATCGCTTGCCATGGATTAGTCATTTACTGTAACAATTGGCTTGAATTCTGCAATTTTCGAAGTTGCTTATATAGAGATCAGGCGCGCAAACCTCTGAGAGTAAAAATTGACCTGTATGACCTCGACCTTGACCTATACTTTTGAAAATTAGGTCAGTTTATTTAGTATAAGTCTATTATATATAGTTTATTAGGAAACTGTAATTGATCAGTTATTACATGAGTAATGGTCTATTGAAATATAGAAAAAATTTATTTCAAAGGGGTCAATGACCTTGAAAAATAGGTCAGAGGTATAGGGTTACATTGGACAATTTAATTAGGTTACATAGGACTATGTACACAAATTATTTGAAAATTTTTCGAGAACATTTTTCGGAAAGAAAAATAATAATAATAAAAATATTTACGAAAATAAGAAACTTCACCTATGGTATAGGTGAAGTTTAATAATAATAAAAATATTTACGAAAATAAGAAACTTCACCTATGGTATAGGTGAAGTTTAACTAGACATCAATATTACTGGTGAACCAGTAATGAGCATTCACCATAAAAAAGGATTTACTTGATTATCAATTTGACTTTAATTCTTCATATTGACTTTTATATTGACACTTGAATTGACTTCATTTTGACATTCATATTGACATTCCTTTTGACATTATTCATATTGACATTTATATCAATATTCATATTGACATTCACTGACATTCATTTGACCCTGATATCAATTGACAGTGATGACACTGATAGTGACACTGATGACACTGATATCTACACTAATATTGACATTCATTTTGACATTCATTAATTTTGACATTCATGTTGATATTCATGTTGACATTCATATATATTGACATTCATTTTGACATTCATGTTGATATTCATGTTGATATTCATATTGAATTCATAATGACATTCATATTGAGTTCATATTGACCTTAATTTATTCTTTAATTCATTGTATTCGGCACTTATCTCATTTCTTCATTTTTCCTGTCTTTGACTGGTGATGACCTTGACAAGTGATGAACTTCTTCACAAAGTCAAGTATATTTTAGATCATTCAAGTTACTCTCTATTGGAAATGATAGACCACAATTGAACAACCTTGCTTGAAAAAATTGTCAAATGTGGCTTTTCATTCACTTTCTGTGACCTTGACCTTGATGTCAAGGTCATGGATGTTTAATGAAAATATTCCTCTATCACAGGGCTATATATGTGCCAAGTTTCATTGAGTTGTTTTCATTTGCTTGAAAAAGTTGTGAAATGTGGCCTTTCATTCACTTTCTGTGACCTTGACCTTGATATCAAGGTCAAGGATGTTTAATGAAAATATTCCTCTATCACAGGGCTATATATTTGCCAAGTTTCATTGAGTTGTCTTCATTCAAAGCGAAGTTAAAAAATATTTTCACTTTTGGGCAAAATATTCTAATTTTGAAAGTTGAATATCTCAGTAACCCCTTGCATGATTTTCACCACATTTCTTACTGCACTGGCCCATGCTATAGAGCACCTTTAACTATAATTTCATCAAAGTGTTGATTGTAGTTTTCTCGAAACCGTGCGCAAACTGGTTTTCATTAAAAGGGGTTAGGGCAATTACCCCTTTTCGAAAATGATCAATTTCATGGCTGATATGTGTTCAGTAGGGGTCTACTAACTTAACAGTGAAGACCAGGTGTCTCTATCTTTATTAGTTCAGGAGATAGACCTCCAAAAACAGTGACTTTGAGGTGACCTGTGACCTTGAAAAATAGGTCAAGGTCAAAAATATTTTGCGAATCATGTTTTCTCATCTAGGACTATCTATACACTTACTTTCATGTTGAAATTCCGAAAAAAAGTGGCAGAAAAATAATAATAATACGACCAAAATCAATACCATTCACCATAGTGATGGTGAATGCTAATAATAATAATAACTAGAAATCGGGTAACCGCGATGCGGTGACAAAACTTCACCCATCATAGTAATTATTGACAGTGAAATGAAAGTGAGAAAACACGGAAATGATATTTGAAATGATATTGGAAATGACATTGGAAATGGCATTGGACATGAACATGAACTTGAACATGAACTTGAACATGAACTTGATTATGAACTTGAACATGAACTTGAACATGAACTTGAACATGAACTTGAACAAGAACTTGAACATGAACTTGAACATGAATGTAATTGCACACGTCTTGCACATGTAATATGCAATATCACACAAAATATCACTTGAAATATTATGAAGTATCACATGCAAAGTTACATGCAATGTATTAAACATACAATATCACTTGCAATAT
Source organism: Platynereis dumerilii (assembly GCA_026936325.1). Classification (NCBI taxonomy): domain Eukaryota; kingdom Metazoa; phylum Annelida; class Polychaeta; order Phyllodocida; family Nereididae; genus Platynereis; species Platynereis dumerilii. The sequence continues at coordinate 964,365 of JAPTHN010000088.1, read as the reverse complement.
CATGCTAAATCATATCACATGCAATATCAATTTATTACCTGTAATTTTGCATGTCAATTAAAATGTACATAGTGTGCACAGATATTTGAAAGTACATATAAACAATCTGTCCATGGACTAGTCGTGATGTGACATATAGTCAGCAGACCGATAAAACCTGCAATAAACCCTTACTGAAACATTTCAATCGGTTTGTGGCCATACGCTAACTGATGCACTGACTCATACACTGACTGTTACACTGACTGATACACTGACTGACTCAAAAATATTCTGAGGGACAGGGGATATTTTAAATCGCCAGAGTTACAAGAAAAAATTCAGAGAATGAAAACAAGAGGAGGATTTGAGCTTCATGAATATATATATAGAGAATAACATGGACCAATACATGGACAGTGCATGGAGAGTACATTGACCTGTACATTGACCAGTACATGGACCAGTACATGAACCAGTACATGAACCAGTACATCAACCAGTTACATCAACCAGTTACATCAAACAGTTACATCAACCAGTTACATCAACCAGTTACATCAACCAGTTACATCAACCAGTTACATCAACCAGTTACATCAACCAGTTACTGCTGATTGAAACTGGAACCGTTCTCGTATTGGAATTTTAGGAATTTCTTGGCTAAAGTACTTCTAGTCCTGAAAACATTTGGAAATGACTGCAATTTCTGAAAACATACAATTTTCAGGGTCCGGCGATCTCTTTATCCGCCCATGATACAAGAAAATGTACAAATATAAAAGCTAGAGCAGAATTTTGGCTTTCCAAATATATTTTCAGATTCTCTGTTACTTTATCAGAACCGGAGATACGACTGATTCAAATAATGGTACAATTCAGAAATATTGACTTCAGAAATTACTGAAAAAATGTATTTTTTAACTTAAAATTACTCTAGAACCAAAACGGTTCAATGGAAACATATATAACTTGCCAGTTTTATGTAAACGAAGGATGGCAATACGCTCAGATAGCTTCATTGAAATAAAATGATTATTTCCTTGTCAAAACTATGATAAATTGTGAAAATTTGACAAAAAACATGAATTTTTCAGGGTCCGGCGATCTTTTTAACCGTCAGAGCTCTGACAAAATCTTCAAGTATGCCAGCTAGAGGTGAAAGCGTGCTTTCCGAATCTGTTTTCAGATTTTCTGTAACTTAAATAGGACCGGATATAGAGCGGATTGAAATGATGGCACAACTCAAAAATATGGCCTTTAAGATATTCCTGAAAATATGCAGTTTTAACTGGAAATCACTCTAGAACCAATACGGTTCAATGAGGATATATATAACTTGGCAGGATTATGTAAATAGAAGTTAGAAATATGTCTAGACAGGTTCATCACAAAAGGATGATTCCGTCCCTGTCAAAAAATTGATAAATTGTGAAAATTTGACAAAAAACATGAAATTTTCAGGGTCCGGCGATCTTTTAAACCGTCAGAGCTACGACAAAATGTTCAATATATGGAAACTAGAGAAGAATTTGGCCTTTCCAAATCTATTTTCAGATTCTCTGTAACTTTATTAGGACCGGAGATAAGGCCGATTGAAATTATGGTACAATTCAGAAATGTGGACTTCGGAAATTTCTGAAAAAATGTTGTTTTTCACTTAAAATTACTCTAGAACCAAAACGGTTCAATGGAAACATATATAACTTGGCAGGATTATGTGAACGAAAGATGAAAGTATGCTCAAATAGCTTCATTGAAACAAAATGATTATTTCCTTGTCAAAATGATGATAAATTGTGAAAATTTGACAAAAAACATGAAATTTTCAGGGTCCGGCGATCTTTTAAACCGTCAGAGCTACGACAAAAAGTTCAGAAAACGAAAACTAGAGGAGAATTTGGTCTTTCCAAATCTGTTTTCAGATTCTCTGTAACTTAATTAGGACCGGAGCTACAGCCGATCGAAATAACGCTATCATTGAGAAATGTGAAAAAATATCGTTAATTTTTCCCTAATTTTTTGACCTTGTGACCTTTACGGTCTAACGTAGGTTAATCCGAAGACCTTGAAAATTTATACGCTGCCTCTAGACTATTGTAGCAAGTTTGTGTGACATTTTTGTAACAATATTTTGATTCCTTGCCTGTGTAAAAAAATCAAATGTCAAAATAGTAAAATTTTTCATCATGTTTGACCTTAAATTTGACCTTGAAAATAAGTTTCTAGGTCAAAACAAATATAATTTTCAGAATCAGGATGCAAAAATGGGGGGATCAATTAATTATTGTAACTCTCTCGAATCGATATTTCTATGTCAAAAACACAATAATTTGTCATTTTTCAACGTTCTCCGGTTTGCGATATTTGGAATTTTGTGGAAAATTAAGGTAAAATGTTAGAGGACTTTGGATTACATATTCTAAATGCACATATTATTGTCTGTCTAGAGATAATATATCAAGGTGATATCTTGAAAAAAACATAATTTTCAGAATTTTTGAAAATAAGCACTTTTTGCACTTTGAAGAGCCAAATGACCTTGAAAAATGAGGTCAAGGTCAAATTTGAAGGTGGATATGGGGGTTTTGGGGGCTACTTTGGGGGGGTTCACTATACATTGTTATGGCCTAAAATCGATATTTCAAGGTGAGACACCCAAGGTCACCTGTTTTGATGACGCGGTCAATCTTTAAAATTACGTAACTCAAAATCTAAGTATGGCATCATCACCACAGTCCTTTCCGCAATGCGTAAGTCATTCGGGTAACTTTTGGTGTCATGCTTGTAACTCTGTGACCAGCGGATCCTGACTTCCCGTGCGCACACCTCTGAGAGTGAAATGGCACCTGTAAAATATTGACCTTGACCTACTTTCTTGAAATTGGGTCAGATTATGTAATTTACCTGTAGGACATGTAATTGAAATGGGAAATGAAATTTGCCTGTAACTTGCCGTGATATGATCACTTAAAGTAAATGAAAAAACGGACTTTGAAGTGGCCTGTGACCTTGAAAAATAGGTCAAGGTCATTCCGATTTTGTCAGTGTAATATGGTCATGTAACACTCCGTATGTGATTTTTTTGAGATTTTTTTGAAGAAATTTTTGTCTGGAAAAATAATAAATTATAATAATAACTAGTATACTAAATTGCACAGCAATTTAAAGGAAGAACTTCCCTTCCCTTCAAATCCCTTCCTTTCCTTCCAATCCCTTCCCTGCCCTGCTATTCTAGTTCTTTGCATTTTTTCCCTTGCCATTGCTTAATAGTATGTTTAGGTTGTCCTAGAGCGAAACATCACTGCCGCTTTGACCTTGCCTGCAATAGTCCATGGAACTGCACAAACAGGCACACATACTCATATATCGCTTGGCATGGAGGCAGGCCTTGATGAAACCCTAACCCTAATGATTTGTTACGGACAAACCATAAGGGCTAGGAAGATGTGCTTACATACACCCAGAGGGCGAGCAGTCAGCAACATGTCATATCAATGTTAAGTGATTTGAAACATTATTGGAAGAGTTTAAATAGGAGAACAAAATTCATGGTAGGAACATGTGCTTACATGGAAAAATATAGCAAAAAACTAGCAATATGTCAAATTAGTTTTAATTGATTTTAATGAATACTTAATGAGTTATAATTGAATATGTGAAATTGCTAATGTAAAATTGGCTATTAGTGAGAGGTATATGCCCTTGGAGCTTATGAAAGGGCATAATTTTACGCATTTTTTGGTGTTAATTTCATGACATTTGAATGAGTAGAAGCTGAGCAATGTGCACTTGAATTTTGAAATGAAAACAATTCTCAAGGGAAAAGTATTTGGAATAGAACAATTTCCTTTGGACACATTATGCAGGGCCACAATGGGTACCAGTAAAAAAATATACATGAACGTCCATGAAGAACTTCATAGTTTTTTTGGGCAAAATAGGTTTTGACAAGCCCAAAAATGACGTAAAATTTTCAATGTCTACCGCGATTCTAAACCGGATGTCCTACATCATATTGCTATACACCACTGGAAAGCTGACATTCTGAGCTTTCCAAAAATGTCTATGGTTTGTTTCTAGGACCAATATTAAGGGAGATACAGCCCATCAAATGTTCGACTTTTGAGGCCCTGTGGCACCAAAAGTATTGGACCTTGGATGCCATACTTTTGCACAGACACTACACCCTAGTAGTACTAATAATTCCTGTAAGGACATAAAAATCTGACATTCCAATCATGGTTTTTCATGATGTCACCCCTCAAAATTTCGCTTTCCTCCAATTTTGAACTTTTTTTTCTCCCAAGCTATTCACCCTATAGCCACTAGGCTCCTTTCTGCACTGCATATTCCATTAGAGATTAACAGGAAAAAATTTCATGAAATTCTGACTGACAGTTTTCCCAAAACCGGAATCGGAAATTTTTGCTGAAGATTGCCTGTAATTCCTATGTCAAGCGGAATTCCGATGAGTAATTCCCACCATAGCAGGCATTTTATAGTGTCTGAATGCTGTATAGGTGCTAATTGACATATCTCTTCTGGTTAAGAAGTTATTCAACATTTAAAAAAGTGAAAAAGTTGGAAGAATAAGAATAAAGAAAAAGAATAAAGAATAAGAATACGTACAATATCAATAAGAACTTCCCTACGGGAAGTTCTTAACTAGACATCAATATTACTGGTGAACCAGTAATGAGCATTCACCATAAGAAAAGATTTACTTGATTATCAACTTGACTTTAATTCTTCAAATTGACTTTTATATTGACACTTGAATTGACTTCATTTTGACATTCATATTGACATTCCTATTGACATTATTCATATTGACATTTATATCAATGTTCATATTGACATTCACTGACATTCATTTGACCCTGATATCAATTGAGAGTGATGACACTGATAGTGACACTGATGACACTGATATCTACACTAATATTGACATTCATTTTGACATTCATTAATTTTGACATTCATGTTGATATTCATGTTGACATTCATATATATTGACATTCATATTGACATTCATATGGACATTCATATTGACATTCATATTGAATTCATAATGGCATTCATATTGACTTCATATTGACCTTGATTTATTCTTTAATTCATTCTATTCTGCACTTATCTCATTTCTTCATTTTTCCTGTCTTTGACTGGTGATGACCTTGACAATTGATGAACTTCTTCACAAGGTCAAATATACTTTAGATCATTCAAGTTACTCTTGATTGGAAATGAAAGACCACAATTGAACAACCTTGCTTGAAAAAGTTGTCAAATGTACCTACCGTGCCTTTTCATTCACTTTCTGTGACCTTGACCTTGATGTCAAGGTCATGGATGTTTAATGAAAATATTCCTCTACCACAGGGCTATATATGTTCCAAGTTTCATTGAGTTGTCTTCATTCAAAGCAAAGTTAAAAAATATTTTCACTTTTGGGCAAAATATTCTAATTTTGAAAGTCAAATATCTCAGTAACCCCTTGCATGATTTTCACCACACTTCTTGCTGCATTGGCCCATACTATAGAGCACCTTGTGCTATAATTTCATGAAAGTGCTGCTTGTAGTTTTCTCAAAACCGTGCGCAAACTGGTTTTCATTAAAAGGGGTTAAGGTAATTACCCCTTTTTGAAAATTATCAATTTCATGGCTGATATCTGTTCAATAGGGGTCTACTAACTCAACACTGAAGACCAGGTGTCTCTATCTTTATTAGTTCAGGAGATAGACCTCCAAAATCAGTGACTTTGAGGTGACCTGTGACCTTGAAAAATAGGTCAAGGTCAAAAATATTTTGGGAAATTAATCTACTCATCAAGGACTATCTATACACTAACTTTCATGTTGAAATTCCAAAAAAAAAGGGAAGAAAAATAATAATAACTAGACATCAATATTACTGGTGAACCAGTAATGAGCATTCACCATAAAAAAGGATTTACTTGATTATCAACTTGACTTCAATTCTTCATATTGACATTTATATTGACACTTTAATTGACTTCATTTTGACATCCATATTGACATTCCTATTGACATAATTCATATTGACATTCATTTTGATATTCATGTCGACATTCATACTGATATTCATACTGACCTTTGTATTGACATTCCTATTGACAGTATTCATATTGACATTCATTCTGATATTCATATCAACATTCATACTGATATTCATACTGACCTTCATATTGATCTTTAAATTGATATTGATGTTCACAATGACATTCATATCAACATCCATATTGACATTCATGACATTCATATTGACACTGATATCAATTGACACTGATGACACTGATATTGACACTGATGACACTGATATCTACACTAATAGTGACATTCATTTTGAGATTCATTAATTTTGACATTCATGTTGATATTCAAGTTGACATTCATGTTGACATTCATATATATTGACATTCATATTGACATACATATTGAATTCATAATGACATTCATATTGAGTTCATATTGATCTTAATTTATTCTTTAATGCATTCTATCCTGTACTTATCTCATTTCATCATTTTTCCTGTCTTTGACTGGTGAAGACCTTGACAAGTGATTAACCTCTTCTCAAGGTCAAATATATTTTAGATCATTCAAGTTTCTCTTGATTGGAAATGATAGACCACAATTGAACAACCTTGCTTGAAAAAGTTGTGTAATGTACCTATCGTGGCTTTTAATTCACTTTCTGTGACCTTGACCTTGATGTCAAGGTCATGGATGTTTGATGAAAATATTCCTCTATCACAGGGCTATATATGTGCCAAGTTTCATTGAGTTGTCTTCATTCATAACAAAGTTAAAAAATATTTTCACTTTTGGGCAAAATATTCTAATTTTGAAAGTCGAATATCTCAGTAACCACTTGCATGATTTTCACCACATTTCTTGCTGCATTGGCCCATGCTATAGAGCACCTTTTGCTATAATTTCATGAAAGTGCTGATAGTAGTTTTCTTAAATCCGTGCGCACACTGGTTTTCATTAAAAGGGGTTAGGGCAATTACCCCTTTTTGAAAATGATCAATTTCATGGCTGATATTTGTTCAATAGGGGTCTACTAACTTAACAGTGAAGACCAGGTGTCTCTATCTTTATTAGTTCAGGAGATAGACCTCCAAAGACAGTGACTTTGAGGTGACCTGTGACATTGATAAATAGGTCAAGGTCAAAAATATTTTGGGAAATTAATCTACTCATCTAGGACTATCTATACACTAACTTTCATGTTGAAATTCCAAAAAAAAAGGGAAGAAAAATAATAATAATAATAATAATAATAATACGACCAAAATCAATACCATTCACCATAGTGATGGTGAATGCTAATAATAATAATAATAATAATACGACCAAAATCAATACCATTCACCATAGTGATGGTGAATGCTAATAATAATATTTACGAAAACAAGAAACTTCACCTATGTAATAGGTGAAGTTTAATAAAATCAAAGAAAACAAGATGATTCTCCCGATAGGTCGAATCATAATAATAAACACACTAACTTAAAATGCAGACTGTGTCACAGTCTGTGTGACCAAGAAGAGGAATCCCAGAGAGATGTCAGAACCAATATTTGAATCACATAAAAGAGGTATTCGCTGGATGAATGCTGCACTGAAGAGCAAAAGCATCCCCAATGGGGATATTCTAAACCACTCATACATAGGCGTGGGCAATTTCGATTTTTTGGGGGGGGAGAGCGACATTTGCCCAAATTTCAAGATATAAATTTAATACCATTTGAGATGAAATTGCCTGAAAATCATTCATTTTCAATAATTTTTATTTAATCATTTGCCCAAATTTGTTTGCCTTTTTGCCCGAATCTTACTGTTTCCCAAACTTTTGGGGGGGGGGCGACTGCCCCCCTCTGCCCCTCCCCCCTCCCATACGCATATGCACTCATAAACTATAAATTATTAAAACAGTTTTCAGTGCTCCGATTAACTGGAACACATCATTCACAATTTAAAACTAGAGACCGGGTAACCGCGAAGCGGTGACAAAACTTCACCGCCTGTAATTTGGGTGTTATTGCTACAATGTAACTAAAGTAAGGGTACTAGGTTATGGGTCCGACTCCAAGCAATCTTTCAGAGCCACTTTCAGTCCTCAAAATCAATTTCCTGTGACGGGGCGATTTTTTCTTGAAAAATGCAAAAACAGAGGTTTTTGGCAATTTGCGGGCTGAAAAATGATGCGATTTTCCTAATTTTTTCAGGAAAATCTGCTCTACCGGTCTCTGTGAGTGTGACATTGAGACATTTAACCCAGTAGCCCCCTCAAATATTCTGACCGGAAAGCCTGTTTTCCTATCTTTTAGCATGCAAACGCCGTAAAATTCCGCGATGGCAGCATGTGGGCCTGTGGGACCTGTGAGACAGCCTGGAATGACATATATACATGAGATATTGTTGCAAGCTGCCATGGGTCAGAGAGACATCAAAATGCAGCAAACACTTGAAAATGTGACAAAGTTGTGTTTCCCGCCTAATTCTGGGCATACAGCCATGTGTCAGCCATGGTAATGTTATTCTATCCCAATCTAACCCATTTCCATGTAATTTGGTGGCCTACAGCCTAAATAAGTAATTAAATTGCATTTGTCAACCAATCAGAGCACAGCTTTGATTCACTGCGGGCCACACGGTTGCTAGGGCAGTGGTTTTATGATGCACTAATCAGGAAAAGGCGACCAGGCTTTCTCTCATTGGTTGAGAAATAAGAAAATATTATGGGTTTATTTAGCAGAGATGAACTGCCATGAGTGTAGGTGGACAAATTGTGGCAATTTAATAGAATGCCTCCTACATGTTGCAAAGATCTGGGAAAAGCTGGATTGTGAACTGAAATATTTTATCAAGGAGGCAAATGCGAGTCGTCTGCTCTTGTCTGCTAGAATTGAGTCATCTGCAAGTAATTGAGGCTGCGGGCCACCGATCTACAGTAGAGATGGCTTGAATTTGAAATATTATGGCCTGTTACGGCATCTGGCCTAGTGCTTTTTCAAGAATCACCTGTTTTTGGGTCTTTTCGCCTGTTGAATGGCAAATAAAGGAAAACAAACACAAAATCAATGTATTTAGAGCTTTATTCTGTCTTCCTGGTCCGTCAAACGCTTCAGAGGGCTTCAATTGACCTTGCTCTACGTCCTGTATTGATGCTGTTGCTACAAGGATGACACATCTGTCGTAAACCAGGTGTACACACGAAATCACACACTGGGGAGAAACCGTTTGGATGTTCAATTTGTGGGCCGTGTGGATGTTCTTTTTGTGGCAAAAAAACAGTGCAGTCTCCACATTTATGGCAAATTAGCAATGTTTTGGCATGGTAGAGCAGCTAGGCAACTGGGAGTTGAGCAAAATACCTCATTTTTCCTGCAAATACCTGTTATTATTGCAAAAAGCAGTATTTGGGGGGGGGGCGCACCGTAGGATAATTGCTGGTTTTGATGACGCGGTCAATATTTAAAATTATGTAACTGCATAACCAAACATGGGATCACCACAGTTATAACTTACAGCACTGGCCCGGCCACCAAGCCAGCTTTTGGCCTCACTTTTAAAACCCTGGGGCTTACGGTTTCTGACATCTCGTGCGACAATCGCTTAGTACTAAAAATGGCCGTAGCCATCTTGGACCTGGACCTGCGTTTTCGGAAGTCTCACTTTGTAACTTGCAAAAAGCATGTGGAACTTAATAAAAGTGACAGAAACGAAATCCGGGCGTAACCGGATGAGATTTGGGCATTTCAAAAGTATGGAAAATCTGACTTCAAAGTGCTCTGCGACCTTGAAAAATGAATCAAGGTCGGCGAAACCGGGTGGGTGTCATACGGGTATGGTGGGCTTCCTTCATGAATTTTTTGAAAATTTTTCGAGGACCTTTTTCGGAAAGTACGAACGCAACTTGAATACTAGAAATCGGGTAACCGCGATGCGGTGACAAAACTTCACCTATCATATAATTATTGGCAGTGAAATCAATGTGAGAAAACACAGAAATGACATTGGACATGAACTTGAACATGAACGTGAACTCGCACATGAACTTGCACATCTACTTGCACATAAACTTGTACATAAACTTGTACATGCAATTGCATGCGTCTTGCACATGTAACATTACATGCAATATCACACACAATATCACATGTAATATTATGCAATATCAAATGTAAAGTTACATGTAATGTATTAAATATACAATATCACTTGCAATATCATGCAAAATCATATCACATGCAATATTAATTTATCACCTGCAATTTTGCATGTTGATTAGTATGTACATAGTGTGCACAGATATATGAAAGTACTTATAGACTATCTGTCCGTGGACTAGTTGTGATGTGACATATAGTCAGCAGACAGATAAACCCTTACTGTAACATGTCAATCGGTTTGTGGCCATACACTGACTGATTCGCAGACTGATACACTGACTGATACACTGACTGATACACTGTCTGATACACTGTCTGATACACTGTCTGATACACTGACTGATACACTGACTGATACACTGACTGATACACTGACTGATACACTGACTGATACACTGACTGATACAAAAATATCTGACCGAAAGCACGTAATTTTGAGGGTTGGGCGTTCCTTTAAACCACCAGAGTTACAAGGAAAAAAACAGAGAATGAAAACTAGAGGAAAATTTGATTTGCCGAATATTATATATGGAAAATAACATGGACCAGTACATGGACCAGTACATGGACCAGTACATGGACCAGTACATGGACCAGTACATGGACCAGTACATGGACCAGTACATGGACCAGTACATGGACCAGTACATTGAACAGTACATTGAACAGTACATTGAACAGTCCAATGACCAGCGCATTGACCAGGTCAATCAGCGCATTGACCATGCATCAACCAGTACATCAACCAGTGCATCAACCAGTGCATCAATCCGAACATCAGTGGGTACATTCGTTTCGCTGCTCCAAAGTGCTCCCTGGAGTGGAGCAGTAAGTGTAAAATGCGGACCGGACGTTCTGGCAGCGGGGCAGCCAGTCTGTTGGTTCAAGTCTTGCAAATTACTATTCAGTTCAATTGCAGACCACGTGGACCAACTGGATAACGGTCCACAAGGGATTTGAAATAAATTATCAGATAAATTTATTAATTAAGGAAAAGAAAACTTAGTAAATTTTTTTTTTCAATAAAATGGTAAATGATTTTAAAGTGGTCTGCTGCGTCCTGCATGGTCTGTAGACTGTATTCAATGAGAATTATTATGACCGGCCGCCAGGGGCGTCGCCGGTCATTTTACTATTGGCACAGGTTGGCCGATTCAACGCACATTTTTGCGGCAGGATTAGAACAACTTCCACTCAATCCACAGTCATGAACGTTCCTATATAGACGTAACTTTACACCCTTTATTCGCGCCTCACAAGTCCTAGTGACGTCTGGCAGTCTTTAATGTAGTTCTCACATTCACCATTTTATAGTCAAAACCCCCACCTTATTGTTTTTCGTGATCTCTTCGTGTTTCCAAAGCCGCTCACGATCTCTTCGTGTTTCAAGGAATCGAAATTCGCATTGACGTCAATGTAAACACCGCGCGGTGCCTTCTGGGAAAATGGGAGACTTTGCGGGAAATTAGTACGTGCCATTTCCGCATGTGGCGCTGGAGTGCTGCCTCTGGTGAGGAGCACAGTAATCAGGGTCACATGACCAAAACAACAACATGGCCAGTGTGATGGTGGTGGCTGCTGCTCCGTGAATGTTTGCAGGTATTACCTGCACTACTGCAGGAGAATTTTGAGTTAAAGCAGATCAACTTCAATTCAGGTAAGTTTGTTTTTCAATATCTGCTATTTCTTAGTGCATGACAGTCTATTTTCTATGAAGAATCCATGCTTAAACTGTATGACAGCCATTTTGTAGTTTGTAAACAAACCTGGATGAAAACATATGTCATTTCAAACTGGTGCAAAGTTGTTAATATTCCATCAATCTTCCCAAAACTTTTACAAGCTGTAGACAACATTAGGTGTCAAAAGTTTGCAACGCATTTCACAAGTTTGAAACTATATTTTTTATTTATGGGCCCTCTGAAGTTGGTGCATTTTTGGGTTAAAATTTTATGGAAAAATAATTCCTAAAAATATTCCAAATATGCTTTGTGGCCCAGGGTCCTTTACAATACTCCTAAAAGTGAAAACTTGACACCAAAGCACCTGCCAGTGGCTAACACCAAAGGAAAATATCAAATTATTGCCCATAATTATTGAAATTAACCTGTTCTAGAGTGATATTTCGTTTTTTTTTTCCAAGGTAATAGATATGCAGTGTATGTTACATCTATAGATCCTGTTTTTACTTTCAGAGATGTAATAAACAGTGGCGTCCCTATGGGGGGGGCACGAGGGGGCACAGGCCCCCCCATATTGGACCTGTGCCCCCCCATATGAATTTTCCAAATCTGGCTAAAATATACAATTAGTATAGCGGGTGCCCCCCCAGAGAATCGCGTGCCCCCCCAGGTGCCCCCCCATTTGAGACCCCCCAGTTACGCCACTGGTAATAAATGGTGTGATCACTGTAATGAAGACTGAAGAAAAGCTGGATTTGTATATATCTTGAATGACAAACTTCTTGCCTCTTAAATAAATTAATAAAATGAACCAAGCCAGGAATAGCCCATGACAACTTTAATTCGGTCAAATCTACTAAATTTAACTTATTTAATGGATTCATCAATTTTTTTTTCAAACTAAAGGACCTTTAGCACCTGTGGAATGTGGATGTGACCTACTGCATTTAAGCATTTTAAATTTGGTCAATCAATTATGAGTCACATTGTTATTTTGAAATGTTACATATCACTTACATGTCTTCACTTGTATAATTTTGGGGGTTGATTCGCTTGAGATCAACTGACTGACATTGTATTGTTCATCCATTGAATTTGCACAAATTGTGGCACAATTAGTGGAGCAGCAGAAGGCCAAAAAGTGCAATATTTGAGGAGATAGTGATCACCGGAGTAGAACACAAAGTGTCATATACCAAAATTTTCCTTAGAATTTCTACTTTCAGGAATTTACTTTGAAAAGTTATAAAACTTATGGCGAAACCAACAGTAACTGTTTCCATGGCAACAAGTCTATCAATTCAGAGAAGGTATATGTACAACATATAATAAAGATGTTGTCTGATTAATTCAACTCTGTGAATCAATTCAACCATGCATTATGGTACCTCTTGGTGTTGGCCACATATTAGGAAAAAATATTTAGTTTAGGTTGTAATCCTGTTGCTATGGCGACCTTTGAATCATAACAAATGTGTGCAAATTTCAATACATCGGGATGCAATCTTTTGTATCACACCGAATTAAGATTAAATAGATTATCTGTTGTGCCATATTGAAAGCCCTTGTTCTTAGCTTTCCAATGATGCCTCACACAAGTATGTAGGTAGTATACTCTTGGAGTTTTGACTGGAAATGTGGCTGAGTATCCATTGTTCGATTCATACAAAATTATGACGTTCATGCCATTGTTTCTGTTTGATCATATAACCACTTACTCCAAGATATGAATTCACAACCGATTCTACCAAATATGTAAGAAATATTATCAAGTTCATGTTGATGACTTCCAAAATTGTTTTGAACCCCTTGGTTACCATGGAAACCAACAGGTAAACAAATATGACCTTGACATCATATTGTCTTCTGTTGTAACTGGAACTATCTTGTCAAGTCAGTAAAATCAGCTTTATGCTTTGAATATAATTAAGCAAGGCAGGTTTTGTGGTCCAAGTATTTGAAACTGTTGTCAAGGACTAGAAAATTGTTGTTTTTTTTTGCATAGCAACAGAAAGAACATGACCACTAAAATTCAAGTGAAAATCTTACTTGTCCATGCCCGGCATGGAGGTCATTTGTGTAACCGAGGTGTTCTGTTACTATATTGTCTGGTCTTTAAGATCATCATGGTAGATATCTCGGGGCATGGCTGGTCAAGATAAAATCAACATGGCAGCCAAAATGTTGCATAGTAACACTACAGAGGTAAGTGATACATCAAAATACATGTATATATTTTATGGGTTGCTGAGTCAAAATATGTATGAATGAAACCTCTTCCAACATTCTGTTTTGAGATATTTAAACAAGCCAACAGGGCCGGTATTAATGGAAAAATGCATAGGGGTTTCCTTGATTCCAATACTAACACCTACTAAATCAAAATAGAGCCGCTTGAGCCTTTGTCTTCAGATGACAATTAGGTCTTAAGTTGCAGCAGAACAAACTGAACTTAGATAATTGCAATTAGGAGGGTCAGAGAAGGTCTAGAGCTGCTTTTATGTCTCATGGCGGTAATTTGTGGTTCTTGTCTGATTGCACTTCTACCATTTGATATTCAGGAGAGTTTATTTATATTTATATGATTCTTTAACCTTTCATGAAAAGACACTTCAAGTCAGCTGAATTAAGTCAAATTAAGTTGCAGCCGACAAAATTCTGATAGCTGAAAAAGTGAGCCATGCACTAATTCTTCAAGTGAGCTGACCAAAGGTAGCTGACTCAGTTCCTGGCTCTAAATCAAAAATGGAATTTCTCAGTCAACTTGTGGACGAAAAATGCTCATCTTAAATAGTTCAAACACTTAAAGTATGACCAAATAAAAAACACCCCCTCCAGTTCCAACTGAGCACCTGAGCTCTTGTGGCGGTATTATTGGCCAGTCTGGCCAGACATAATTCCAAGGCTGTGATAAAGTTGTCCATAAGGAATGCTATTCGCTAGATTTGGCTATGACAGCATATCAGAAAAGTTGCATATGCTCCATTGCTGGGCAATCGAGTCTGGCAATGGAGTCTCCAGATTTTACATTTGAGGAAAGACGATTTATACAGAGGAAGTACAAGAGCTGAGTTTGCAGTGTCTAGTGATTTAGTAAAGCAACAGATTCAAGAATGACAAATTAATTTGGACCAAAAACATCCATGTTAAGAAGGGCTGATAGAATGATTGGAGCTTTACACCCTGTATTTATGCTCTGCTAGGCTTAATTATTAGGACAGGAAGAGGACAGCAATGATCAAAGGATGGTTGAAACAGCCATCCAACATAGGCCCAGATGACCCGGCAAGAGCTGGATAGGGACCCTGGACCTAGCAAATCGCAACCCAGCACACTACCAAGTAACCGACACTCCCCGTATGACCCCCATCCATATTAAGGGAAAACGTTGTTAGGCCATTTTGCTGTTCTTAAAAGGTTTCTTGTTTGCAGTTTCTGCCAGGGCTGGCAGTTCAAACTCTGCAACATAGCAGCAAAAATTTCAAGAACCCAAAACTTTACAAAGGTATCGGCGACCAAACCCGGGTTTTCAGCATGCCGATGCTGATTTTGTGTCTACATGCATGGTTTGTGGTTATGGCGCTGATGGTATTTATATAACAATGCAGCAATAGACATATTTTCCAACATTTGAAGCATAATCTGAGGCATTGGCACATTCCTAAACTAACAATAACATGTGTCAGTGAAGGAGGCTAATACAGGAGTGATCTGATCAGGTCTAATCTCCGCTCCTGCCTTGATCATTGTTTCACCTCTATTTATACGCATCAAGGCCAATAGTGTCACAGATTTGTCATTCGTGCGCTGCACCAATTTGGCTCCTCGTGACAAACAGAAAAATCAACAGCGCTCAGGGGTTTTTTGACGCCACATGTCCCCAAAACCATTCGCATCATTGTGGTTCCTTTACAAAAGTTTCAAGCTGCATCTCTTTGGCGACCATTGACAGGTTGGTATGTGATTTCCAAGAAATGTGGGAAAGAGGTTTTGGTGTGATGCACACCTGTTTTTGCCTGGCGCACAACCCGAGTTGATGAATTGCTGGGTTGAAATCTTTCTGAGAGAGAGCTTTATTAATTTATTCGGGTTGTGCGCCAGGCAAAAACAGGTGAACATCATTGTTGACCATTTAAGATCTTTAAACATGCTGTATAGTAGGCTAGGTACTACAGTTGGCCTCATGACAGGATACACTCCCTACCACCTTTTCCCATTCCCATGTTATGAATTATCCCCTTTTATCCCACCGCCCCCGATTTCCCCCGCTTCCCTAATCTTCCGCCTACTACAACACACTTGCCCCCGTTTCCCCCCCACTTGCACATGTGATCCCCTCATTTCCCCTATTTCACCCAACTGGTTACCACAATGCAAAAAGTTTGTGTTTTAAATGCTGTTGAGTTTATATTTCTACAAAATACTCTGTTTTTGCTTTGTCAGCATTACAGATTTCTCTTTCTACAGGAATTACATCACTCTAAATAGCCCACACTCACTCTTGAGGCACTACCTTATCAGACGTTGAAGAGGTATTAACCATACAACACACACTTTCTCTCCAAGGCAATCATAATAGCAGTAATCTCATATTGCTCAAAATCAATAGTTTACATTAATACACATAAGTATATCTGGATTTAGCAATCCAGAAAACCCTCATTTGGACTACATATCACAAACATTTTTGTACTTTTTGTGAACTACAACAATGTTAAAAGAGGTGCCGTGGCCTAGTGCATAAGGTGTTCGCCTGGTAACTGAGACGTTGCAGGTTCGACTCCCACCCATGGCATGGAGGAACTGAGCAGATCCTCCATAACTCTTTGCTTCACTTCACCCAGGTGTAAATGGGTACTTGGCCATAGGCAGTGATGGCGATTGTAGAGTGACTTAGCATTGTGTGCGCTGGAAACAGCTGCCTGGCTGTATACTCCCCGGGGAGTTGAGAAAGGCTCATGCTTGAACAGGCCTGCCAAGGGTGTAATTGTAAAGTCTGTTGAGACTGACTTCGTTGGTGTAATGGACTATAAAAAAGTTTACATTTTTTACATTTGTTGTTCAAGGACTTCTTGGCATCAATGTCAGAAGTAATCTTGAATTTCACAACTACTAGCATGGTCATTGAATTTGTATCTGGGGTATTGAATTTAAGATCTGTGTGGGGCGGGTATGCCCACACGGCAGCGGGTACCTGCAACCACTCAGTGCTGGCACGGGGCGAGCGCGGGTAGAAGATTGCGGGTGAGGGGCAGGTGCGGGCAATTATTTGCGGGTTTTCGGCAGGTGCGAGCAGTAATGAGCGGGCACTTTCACTACCTGCCTTCCCTGTTTAGGCAGTTGTAGACCATAATGTATGCTACTTCATTGCTATCAGTTAAATATGTATGTATCACAGACTTTCCCAAAGTCAGTCAGATACCACAGGACATTCGGTCCTGCTAGCCACCAATTTCAGCAGGACCGAAAGACTTTCTCCAGGACCGAAAAAATTAATGTTGATGCGCAATTAAAGGATATACCGTATTTATCTTTAAAATGTGAAATAATACAAAAGACCTTTTTTTAGGCCATGTTTTAATGATATGCAAACTCTCAAGGCCTATTATGAGCCATACACAGTGAGCTAATCCCAGAACTCATACTAGTCCATACAAACTCAAATGGGCAAATTAAGACTAACCTGAAGCAAAAGAGTATTTATTCATTTATCAATTGATTGCAAACCAGACAGAATAAAGACCTCAATGACAAGTGCAGGGCTGTAAGTGACATGGCAAAGTGCAATCAGCTTTGACACCTCTGACCTGTAAGCTTCAACCCATTCTCAATGGCAATTATATATAGCTTAGTGAGGGTGAGGCAAAAACTCAGATCCCTCCAGAATTGCAATTAGCACAATTAATGCCTCAGTTAATAAAGTACAAAAGTGAGTCCGAATAGAGAGATTGTTTGAGTACAATATTTCAACCTTTATTTGGTCATCTTCAGGTACATAAACAAATAATTTCACTACTCCTATCCTTGCCATGTCACTTACAGCCCTGCACTTGTCATTTAGGTCTTTATTCTGTCTGGTTTACAATCAATTGATAAATGAATAAATACTCTTTTGCTTCAGGTTAGTCTTAATTTGCCCATTTGAGTTTGTATGGACTAGTATGAGTTCTGGGATTAGCTCACTGTGTATGGCTCATAATAGGCCTTGAGAGTTTGCATATCATTAAAACACGGCCTAAAAAAAGGTCATTGTATCATTTCACATTTTAAAAATAAACACGGTATATCCTTTAATTGCGCATCAACATTAATTTTTTCGGTCCTGGAGAAAGTCTTTCGGTCCTGCTGAAATTGGTGGCTAGCAGGACCGAATGTCCTGTGGTATCTGACTGACTTTGGGAAAGTCTGTGATACATACATATTTAACTGATAGCAATGAAGTAGCATACATTATGGTCTACAACTGCCTAATCAGGGAAGGCAGGTAGTGAAAGTGCCCGCTCATTACTGCTCGCACCTGCCGAAAACCCGCAAATAATTGCCCGCACCTGCCCCTCACCCGCAATCTTCTACCCGCGCTCGCCCCGTGCCAGCACTGAGTGGTTGCAGGTACCCGCTGCCGTGTGGGCATACCCGCCCCACACAGATCTTAAATTCAATACCCCAGATACAAATTCAATTCATTATGTACCTGAAGATGACCAAATAAAGGTTGAAATATTGTACTCAAACAATGTCTCTATTCGGACTCACTTTTGTACTTTATTATTTCAAATTATTCAGTGGAACATATGGATTTTGGAAATGCCTCAGTCCTTGGCTAATCTGCATAATCCAATTGCAAACTGTCCATTTGACACGCAATTGACGCTCGTTCATATGGACGATAATAGGGTTGTTTCAATGCTATGTTTACTGTATTGATAAGGCAGTCGGTCAGACGGTCCGGCCAGGTTTGTAATGCAGTCGGACCGATCGTAAATACATCGGAAATGACCGTCGGTCCGACGGTTTTGGGAAAGTCTGGTTTCAAGTATACAATCTGATCACTCTGATTTTAGAGATTAATATGCATGATCCTAGTGGGCAATCTTTCGTTGTCAATTTCAGCCTATTTTCATGATTCAAATAGCATAACTTCAGTTAAGCCACTAAGTAAAAACACTCATTTTGATGAATGAACGTCTTGTATTTCTAGATTTATCCTGATATATTGGCAAAAAAAAATTTAGGGCATTGCACAAAAGAAATTGAGTGAGAATTAATGCAGAAAGATAGCACCTGCACCACACATCAAATTCAACCATCAATTGGCCAATGTGTGTAATTATGTAACAGAATGATACTGGTATTGTAACATTACTGGTACATCGATCTCCCAGCTCAGTCCAGGAAGTCATAAAACTGAGAATAAACTGTTTTGATATAATTAATTATGCTTTGTTCCTATTGATACAATTTCATTAGCAGGGGCACACTGGCACCCTTGCGGGCCCGTGGCAAAATAAATCCCTATCGTCAGCATTATTTCAAATGAGAAAAGCAAATTACGAAAGGCTATATAATCTGGTAAATTTTTATTAGGTTGAGGGCCCTTACCAATTGATTTGATTGCATGACTCACTAATAAATCGGCTGGCAAGGTTTTGCTTTGCGGCTTTTTGCTTGAAACTTTTTATTTTTCTGTCATCTTGCATGGGCCACCCTGAGTGGATGGGCCCACGGCAGCCACTCTGCCGGATAGTACAGTCCTCACCTGTTCATTAGTGAATAGTGATTGCTTATGCTGGTCTGGTATGCCATTTCATAATTAGTCATAAAAATATGCAATTATTTAGAATGAGTCAATGAATATAGATCATTGTTTTTACAATATTTATATGAATTAGGATTATCCAGGGATGATTGCAAAAGTAACGCGGGCGCGAGTACCCGCTGTCACTCACATGTGGATGCCGGGTTATCCTGCATGGTGTGGCTGTATCCTGCTGGTCCTGACAGAGACTGCAGGTGCGGGGCAAGTGCGGGCAGGATACCGTGGGTGCGGGGTGGTCGTGGGCAGAAAAAAAGTTCCCTCGCAGATATCTAGTACGCGTATTTATACTAGACAGAGGTTATAATCTTGCCAAAGAATGTACACCCTAAGACCAATGCTATTCCAAAGGAACAGAGGGTGTACACTGTACATACTTCTGCAAGAATAGGACCCCTATCTGGTATAATGAACCCTGATACAAATTCAATGACCAATGCTTACTTTCAAGAGCAACTGTATAACAGACCTGTGCAGTGTTTGTAGTTCAGCAACAAAGGACTGTAATTGTGTTTCACAGCCGACCGGTTGGCTAGATTGGACAGCCATCTTGCATATCTCAAAACAGAACATATCGAGAGCTTTCCTCTTTGCATATTTGGGTTCAGCAACCCAGAAAACCCCCATTTTGATGTATTACACACCTCTGTGTTTTTACTGTGAGCAACTCAGTCCATTTTTCATGTCATGGCAGTCATGTTGGATTTCTCCTAACCTGCCACACCCCAAGATGTCTTCCCAGATTAAAAAAAAAAATTCCAGACTGTATAGCAACCGACAGTCAAACGCTCTCTCTCTCTCGTCACACAAATGACCCACAGGCATGGTCTATTGAGATCTGCATTTGAATTTTGGAGGTTGTGTTCTTTCTGTTGCTATGCAAAAAACAACAAGTTTCTTGTCCTTGACAACCAATTCAAATATTTGGACCACCAAACCTGCCTTATTCAAAACATAAAGCTGATTGTACTGACTTGACGAGATAGTTCCAGTTGTAACAGAAGACAACATGATGTCATAGTCATATTTGTTTACCTGTTCGTTTCCATGGTAACCAAGGGGTTCAAGACAATTTTGACACATCAACATGAGCTTGATGATATTTGTTAAATATTTAGTAGAATCGGTTTTGATTTCATATCTTGCAGTAAGTAGTGATATGATCCAACAGAAACAATGGCATGAACGTCCTAATTTTGTATGAATCGAACAATGGATACTCAGCCACATTTCCAGTCAAAACTCCAAGAGTATACTACCTACATACTTGTGTGAGGCATCATTGGAAAGCTAAGAACAAGGGCTTTCAATATGGCACAACAGATAATCTATATAATCTTAATTATGTGTGATACATAAGATTGCATCCCGATGTATTGAAATTTGCACACATTTGTTATGATTCAAAGGTTGCCATAGCAACAGGATTACAACCTAAACTAAATATTTTTTCCTAATATGTGGCCCACACCAAGTGGTACCATAATGCATGGTTGAATTGATTCACAGAGTTGAATTGATCAGACAACATCTTTATTATATGTTGTACATAACCTTCTCTGAATTGATAGACTTGTTGCCATGGAAACAGTTGCCGTTGGTTTCGCCATAAGTTTCATAACATTTCAAAGTCAATTCTTGAAAGTAGAAATTCTAAGGAAAATTTTGGTGTATGACACTTTGTGTTCTACTCCGGTGATCACTTGCCTCAAGGAATACTCTATTCTGCTGCTCCACTAAATAGGGTAATGTTCTTTGAGTCTGACACTTTTGGGGTGACACCTTGAGTCGGACACTATTAGTGGGGCTATACTGACTAATTGAGACCTTCTCCATCAGTATATTTGGTACCAATGCGTAGCCCAAGATCTCTTTTATCCATTCAAAACGTAACAACTTGATATGAACATTTTTAGTGTGTTTTTCAAGACTATAAAGATGGGGTAAAAACCCGTTTTTCTCCCAAATTTTTGTCATAAAATCGTGTATTTTAGCGAATTTTAGCCATATTTGAAGAATACTTTGCTGGCCTTTAGTGTTGATCTGACATCAGTTAACGGGTTATTCAATTAGAAAGAAGCTTTGCCCATGTTTTGCTGGAACGTCCCGTCAAAAATTGATACCCCCCCCTTGAGTTTCATGCTGATTTTTAGTACCCCACCCTTAGGTTTGACGCGTATATTTAGTACCCCCTCCTCGAAAAAAATCATTGAGTTCAGTATTCACCTTTAAAGTCTAAATTACTGTCTAATAGATCATAACACATCACTGTTACACATTGAGAAAGTGTTTCCCATTATTTTGATTCCTAATTAAAAATGCTCGTTTGACATGATTTTGTAAGCTTGTTTTGTTTATTTTGTCATCAGTGTTATTTTCATTCATAAGACAAGTTTAACATCAAAGGTCGCAGACCTTCCAGACCTCCATTATATATTTCCTATAATTCCTTTAGTACGATACAACAAAACTCCTACATTGGGACCAATTTTGTATATTTTTATGCCATTCCAAAAAAAATTGAACTTTGAAATGGTCCAGTTCAGTCCAAGAAAAGATTGCCGGTCTGAAGGACATCCGGCATTTTACCAACTAAAAAATTGTCTTTCGATACTTGTTGAATTTTGTGACTTCACCAATATATTTGTTTCACATCTGTGTGGGATTTGTGAAGTGGAACTCCTACACTTGAATTTTTCCCAATTATGTACTCAAAAACTGCATACAAAATAATGTCCAATATTTGACTGAACAAATTTCATATATGTATATAATTTTTTTTTCTGCGAGTTTTGGCTAGGAGGTCTGAAATGGCCAATATTATGAAAATGCTAGCATCATAGTAGCATGTGATTTTCATCAAAAGTTTGATTGATTGTGGATTAGCCATACTGTGCTTGGTGGAAGATCCTTGGTTGGTTTTGTGTCTTCAGTTGGTTGTACGGTTATCAGCTGGTTATTTATTTCAAGGTTGTCTTAGTCTCATCTCAAGAATTAAGATTGTAAAGTTGAAAAATTTTTCACAAAAAGATGCATTCTTGTGAATTTCATATGACAGAGAGTACCTGCCAGTATTAGAGGAATTTGCATTCTGGCGTCACTATTCAGTTTATGCGCGTGAAAATATACCTCCTCATAAACCGTTGAATATTGCACTCTCAAAACTATTTTTAACCTTTTTTTAAATCAGCATATGCTGCCCTTCGCTTCAAATATTTACCAGAAATTTACTCCACTGGGACCAAACAGTCAAAACACATATCATTTTATAAAGCTCTGTAAAACATCTATCTAGCAATGCAACAATCAATTGTCTAACAATTACGGAAATATGTGAATTGGCGAAATCGCCCTCATTTCCATAACTACTGGCAAATTTCATAAGAAAGCATACAAGAAGGGCTTTTGCTCCTCTCAATACAAAAATCATTATTCATGTTTTTAATACAGATTCCCACAATCACGCTTGCTTGCACTTCACAACCAAAAGACGTACAGCACTGCCGGCCGGTCATATTATTATCGCTAGCGATTCTAGTTTTTAATTAAAAGACATGCATAAATTTATTTCAATTTATATAAACTTTAATTTATAAAATGATTTGTAAGCATCCTGGTCTGAATTTTAGACTGCATTCTGGCCTGCACTTTATTCTGGCCTTTGGTCTGCATTTGGTCCTCACCCTTCATGGTCTGCACAAGGGATGCAAAGGCTGGGAAAGTTTCCGGAAATATTTGAAATTTTCCAGGGAAAATTTCTGGGAATTTATTTGTGTGGGAATATTGGGAATTTTCAAATAAATTGCTTAAATCTTCATATGTTTGTCACTGGACCTGTTGATCATTTGAATGTCTGTCATTATTATTTGATAGCCAGTATGTGGTCTTAAGGTCTTCCTATAGGTCTGGCAACGAGGCTCGAGACTGTTGCAATCCGTTCTTCAGTTGGATATTTCAAAATGATAAGGCATAATTTTGGGATGTTTTTGTGCTTTGTACATTCTCTAAAAATCTAAATCATTGATCTACAAAAGGAAACCTTGTTGTTGTTGAAGTTGTTGATCAAATCAGAAATTTTTTGTACATCCCATTCATTCTGGAATAGTGCTAAAGAGATATATTTGGTATTTTAATTGTTGAGATTGACTATTTTCCTCAGCCTTCATGAGACAATGGTAATTGTTAATCCCTTCTGCCAATATTTGCTCTAATGTCCGCATATCTGATCCATTTGACAAATTTATTATGTTTTACTATACCTCCATGAAATATATTTGACTACTGTAAAATCAGTCAATATGTGATATATATAGGCCTATATTTATGCTGTTGCTTTTTAAAATAGGTGTTTCACAACTGAAGTAACTCTTTGATTTTCTATATATATAAAAGAAATAATTGATATTAACAATACGCAACATTACGTGTTTGTTTTGCATTATATTTTATATATATACATTATCTGTTATGAAAATTAGGCCTAGACGAGGATTCCATAAATTGCCACTATATACTGTATAGGTCCTAGTAAGCTTATCTAAATCTATTGTTGCTTTCATACAATTTCTAAGCTAGTCTGAGTGGTAGGTTTAATGTTTTTTAACTTAAATACATAAACAGGAATACATAGAAGAATCAGTGTAATTCCGTCACGATTTAGGTAATTCCGTCACAATGTGATTCCGTAACGATGCTAAGTGATTCCGTCACAGCCAATAGGGTGAGTTTGTAGGACTGTTACTTGCGTTCTGTTTGCTGAAGCAACTTCAATATTAATCTCAAGTAAAATTTAGAAATGTTTTACTTCAACAAAATGAGAATTGTTAAATTAGACTGACTACTTTCAGAGATAATTGATGTCAAAATTTTGACCTCAAATCATGAAATATTTGTGCGTAATTCTGTCACATATTTACAAAAATTATTTTTACTTGGATAATCTTTTGATATCATAAGAAAACGTGGTTGAACACATCAGGAAGAGTTGTCTTCATTTCTGATTATATGATTCATCATTCTTATCTTTATAGAAAATTTAATATGTGGATATAAAAACAAAAATTCCTAATTTTTTGTGATTACGTCACAGTGGATTTCATATAAATATCTGAATATTTTCAATATTTCTGAATACTCCCGAAAATTCCCATACATTTCCATGGAAAATTTCCCTAACGAAAATTTCTTTAACGAAAATTCTGCATCCCTAGTCTGCACTCTGGTCTGCTAGTCAGCATGCATTCTGGTTTGCATGCATTCTGGTCTGCTTTTTCTGAACTTTTTTGTGAACTTTTTTGTGAACTTTTTTGTGAACTTTTTTCTGAACTTTTTTCTGAACTTTATTCTGAACTTTATTCTGCACTTTATTCTGCACTTTATTCTGCCCTTTATTCTGCCCTTTATTCTGCAATTTATTCTGCCCTTTATTTTGCAATTTATTCTGCACTCTGGTCTGCACTCTGGTCTGCACTCTGGTCTGCACTCTGGTCTGCACTCTGGTCAGCACTCTGGTCTGCACTCTGGTCTGCACTCTGGTCTATAAGTTTATTATGCTCACCCAGAAAAAAAAGGACATTTGAAGCGCTCAAATTATTTTCGAGCGCTTCAAATGTACTCCTTTTTGCACAGGGTAGTTTTTAATAAAAAAAATCAAATACATTTTTGCATTATTAGCACAAGATTTCTACCAAGACCTGCTAAGAATTTTGTTTCTCATTGGAGTATTTGATTTTCTATCAAGTTCTGTGATCAAGATAAATGTACAGATTTGACACAATTGAAGCTGCTAAAGATATGACATATTATAAGATTTATTCTAAACAGTTCATTCTAGTCCTTTTTTGAAGATATTATGAAAAACAAAAAAAATATGTCAGATCAAAATTAATGTCTCTTGAATAAAACCAGGTTTAGTCCAGAGCTAGCCGTCAGTTATGCTGAAAAATGGCTTTCAAATGAGCTGGGCTTTCTAAAATGTGGTCTGCCATTTCTGTAGCCTCAGTGGTTGCTTAACTGTGGTCATATTCATCGATTTATTGCTGTTCCGACAGTGACGTGCCGTCCCGTGCCTTCGTCAAGCATTTACAGCGGCCCCGGAGTAGAAACGTCACTTCCGGAGTAGTTGGAGTAGACCGAATCGAATGTACCCAGTCAGTACATCATCTGTACATCAACCTTGGAATTTTAGGAATGCATTGGCTAAGACACTTCTAGTCCTGAAAACATATTGAAATGACTGCAATTTCTGAAAACATACATTTTTCAGGGTCCGGCGATCTTTTTAACCGTCAGTGATGCAAGAAATTGTTCAAAAATAGAAACTAGAGGAGAATTTGTGCTTTCCAAATCTATTTTCAGATTCTCCGTAACTTTATTAGGACCGGAGATACGGCCGATTGAAATTATGGTACAATTCAGAAATGTGGACTCAAGAAATTTCTGAAAAAATGCAGTTTTTCACTTAGAATTACTCTAGAACCAAAACGGTTTCATGGAAACAAATATTACATGGCAGGATTATCTGAACAAAAGATGAAAGTATGCTCAAATAGCTTCATTGAAATAAAATGATTATTTCCTTGTCAAAATGATGATAAATTGTGATCTCAATTCCAGGAGTGAAAATGGCTCTGTACGACCTTGACCTTGACCTACTTTCCTGAAACTGGGTCAGATTGTGTAACTTATATGTAGTACATGTAATATAGTTGGGAAGTGAAATTTACCTGTAACTACCTGAGAAGCAATCACTTGAAATAATAAAAAAACTGACTTTGAAGCGGCCTGTGACCTTGAAAAATGATTCAAGGTCACCGATAGCTGGTCAGTGTGATAAGGTCATGTAAGACTATGTAGGCCTATGTGAATTTTTGAAATTTTTTCGAAGAAATTAGGGGGTGGCGGAAAAATGATAATAATAGACAGGGAAAATCTTATTACTATATCATCTAATATAATATGCAACTTTGATCAACTCGATAATTTTGAAAATTTTTTAGCCATTATGACATCACGAGAACCCCAATTATTAAAAGCTATAGGTAAATTTCTTGTTAGTATTGATGTTTAATGATATAGTCTGTCGTTTTGCATTTCATTTTAAATGTAGGCCTATATATAGCCCATTGTGATTTAATTTACTGATTTGTCATGTCTTAGAATTAACATTTATTTAATTGGCTGGAACCTTAAATTGTATAGATATTTTGTAAGATTGAAATTGACTATGTCTTTTTAAACTTGAACCATTTATTGTATGTTTGTATTACTATTTTGTTATTTTCTATTTTGACAAATGTGTCAGATGTGACATTTTCGTTGTCGTAATAAAAAAAAAAAAAATAATAATAATAATAATAAAAATATTTGTGAAAACAAGAAACTTCACCTATGGAATAGATGAAGTTTAATTATCTTCTTCTTACAATTTCACTTCTTTTTCAGTCACAGTGCACTGATTCCTGGCCATTTCAATCCCAGGTTGAATTCTTAATGACAAGCATTTCAATATTGCCATTGCCCATTGCTGTGCCTGTAATAACCAAATAAATTGAAAAATAGTGTAGGGGAGAGCGGGGCACCATGAGCCGCTTTTCTAACTTTAAGCTCCTGAGACTGAAGTTTCAATGGTAAATAGCTGGTTGCTTTATATAATCATAGCAACACCTCTTGGCTACAACATTCAATGTTGTTACATTATATTCGTAATTCTTAAATAGTCAAAACATTGTCACTAAATAATGTAGTCAAGCGGCTCATTGTGCCCTGACCCAGGGGCACCATGAGCCATGGCATGGGGAAGATGTCGGAAATAGTGAGGAGTATATAATTTCTTCCTGCAGTTCTGCAAAAAAACTGCAGAATTCTGCAGTTCTGCAAAAAACTGCAGAATTCTGCAGTTCCAAAAAAAATCTGCAGTTTCAAAAAAAACTCTGCAGGAAGCTGCAGAATTCTGCAGTTCTGCAGCTCCCTGCATGATTTCTGAACCTCTGTTACTTCCTGCAGTTTATTGCAATGCATCTTCAAAGTTCAGACCTCTTTGACATGGGGCTTGCCGCTACCAAGGAAACGTGGTTTGGGGGATTGTTGTATGAAGGATCGGGGTTTTTGGTAGTCCTCAGTCACTACAGCGTTTCTGAAAAGTTTCTGCAGCAAAATCTGTAATTCTGCAGGAGATATGCAGCCTGGGAGGTTTTATGCAGCTCTGCAAAAAACTGCAGAATTCTGCAGAAAACTGCAGAATTCTGCAGTTCTACAAAAAACTGCAGAATTCTGCAAAAAACTGCAGAATTCTGCAAAAATCTGCAGAATTCTGCAGTTTCAAAAAAAAATCTGCAGGAAGCTGCAGAATTCTGCAGTTCTGCAGCTAACTGCATGATTTCTAAACCTCTGTTACTTCCTCCAGTGTATTGCATCTGTACAGTTCAGACTTCTTTGACATTGGGCTTGCCGCTACCAAGGAAACATTGATTTGGGGGGTTGGTTTTGGGGGTTGTGGTTTGGGGGGTCGGGGATTTGGTAGTCCTCAGTCATTGCAGTGTTTCTGAAAAGTTTCTGCAGCAAAATCTGTATTTCTGTAGGAGATATGCAGCCTGGGAGGTTTTATGCACTTCTGCAGCTAGCTGCAAAAAACTGCAGAATTCTGCTAAAAACTGCAGAATTCTGCAGAAAACTGCAGAATTCTGCAGTTCTGCTAAAACTGCAGAATTCTGTAGAAAATTGCAGAATTCTGCAGTTCTGAAAAAAAATTCTGCAGTTCTGTAGGAAACTGCAGAATTCTGCAGAAAATTGCAGAATTCTGCAGTTCTGCAGCTCCCTGCATGATTTCTGAACCTCTGTTACTTCCTGTAGTTTATTGCAATGCATCTTCAAAGTTCAGACCTCTCTGACATGGGGCTTGCCACTACCAAGGAAACGTGGTTTGGGGGGTCGGGGTTTTGGTAGTCCTCAGTCATTGCAGTGTTTCTGAAAAGTTTCTGCAGCAAAATCTGTATTTCTGTAGGAGATATGCAGCATGGGAGGTTTTATGCACTTCTGCAGCTAGCTGCAAAAAACTGCAGAATTCTGCTAAAAACTGCAGAATTCTGCAGAAAACTGCAGAATTCTGCAGTTCTGCAAAAAAACTGCAGAATTCTGTAGAAAACTGCAGAATTCTGCAGTTCTGAAAAAAAATTCTGCAGTTCTGTAGGAAACTGCAGAATTCTGCAGAAAATTGCAGAATTCTGCAGTTCTGCAGCTCCCTGCATGATTTCTGAACCTCTGTTACTTCCTGTAGTTTATTGCAATGCATCTTCAAAGTTCAGACCTCTCTGACATGAGGCTTGCCACTACCAAGGAAACGTGGTTTGGGGGGTTGGTTTGGGGGGTTGTGGTTTGGGGGGTCGGGGTTTTGGTAGTCCTCAGTCATTGCAGTGTTTCTGAAAAGTTTCTGCAGCAAAATCTGTATTTCTGTAGGAGATATGCAGCCTGGGAGGTTTTATGCACTTCTGCAGCTAGCTGCAAAAAACTGCAGAATTCTGCTAAAAACTGCAGAATTCTGCAGAAAACTGCAGAATTCTGCAGTTCTGCAAAAAAACTGCAGTTCTGTAGGAAACTGCAGAATTCTGCAGCTCTGAAAAAAAATTCTGCAGTTCTGTAGGAAACTGCAGAATTCTGCAGAATTCTGCAGAAAATTGCAGAAAATTGCAGAATTCTGCAGTTCTGCAGCTCCCTGCATGATTTCTGAACCTCTGTTACTTCCTGTAGTTTATTGCAATGCATCTTCAAAGTTCAGACCTCTCTGACATGAGGCTTGCCACTACCAAGGAAACGTGGTTTGGGGGGTTGTGGTTTGGGGGGTCGGGGTTTTGGTAGTCCTCAGTCATTGCAGTGTTTCTGAAAAGTTTCTGCAGCAAAATCTGTATTTCTGTAGGAGATATGCAGCCTGGGGGGTTTTATGCAGCTCTGCAAAAAACTGCAGAATTCTGCAGAAAACTGCAGAATTCTGCAGAAAACTGCAGAATTCTGCAGTTCTACAAAAAACTGCAGAATTCTGCAATTTTCTGCAGAATTCTGCAGTTTTTTGCAGAATTCTGCAGAAAATTGCAGAATTCTGCAGTTCTGAAAAGATTCTGCAGTTCTGTAGGAAACTGCAGAATTCGTCAGTTCTACCAGGTAGCAGTTTGTGGAATGACCTCTATCAAAATAAACTTCAATGGACATTTTGCCTCTCTGCTCGGCCAATTCTCAACCAAATTTCATTCCGAAAAAAGTTTCAGGTACCCTACAACCAGGTCTATAGACTGCAGTAGTCAGTCTTTGTCCGTCGTTGTTTCTTTTCGCCGTACGATACATTTTTCGGCGATCTGTCAGCTCGCAAAAATGTCATTTTATAAACTGCTGACAGTGCTCTACCAAAATAAACTTCCATGGACGTTTTGCCTCTCTGTTCGGTCAATTCTCAACCAAATTTCGTTCAGAAAAAAGTTTCAGGTACCCCACAACCAGGTCTACAGACTGCAGTAGTCAGTCTTTGTCCGTCGTTGTTTCTTTTCGCCGTACGATACATTTTTCGGCGATCTGTCAGCTCGCAAAAATGTCATTTTATAAACTGCTGACAGTGCTCTACCAAAATAAACTTCCATGGACGTTTTGCCTCTCTGTTCGGTCAATTCTCAACCAAATTTCGTTCAGAAAAAAGTTTCAGGTACCCCACAACCAGGTCTACAGACTGCAGTAGTCAGTCTTTGTCCGTCGTTGTTTCTTTTCGCCGTACGATACATTTTTCGGCGATCTGTCAGCTCGCAAAAATGTCATTTTATAAACTACTGACAGTGCTCTATCAAAATAAACTTCCATGGACGTTTTGCCTCTCTGTCCGGTCAATTCTTAACCAAATTTCATTCAGAAAAAAGTTTCAGGTACCCTACAACCAGGTCTATAGACTGCAGTAGGCAGTCTTTGTCCGTCGTTGTTTCTTTTTGCCGTACGACACATTTTTCGGCGAACGGTCAGCTCGCAAAAATGCCATTTTGCAGGGTCAGTGTAAAATGCGGACCATGCAGATGAAGCAGACCATTTTGCAAGCTGCAGAATGCATTGCAGATGAGCATCAAGCCCCAGACCCCCCCCCCCCCCCCCACTCAACCCCAAACCGCAACCAACGTTTTCCTGGGTAGTGGCAAGACCCTTGTCAAAGAGGTCTGAACTTAGCAGATGCATTGCAATTTATGAGATGCATTAATAGTACCAGAGGTTCACAAATACTGCATGGAGCTGCAGAACTGCAGAATTCTGCAGTTTTCTGCAGAATTCTGCAGTTTCCTACAGAACTGCAGAATTTTTTTCAGAACTGCAGAATTCTGCAATTTTCTGCAGAATTCTGCAGTTTTCTGCAGAATTCTGCAGTTTTCTGCAGAATTCTGCAGTTTGCTACAGAACTGCAGAATTTTTTTCAGAACTGCAGAATTCTGCAGTTTTCTGCAGAATTCTGCAGTTTCTATTGCAGAATATGCAGGTGCAGGAAGAAATTTAAGTGTACTGGAAATAATTAAGAGTACCAGAAGAAAAAGTTCCACCCCAAATATTTTACTTTTACTCAAATTCACTGGTCAAAAGTGTTTTTTTTCTATTCTTGGTCCTACATTGAACGGAAAGATTATGATTGTTACTCTAGCTACTTCTACACTAATAAAGGAATATATGGTCTTAGAAGTTCCTATCGAGCAGTTCTATCAGGTCGTTTCTTTTGTAGGGGTCATGGTTCATGGTGCCCCGTTGCTCATGACGCCCCGCTCTCCCCTATTAACTAGTTTTTACTCACAATAGCAAAAGTACTAATGTTTTCTTACTTAAAGGTATATTTAAATGTGGAAATATGTCTGAAGTTATGGAAGGGGGTCTGTTTGTATGTATCAAACATAACATTTCAACATTTACTTAATTTTTTCAAGCTATGTTTGAACGATTTGACAAGTTCTATCTGGAAGGTATCTTTTTCAGTGCTTCTCATCTACTGAAACCAAACTCATGAATTTACTAGTTTTTTTAAAAATTGACGTTAATCCTAATTTACTACAAATTCGAGCTATTTGAAGGTTGAAGTTAGATTTAGAAAAATATGTGATGACAAAGGTTCTGCCAATAAAAAGTTTAACATTAATTAATTATGATAGAGACCTGTAAAAGTATTCAAATATAGCTCATAATCATTAATGCAGCAGATTAAGTGATTAACAGTGCTCAATGTTTTGCAATTGTACAAAACTAGTAGAAAAGCTAGTTTTACAATACCAGTAGAGACTCCTAGCAATGAACAAGTGAACTATGTTACTCTAGACACTCCTGTCATCTGGTGCCAATTTGAGAAACTACCAAAAGTTGCATGGTCCCAAACTGCTGTGGCCCTTGCTATGCAAAGTCAGGAGACACAGAGATTCTCCATTTATTATTTCATGTCTTATTTTATTTTGATAATAAAAAAGTAAAATAAAAGAAATTTAGATACACTGTTACTAAAGTTTTTGAACGCTTATAATTCAAAATTTCAAAAGACATACATGCACAGGATAAAGTGTACTATTTTTATTTAAAAAGCAATTGACCTGAAACTGACTTGGGATAGGATCATTAAAGAATAAAAAAAATATATATATACTTTTAGAAATATTTTTTCAGCATTATCAAATTAGTGCATATTATGTTTGAATATAGGCCTATATGGTTTAAATATATCGTGAATCGATTATTACACAAACAATGGATGGTGAGGAGTCCCTCACATGGATCTATTTATCTGTTGGATGAAGAAAATCAAATGTATAACTTTTCTGAGTCAAACCAATCTCTATGATGGATGGCTCAACATCCATCAATTGTTATGTTCTTCACTTATTCAGACAAGATGGAAAAATTAACGACATTTCGATTGTGACTTTGCCAAATCTTGTCCGATTTTTCTTAACAATTATTAGATTATTCTAAATGATTATTGGTATTAATTGTTGATTAGTTATCAATATAGAAAATGGTCCTAACTTGTTAGAAGTTTATCAAAAATTAGTGGTGATCTTTTATATCCAGGCGGGGAGATTCCGATTTTTTTGTAAGTCAATCAATTTCCTGCACAATCATGGTGAAATAAGGAAATTCTTTCTGGGCAATCTTAAAATAAATCATTTGTGGGTCTGTATAGTATCCAATATCACATTTCAACATTTATGATTTTTTAAAAGTTTTATCAAGTTGATGAGTTTTTTCTGGAAGATATCACTTTCAGTACTTTTCATTTAACGCTACAATTTTTTTAGCCACAAAGCTTAGATTCCTTAGGCTAAATTTTAGCAGTAATTATGGGAGTTGACGGGAGTGACAGGGAGTTACTGGGAGTTACCGGGAGTTACTGGAGTTACGGGAGTTAGCAGGAATTAGCGGCAGTTATGTGAGTTACAGGGAGTTGTTGGAGTTACCTGGAGTCACTGGGAGTTACGGGAGTTAGCAGGAGTTGCAGGACTTCCAGGAGTTCCGGGAGTTACATGCTGAAAAGGGCCCTTTCCTTACCAATTGAATCCCAAATTGAATTTTTAATGATTTTCTTAAATATCATCATCAGTTTGCCTATGACCAGCAAAATAATTACAATATAATAGGGACTTAGTTCGTTTTTACTCCAAATTAGCAAAAATACTAGTTTTTTGTTATTTATAAGTTAAACTAATATTTGGATGTGAAAATATGTCTCACATAATGGAAGGGGATATGTCGGTACATATCCAACATCAAATTTCAACATTTAAACTTTTGAAAATTTTGAAAATGTACAGGATAACGTTTTTGTTAGCTTTAGTGAAAACTAGCAAATTAACTAGTTTTAACATCACACCAGCCAAATTTTAAAATGTGCAGGAAAACATTTTTGTTAGCTTCAGTGAAAACTAGCAAATTAACTAATTATACCATAACACCAACCTGAGCATAAATGTACAGGATAAAATTTTTGTTATTTTCAGCCGAAACTAGCAAATTAACTAGTTTAACTGTTTAACCATCACACCAGCAGATTAAGTATGAAAGATGTACAGGATAAATTGCAAAACAGCACATTTGCTAGTTTTTATTCAAAAGTAGCAAATAAATAATTTGGGGTTATTTTAAAGTTCTTTCGTATTTTGATTGGAAATGTCACACATGATGGAAAATGATCTGTTTGTATATCTTCTTTTTAAAATTTCACATTCTTCCATTTTCACAGAGATATTGGTGAACAAATTAACGACTTTCTTCTTGAAGATATCATTTAAAATTCATTTTCAGTGCTCCTCTTTTGACAATATCATTATTTCAGCCACAATGCACTGACTTCAGGCCATTTCAATCCCATGTTGTGGTATGTTTTGCTAATTTTGAGTAAAATTGATCAGATTCACTATATTGTAATTAATGTGCTACAGACACAGTGATGGCAATGTTTAAATTTAAATCATTAGGAATTCAATCTGGGATTGAAATGGTCGGAAATCAGGGAGTGACACTGTGTGGCTAAAAAAGTAATGGCGTAAGAAGAGGAGTACTGAAAATGATATAGAACTCGTTTACTTGATAAAACTCGATTTACTAGTTTTTTTTAATGCAAATGAGCGTTAATCCTAATTTACAAGAGAGTTCAGATATTTGAAGGTTGAAGTCCGATTATGGAAAATATGTCCCAGGTGATGACTAAGGTTCTGCTAATAAACATTTTAATTAATTAATTATGATATCTTTAAAAGTGTTGTAAAATATAGCTCATAATGACATTAATGCAGCAAATTAACAGCAATGTTTTGCAAATGAACAAAACTAACAGAAAAGCTAGTTTTACAATACCAGTAGAGACTCCTAACAATAAACAAGTGAACTATGTTACTCTAGACACTCCTGTCATCTGGTGCCAATTTGAGAAACTACCAAAAGTTGCATGGTCCTAAACTGCTGTGGCCTTGCTTTGCAAAGTCAGGAGACAAGAGATATTCTCCATTAATTAGTTAATTTCTCTGGAGTTTTTTTGTAAGTCTATAATTTCTTGCACAATTTGGTGAAATAAAGAAATTCTTTCTGAGTGGTCTCACAGCCTCAAAATAAATTATTTGCGGGGGGGGGGGGGGGGGTATTTCTCAACCATCCGTAACTTGATTTATTTTGACAAATTGTGAGCTTGCAACAAATAATTACTGTCGACTCGCCGCCGTAAAAGTGAAATTAATTATTTCCCACCGAATAAAACTCCAAACCCCCTCTTGATTATTAATTAAATGGTCGCCCCTAGTTATTACAAGATGATGAAATAATGTGTTAGTTACTTTTTGAAATTATATTTTCAAATTTTTCAGGATTTCAAAATTAGTGCACATTTTGTTAGTATATTTATAAGAGGTTTAAGTAATTTGTAAATTGATTATTATGGATTAAATGTTGATTAGTTATAATTATATAAATGCAATGGTCACAATCAATTTTAATTAATTACAAATGAAATTATTATAAACGGCGGGGGGAGGGTTGGTGTAGAGGTAGCGACGTAGCGTGCTAGGCTGACAATCACTGGTTCCAATTTAATCGAGCTCTTGTCGGTCACCAGGGCCTGAGTTGGATGGCTGTTTCATTCACCTCATCGTTGTGTCCTCCTCCTGTCCTAATTAGCCTAAAATGTTCATAAATACAGGACGCAAAGCCCAAATCATCCACCCATATAATTCAACGGCAAGATGAACACCCTTTGCTAAATAAATTGATCATGGAAAAGGAAGGTTAAAAGTAATCTAAAAATATGATAGGTCAGAACCAATATTTGAACAACATGCACGAGGTGTTGCTAGGTGAATGTCGTAATGAAGAGCAAAAGCAACAAAATATCCTTATGGAGGATATTCCGAACCTCTCAAAACCCATGTTTTAACAGTTTTGAGTGCTCCGATTAACTAATTACAACCCAATTAAGAAATAAACACAGGATAGGTCAGAACCATTATTTGAACGACATAAAAGAGGTATTTGCTTGATGAATGCTGTACTGAAGAGCAAAAGCAATAAAAAAATCCCCATGGGGATATTTTAAAGCTCTCATAACCCATATTAAAACAGTTGTGAGTGCTCCAATTAACAAATTACAGTCCAATTAAGAAATAAACATAGGATAGGTCAGAACCAATATTAGAACCACATACAAGAGGGTATTGCTGAATTACTGCTGTAATGAAGAGCAAAAGCAATAACAAATCCCCATGGGGATATTTTAAACCTCTCATAACCCATATTAAAACACTTTTCAGTGCTCCAATCAAGTAATTACAGCCCAATTAAAAAATATATGATAGTTCCAATTCTATCCACGAGAGGCTCTGACCTGGATGAATCCCAGGACAGATACCTATTTCTGTATAATATCTATACCTCGCTACCTGTGGGCTTTGCGAATAGGCTTAGTTATCGCATACTCGCCCTAGCGGAGAGCCAGTTCGTTAGAATCCGAGCAAGTGCGAGTTTGTAGTTATCGAGCGGCTCGGCTCTGCGAATAGACTGCGTTCCGTAAAACCCGAAACAGGTGAGGGCCTACGATTACAAACTCGCGAGTTTTAACGGATTCCTACATGCGTGTGTCATAATTTTGTTGGAGCAGTAACTCGTGTCAACCAACCAGGAGAGAACTCGCCAGGTCCACTACTCGCCAGTTGACTTCCCGCCAGTTCCCAAACTCGGCAGGTTACCTGATATTGCATGCAGGGGCGTATCTAGAAATGGCCTGGGGGGGGGGGCATTACATGGGGTCAATAACGGGGCGCTCCCCGGCTTTTCTCTTCCATGTTAATTTTTGCCTGGGGGGGGGGGGGCATGGCCCAATGGCCCCCCCCCTACAGTCTGTCTCATCCAACATGCGAACTGGTGTTTGGCCTCATTGCTCAGCATCTACAAGAGTGACAGCAGAAATACACATACTCACGGATAGATTAGCCAGTTTGCAATGTGAATATCTAATTTTCGTGTTGTTTTAGTCCCAATTTTGCCGATTTTTTAGCAAATTCGTACGACGGCCGCAAATTTCACAAATTTACATTCATGATGCAAGCTGTCTGACAACCACAATGGTCGTGACGTCACAAATACTACTTTAGCGCCACTCACAATATATTTCCAGATAGGATTGCACCAATTCCACTTCTCTAGGCACATGTATTGCCTTTATACAGGCAGTTGAAGTGCTGCTAAAATACAGTTCGCATGCCACATGAGACACACTGTAAATACGCCACTGATTGCATGTGTTTGGTTCTTCATATTGTGCTATAATAAACTTTCAATCAGTTTAATGCATAATGAGACCTTTTTAGACTCAATAGCTCTTCGAGCTTATGTTTCTTTGTAAAAACGGATTGAAAATAAAACTTTGTATCTTTTGTCTTTTAACCAAATATTAGGGATGTACCGATCCGATACTCAGGATCGGTATTGGTGCCGATCCAGCACTGAAACGCAGTATCAGATCGGATCGGTAGCACTACTCTCCATTGAACCAATGATATCGGTATCGGAATGGTATCGGAAATCGGTTGTATCGGCAACAAAATACCAGGATCGGTATCGGATCGGAAGTGAAAAAGTGATATCGGTGCATCCCTACCAAATATACTTATAGGGCATAGGCTACATACGTTTATGATTTAACAAGTTGTTTGTTTTTGTTCATATCTAAAGTTCTGATTAGAAACACGGCATTTCTATAGGCTTAGATATATATGGCTAAGAGTTTCAAGTTGTGCAATTGGACACTCTCTAACTTGTGGACAGATGACACAACATGGTAGCAACAATTTTAAATTCACACAGAAATTGTTTGTGCCAATGAACTCCAAATACTTAATGAAATGTGTCGAAGGCCGAGGGCAACAGTAGGTGACTATCACTCACGAGGGTCAAACAGGTTGAACTGTTGCCCGAATACACCAGTCAATAATTGTTTTATAACACCTCGTCCCAAGTGCAAAAACAAAAACATTTTCGGAAAATTTTTTGGGTGTAATTTTTTTTTCTTTTTTGAAATTATTTTTGTTAAATTTTTTTTTTTTGAAATTTTTATTATTTTTTGGAATTATTATTATTTTTTGGTTGGAATATATTTTTTTTGTTGGAATTTTTTAATTATTTTTTTTTTTGGAGGTACTGTTGACCAGAATACCTTTGCTGGGTCATCAGTCATTTCTGACTCATGTCATGTGACCTCACTTCAGCCAATCAGAGAAGAGCTTACATCTGTGGGGTGTTATTATACTGTTATAATATTGATTGTTAAATGAAAGGTTCAATCAAACAGAATTAGAATTTTCATTGAGGAGGGCGCCATATCATTCTGCCTGCATTTTAGGACTAAATTATGATTTTTTTGTGGACAATTTTTTTCTAATATTTTTCATTGTCCACATTGTTAAACTTCACCTACACATAAGCCTAGGTGACTGTTTTGATAAGAACAACTATAGACCAGTAACGTTAGTTTGTTAACTATGATATCTAAAATAGTTGAAGGATTATTTTGTGATCAAACTAACAATTTCTTTGCTAATTTACTATGTGAAAACTTATCTGCGTTTTGGAAAAAGTATTCATGTGAAAATGTTGTTATGCAATGTGTTGAAGACTGGAAAGTAGCTCTTGACGGTAATAATGTTATAGGATGTATTTTGATGGA
The DNA here is from genome assembly GCA_026936325.1 of Platynereis dumerilii. Classification (NCBI taxonomy): domain Eukaryota; kingdom Metazoa; phylum Annelida; class Polychaeta; order Phyllodocida; family Nereididae; genus Platynereis; species Platynereis dumerilii. The sequence continues at coordinate 925,987 of JAPTHN010000088.1, read as the reverse complement.
TCTCTCCAAGGCGTTTGATTCTATCCCACATCGTCTTGTCCTTGCTAAATTGTATACTTATGTTTGACAAAATAAATTTACTTTACATTAATAGCTATTGCTTTTAATTTGGGGATGCAAGAGGCACCCTTATGCCTTTGGGATCTTTAACTATATTTCTTAACTAAAGTGATGTAAAACTAACAAATTGATTTAATTTTAATATTCAGATGTAACAATTAGGAAAGTGATCTTATAGCCAATCAATGCTATAAATCTAGTAAGAAGTTATTTAACTTGCAGACCTCAGAGAAGTAAACTTGTCTTGGTGATGTACGCAGTGAATGGTTGTATTTAGAGAGGGGCGTGCCCCAAGGTTCTTTAATGGGACCGACACTGTTTAATATTTTTATGAATGACTTCTTGATAATGTTAAAAGATGAATGCCAAGTCTATAATATGCAGACGATAATTCTATTCCTTTTATGATAAAGATCCAATGGTTGTCAAATGTAAACTTGATCAGCTGCGTAAGATGTCAATAACCTGGTTTAGAAACAATCTAATGAAGGTTAATCCATCTAAGTTACAATGTTTAGTTCTATCTAGAAACATTAATTGTGACATTCAATGTTGATGGTGTTGTTTTAGAAAACATGAACTGTGTGAAGCTGCTAGGTTGTCATATTGATAACAAACTAAAATTTACAGATCATGTGAAACAGCTGGCTATTAAATATAATAGACAAGTAAGTGTTCTTGGAAGACTTAGCACTTTACTTGATACAGATACTAAATTACACATTATGCGAACACTCATAACTGCAAACCTTAACTATTGTAGCTCAGTTTACCATTTTTGTAATGTAAATGAAGCTAGAGAACTTGAAGATTATGGAACGTGCTCTAAGATATGCTTATCACGACTTTAGCTCAAGTTATATAGAATTACTTTTCAAATCAGGCTATTCTACACTGTTTATGTGTTGCATGTGTAGGGTTAGAAATATTCTAGTAAATGTTCATAAGGTCAGACATATTGGCTATGTTGCCTCCTGTCAATAATTTATTTAAAGAAAATAAAACTGATTATCATCTCAAGAGGTACAAATTTGATTCAACCACTACCATAGACGACAGTTGATTTCGACACGACAGTTGAATTCGACACTTGATAAACTGGCATAACAACTGTTTTAATCTCGGCAAAAAGTTGTTGACACTTTAGCCAAAAATATGAAGAATTATACGCCAGGTGGAGCCAGTGTCAAATGCACTTGAAGCCCTCCAGTGTACATGTCGAATTCAACTGTCGTGTCGAAATCAACTGTCGTCAGTTGTATTCAATACCATGTCATATGTGCTTAAGTCCTTTAGATATACTGGTGCTACAATTAATAACAAATTACCTAATGATCTCAAGAAAATGAATGTACTTTATTTTAGAAAAGCTATTAACTCATGGAAGCCCAACTGTAGTTGTAATGATTGTTTACTATGTAATTTAAACTAATTTTAATCTCTAAGTTGCCATATATGTTTTTACTATTTTATGAATGAGTTTTGTTTTACCAATTATGCATGTCATTGTACATAATCATTTTTATTCCATCTGTATATATCCCTTCATATTGTCGGAGACAAGCAGAAATGCTTATTTTGTATTGTTCATTGAAACCGACTTTAAATAAAATTCATCTTATCTTACAGAAAAATGGCTGCTAGTGCCAACGGAGATGTGAGTGCAGATGTTTCGCCAGATGTTTCGCCAGATAAAAAAGGCCATGGCATGGAGTTTGTCCTCGGCCTGGACATTACAAACTGGAACGTCCTCTCTCCGTCAAAGTGGAACGACGATAATGCTCAACATTTTTATAGAGGGTTTAATGTCACGAGATATATCGTGGAAAACAATTATATATTTAACCCACATCTTGACCAGGATTTCCTTCTCCTGAACGAATTACTTCGTGGAACAGACAGCGGCAGTGAATGGTAAGTGCAGTACAGTAGTATTACATGTCATACTAGACTCATATTAAAGCATTATCACCTGGTTGGCTGTGAATATCACTGTTTACAGTCAAAATATCAGGGCCTACGATATTGTAAAAAATACCACCCTTCAAGGGCGATATTTTTTAACAATGGTTATGACATCACCAGCATTTCAGCTGCCTGATGATGTCACAAACCAAACAAGGGCCAGAATAATGGGATTGTGACGTCATGTCCATTGTTGCTCCATGGTGACGTCACATTTTTTGTAATGGCAGAAAATAGTCCCTCTTTATAACTGAAAATTTGAGGTAAAACCAGGTGATAAAAACAAAACAACCGCGCGTCAGGGCACTTCGTACAATATCACTCGCTGTTGTGTGAATTAATATCACTCTCGCCCTGCGGGCTCGAGTGATATTAATTCACACAACAGCTCGTGATATTGTTACTCAGTGACCCTGACTTGGGTTGTTTTGTTATAGTAGTCAGGGGCGGATCGCCGTATCCATCCTCCAACAGGAGAGTGGGGCGGATCCAGGATTTGAAGTTACAGTTTGTCTCACAACATGCGAACTGGTGTTTGGCTTGATTGCTCAGCATCTACACCCAGAGAATCTACCCTAGACATGCTAGACGAATCCTCCAATTTCCGTAAATTATCATTAGATTTTACGTCAGAGCGTCACAGCCAATCAGCGAGCAGTATTTCTGTCCACTTCAAAAGTTTAACGGCCATTTGCGTAAGAACTATTCGGTCCTCAGGGACGTAACAACTATCATTTTAAAGCCCTTGAAGAGATCTATCTACTCCAGTAATTTGCAAACCTCTACGATTCACGGAAGTCTGTGAATCGGCGAAAACGGCCTCATTTGCATAACATGTTTGAAGGCCTGTTCATTGGCCAGCTTTGTGGGCGTGTCTGATTTATTCACTGAAGGCTTTGCTGAAGTGAGCATCTACAGGTCACACAGTAGAAATACACATACTCACAGGTAGAATAGGGCGTCTGTATTTAGCGGAACGGAATTAACCCAATGGAATATCTGTATTCCGCGGAACTGTAAAATGCGGAATTGTAAAATGCGGAACTATAAAAAAAAGACCTGCAAAATGCGGAACTAAAATACGGAACTGTAAAATGCGGAAATTCTACTGTGTATTGGTGTGGCACACTGGAAGACACCCTTAATTGCTTGTACGCCCAAAGCTGCTTGACAACTGATGGGAAGGTGTCAATTAAGTGTCACCCCCATCGATTCCTATTATATTTCAGTTAGAATCAGTAGTGCTACAGAAGATCAAACATAGTTTCTATTATATATACCAGATCACTCGATTTTATATTCAAAGATTAAAGTTCAAAATGACTTTGAACGTTGAAAATACGCTAGAAAATGACACATCGCCAGTACAAACAATTGATATTCCTCAATGTTGCAATGTTATGCATACAAAAAAAAAGTATTATTGTAACGAAATTCCTGAAGTGTTTATGACTTCTCCAGATTTTAATGTTGAGCTAAATAGAATTATTGTCCAACAATTACCTCACGTAAAAAGCCAGGTAGACTTGGACGAAATATATGGTCAATTTTGTTGCACTGGGTTCCCCCAGTGTAATAGAGAGAGAATGGGTCAAAGTGCTTTTCTGTAAAATGTTGTGGGGGCAAATTGGGAGGTTTAAGAGGCTTAAAAACCAACTGGGGACCTTAGTATACTTGGTTTCTGAAATGCATTTTGTAATTTGATGCTGTATATTGGAATTTTTTTTTTTCAAATCTTGGATAAAAAAAAATTTGGAAAATTTTTTTTATTGAAATTGAAAAAAAAAAGTTGCCATGTTTTTGCAGGACTACAATATAAGTACACTGTTTGAATTTGGCGGTCGTGGGTCACCCAGACGCCTCGTGACAGGAACCAGAACATCCAGAATAGCACCTTTATATACATAGATCTATATAAGATAGGCCAAATACCAAACCCTGAATAGTCATCAAACTGAGCAAATCCCTCACATTTCAATTGCATTCCATACATCTAGCTTCCCAAACAATCCAATAAAACACAAAAACAGATATATTGAACCTATATAAACAATAGCGATGACTGACAATATCATCAGACAGTAACTCCTGAATTAACCTGGAGAGCCAGGCTAATCAAGGTACATGTAAAAATTAAACATATCCCATCTTTAAAAATCTTACTAATAATAGTAATCATGCAAAGATTGCTAAACCCAGTGTTTGAATCCTCGGATTCTTGTTTATTACTTGAAAATGAAATGGACAATCATCTGAAATTTGTATGTAAAGACCAGTCTCCATGAGACTGCTTATGTGTTAGAGGCAGTGCAAGCATTGCACTGCAGTCTCCGGGAATTGGCCATGCAAATGAGCACAAGCAACATGCAAATCAGCAAGATAGTTCCTCATGGGTTTTCCATGAGGATCACTGCAAAGTGTGGGATATAAAAATGAAATTGATATAATTAAATCGATATCTTCCTGTGAATAAATATGAAGAAATGCATGATAAAACAGTTAGAAATATTCCCAAGCATAAGTTAACGTCATTACACAATTAAAACCTCCAATTAAAAGGAAATGATTTATCATTCAGGGTAACTTTAAAGTTGCCCTGAATGATAAAATTCCTTGACAAATATTGGTGGCTTGGAGTGTAAAGTAATATAAACTTGTGATCAATAATATTTTTGACTAAGTTATTGAAGTGTTTCTTTTATTAAATATATTATTCAGTTAGTTCCTTTTGTGGTGTTCACACCTTCAAGGATGCATCCAAGGATACTCACGGATGAAGAAGGATCACTCATCCTTGACATCCTTGTTGCATCCTTGTTACATCCTTGTTGCATCCTTGTTGGGTCCTGGGCCATCCTTGACTATCCTGGAGCATCCTTCATCTCCACCACGGATCACAACAAAAAATTGAACATGTTTAATTTTTGTTGCCGGATGAGCAGGATGGCCAAATGGCTACATTGTCCTTAGTGAATCCTGGGCTATCCTTGGTGGATCCTGGGCTATCCTTAGTGGATCCTGCTCCACCTTGTTACTTCCCTGATGACCCTGTGGCCACCAGGATGCATCCTGGAGGATCCTTGGCTCATCCTTACCTATCCTTGGCTCATCCTTACTCATCCTTGGCTCATCCTTGGCCATCCTTGCACATCCTTGACTGGCAGGAGGACATGAACAAGCTAATTTGTGCACTTTCTGATGGTAAGAATGTGGACAATGCACAAAGTTAAAACCCAAGCTTCTAGTTCATATCCCCTTTTTATGAATACCAGTTTAATATTGTCACAGTTGAGTTTATTCTTTTTCTTGTTTGATAATAATGATCTTTTGACCTCCTGGCAGCAGCCTGGCTTCAGATTTTTTTCCCGGCGTACCACTCATAGCTTTGTTTATGTAAAAAGTTTTGAGAAGTTCTCTGCATATATGAGCAATAAATACAGTATCCTCCTTTTTTGTCATCCTAAAAAAATATTACAGCAATTTAACTATTCAACTAAACTTTGAATTTCATTGGTTTTCTTAAATACCTTAATACAGCTATTTTTCCTTTCAATTTTCCATTGTTTTCCACTCTGAACTAAAGAATAGCTGTTTGCTATCCCTGTAATTTTTATTTATTTTATCAATGGAAAATTAGGTGTCATTGCCATAGACAGTGTCTACAGGCATCGACACAACTTGAGAGACCTCAGTTTTGCACTATCCTTGTTCAATCCATCAGTATCCTTGTTCAATCCTGCAGTATCCTTGTTTGATCCTGCATTGTCCTTGTTCAATCCTGCTGTATCCTTGTTCAGTCCTGCTGCATCCCTGTTCAGTCCTGCTGTATCCTTGTTCAATCCTGCAGTATCCTTGTTCAGTCCTTCAAGACCATAGTAGGTCCTTGCTCAGTCCCTACTGATACCATAGTGCATCCTGCTTCAAAATGTAAAATTAGGCATTGTTACATTGTAGCAATTATTTGAATGCCGGATCGAGCAGGATGGAGAATTTCCTTCATCCTGGGCCATCCTTGGTGATCCTTGAATGCATCCTTGTAGGTGTGAAAGGGGCAAAATTTTACATTTTCTTGATAGTACCTCCCACCTCCAGCACATCTATTGTTGATGACGTCACAATGTTCAAAATATGTAGTTATAAGTTAACTAATTCTAATAAAGGTGATGACGTCACAATGTTGTTGGCACTCAACTGGATGATTTTTTTTCGTGCGAACTGGATGATTTTTTCCCTTGCATACCCGAAATAAATCAAGGGGTCATTTAGGACATTTGAGGGCTAATTCAAGGCAGAAAAAATAATCCTACATCATAGAAATTGTATGTGTGAATCAATAACACAAAGTCACATCGGATAATGTAGAAATGAGAAAATCTTGGGATTGAAACCTGGCTATCATTCGGAGTAACTTTAAAGGTGGTCTGGAGTTCCCCCGTGGCCTAATTGGTAAGTGCGCTTGTCAACTGGCTTTGAGGGCGTGGGTTCAAATCTCACCTCGGGAACTCACTTTAGTCCGAGCCCATGGCACATTAAATGGAGGCGGGTTGTATCCAGTATTCTATGCTGGGGCAACTGAAAGACCCTGGGCATCCCTGAATTAATAGGGTATTGCCAGACTCACAGTCTTCTCATCTAATCATCATACGGCGATCGCCTGCCTCGATATAGCCCTCTAAGGTGCTGCAGAGGCGTTAAACACAAACAAACAAACAAACAAACTTAAAGGTGATTTGTTTTACTTATTCAGGTTAAACATCAGGGAGAAGTTGGAGGAAGTCCTTGGACTGTTCTTCGTTCCAGGAGTAGAGAAGATGGTGAAGGGTTTGTTTGATGAAGAGAAATTCGAGGAAGCTTCAGCTTTGTTAAAAAACCAAATAGAAAATGGAAAATATTCCGAAGATAGGGCTGTCAAGTGAGTGAATTTCATCATCATTACAATAAGAGACAATAACTGTCAAACGTTCGGTTTTTAACCGACCTAACGTCGGTTATTAGAGGGAGGTGGGTAGTGAAAGGGGACTCATATAAACCATGTCCATGTGTCCATGTCAACATTTCTTGTCAACATGTGTGTAAAAGTCCATTTGTGACCTTAGTTTTCAACTTAGAGTAATGAAATTTGGTACAGGTGTGGTACTATGGGCATGGATCTGCTACATGTTGAGAAATCCAAGATGGCTGCCATTTTGGCGGCCATTTTGGCAGCATGTAAACGATGTCCATGTGTCCATGTAAACATTTCTTGTCAACAAGTGTGTTAAAGTCCATTTGTGACCTTAGTGTTTTCAACTTAGAGTAATGAAATTTGGTACAGGTGTGGTACCATGGGCATGAATCTGGGACATGTCGAGAAATCCAAGATGGCTGCCATTTTACCATCTTACTTCATTCTTGAACTGCCCATTGTGACCTTAATATTTCACTTACAGTTATGAAATTTGGTGCAGGTGTGGTACCATGGGCATGAATCTGGGACATGTTGAGAAATCCAAGATGGCTGCCATTTTGTGGCGGCCATTTTGGCAGCCATCTTTCTTCATTCTTGAACTGCCCATTGTGACCTTAATATTACACTTACAGTTATGAAATTTGGTACAGGTATGAGACTCTGGGCATAGATTGGGAACATGTCAAGATTCCAAGATGGCGGCCATTTTGTGGTGGCCATTTTGGCAGCCATCTTTTTTTATTTATTGAACTGCTAATAGTGACCTCAATATTAGTGACCTCAATATTTCGCTTAGAATTATGAAATTTGGTACAGGTATGGGCCTGTGGGTATGGATTGTGAACATGTTGAGAAATCCAAGATGGCGGCCATTTTGGCAGCCATCTTTCTTCATTTCTTGAACTGCCCATTGTGACCTCAATATTTTGCTTAGAGTTATGAAATTTGGAACAGGTATGGGGCTGTGGGTATCAGCCGGGAACATGTTGAGAAATCCAAGATGGCAGCCACTTTTTGGCAGCCATTTTGGCAGCCATCTTTTGTCATTCTTGAACTGGCCATTGTGACCTTAATACTTCACTTACAGATATGAAATTTGGTACAGGTATTGCCCTGTGGGTATGGATGAGGACCATGTCGAGAAATCCAAGATTGCGGCCATTTTGGCAGCCAGCTTTCCTTTTTTTTAGAAATCTGTTCAAACTGAATTGATTCTATACTAATAGTCTAGCATCTTCCAATCAACTATTTCTCCTATCTTCCAATATCAGTTGCTCAGTGGTTTAAACAATGGCACCTTCAATTTCATTGCGCTAGGTCGGTTTTGAATCCGCGGATTCTTGTTCCGTTATATAGTAGTAGTCCAGAAGCCAATTCTCAAAAGAGGCTTAGAAAAAGTTTCAGTAAACACCCCTGAGTAGATTTAGTTTGACATTTGATAATGTTAGGGTACCCCAGCCTGCATCAACTGTGGCGCATAAACCGGTAATGTGGCCATATGCTGATATGTCTGGTTACGGACAAAATTTATTGAAAATTCCAAATATTGAGTTTTGAGGGACTAATAGTGGCTGGATCAAACTGAAATTGGGTCAGATATGTGCAGAATAATTGGTCGCATGTTACTAAACTGAAAAATGTTACATTGTTTATTTTGTGATTTATAAGGAATTTATAGTAATTTTCATGGAAAATTCACTTCATTTACAGTCGGGCCTAATTACAAATCTCTCCAAAACTTCAGTTCTAAAGGAGATATCAACATGATTGAAACCGAAAAAACTGCCCCTTATTCTCAGCTTGCCAGTGGTGACTAGGGGTCTAAACCGGTTCGATAAATTCCAGTTGTACCGGTACAATCTGGCCGGTTCCCGAACCGGTTTTTTAAATCAGCACTTTCGGTTCAGTGTAATAATCGATAATGCAATATCCAGCTAAAAATGTCGTTTTATTGCCGACTTTTAACAGAAAATATCCACATAATCATGAACTGAACCCGCCAACTTCGTCATGGTCATGTTGACGTGCGCTCTAGTGCGAGATCAACTTTCCGGGCCTAAAATTTGGTTTTTAGGGAAGCGGATTCTCTAAAATTCGTTTTTTCGGGCCCGAATTTGCGGACCAACGGTACGAATCGTGTATCGATCAAGTGTATTGATGATACGTATCGTATCGAATGTCGGCAACGATATAGAGCCCTAGTGGTGACACAGTCATGGCCCTGTAATGGATACTTTTTCTGTTATTAGACTTTAAAGTGATAAAAAGTTACCCTACCCCCCTAATTTGCGAAACTACTAATTTCTTTGACTAATTCTCAAATCAATCCGTAAAACAAAGGAAATTGGTATAAAATGGCCATAAAAACATGATATCTAATTAATTAACAGTATACATGGTCTCTGTGTTCACCTGTAGTCTCTCTAACTGGGGCATTTACATAGCTAAGCAATTCATTTGTTACAAAGAACCTGAGGATCAAATTTTCTGCTAATCTATGAATATGTGATAAATTCGAAAATAAGGGGGGGTAGGGTAACTTTTATCACTTTAAAGTCTAATAGCAGAACAACTATCCATCACAGGACCATGATTGGTGATACCACTGGCAAGTTGAGAATAAGGGGCAGTTTTTGCAGTTTAAACAATGACGATATCTGCATTAGAACTGAAGTTCTGAAGAGATTTATAATTTGGCCTGGCTGAAAATGAAGTGAATTTTCCATGAAAAATTACTATAAATTCATTATAAATCACAAAATAAACATTTTTCAGTTTAGTAACATGCAACCAATTATTCTGCACATATCTGAGCCAATTTCAGTTTGATCCAGTCACTACTAGGCCCTCAAAATTCAATATTTGTAATTTTCAAAAAATGTTGTCCGTAACTGGACATATGGCCGCATTACCCGGTTATGAAACTGCTCAAGTGTCAAACTAAATCTACTCGGGGGTGTTTACTGGATGTCACATTTCTGGGTTTGGCTTCTGGACTATAGGTAGATCGAAATATTCTATCTCATTCAAGACAGCCGGAGATAGAAGACAGTGCATAGGATCTTTCTTACATTACCCTGTTGCAACGATTGTTTGAAAGCCCTCGTGTAAATATCCCAGCCCTCTGGTGATAAAATACCTGCCCTCCCATTGGCTGTAGCAGACGAATTTTGCGGATGCAACACCTTTGCATTTGGTGCATATTTCACCATTTTCTAATCCTTCAAATCCACGTTGCTCGATTCAAAAGTTTGCAGCTGGATTTAACCATTTTGGGGAAAATATAGGAATGCCAGGTCAGTTCATGAAGGCTTTAAATACATTTTTCTCGGAAAATAAGCCCAAGATGTCCCATATATTGCCCCAGGCAGCCCTGCAGATGTGCGACAAATTCTGTGTCGCACTGTGCTAAAAACACTCAGTGCATTGTTGGCTGACCAACAACTACGTTGTTGTTGGTCAGTCTTTGTCGGACTAGACTATAGGGGTAGTCCAGCAGCCAAACTTTATTTTTTACCGTAACCCTGCACCAACAAATAAAGCAGTCCTCTCAACCAACCCTAAAAAACAGGGTTTTCCCCGTTTTTTAGCCTAAAACCCTGTTACCCTAATTTTGATGCAAAAACCCTTTTTTTTGACAACCCAAAAACCCTGGAAAAAGCTACTTTCTGTCCTCAATTGTTGGGCTAGTAAGGCAACCCTGAAAACACTGCCGAGAATGAAGCTTAGTGAGGATGCTCAGCTGCTGTTATTCATCATACGCTGTAATTTAGCCTTCAATTAATAAAACACAGGAAGCGTATCCCACAACCATAGATAATACCCATTAAAGAAAAGGAAGTTTAAGAAATTCAAGCATAAGAAAAACCCTTGTTTTACAGGTGGTATATTAAAGTCCCTGCATTCTAATTTCATACTCCATAAAAAGCTTACAAGGTGTAAATCTGAAATCGCAGAAGCAGAACTAAATGCCAGGAACATTCTGAACAAAGTAATCAAGAATGCTAAAAAGTTCTATTGGAATCAGAAAATGCAGGATTCTATCAAAGATATAAAAACAAACCTGGAAAAATATAAATGAAGTCCTTCGAAAGTTCCTTTATACACAATGACCAGCTGCTAACAGATGATGGAGACATAGCTGATGCTTTTAATGAATTCTATGTGAAGTTAGGACCATCCCTTTCTGCTAAAATTCCAAACACAGAGGCGACAAGTAGTAACTCAATGAAAACAACCTACCATAAAAGCATTTTCCTTGCCCCAACAGATGTACATGAAGTCGTTAAATTTATAGAAAAGCTAAAAGCTAAAACCAGTGCAGGCCTTGATGATATCAGTAGTAAACTAATCAAGCTTAGCAACCCAGTCACTGCACTTCCATTAACCTCTCACTTCAGTATGGAGTTGTCCCAACAGAAATGAAAAATGCCATGGTCATACATATCTATAAGTCTGACAATCCAAACCTGATTAAAAATTACCGCCCAATATCACTCCTTCCTGCGTTTTCCAAATTGCTTAAAAAAATTGTCTACAAAAGATTGCATACTTTCCTTACCCAGGAAAAAATTCTCACTCAGTGTCAGTATGGATTTAGAAAAAGTTTTTCAACTCAGCTGGCAAGAAAGGAATTTCAAGACAGAGTAACTAAGCATCTGAAAAACCAACAACTTTTGCCTTGGTTTGTTCCTTGACTTGTCAAAGGCGTTTGACACTTTGCAGCATGATGTTCTACTTGATAAATTGGAAAATTATGGCATACGAGGTGTTGCACTTAAGTGGTTCAGAAGCTACTTATCAAACAGATTTCAATCAGTCAGATACAAGAATACCACTTCAACAACTACCTATAACATGTGGGGTGCCCCAAGGCTCTGTCCTCGGGCCTTTACTGTTTCTTGTCTATGTAAATGACTTGGTAAATGACCCAACAAGTAGTGACCTCCCTGGACTGAATAAGCCTCAGGATTGGCTTATTCACAGTTGCTCACACCTTTTCAGGCAATCCTGCCATTTATTCAGGTGCCTGGTGGGGATGGGAGGCCATATCTGACAAATTTCATCTATGCAACATACGACAGTGACCGAGTGCTGGCCCGGAAACGAAAAAAATTATTTTCTTTTATTTTTATAAATTGTTCAAAAAGTATAGTATCCATAAATCAGATTATCAAAAGGCACAACTAGACCATACAGGCTATATGTGCCAAATTTCATCTATGTACATCCTATAGAGGCGGAGTCTAGGCCTGGAAGCGATCTATCCGTCGGACGGACAATATTTTACCCAAGTGATTACAATACCTTCTTGGAACTTCGTTCGCTGAAGGTAAAAATGTGAGCAGGTCAATTGTGCTGATGAAGTACAGCATAGAAATACATAGAACGGACATGAGGCTCTGGCAGATGAAGCAACCAAATCCACCATCTTGGAACTGCCCTGAATACTGGCACAATGGACCGTGACGTCACCAATAACTGTGATGTCACTTATAACAATGGCATGATGTCACATCATAATTAGTCTATTGTGACGTCATGTCTCAGGGCAGTTCCAATATGGCGGATTTGGTGGCCTCATCTTGAGGTGGCATCATACAGCCTCATGTCCGTTCTATGTATTTCTATGAGTACAGAGCTCTTGCAGATAATGGTCTATCACTCGAGGCAAATGGGTTTGAATCCAGCTCTTGCCGGTCATCTGGGCATATGTTAGACAGCTATGTTGGACGGCTATGTTGGATGGCTATATTGGATGGCTTTGTAGGACGGCTTTGTTGGACGGCTGTTTCAATCATACTTCATTGCCATGGCGTCCTCCTGTCACAAAAAGTCTTCACATTTTCAGTGCTGTCCTAACCAGGTTAGTGCACGTGAAAGCAAATTGACTTTGGTCAGAATTTTGACTGACGAAGAGAGAGTTCTGGTCAGACAAATTTCATTTCAGTCAGACAAAACTTTCTCTTCGTGCGTGCGGTATTTTGGCCAATATAAATTAATACTGGCTAACTTGTGACTGTCAGACTAAATTCAATATTCATGCAGTATGCTATCTCTAGTTATTATGTTATACTAGAGTCTCTCCCAGAAGTACCTATGTTGGCCCCAAATAATATTTGCCAACATAATATGATCGATTTTTAATTTGCTTTAAACAAATGTGAGAATCAGGTATTTTAAATATACTAAAACAGTCTTCTTTTTAAAAATCAGGTATTATCAGGTTAACAGAGATTGAAGTGGTGGGTTTATATTGTTATTGATTGTAATTAGCTCGAGCCTCTGACACTTGGTCATGAATACTGTCTCTAATCCAGAATTGCAATTTAAGTCAATTGGATGTCAAAAGACACTCAGAACTGACATAATTGCAATTGAATAACCTACAAATTTGCCCCTTCAAACAACTGCAAATTGCCATCTACACTGCAAGGAAAAAGACTGGGTGGTTGTCCACCAGTCTTTGTATGATCCAGAGCAGTTCCTGTCGGATTATTTGTCTGACCTGGGCCAGAGACAGGTCGGACATTCATGAAAACAGTCGGCAAAAGCCGATTGTCCGACGTCTTTTGCGCGCACTGGTCCTAACACCTGACACCTTATTTTTAGGACAGACGGGGGGGGGGACGAGGCTTCCTTTTTGTAATCCGCAATCTTTTTTACTTTCCCCTATCTCACGGGAATTTCTAGTAAGGCCACAGATAATTGATCTTTAGCTTCTCGGATCCTCTCAAGGCACTTTTTCTAGGGTCGGTCGGTAGGACAAAAAAAAAAGGTGAAAAAAAAATTTTTTGTGATGTTTTCTGCTCAGCCAAGGGAATGCCCAAACATCCTGCCAAGAATTTAAACTTCTGAAGGGCGAGGTCACACTGGACTTTTGTGGGCTCCAGGATCAGGAAGTCATCAAGAATTTTTACAATGTTCTTAACCCCGAATTTATTCATTATGTAAACGATTGCATCGGATATGGTCTCAAACAATGCACAAGATTCTGCAAGGCCCATCGGGAGATATTTATCGAAGAAGTATTTGCCACGCCATCTGAAGCCGAGAAGATGATAGTACGAGGGATGTATTGGGACTATCCTATAGGCTGACTTGATATCCGCTTTAGCCAGATAACATCCTCTGCCCAACTTATTTATGGATCGAATGGCAGTTTGAATTGTTGCATATTTGACGGTTTTGTACTCCTGTGGAATTCCCCCATTGACCGACGAAGAATCATAAGGGTGGGACAAATTGTGTAATAACCGATACGAGCCTGGGTCGGACTTCTCTCGCAGCGATAAGGGGCTGCACTTGAAATTAGGGTAGGGTGGATCGGTGTGGGGACCGCTGATTCTTCCGAGAGCGATCTCCTGAGCTATTTTTGCGTCGACTGCTTCCGAATGGAAGTTTGCCAATTGAGAATTTTTAGAGCGTGTCTCACACTCCTCTCCCATGAAGTGAAAATGGAAACCTGATTTGAAACCTTCCACTAGCATATCGGCTGACGGGAATCCTCCCAAAAGCTTCTCTAATAGTTGTGCATTCACCGGTGTTTTAATTAAATCCTCACACTCAATATCTTGGGATGGTGAAGTTGCCTGAAACTTATCCTGTGGCGTTACGCCATGAGGATGGTTATGAACATTATCGGCTATGCCATTATGTGACGCTGCTACGGAACTGAATGGCAAGGTATCGGCCTGTGGCATTTCGCCATGAGGACATGGAAGTGGTAGATTCTCCTGTGGCATTTCGCCATGAGGAGAAGTCAAGGAATATTGATCCGCGGACGGACCATCAGACCACCCATTTTTCCCCTTAGAGGGGCTGCTTGCGCTCCTTTGTGTCTGCAGTGTCCTTTTGGTTGGTTGTTGTCGGCTGGCGTTGTGGCTTGGACCTGCACAGATATTTGGGGTGTCGGGACCCACAGGACGGGCAACTGTGGGAGTAAGGGCAGTGCGCGTTGTCACATCTTTGATTTGGCAGGTGGTATTTGAAGCAGGATCCCATTGGGATTTGTGACGGTGATTGGAAACGTTTAGGTTGGCTGTTGGCTTGGGGGCGAAAAAGCTGTTTAGACGCTACCGCCTTTGCATATAATTCTACACGCATGTGACCAAACCCATAACCGGCATTAACCAACTGCGAGCAAAACCCCACATCGTAGTCTTGCCATCCGTGTTTATCCTCTGCCAATCCCAGGACATTGTCCATATGGATAAGCAACCCTTGGGGGTCGGCTTTGTCCTGGCGAATCAGCTCGCTTGAGAGTCTCATAAAGGCCCTAGCCCACGCCAACGGTGTAAGGTTCTTGATTTGTGGCTTTTTAGCCTCATGATTAGGATAGAATGATGGGGTCAATGAGTGAAGGTCAACATACTCGAAATTAGAGACTTTATCCTGAACCTCCTTCGTTAAGGAGGTAAACAATGGAAGGGATGGTGTGCCAACAAGCACATATAATGGCACAGCATCGCCCATGCCCCGCATGTTTTATCCTATGTTTATCCTATCCGTTAGCCAGTTTATCCCGTTCGTTTATCCTATCCATTTATCCTATCCATTTATCCTCTCCGTTTATCATATCTGTTTATCCTATCCGTTTATCCTATCCCTGTATCCTACCCGTTATCCTGTTTATCCCGTTTATCCTATCCATTTATCCTATCTATTTATCCTATCTGTTTATCCTATCCGTTTATCCTATCCGTTGATCCAGTACCCCATAAGCACTTGTTCATCCCATTTATCCTGTTTATCTTATTTGTTTATCCTATTTGTTTATCCTATCTATCTATCCGATCAGTTTATCCTAACCGTTTATCCTATCCGTTTATCCTATCCATTTATCCTATCCGTTTATCCTATCCATTTATTCTATCCATTCATCCTATCCATTTATCCTATCCGTTTATCCCATCCGTTTATCCTATCCATTTATCCCATCCGTTTATCCTATCGGTTTATCCTATCCGTTATCCTGTTATCCCGTTTATCCTATCCATTAATCCTATCCGTTATTCTATCCGTTTATCCTATCCGTTTATCCAGTACCCCATAAGCATTGGTTCATCCCATTTATCCTGTTTATCCTATCTGTTTATCCTATCTGTTTATCCTATCCGTTTATCCTATCTGTTTATCCTATCCGTTTATCCTATCTGTTATCCTATCCGTTTATCCTATCCGTTTAACATATACGTTTATCCTATCCGTTTATCCTACCCGTTTATCCTACCCGTTATCCTATCCATTTATCCTATCCGTTTATCCTATCCGTTTATCCTATCTGTTATCCCATTTATCCCGTTTATCCTATCCGTTTATCCTATCCGTTTATCCTATCCGTGTATCCTATCCATTTATCCTATCCGTTTATCCCATTTGTTTATCCAAGCCGTTTATCCAATCCGTTTATCCTATCCGTTTATCCCGTTTATCCTACCTGTTTATCCTATCTGTTTATCCTATCCGTTTATCCTATCCGTCTATCCTATCCGTCTGTCAACCCATCTATCCATTAAGCCATCCGTCAATCCATTCCTCCATCTATCTATCTATCTATCCTGTCTGTTTATCCTATCCGTTTATACTATCCATCTATCCTATCTGTTTATCCCAGCCATCTATCCCATCCATCTATCCTATCTGTCTGTCAATCTGTCTATCCATCCGTCTATCTATCATTCAATCCATCCGTCAATCCATTCATTCATCTATCTATCTAAGTTTCTATTTATCCTATCCGTTTATCCTATCCGTTTATCCCGTTCGTTTATCCCATCCGTTTATCCCATCCGTATATCCTATCCGTTTATCCTACCTGTTTATCCCATCTGTTTATCCTATCTGTTTATCCCATCCGTCTATCCTGTCCGTCTGTCAACCCATATATCCATCAATCCATCTGTCAATCCATTCCTCCATCTATCTATCTATCTATCCTGTCTGTTTATCCTATCTGTTTATACTATCCATCTATCCTACCCTACTGTATATCCCATCCATCTACCCTGTCTGTCTGCCAATCCGTCTATCTATCTATCTATCTATCTATCTATCTATCTATCTATCTATCTATCTATATGTCTATCTTTTGTTTACATGAGTGTATATTATAACCAGTATTTTATTTACATAAATATAAAACAGATTTATATAATATATAGTAAGTTGTCCGTAGATTGGAGGGAAGAGAATAGAATAATATGAAATAGATACAATATAAGCCCGTGCTACCTGTATAATTAGTTGGAAAGATGCATGAACTATACTGAGATGCAGGAATTGCTGAGTTTCCAAGAAATAGAATGTGGTGCAAAGGGAGGAACTGGCAAAGGACTTGCAGGTGCTGCCCTCTTGTGTAATGTATGTGAATGAGTTGCTGCTTGCAGTGGCCATTCTGTGTACTAAAACTCACCCTGTGGAAGGGAAAATGGCCACCACAATGCAGGCTTTCTGGACCTTGATAGCCTCTAAAACTGATAATAGTAAATTTTCTAATATTGAATTAAACTGAAAATACCAACCGTTGTGCACATCTACAATGGTATCAATGTGTTATGCATATGATAAGAACTTCCAGAGTGGGCTGGTTGAGGCCACAGCATTGGTTGTTTCACCCCTTCAGTAGATTTCAGCACTAAAGCATAATCGCCCTATGCATAGCATAGCACGGGCGATAATTAGGGCACCCGCCGGGGGTTGACCGTACTCACCAAGGACCGGAGTGTGTGAAACATTACCCAGGGTCGCCGACTCCAGAACCCTCAGTCTCTCCTCCAGTACGCGGACTTGGTCTGCATTAGAATTCTCCTGTCCGCCGTCCGGCCTGATCTGGTTAACTGGCGTGACTGATCTTGAAGCGGGCCGGATGGGAGTCACTTCCCATAACGAGGTCGACGGAGTCCTCGGAGGTCTTGGAGTGGAGGGGGTGTAACGGGTCGGAGGTTTCCGTTGGCGACCTTTGGCCTTAGGCATCTGGAAATGCAAGGAGAGCAATCAATAATAGGTGCACTAATCGTAAATCAATAGATGATCACAAACAGTCCTTTCGGACCGACGGGGTGATCGGGAAGCAATTTTATATAAGATCACAAACAGTCAAATTGACCGAAGGGGTGATCGGGAATAGCATAAATAAGAAGTATATGATCACAAACAGTCTATGAGACCGAAGGGGTGATCGGAGGTATGAATATGTAAACAGTAACAGCAGATCAAAAGAAAGTCAGATGGGTGATTGATAAGTAAAGATTTTTGGAGTAAGCCACAAGTCGGTATGAACAAGTAAATTCAGAATGCATGGTACTGAAATCTGAAGGAACAAGAATCCGTAATAAATTTGATTCGGAATAAGATAATAATTTTTTTTTTTTTTTTTTTGTCCTTTAGTCGTAATTCTAGGTTCTTTTAAATTGACCACACGGATGAGTCCAAGTTAAGACATCACGGGCAGACACACTGTGGCATTTCGCCATGAGTGGTCGCCAACTGGTCCATTCCTGGCTAATTAACTGGAGCATTGAGAAGGGTTTTGGCCATGTTATGTAGGGCCCTGGTGAACGATCTTGTTAGCTTCTCAAGCCCGACTTCTTCGTTGGGGTGGACCCCGTCCGACGACCATGCCGAGGTGTCCACTTCATTCCGGTTGTCATCACGCCAGAAGCCCCTGTGCGGGTGAAATTGAAGGCAGTTGGCCAGGGGGTCGAGCCGAATGATCTCACAGGTCCACTCATTTGCCATAACAGCCTTTTCTCGATAGTCAGAGGGGGACATGTGACGGGTGGAGTCACGGGGTAGTATCGTAGTCAGAAGGACACAGTCCACCCCCAAGGAGATAACTTCTTTTGCCAAATCAACCTTCGCATTGGCTATCTGCAGGGCAGATGCATTCGAGTCTACATCGTTGCCCCCAATATCTATGATGACAAATTTTGGCGAGATTGACAGAATTAGGTCCTTCGGCAGGTTGAACTTCTTGGTGGGCAGTGTCACCCCAGTCCCCCCGACTCCATAGAAGTACACATCCGATATTGCCCTAGGGGCCTTTAAAGCACGTGCCCGAGGCTTTTGAAGTGGGCACTGGCCTTCCTTGTGGGTGGCCCCCATTTCGCGGGCTTTTGTGTCAATGTGTTGCTTGAGTCTGGCGACAAAACTGTCGCCTAGGACCATGGCAGTGGCCCCCTGTGTTTGGAAACACGCCATGGTGACCACGTCGTCGTCTGTCAGTGATAATTGACTAGCTAAGTTGATAGAAAGTCTTGAAATAAGCACCTTTTGAACGTTTTCCGATCCTCGTGTCTCTAACAAATTTTTTTAATTTTCAAAAAGGAAGTAGGAGGGGCGCATGCGCCGACGTAAGATGCGCGTAAAAGCGGATCCCAGATGCGGGACGGAGGAAGCGGGCTCTTCTATTCTACAAAGGTGTTTTACTTCGTTGAAACCATTCTTTTTTTCAATTTTTTTTTTCCATCGGCAGGAAATCTATTGTGTCGGCGGGTCCACGAAGCTAACAATCAATTATGTGTGGCCTAATCTATATATATTTATCTTGTTACAGAGGGGCACAGCATGCCCTGAAGCACTACTTAACTGGCTTTATGGAGAGAGTTGAAGAGAGCTACAAGGCCAATCAAGCTGAAGAACAAGACGAGTTGAAAATGGGCAAAAGAAAGGAAAAAGAAGGGGTAAAATTGGATGAGGACGTTTTTAAATGCTACCTGGAAACGCTGTTTGCTACCCTGTCCTGGGTAACTTGTCCTGAAAAATGTCCAAAACTGAGGTAAGTACTTATACAAACTGTACTCGCCGATGAGCATTATGAACTGAAAATAAGAATGCTTTGTGTTTGAGAATGAAATGGCCCGATTTCTCTAAAGTGTTGAATGTTCAGGCTGGAACTCCGGAGTAATAATATTAGGAACAAAGAGAATGCATCTAAATGCTTTTCTGTCAAGTTTATATATTTTCTATAATTCCTATATTTTTTTTGGCCTTCTATAATTTCCTATATTTCGGAAAAATTCCTATATTTTTGGCTGGAGAATTCTGGAGAATTCTCTAGCCTTTTTAATAATGGGTTTTGGGGGTGTGGTCGATATTTGGAGGTGTGGCGCATAATGACAGGTATGCATTTTTGGCCATCATGCGTTGAGTTTGTGTTTGTGGTAATTGCTGGTTAGAAGCAATCTTAGTTGGCTAATTTGACAGCATTAGGCAAGGTGTAATGGGTTGACAGTTGTTCGGTTGAAACTGTGGCAGTACTTAAAAATTTTTAATTTTTGGGGGTGTGGCCATTTAGAGCCAATGAGAATGAGGGACTTGGTGGGAGTGGCCATTTCAGCCAATAGGGAGACATGTAGAATGCAAGGCCTGGGGAGGGGGAGGACACATCCAGGGGGGTACTTGCAGAAATTATTTTTTTTGCTAGTTATACTTCTAGGCTGGGGGTCACCTCGGAGGGAGGTAATTTTAAAAATTTTAGATTTTAAGAGTCCCGAGGGGGGTCACCTCGGGGGGGGGGTACTCGCAAAAAAAAAATTTTCTGCCTGTTATATTGCCAGACTTGGGTCATCTCGGGGGAGGTATTAAATTTTATATTCTATACAAGGCCCCGGGGGGGGTCACATCAGGGGGGGTACTCGCAGAAATTTTTTTTTTTTGCTAGTGATATCTCTAGGCTTGGGGTCACCTCTGAGGGAGGTAATTTAAAAATTTTAGATTTTACAAGTCCCGAGGGGGGTCACCTCGGGGGGGTTACTCGCAAAAAAAAAAATTTTCTGCCTGTTATATTGCCAGGCTGGGGTCACCGCGGGGGAGGTATTAAATTCTATATTCTGTGCAAGGCCCCGGGATGGGGACACATCCAGGGGGGTACTTGCAGAAATTATTTTTTTTGCTAGTTATACTTCTAGGCTGGGGGTCACCTCGGAGGGAGGTAATTTAAAAAATTTTAGATTTTAAAAGTCCCGAGGGGGGTCACCTCGGGGGGGGGGTACTCGCAAAAAAAAAAAATTTCTGCCTGTTATATTGCCAGACATGGGTCACCTCGGGGGAGGTATTAAATTTTTAATTCTATACAAGGCCCCGGGGGGGGCGGGGTCACATCCGGGGGGGTACTCGCAGAAATTTTTTTTTGCTAGTGATATCTCTAGGCTTGAGGTCACCTCTGAGGGAGGTAATTTAAAAATTTTTAGATTTTACAAGTCCTGAGGGGGATCACCTCGGGGGGGGTACTCGCAAAAAAAAAAAATTTCTGCCTGTTATATTGCCAGGCTGGGGTCACCTTGGGGGAGGTATTAAATTCTATATTCTGTGCAAGGCCCGAGGGGGGGGGGGAGGACATTTCCAGGGGGGTACTTGCAGAAATAATTTTTTTTGCTGGTTATATTTCCAGGCTAGGGGTCACCTCGGAGGGTGGTAATTAAAAAATTTTGGATTTTACAAGTCCTGAGGGGGGTCACCTCGGGGGGGGTACTCGCAAAAAAAAAAAATTTCTGCCTGTTATATTGCCAGGCTGGGGTCACCTCGGGGGAGGTATTAAATTTTATATTCTATACAAGGCCCGGGGGGGGGGTCACATCCGGTGGGAGCTTGCAGAAATTTTTTTTTTTGCTAGCTATGTTTCTAGGTTGGTCACCTCGGAGGGAGGTAATTAAAAAATTTAGGATTTTACAAGTCCCGAGGGGGTCACCTCGGGGGGGGGGAGTACTCGCAAAAAAAAAAAAGTTTATTTCTGCTAGATAGGCTGGGGTCACCTCGGGAGGTATTAAATTTTATATTCTATACAAGGCCCGGGGGGGAGTCACATCGGGGGGGGTACTTGCAGAAATTTTTATTTTTGCTAGTTATATTTCTAGGCTCGGGCTCTCCTCGGAAGGAGGTAATTTTAAAATTTTATATTTTACAAGTCCGGGGGGGGGTCACGTCGGGGGGGGGGGGTCACGTCGGGGGGTGTCCTCGCAAAAAAAAATTTTTTTTGCTAGTTTTGCTAGTTATATGCTAGGGGTGAAAGCAGAAGAATGAGTAGCCTACCTGTCGAGACAACTGAGATAGCGTGCATTTTAGCAGCAATCTTTCTTCATTCCTGGACTGCCAAATGTGACCTTAATATTTCACTTAAGAGTTATAAAATTTGGTTCAGGTGTACGCCTGTGGGTATTGATTTGGGAACATGACGATAAATTCAAGATGTAGGCCTTTCTGGCAGCCATCTTTTGTCATTCTTGAACTGTCCATTTGTGACCTTAATATTCCGCTTATTTTAGAGTTATGAAATTTGGTACAAGTATTCCACATTATGAATTTGTCGGCCCATAGCTCTATATGGGCAGCGACTCTGTTAGACACTAGTGTCTGCTGTCACGCTCTACTCAAACACTTGCGCAATGCTCACTGCAGCAAGTTGCACCTATACTTCATTGCTATACCCTCACGTCAAGAGAATCTAGTTCACGCAGACATCACCCTACTATACCTCAACCTCCAGTTCCACTGTTCCTACACTCATATTTTTTGCCTCAGACGCTCTCGCATGCTGCAAATCACACCTTCTACTTTCCCATAGGATTAACCAGCCATTGTATCCGAGGATGCTTGTTCAAGTTTTCAAGATATTTCGCACGTATTTGCCTGGGATATGAAGTTTTAGCATATTTTTTCCCCCAATATTTGATGTTTTAGAACGTTTTTTCCGTGACATGAAGTTTTAGGCTTATGATGGAAACGATTCCATGATTTGCTGTCGGTTACGCTGCCGAATAATCCTATATTGTCCAATTAAAGTAGGTAAAATCCTCCTATATTTTACGGTAAAAAATTCCTATATCCCTATATTATTTTATGCGATGTTCGGTGGGCACCCTGCTTATTGTTTCATAGTACAAAATCTGGTGGTCCTTCTCAAAACCTGGGCGTCCTTCCCAAAATTTGGGCGTCTCGGGCGATAGGACGACCGAGAATCTGGGACCCTGATACGGGCTTACCATTATGTCATGTCAGCTTGGCAGGCAAGCGGGTGGTTTTTTGCAATATTCTGGAACACTACACTGTGCACTAGTGTGCAGTGGGGTCCCTTTGGTGAGACAAGGGCCTGGGTAATTGTATAATTTCAATAACAAATTCAGAACTATTACGTCACATTACTTCTAAGGTTACCTTTCCATTGATCAACCAATTTGCTACTGCTTGAAGTGCTAGTTCTAGTATCAAGTTACTTGAAATGCTAACAATTAGTAAAATAATGATTGCAGAATTAAACAATCGGGAACACGTTTTACGGGCATCTGACCTTGTCAAGCACTGATCTTGGTTGGGTTATCTGCTTTGAATGTCCAGGGTTCTGCCTTTTCTTTGCTTTGGGATTCACAATGATTTGCATTGATTCACAGCATACACTTAGTTTTTTTATGATATTTCACTTAACTATACCCTTTTTTTTATTTTCAGAAAATCGACTTATAGTCGTCTTCAATTTTCCACACCTACATTGGGTACGGTGAGCCCTAAACCTGCTTTCTTTGTATTGAACTGCAAGGAAGAAGTTACTGCTGTTGTTGAGGTAAGAATTGTTAGTTTTCTTTGCTATGTTCTCATTTTGACACACACATCGGTCTGGTGCAAATGTGTGAAAGTATGTGTAGGAACCTATTTTGATACACATTAAAGAAACTGAAATGATATTAGATGGAGTTACTGACGTGGTTTAGACAGAAATGGTGTAACAAAAATGCCAATGCCATTCTGTGGGTATGGATCGGGAACATGTCGCGAAATCCAAGATGGCAGCCATTTTGTGGTGGTCATTTTGGCAGCCATCTTCATTCTTGAACTGCCCATTGTGACCTTAGTATTTCACTTATAGTTATGAAATTTGGTACAGGTATTGGCCTGTGGGTATGGATCAGGAGCATGTCGAGAAATCCCAGATGGCGGCCATTTTGGAAGCCACCTTTCATAATTAATATTTCGCTTAAGCCCCTTTCCCACTGGATGCATACAGCCACGTTTCATTGCATAATGATAAAAATCCCAAAATGCATTGGGGTATGCGTTTCTTTTGGCCTAGAAATACATGTTAATTGGTGTGTTGCATAGGAGATGCATAAGTGTGCATATCTTTGCAATTAGTGTGCATAGACCTGCAATATCTCCACGAGAGGACTGCATACACCTACATATCGGTACATATGACTACATTTTACAGAGTAAAACTACCTATTTCATCTTTTAATCACCTTGGAAAATTATCATTGAAACGACAATTTAGTTGCATATGAATGCATATCAATACATACTGATGCAAAGTGATGCATAGGCATCACATATGTTTGCATAAGACTGCATTCCATGACATTGGCTAGCATAGTGACTTGCATTGCATTGCATTGCATACAGACTTGCGTTGCTTGGCATATGAGAGTCAAATGCAGTCCTAATACGTTCAAATTAAACATGTTTAATTTGTGTGCACTGCAACTGCCTATATACACGTTTCAATGCGTTGTGTTGCTTTGCATTGCATAAGGTTGCATAGCTCTGCATTGCATTGCATAACCCTTTGCGTTTGTCCTGCGTTTCCAGCCTATGTGTTCGAACGCAGCCGTATGTGGTCAGTGGGAAAGGGGCTTTAGGGTTATGAAATTTGGTACTGGTATTTGGCCTGTGGGTATCAATCGGGAACATGTTGAGAAATCCAAAAGGTGGCCATTTTGTGGTGGTCATTTTGGCAGCCATCTTTCTTCATTTCTTGAACTGCCCATTGTGACCTTGCTATTTCGCATAGAGTTATGAAATTAGGTACAGTTATTGGCCTGTAGGCATGGATCAGGAAAAGGTCGATAAATCAAAGATTGTGGTCATTTTGGCAGCCATCTTTCTTCATTCTTGAACTGCCCATTGTAAACTTAATATATCGCTTAGGGTTATAAAATTAGCTACAGGTATTAGCCTGTTGGTGACAATCTGGCACACACTTATATATTTCACATTAACAGACGAGCGTTTAAGCCGCTTGCGGTTCTAGTTTTAATTCTGACCAGCTGTATCATCAAAAGTATTTGGGTAAACTTTGGATATTCCAAAAGTTCATAGAATATGGGTTCAGAAGTCTAGGTGGAGCAAAATAAATATTAAAGGATACGTTTTTGAATAGTTACATGTCTTTAAATTTTCAGGTGAAGCCACATCACATTCAAGAGTTCCCCTTATACAGAGGTCACAGAATGCCGGGGAAAAGAAAAGGGGATGCAGCACAGGGAGCAGCACAGGGAGAAGTTACGGAAACCACACAGACCTCTTTTCCAACTCGAGATGGTAAGATTATATTGAATTAGAGCGAAAGTAACTGCATAGGGGTGACAAAACTTCATCTGCCATAATTATGCAGATTGATGAAATTTAATTCGAATTGGGTAACGGGGGGAATTGGCATCTGAGGCAGTACGGCAGCTCCCTCTCAGGTCCGCGCTAAGCAGAACTCAGCAGAATTGTGCTAGATTTTAGTGATGCACGGACAGGGAAAATAGCTGGATACCGGATAATTCGGCAACACCAACTGCCGGATACCGATAGCAACCGGATAGTTGAAACAGGATAATAAACATACTAAAAAAGAAGTTTTTCAGCATTCGCGGTTGATTATAAATATTTTTTTCTGAGAGCCGATAGATATCTGTCCGGCAGGAGGACTGTTCCTCTGATGGCATGTTTTTCGTTATGTCCTGTAACTGAATTTAAATTTTGAAAATGGTTGTGTCATGTTTTTGACTGGTTTCTTTTCTTTCATATATTAACAAAGTTTTTTTAGCTTTTCACTTATTTTTGAGCATCCCAGATATCCGGCTCTGACACCCTAATTCTGCCGGACACCGGATATCCTGCAAATTCCACTATCCGGCCCGATACCGGATACCTTGCCGGATATCCGTGCATCCCTATTAGATTTTCTCAGAATTTCATGTAAGCGAGGACGTGATATAGAGCACTAGCAGTGAAATGTTGTAGCCTGCTCGCTAATGCTTGTGTAAAGTTGAATATGCAAATGAGGGTGACCCCCTACAAATATGGGGATGATTCCATTGAAACTGGCATGCCTGAGCACGTATATTTAGACGCTAAAACGGTCTTTCTGGTGTGCATACACCAAGGATTTAGCTGATATTGTTTGAAGTTCCATTTGTTATGACAATCGTCTTAAGTGGGGATACTATATTTTCTTTGATTTCCTTCAAGAATTTAGTCGACAGTCTGTCTATGCCTCGGCTACTTTTGTCGGAAGTTTCATATATATTTTTATCCAAATATGGCACATCCACGCATGGTAGTGAGCGCACATACACGCGCGTGTACATGTATTTGCGCGCATCATTACACTTGTATATGCGTTTACGACCACATGTGGACCTGTCATCCAGCGCATGCGTGGACCTGCATTCACGAGCATGCGTGTATATGCGATCGTGGACATGCCATCCAGCGCAAGCTTGGATATGCCATCCAGCGCAGGCTGGGACATGCCATCCAGCGCAAGCTTGGACATGCCATCCAGCGCAGTTTTTTTGTCAGAACACATGAGCCCCACCAGCAGTGGCGTAGCCATGGGAGATGGAGGTGGAAAACCTGAACCATTTTAATCCGAAAACCGACCAAAACCGCAAACCATTTTAATATTTTTGTGAAAATATCCACAACCAATTTAATCTTTATGATTTTTATACCATTGAAATTGTCTTTTCAAGCCGATTCTGATGGTACCAAGCATGTCGGGGGTGCAAAAAGGGCAACCAAATTAATCTGAATTCCTAAAAAACCAAGACCATTTTAATCCTAGAAGGCCAAAAAACCAAAACCATCCAGCGGAGCCTCTATGTACACCCTTTCATAGTGAGTACCCCCCACCGGGATTGAGGAACCCCCCCCCTTCCCAAATTCCTGGATCCGCCCCTGGGTTCTCTCACTAATTTGGATGTGCGCTGTAAAGCATGTCCACTCACGCGCTGTATGGCATGTACACTCATGCGCTGTATAGCATGTCCACTCATGCGCTGCAAAGCATGTCCACGCGCGTAGATTTTTCACGCGTGCGCTGTTTGACACATCCACGCGCGTGTATGTGTCGAATCTTGCACATCCACGCGTCCCGAAAGCATGTATGTGCGCTGTGGAACATGCGTGGATATGTCAAATTTGGATAAAAATATACCTCGAAGTTTATCAATAATTCGAGAAACATGTTCCTCTGAAACTTCATGAAACTGGAATTGTGAGGTATCATATTTGGGAGAAAGTTTCTAAAGGTAGTGTGACTATTCCGATGAGAAATTTTTCTTGCTAATTCAGGTCCAAGGTCATTGAAATATTTGTTAAATTTATTACCTATTAATTGAGGATCAGATATGTTTTCACCATTTACCTTGAAAAATGTTGGTAATTTCTTATTATTATTAGTTTGATTTATTTATTTATTCTTTTATTGTGACTCAAGTGTTTAATCTGTCAACTGTGTTAGATAATTCAAGTTAGTCTAATTCTATTTATTTAGTCTAATTCTATTTATTTGTTATGCAAGCAGTGGATGACACTTAGTTAAAATGTCAAAAAGTAATTTTTTTTTGTCGAACTCTCACACATGCAGACAGCCACATTTTGCTGCCGCCTTTGCTCATTGTGATTCCTGTAAGAATGTAAATGTCAAGCATAAAAGAGTCAGGCACTTAATATGTGAATTTCATTAAAATGGCTTCTTATAATATAATTGTTATTATGCATTGCATTGCGGAGGTATCTAATCCAATTATAGCATAGGCCTACATCAATAGCAGTGATCACAAACTGTGGTGTCGTAAAATTCTCGTTGATATTTAATTTGAAGGTGTCAGTTGCTCTTCATGACTAGAATATGACATTGTGTGTTTAGGTATGTTGCACCCACGCTGTGTGTTTAGGTATCTTTCACCCACGCCATGTATCTTGGTAAGATTTTATGAATGGTTGGTCCGTAATGCCAACTTCAGGGGTGCCTCGCTCGCCACTGTATCTCTCTTTATGAAGCATGAAACAGATTTTTAAAGATTAACTAAAAAGTGTTACACTACATTTCAGAAGAAAAAGAGGATGATAAGGATCAGCATATGGATGACGCATTTGATAAGGATGACAAATTTAAGGAGAATGAAACGAAGGTAGAGACTGCCAAGGCGGGAACGCTTGAGGAAATATATAAGAGGTATGTATATTACAGATTTTTTTGCTTGGCAGTATGGTCTTGGATTAGATAAGACTTTTCAGAATGTCTCTTGGGCCCTAACTTGGCCATATTGTTTGGAGATGCTTGGAGTGAAGCTGCAACGTTCCCACAGTTCCTGAAAATCGTTAGAAAATAAGTTGTCTTGGAAATGGTTGTCGCGTCATCTGAAAGGACCAAAAATCAAGTGGTAAAGTAGTCCTTGGTCCATGTTGGAAATCCATGGTCCTTGGTCCACGTTGGAAATCCATGGTCCTTGGTCCAAATTGGAAATCCATGGTCCTTGGTCCACGTTGGAAAGCCATGGTCCTTGGTCCACGTTGGATATCCGTGGTTGCATGGATGTAGTCAATTTTGCGTTATCTCGAAAGCACTGTCTGTGTTCTAAAAACAAACGGTATGTACTGCATCTGACGAAATTGTGCAAGTAGGTTATTTCACATTGATATGAAAACATTTGGGCCTAATGTTTTATCCTTTTCACATAATCATTGGCTTGGACTGAGACATCTTCCATGTAACTTTCATCCGATTTAGATGAGGCAAGTTGAGTTATGCCATATATTCAAATATTTTGGTGTCTTACACAATTACGCAAAATCAAGATATTGGGTGGGAGGGCCTTGATAATGTTAAATTTTAAAATTACAGTGCTCCAGTCATTAGTGTTTAGGGTAATGTTCTTTGAGTCGGACATTTCAGAAATGTCTCCTTGAGTTGGACATATAGATAGGCTTGAATTACCCGATTTAGTGCGGGGGGGTGGGTGAAAAAGACACAACGGAGGCAATATGTAAGAATAAAATTTATGTTTATTTATTTATATTTTTTTTATAAGTCCAAGCGAATTAGGGTTTCGTTTGGCACCTCTAAATAACCCACAAGGAGGTATAGCAGTGAAAAATTAATTACAGTCTAGGAATGGTAGCCAGGAGACCTACATGCAAAAAATACAAAATCTGAAATTGGTCCTTTATTCCAGGAGAAAATGGGGAAAAACCTCCTCTTTTCGGTTTTTTAGAAATTGTCGTAGCATCCAGGAAAACGAGAAAGGTACCAAAAGTTGTCTCATATCTGTGCTACTGTCACTCCAAATTTCATTATTGGCCTCTCGTTTAAAAAAAAAACGCCCATTATAAGACTTTGAGGTGCAATCTGTAACCCTAGCCTCCCTGGTTTTGAGTCAATGGTGAAATATCTCTCCAGATTACTCGAGAAGACTAGTAGGACTGTCTCTCATGCCAAAATGAAGAAAATTTGAGTATTTTTAACCGAGAGAATGCATAAAATGTCTCTTCGCACAATTTGCTTGAAAACCAGGTCACGACCAAGCATATTAGAACGGAAATGGCGTGAGAATGTTCCCTAAAGAACGGCCTTCGACATGGTACCTTTACATTACATGGTACCTTTACATTGTCTCTGTGACATCATCATTTTGAGAGGTGGTGAACGGCGTTTTTTCAATCAACTAAATTGACATTTTTTCAATAAAACATTAGATAGGATGGTTTTACCAATGAAAAAACCTGAAAAATAAGTTCCTCATGCCAATTTTATCTGAAATAGAGGTATTGCACAACTTTCTCGGTCCAAAATTAAGAAAGTTGGGCTGACCGATGCCCGTTTTTGGCAGCCATTTTGAATTTGGCCATTTTCTCAAAATGCTCAAAGATATGCAGTGCCGCCTGAGAAGCCCCATTTAAGCATGTAACTCCTGGACGTCCCGCAACTCCCGTTTACTCCCACTAACTCCTGCTAACTCCCATCAACTCCTGCTAACTCCCACTAAATCCCGCTAACTCGCGTTACTCGCACTAACTCGCACTAACTCCCATAACTCCCACTAACTCCCGCTAACTCCTATAACTCCCACTAACTCATGCTAACTCCAGTTACTCTGGTAACTCCCACTAACTCCCGCAACTCCCGGTAACTCCTCTCAACTCCCGTAACTCCCTTAAGTTCCAAATGGAGGCTCCGTTTTGGAGTTACATCCTTAAATGATGCCTATGTGTCCACTTGTCCACTTTTCTTGTCAACAGCTCTTGTGAAATTTCCACCAGGTGTCAGTGTGTGTCAAAGTTAAAAGTTGTTTATTATATGTTTTACTCATTTTGGGTTCATAAGTCATGTGACCTCAATTAAATGGCCACTTCAGGGTCCCCATCAGACAGGGGAAACAGGGAAAATTAAGAAAAAATTCCCTGCTGGGAAAAATCAGGGAATTTGAAATTTGGCCTTAAATTCAGGGAAAACACAGCGAATTGGTTACATGCGTTAATGCGTGAAACTAGCCCTCTATTTTAAGCAAAAATCAGTAAAACCCATGTTTGTTTCCGATTAGCAACGATATTGCCATGATAACACAACACTAGGTCGAATAAGGTCAGGGAAAACGTCCGGGGAAGCAGGGAAAAATCAGGGAAAATACAGGGAATTTGCTTGCCAAATTTCAGTGGGTACCCTGCACTTGGTGTCGCCACAGGAGATAGAAATGATTTGCTCTCAATGATTTCCAGTCAATGATTGGCACCTTGGATCTACTCATTCTTTGAAAGATAGGTAGGTAGATAAATAGGTCGACTGACTGACTGATTAATTTATAGTCACATAGATAAATAGTAGGGTGTGGCTGGTGCCCCAAAGTCTTCAGATCCCACTGTACCATTTTTTGGTACTGTGTCTTGGTCAAGACAACATGTGTGGAAAGTTTCAGGGAAATCAGAACATGCTTAACTTGAGCACAATGCAGTTGTAATTTTTTCGTTTTTTATTAAATGTGATAGTCGCGGTATTCAATAACTTTGTCAATATTGATTATACAGTAATGAAACTTGTTTGGTTGAACTGCCCTCAACCAGACCATCATTTTGAGTACCAACTTTAATGGTATCGGATAATATTACATGGTGTACTAAATTTAAAAATCAACGCTTATTCAGGAAATAATTTGTGGACTGAATAAAGATGCTTTTTTGTTGCCTATGAGGATATATAGCATGGCAAGAATTGCCAAGGACAGCATCCTTATTGATTAAAGATATTTGGACATTATTTGGATTTCCTAAGTTGAGGTGTATGCAGTTAGAGTTCATGTAAATAGATTTATTATTAGTGAAATTGTGCACTGTGCTCACGCACTCGAGAGTTGGTAAAAATGAGCCTGTAACTTCAATCCTTAACATATTAGCTTAGTGGCATTATGTAGTAATAAAAGAACAGGCTAATGAACGAAATATAATATACTTTAAAGGAGCATTATGAAACCATTTACAGTTGGTATAAGCACATATTCCTCTGTGGTATAAGGTATGAGACATACATTATGTGTCTGATAAGAACTGAGATCATACCTCATTACAAGGCCTGGGGGATCCCCTCTGTGGCAAGTACACTTTGAGTATTCAATTGATAGGTCTTGGACTCAATTCAAGTTCTGGCCTGGTCACCGGTATCTATGCTTGACAACAGTTTCAATCATTCTTTAACTCATTCCTTTTTCATCTTCCTGTTTTCATTGGCCCGATGAATCATTGAATCAATACAGGATGCCGAGAGCTAGTAATCCATTCATCTTACCTCTTTATAATCTAGCACACGGCCTGGCATCATATTTTAAAAGTGTTGCCTCTTTGACTGTTTTAGCAGCAATGGTAATGCTCCTGTTGGCCTTCTTTATTTTTATTTGAGTTTGATAACGCGCAATTTGATAATGATGTCAAAAGTTTCTGATTTTCTGTCCAATGACAGAAACAGCAATCATCATTGATAAATGTGTTTGACAACTCGAATCATTTTCTCTTTCACAAAGCCTTTTCTGAACTATGACATCATATTTCTAATAATGGTATCTCTGGGGGCACAAAGCCAGTCATAAAAGGCAAACGATTATATTTTATGGCACATTGGAAATAATTACAACCGCATGTTTTTGACGTAAGTTTGTGTCTTCACCATTTGACCAAATAACTAAATTGGTGATGATAGTATTACCAGGTACTTTTTCACAGATTCACAGTGGTAGGCTATGGTTTAAAAGCCTCTGTCCAACACTTTTGCTTAGTTCTATTTTTTTTTTAATTTAAAGATCTTGAAAATTTTGCACTCTCAAGAAAAACAGGTTTTGTGTGAGAAAAGACAATTTTAACAAGATTATATGATGTCCGTACAAACTGTTTGCAAAATCTGAATAAAACAATGCTTATTCATGAAATTTCTTTTATTTTACATACATATTGGCTAATTGATTAAGATTGACAATTTCTTTAGCCTGTTAATTTCCCATAAAACTGAAACTGACATATTTCGTAAAAGAGCAATCTATTTTTTTATTTTTGGTTGTTTCTGGACTAACCATTAAAGAGCAAAGCTTTCAATATGCTTTCTATTAACCACAAGATTTCAAATAGGTTGAGTGGGTAGCCTTACTAAGCTCTGAAAGATACCATAACAAAATTCACAAGCACATGAAACATCATGAAGAGTGAAAAAGGCTGGTTGACACTCGACCTGAAACGTGATCACCTGAATCTGTCAACTTATGAATTGATACGCTTAATATTTTCAGATACCACTAAAGTTGGTATTCAAAATGAAGGTCTCATTGAGAGCTGTCTAACTAGACAAGTTATATTGTTCTATGATGTAATTTGACAAAGTTACGCAAAACCGCGATTTCCGTCGTTAACAGAACACAAGAAGGCCCCATTTAAGCATGTAATTCCCGGAACTCCTGGACGTCCCGCAACTCCCGTTGACTCCCACTAACTCCCACTAACTCCTGCTAACTCCCACTAAGTCCTGCTAACTCCCGTAACTCCCACTAACTCCCGCTAACTCCCATAACTCCAACTAACTCCTGCTAACTCCTGTAACTCCTATAACTCCCACTAACTCCTGCTAACTCCCGTAACTCCTGGTAACTCCCGCTAACTCCCGTAACTCCCACTAACTCCCGCTAACTCCCACTAACTCCGGCTAACTCCCCTAACTCCTGGTAACTATCACTAACTCACGCAACTCCTGGTAACTCCTCTCAACTCCCGTAACTCCCGTAACTCCCTGAAGTCCCAAATGGAGGCTCCGTTTGGGAGTTACATGCTTAAATGGGGCCTGCAGGGAAAAACATTTTTATCATATATCGTTAAACTCGACCTAAAAAGGAAAAAACTTTTTTTTTTTTTTCTATCTCTCCCATTGGAACACAAAGAATTCAAAATGGCCGCCAAAACGGGCATCGGTCAGCCTAACTTTCTTAATTTTGGACTTAGAAAGTTGTGCAATACCTCTATTTCAGATAAAATTGGCATGAGGAACTCATTTTCCAGCTTTTCACCACCCTACAGGAAGTGAGACAGTCAGGAGTGAGAGTGAGAGTGAGAGTGAACAGTGGGGGGGGGGGGTGAAACACAGTTGAGGCAATATGTAAGAATAAAATTTATTTCGTTTTTTTTTTTTTTTTTTTTTTTTTTTTTTATAAGTCCAAGCGAATTAGGGTTTCGTTTGGCACTTCTAAATAACCTACAAGGAGGTATAGCAGTGAAAAATGAATTAGAGTCTAGGAATGGCAACCAAGAGACCTACATGGGAAAAATACAAAATCTGAAATTGGTCCTTTATACCAGGAGAAAAAGGGGAAAAACCTCCACTTTTCAGTTTTTTAGAAATTGTCGTAGCATCTAGGAAAACGTATTTACAAGCCTGAGAAAGGTATCAAAAGTTGTCTCATATCCTTGGCTTCGTCCACTCCGCGTTTCATTATTGGCCCCTCATTTTTAGCTAGCCAAAGGCGTAGCTATTCTAATCGGAGATGAGTGTATGGGATTCTGAAAACCATAAACCATGTAAACACTGTAAACACTGTAAACAATAAACATGTGAACCAAGAATAGGCTAGATGGCAGCACTGTCCACTGTTGTATGCAAAATGGCCCTCTGGTGGATTTGGCTTTAATTATCTTGAGTTCATTCCCTGACAGGTCTAAAAGCAATAACTTAATTACCATTCATGAGTGTAATTAGATACAATACAATACATTGGATTTCCTATGTCAATATGGTCAAGGTGTGAACTTGAAATGCCATTAACCAGCAATGGGCTATGGATAGATAAATAGATAGATAGATCCTTACAGAAAATCAGATGTGCAAATAGGAAATAGCTTGATATTCTATCTGCAAGCACCTCTTGAAGTGCTTGCACGTTATTTTTAGAACGTAACAGTGAACATAATGATTTAGTGCCATGACTTATTGATGAAAACAAATAAGTTATTAAAATCATCTTGATTTAAATTTTCCCAAATTTGGCCTGGTATAAAACATCAATTGTACAACCTTCTTCTCCCTCTGAAATGTGTGTTTTGATTGTATGATATTTTTGGCTTTCATGCATTTTGTTTCCTATTTTACCACATCAACAATTGATTTTGTCACTAATTTGTT
Source organism: Platynereis dumerilii (assembly GCA_026936325.1). Classification (NCBI taxonomy): domain Eukaryota; kingdom Metazoa; phylum Annelida; class Polychaeta; order Phyllodocida; family Nereididae; genus Platynereis; species Platynereis dumerilii. Next base: position 891,329 of record JAPTHN010000088.1, on the reverse strand, counting down.
TAAAAAGAAGGGCCCCATAGGTTTTAACTTTACATGAATTCTATCAGTTAACCCCAGGGACTTTTGAAAAGTAGTGCTTGAATCCTTCAATCCCATTTGCTGATAGATTTCCCGACCATGCCTCTGATTGGTCCAGCCAAGAGACAATCTGTACCCAGAGAATCTACCCAGACGAATCCTTCAATTTTCATACATTATCATAAGATTTGCGTCAGAGCGTCACAGCCAATCAGCGAGTAGCATTCTCTCCAGTTCAAAACTTTACCGGCAATTTGCGAAGCATCTATTAACTTCTCTGAGACATATGACCTATCATTTTGAAGCTCTCAGAGAGATCTATCTATTCCAGTAACTCGCTAGACTGTACGATTTAGGGAAGTCCTTGAATCGGTGAAATCGGCCTAATTTGCATAACCTGTGTGAAGGCCTGTTCATTGGCCAGGTTGGTGGGCGTGTCTGAATTATTCACTGAAGGCTTCGCTGAAGTGACAATCTGGAGTATGTTTAGTGAATTTCAATGTAACATTAAAGCTTCACGACTTGGTCACTCCTTTAGGTTGAATTTTGAAAGTTGTGTTTCAGGAATTAAAGTGCTATGTCTGCTTCATGTGGAAAGCAAGTTATGAATCTCTGTTTTAACAAAAAGTTGTTTGGGCCAATGTCCAGGCCACTTAGTGAAATGGGTTTATTCTAGGGCTCTATATCGTTGCCGACATTCAATACGATACTTATCATCGATACACTTGATTGATACACAATTCGTACTGTCGGACCTCAAATTCGGGCCGATCCGCATATATATTAGAAATCCGCCTCCCGAAAAAACTAATTTTTGGCCCGGAAAGTTCATCTCACACAAGAGGGGACGTCAAGATGACGATCTTCTCGAGTTCAGTGATTGATTTAATGGATATTTTCTGTCAAATCTCGGCAATAAACTGATTTTTTAGCTGGATATGGCATAATTGAGCCATACTGAAGTGCTGTTTCGAAAATCAGTTCGAGAACCGACCAGACTGAACCGGTACGACCGGTATTTATTGAACTGGTGTAGACCCCTAGTTTATTCCTTTAATTGTACTTCACTTGCATTAAAATGATAGAGTTCATATCATCTCAACTGATAGTCAATGTCTGTTCTTCCAATATGTCATGGCGGCAGTCATGCACATTCCTTCCTATTAAGGCGGAAGCTCCCTCTTTCAAGTCCACCCGCCTATCTACATGATCTGTGTTACTAGCTATTTATCTTTCTTATTTTATTGTATTCTATTCTTTTCCCTCCAATTTACAAGAAGCTTCTCAGTTGCCTTTTATTTTCAGGATTTCATGATATTATTTACATACTTCAAATTGTTTTTTGCATGTCTTCAGTATGGATATACTCTAGATTAGGTCAAAATTGCTATCAACCCATTCCATGTTAATCACTGCCCCTTTAATATAAAACCAAATGGCTAGCTTTGAATCCGCGGATTCTTGTTAAAAAAAATGCCCATTATGAGACTTTTTGAGGTGTAATCTGTAACCCTAGCCTCCCTGGTTTTGAGTCAATGGTGAAATATCTCTCCAGATTACTCGAGAAGACTAGTAGGACTGTCTCTCATGCCAAAATGAAGAACATTTGAGTATTTTTAACCGAGAGAATGCATAAAATGTCTCTTTGCGCAATTTGCTTGAAAACTAGGTCACAACCAATCATATTGGAACAGAAATGGTGTGAGAATGTTCCCTAAAGAACGGCCTTCGACATGGTACCTTTACATTGTCTCTGTGACATCATCATTTTGAGCGGTGGTGAACGGCGTTTTTTTTATCAACTAAATTGACATTTTTTCAATAAAACATTAGATAGGATGGTTTTACCAATTCAAAACCCTGAAAAATGAGTTCATCATGCCATTTATATCTGAAATAGAGGTATTGCACAACTTTCTCGGTCCAAAATTAAGAAATTTGGGCTGACCGATGACCGTTTTGGCGGCCATTTTGAATTCGGCCATTTTCTCAAATGCTAAAGGATATGCTCTCGTTACTCGCCATGTATGTTTTATGGAAGGTCTAAGGACCCCGAATCCGCAGAGAAAAAACTTTATCCGTCGGTGCAGTGCCATCTGAGAGGCCCCATTTAAGCATGTAATTCCCGGAACTCCTGGACGTCCCGCAACTCCCGTTGACTCCCACTAACTCCCACTAACTCCTGCTAACTCCCACTAAGTCCTGCTAACTCCCGTAACTCCCACTAACTCCCGCTAACTCCCATAACTCCAACTAACTCCTGCTAACTCCTGTAACTCCTATAACTCCCACTAACTCCTGCTAACTCCCGTAACTCCTGGTAACTCCCGCTAACTCCCGTAACTCCCACTAACTCCCGCTAACTCCCACTAACTCCGGCTAACTCCCCTAACTCCTGGTAACTATCACTAACTCACGCAACTCCTGGTAACTCCTCTCAACTCCCGTAACTCCCGTAACTCCCTGAAGTCCCAAATGGAGGCTCCGTTTGGGAGTTACATGCTTAAATGGGGCCTGCAGGGAAAAACATTTTTATCATATATCGTTAAACTCGACCTAAAAAGGAAAAAACTTTTTTTTTTTTTTCTATCTCTCCCATTGGAACACAAAGAATTCAAAATGGCCGCCAAAACGGGCATCGGTCAGCCTAACTTTCTTAATTTTGGACTTAGAAAGTTGTGCAATACCTCTATTTCAGATAAAATTGGCATGAGGAACTCATTTTCCAGCTTTTCACCACCCTACAGGAAGTGAGACAGTCAGGAGTGAGAGTGAGAGTGAGAGTGAACAGTGGGGGGGGGGGGTGAAACACAGTTGAGGCAATATGTAAGAATAAAATTTATTTCGTTTTTTTTTTTTTTTTTTTTTTTTTTTTTATAAGTCCAAGCGAATTAGGGTTTCGTTTGGCACTTCTAAATAACCTACAAGGAGGTATAGCAGTGAAAAATGAATTAGAGTCTAGGAATGGCAACCAAGAGACCTACATGGGAAAAATACAAAATCTGAAATTGGTCCTTTATACCAGGAGAAAAAGGGGAAAAACCTCCACTTTTCAGTTTTTTAGAAATTGTCGTAGCATCTAGGAAAACGTATTTACAAGCCTGAGAAAGGTATCAAAAGTTGTCTCATATCCTTGGCTTCGTCCACTCAGCGTTTCATTATTGGCCCCTCATTTTTAAAAAAAACGCCCATTATGAGACTTTTTGAGGTGTAATCTGTAACCCTAGCCTCCCTGGTTTTGAGTCAATGGTGAAATATCTCTCCAGATTACTCGAGAAGACTAGTAGGACTGTCTCTCATGCCAAAATGAAGAACATTTGAGTATTTTTAACCGAGAGAATGCATAAAATGTCTCTTTGCGCAATTTGCTTGAAAACTAGGTCACAACCAATCATATTGGAACAGAAATGGTGTGAGAATGTTCCCTAAAGAACGGCCTTCGACATGGTACCTTTACATTGTCTCTGTGACATCATCATTTTGAGCGGTGGTGAACGGCGTTTTTTTTATCAACTAAATTGACATTTTTTCAATAAAACATTAGATAGGATGGTTTTACCAATTCAAAACCCTGAAAAATGAGTTCATCATGCCATTTATATCTGAAATAGAGGTATTGCACAACTTTCTCGGTCCAAAATTAAGAAATTTGGGCTGACCGATGACCGTTTTGGCGGCCATTTTGAATTCGGCCATTTTCTCAAATGCTAAAGGATATGCTCTCGTTACTCGCCATGTATGTTTTATGGAAGGTCTAAGGACCCCGAATCCGCAGAGAAAAAACTTTATCCGTCGGTGCAGTGCCATCTGAGAGGCCCCATTTAAGCATGTAACTCCCGGAACTCCTGGACGTCCCGCAACTCCCGTTGACTCCCACTAACTCCCACTAACTCCTGCTAACTCCCACTAAGTCCTGCTAACTCCCGTAACTCCCACTAACTCCCGCTAACTCCCATAACTCCAACTAACTCCTCTAACTCCTATAACTCCTATAACTCCCACTAACTCCTGCTAACTCCCGTAACTCCTGGTAACTCCCGCTAACTCCCGTAACTCCCACTAACTCCCGCTAACTCCCACTAACTCCGGCTAACTCCCCTAACTCCTGGTAACTATCACTAACTCACGCAACTCCTGGTAACTCCTCTCAACTCCCGTAACTCCCGTAACTCCCTGAAGTCCCAAATGGAGGCTCCGTTTGGGAGTTACATGCTTAAATGGGGCCTGCAGGGAAAAACATTTTTATCATATATCGTTAAACTCGACCTAAAAAGGAAAAAACTTTTTTTTTTTTTTCTATCTCTCCCATTGGAACACAAAGAATTCAAAATGGCCGCCAAAACGGGCATCGGTCAGCCTAACTTTCTTAATTTTGGACTTAGAAAGTTGTGCAATACCTCTATTTCAGATAAAATTGGCATGAGGAACTCATTTTCCAGCTTTTCACCACCCTACAGGAAGTGAGACAGTCAGGAGTGAGAGTGAGAGTGAGAGTGAACAGTGGGGGGGGGGGGTGAAACACAGTTGAGGCAATATGTAAGAATAAAATTTATTTCGTTTTTTTTTTTTTTTTTTTTTTTTTTTTATAAGTCCAAGCGAATTAGGGTTTCGTTTGGCACTTCTAAATAACCTACAAGGAGGTATAGCAGTGAAAAATGAATTAGAGTCTAGGAATGGCAACCAAGAGACCTACATGGGAAAAATACAAAATCTGAAATTGGTCCTTTATACCAGGAGAAAAAGGGGAAAAACCTCCACTTTTCAGTTTTTTAGAAATTGTCGTAGCATCTAGGAAAACGTATTTACAAGCCTGAGAAAGGTATCAAAAGTTGTCTCATATCCTTGGCTTCGTCCACTCCGCGTTTCATTATTGGCCCCTCATTTTTAAAAAAAATGCCCATTATGAGACTTTTTGAGGTGTAATCTGTAACCCTAGCCTCCCTGGTTTTGAGTCAATGGTGAAATATCTCTCCAGATTACTCGAGAAGACTAGTAGGACTGTCTCTCATGCCAAAATGAAGAACATTTGAGTATTTTTAACCGAGAGAATGCATAAAATGTCTCTTTGCGCAATTTGCTTGAAAACTAGGTCACAACCAATCATATTGGAACAGAAATGGTGTGAGAATGTTCCCTAAAGAACGGCCTTCGACATGGTACCTTTACATTGTCTCTGTGACATCATCATTTTGAGCGGTGGTGAACGGCGTTTTTTTTATCAACTAAATTGACATTTTTTCAATAAAACATTAGATAGGATGGTTTTACCAATTCAAAACCCTGAAAAATGAGTTCATCATGCCATTTATATCTGAAATAGAGGTATTGCACAACTTTCTCGGTCCAAAATTAAGAAATTTGGGCTGACCGATGACCGTTTTGGCGGCCATTTTGAATTCGGCCATTTTCTCAAATGCTAAAGGATATGCTCTCGTTACTCGCCATGTATGTTTTATGGAAGGTCTAAGGACCCCGAATCCGCAGAGAAAAAACTTTATCCGTCGGTGCAGTGCCATCTGAGAGGCCCCATTTAAGCATGTAATTCCCGGAACTCCTGGACGTCCCGCAACTCCCGTTGACTCCCACTAACTCCCACTAACTCCTGCTAACTCCCACTAAGTCCTGCTAACTCCCGTAACTCCCACTAACTCCCGCTAACTCCCATAACTCCAACTAACTCCTGCTAACTCCTGTAACTCCTATAACTCCCACTAACTCCTGCTAACTCCCGTAACTCCTGGTAACTCCCGCTAACTCCCGTAACTCCCACTAACTCCCACTAACTCCCGCTAACTCCCACTAACTCCGGCTAACTCCCCTAACTCCTGGTAACTATCACTAACTCACGCAACTCCTGGTAACTCCTCTCAACTCCCGTAACTCCCGTAACTCCCTGAAGTCCCAAATGGAGGCTCCGTTTGGGAGTTACATGCTTAAATGGGGCCTGCAGGGAAAAACATTTTTATCATATATCGTTAAACTCGACCTAAAAAGGAAAAAACTTTTTTTTTTTTTTCTATCTCTCCCATTGGAACACAAAGAATTCAAAATGGCCGCCAAAACGGGCATCGGTCAGCCTAACTTTCTTAATTTTGGACTTAGAAAGTTGTGCAATACCTCTATTTCAGATAAAATTGGCATGAGGAACTCATTTTCCAGCTTTTCACCACCCTACAGGAAGTGAGACAGTCAGGAGTGAGAGTGAGAGTGAGAGTGAACAGTGGGGGGGGGGGGTGAAACACAGTTGAGGCAATATGTAAGAATAAAATTTATTTCGTTTTTTTTTTTTTTTTTTTTTTTTTTTTATAAGTCCAAGCGAATTAGGGTTTCGTTTGGCACTTCTAAATAACCTACAAGGAGGTATAGCAGTGAAAAATGAATTAGAGTCTAGGAATGGCAACCAAGAGACCTACATGGGAAAAATACAAAATCTGAAATTGGTCCTTTATACCAGGAGAAAAAGGGGAAAAACCTCCACTTTTCAGTTTTTTAGAAATTGTCGTAGCATCTAGGAAAACGTATTTACAAGCCTGAGAAAGGTATCAAAAGTTGTCTCATATCCTTGGCTTCGTCCACTCCGCGTTTCATTATTGGCCCCTCATTTTTAAAAAAAATGCCCATTATGAGACTTTTTGAGGTGTAATCTGTAACCCTAGCCTCCCTGGTTTTGAGTCAATGGTGAAATATCTCTCCAGATTACTCGAGAAGACTAGTAGGACTGTCTCTCATGCCAAAATGAAGAACATTTGAGTATTTTTAACCGAGAGAATGCATAAAATGTCTCTTTGCGCAATTTGCTTGAAAACTAGGTCACAACCAATCATATTGGAACAGAAATGGTGTGAGAATGTTCCCTAAAGAACGGCCTTCGACATGGTACCTTTACATTGTCTCTGTGACATCATCATTTTGAGCGGTGGTGAACGGCGTTTTTTTTATCAACTAAATTGACATTTTTTCAATAAAACATTAGATAGGATGGTTTTACCAATTCAAAACCCTGAAAAATGAGTTCATCATGCCATTTATATCTGAAATAGAGGTATTGCACAACTTTCTCGGTCCAAAATTAAGAAATTTGGGCTGACCGATGACCGTTTTGGCGGCCATTTTGAATTCGGCCATTTTCTCAAATGCTAAAGGATATGCTCTCGTTACTCGCCATGTATGTTTTATGGAAGGTCTAAGGACCCCGAATCCGCAGAGAAAAAACTTTATCCGTCGGTGCAGTGCCATCTGAGAGGCCCCATTTAAGCATGTAATTCCCGGAACTCCTGGACGTCCCGCAACTCCCGTTGACTCCCACTAACTCCCACTAACTCCTGCTAACTCCCACTAAGTCCTGCTAACTCCCGTAACTCCCACTAACTCCCGCTAACTCCCATAACTCCAACTAACTCCTGCTAACTCCTGTAACTCCTATAACTCCCACTAACTCCTGCTAACTCCCGTAACTCCTGGTAACTCCCGCTAACTCCCGTAACTCCCACTAACTCCCGCTAACTCCCACTAACTCCGGCTAACTCCCCTAACTCCTGGTAACTATCACTAACTCACGCAACTCCTGGTAACTCCTCTCAACTCCCGTAACTCCCGTAACTCCCTGAAGTCCCAAATGGAGGCTCCGTTTGGGAGTTACATGCTTAAATGGGGCCTACAAGAAGACTTCAACTGCAATGTGCTCAAGTTAAACGTTCTTCATTTTTCTTGAAACTTCTCAGGTATGTCCCTTGGGTCAAACCACAATACCAAAAAATGGTACAGGGGGCTCCTCCAATATTATCCAATTTGATGGGCACCAGCCACACCCTAATAAATAGTCACCAAGATAAATAGTCACCAAGATAAATAGTCTCATACTAGCAGGGCTCCCAGCGGCCCTATATTTCCTATAAATTCCTATATTTCCTTATATATTTTTTGCTCCCTATATTTCCCTATATTTTCAAGCATTTTTGCCGAAAATCCCTATAAAACCCTATATTCTTGTGGCATTAAATTTGAATTCTGGCTGTTCGCATGTGAAATGAAAATGATGGTTACTGTTCAGCATTTCTTATGGTTCCTAGCATTTTTTAAAGAAAAATTCCCAGATGCCAGCTCGTTCGTTGGGTCAACAGGTTGGCATATCTTTTCTCAACAACGCTCAAGTTGCATTTATAATCTTTTTATATGCCGATCGAATACTCGACCGCTTTATTTAATATTAATTTGCCATACATTTGAAGCTGTAAAGCCCTTTATTAGCCTGGCTCACCAGGCTAATTCAGGAGTAATGGTTTGAAAATATTGTCTGTCAGCTCTACTGTTCAATAACTATAGGTTCAATATATCTGTTTTTGTGTTTTATTGGTTTGTTAGGGTAGCGAGATGTATGGAAATTACTTTTTTTTTTCAATTTCAAAAATTTTTTTTTTCCCCAAATTTTTTTTTTCTAAGATTTAAAAAAAAATAAAAAAAATTTTTTTTTCAAAAAGAGGAAATCGGGCAACTTCTGTTTTACAAATTTAAACATTTTTTGTTCTAAGATTTACAATTTTTTTTCCTAAATTAAAAAAAAGAAAAAAAAAGTTTTCCTAGATAATTTTTTTGGTCCAAATTTTTTCAAAGGAGGAAATTGGGCGACTTCAAGATTTTAAAAAATCGTACACATTCTTTTCGTGGTTATTTGGATAATATTTTGTACATGGAACAACCACAATAACAACACTTCACTTGCCGCAATTCAGAACCACCTTTCCCTGCCATTTCCAAACCGTAAAGTAGACTTTTTAAAAACTATTTCACCAGCATTGCTACATATTTTGCCGTCATCACTGCCACTTGAGCCAGGCTTTGAATCCGCGGATTCTTGTTTTCCCTATATTTTAGTTGCTAAAGCGGCATAAAGCCCTATAAATTTCAATACAGGACGTAAAGCCCAAATCATCCATCCATCCCTATAAATTTCAGTTGAAACTTCCTATAAAATCCCTATATTTTTTGATGGGGCCTCTGGGAGGCCTGGCAGGGCTCCCAGCGGCCCTATATTTCCTATAAATTCCTTTATTTCCCTATATCTTTTTGACTCCCTATATGTCCCTATATTTTCAAGCTTTTTGCCAAAAGTCCCTATAAATCCCTATTATTTCATGGCATTAAATTAGCAATTTCCATCTTTTCATGTGACCTTAAGATGGGTGTGTATTGTTTGCATTTGTCAGAGAGAATACCAGAATTCCAGGTCTTTACTTGGTCAACGTGCCAATGTATCTATCGCAACACTGGTCAAGTCCGATTTCGTACATTCTTTCAAATTGCCGAGTCGCAGATTGAGCACTCAACCAGTGGATTTAGTTATTAATTTACGATACATTTGAAGCCGAATAGCCCTTTATTTCCCTATATTTTGACTGCCGAAGCCCTATAAAACCTTATAAATTTGATTAAAAATTCCCTTTAAAATCCCTATATTTTTTGTCGCGGCCACTGGGAGGCCTGCAAGCCACTGTCTAAATGGCCCCCTGGTGGATGGAGTACCAGTGTATTAGCTGCACAGGCAAACTGTCCGCTGCAAAACAATTTATCACCATTACCATGTTGTATGTTGTGTCTATTTAAATTTTAGTCTGTTGCAATGAAACCTTCTACAAAATGCTGTTTCGTCTAAACAGCAAGCCAGAGGCACATTTCACAACATTTGTCGGCATTGCAAATTCTCAAGCTTTGAATCCCATGGATACTTGTTATAACAGGGTGTCTGCCAATCCTGGAGAAGCCTGGAAAAGCCTGGAATTTGGCAACTCCATTTCCAGGCCTTGAAAAGCCTGGAAAAACCAGCATTTAAAAAAAAAAGGCCTGGAAAAGCCTGGAATTTAGTTTGTATGGAAATAAAAATAGTCCACTGCTAAATTTTTAGCGATGAGAGGACCAAAGTACGAATGTCGTGTTCAGAAAAAAATTTGTGTATCGTGTCGTTTATTGGTCAGTTCATCAACAAATTGGCCTGGAATTTTGGAAAACTTGGCCTGGAAAAGCCTGGAAAAAGCCTGGAATTTGGTTTCAAAAAAGCTGCTGACACCCTGTATAATATCTATGTATGCACTGCCCTTTGTTTGAATGAAAGTGTTAAATTTACTATGGTATGGATTTTGCACTGCGCAATCCATAATAAATCATTGGGGGGATTGGGGAAGGAAGTTGAAACTCCTTTATTTCTAATTCTTTTCTTTTATTTCTTCAGGCGCCTGGAAGTGAAAGAAAAAAAACAGATTCGCTGTTTTTTACCGCAGCTGCTAGCAGAACTAATGGGAGCCTGCAACCAGACCACTCACCAGTTTCTCAACACCATAAAAGAAACTAAACGTTTTGGAATTGGGGTAGTTGGCATCAAGGTATGTGTAGAGACTTCCGAAATTTGCAATTCTTAATTGTGCTCGCTATCGATTTCTGTAGAATAACATTATCCGGTTACAGTATCATAATGGACCGTTGGCTCCAAAGAACAATGGGACCCTTAACAAACTATATATATAAAATCGACTGCTGTTAAAGAAGCTGTCACCTCATGCAATTTGCAAGAAATAAAGATAAATATTGAATAACATGTAAGCTCTAGAAACATGCCACCCTGTAGTGGACCAAATCTGTACGCGTTCCCATGCTACAAGCCTTAATTGGCTCTTCTTCAAACCATTCAACTAACCCTGTTTAGAAGTTGATAAGAACTTGATCATTTATCACTTGGTAAGAAATTAAGTTTTGTTGCAATTCACTAATTAATAACAGCTGGTCTATGCGCATAAGCTAAATTATTATATGGATGTCAATTCATCTGACACATTGGTTGACAACTGGAAATACATGTCTGTTCTTCTTTGATTTTCACATCAATTGAGATGGGATGAGTCCATGCTCCCACCAGTCGACTAGGCTTTAAAATTGTCAAATCAGTGTTCTATTAGGATGCGACAATTAGATTTTCAGGGGAAAGCTTGCATTTTCATTTGCCCCATGGTTAAGGCAGTGTGCATTTTTTCAAAACTGCCACTGAATTTCTATATTTTTCAAATTAAATTATAAAATTTATTTATAAATAAATTGTCAAATTAAATTATAAAATTTATTTAATTATAAACTCAGCAACATTAAAAATGCACACATTTTGGAAGAGCTTAAAAACTAACTTGTTATGTAGAAATTTCCATCGAACATTACACTGATGTCAGTTAACACCTCTTGTATCATATGTGTATGAGCAGAGGTGTCGATTAAGCTATTTTTTGTGGTCGCCCACAGGACAAGCAGCTTCACACATTTGCTAGTCCTGAATATTGTTTGCTCGCCCTGAATCGCCGAGCATCGCAATGACCAATAAATTAGCAAGTTGAAGAGAACTTCCAGTGGCGGATACAGGGGGGGTCCTAGGGGGTAGGGGCCCCCCCTAGACCACTGAGATTAATAATAGTATTTTGAAGAAAATACGCTACGACGCGGGCCCGTGAATGCCGAAACACGCCCGGGCCCCCCCTAGATGACCCTGTCTGGATCCGCCACTGACTTCACCTGAAATGAGTATATAATTCTGAGCTACAAAATTGCACAGAAAAAGGCTGAAAAAGGGAAAAATAGTTTAATAATTAGGGTTTGGACCTTCTGGTTTTTTTTTTTCTGCCAAACTGTGTGCCGAAGTCATTAGACCCCGACATTTCTACATTATTTCACATTTCACTGTTGTAACTCTATCCAGGCCTCCTTTGTACACACTGACGCTGGTTTGAACCAAAGACTTTGAATTTTGACTCATCACTACAAACTTCAAAGGATTCTTTGACACTTATTTTCTGTCCAGTTTGCTTGCTTTTAGCATACTTGATCCTCTTCTCCCTGTTTTCTCTTCCTTAGAATATCCTGATGTACCTTGTACTCATATAAGGGTCGAAACTTCTGAAGACGGGTGGCACTCAACTGAGGATGCCATCGTTTCATGCAGTGAACCTGTTTTGAAGAAACTATTGTCCAAAACCCTCACAATAAAATCAGTCAATGCACTTGCTTATAAAGCTTCGTGAAGCCAGAAGAACCATCCTTGTTTATTGAAATTATAACACCTTCTGGACTTGAAGAAATACTTTGGAAATCCATCATAAACACTTTGGGGTGGCTCAACACTTTTGCATAGCACTGTATGAATTAACATACTAATGTATAAAATGTTATCATTATAATAGGCCCTATCACTTAGCAGTTCAATGACACTTGGTAGACTGCCAAATAACTGGTTGCCCACAATGCCCAGGTTCCATTGATGGGCATTGCTGAAGTACTTTTGCTAATTTAAGCAAGTCTGGATATTAGTGTTTGGTATCAAATCAACTTAATTTTGCAAGATATGAACAATTATTATGTTTCCACAGCAAAAAGATCACAACTAACAAGTTTGTGACTCAAAAAGGTCAAGTATAGGCCCTTAATTGGTAAACAATCAGGGGCAACGCACATGTCACGGTTGACTGCACACTTGGCTCAGAGCCTTGTCTTTTGATCCCTCTGATATTTACTCGCCCAACGGATGAGTCGGGGGATTAAACAACTAGCCCTGACCAAAATCCACTCGCCTCGGGCGATCGGGCGACCGTTAATCGACACCCCTGGTATGAGTCCAGAAAATTTCATAAAGAAAGAATATGAAACGGCAGGATCAGGCCCAGGGTTCCCACTCAACCTGGAAAACCTGGAATTTTGGGTCGTGCTTTTCACGTTTGGGAAAAACCTGGAAAATTTGATATTTCACCAAAAACCTGGAAAAAGTTTGGAATTTGGGGTTCTCTTGCCAAATTTGAAATGGTTCAACAAATTGTGGACTTCGACGAATGTCCGGGGGGCGCAAAATCAGTTTGAAAAAGTTGCAGGTTTACACCTTGAAAATTGGTTTTGACAGCCTTGAAAAACCTGGAAAAACCCTCGAATTTGAACTTGGCTAAAGAGTGGGAACCCTGCCTGAGGCCACTTTTAGTGCAACTTATCCAAAAACCTAAATCACAACCAATGCAAATTGGTCCAAAATCGATTTCATGTAAAATCTGTCACAGCTCCATATTTCAAGTGTGGAAAATCAAGGTGGTCACTCATGCTTTTTTATGGGATTTTGTGAGTTTTTGGTTGATTTTTCCTGCCAAGATGCCGAAGATGGTGTTTTTCACACTTGTTTGTCACATCATTTTCACTTTTGCATCATAAGGATCGGCAAATATCCTGGTTTTGGCCGATTTTTTAGCTGAAATCTTGTTGGACATCTGTCTTGACCATTTGAGATCAATAATAAAATAATAGCATCTGTATTCTCCCCTATCCCTTCTTCAAGTTTTAATGGAGGTGTGTACACATCTCCATTTATGCAGCCACAGAGGGAGAATGGAAAGTTTTTGTAGGGAAATTTGAAATTTGAGCATTTTCAGAAAGTCTTTTTGGCCGTTTTGTTCGAAGGTGTTTGGTGTCAAGAAATATTTATAACTTCATTATAAACTCAGCAACAATAAAAAACGCACTATTTTAAAAAGGCCTGAAATACTACTTCCTCTTAAAGTATCAAGATGAAAGTTTGCACACTTCTAATAGTTGCCATCAGGTTATTTTTACAAAAAAATTCAAATCTCAAAGTGCAGTACTTCAGTGTCAAAACTGATTTGGAGGGCCAACCTTATGAAATTTTCATAAAACCAAAAAAACTAGAAAAAAAAAAAGGTTTCTTGGCAATTCCGTAAACTCCGATTTACAGATTTGACACTTTAACAGCTTGTGTAGCCCTACCACCATACCTTAGCTATTTCATTGCTATCCAGGCGTGAGGCCAGGTAAAAGGGGTATCAGACATGCCATCAACCAAAGCTCCTGTTGCACTTAAATCTTTGGTTGGTGGCTTATCTGATACCCCTATTACCTGGCCTCATCCCTATTTAACAATGAAGTAGCTGAGATATAATGGTAGGGTTACACAAGCTACTAAAGTGTCAAATAGATCTGTAAATCGGAGTTTACGGAATTGCCCTTCCGATATTTTTCATGAATTTTGGTTTCTTGCAAATTAATCGATATACATGATTGATACACGATTCGTACTGTCGACCCTCAAATTCAGGCCGATCCGCATTTTAGAGAATCCGCTTCCCGTAAAACCAAATTTTTGGCCCGGAAAGTTCATCTCGATAGAGCGCACGTCAATATGACGAAGTTGTTGAGTTCAGTTCATGATTTTGTGGATATTTTGTTAAATCTCGGCAATAAAACAACTTTTTTAGCTGGATATGGCATTATTACACTGAACCGAAAGTCCTTAGAAAACCGGTTTGGGAACCGGCCAGACTACACCGGTACGGCCAGTATTTATCGGACTGGTGCAGACCCCTAGTATCCAGTGTTCCATACTGAGACAACTAATTCGATTAGTGGATAGAATATTTCTAAGATTCCAAGTCTTCTCATCTCATTATCATGCGATAGTCACCAAAATTAATATGGGCAATTCCGTAAACTACGATTTACAGATTTGACACTTCAGTAGCTTGTGTAGCCCTACCATTATATAGATGTACGTCTGAAACACTGATATTTTGACGTAGCTCAGCTCCTGTTGCACTTGGAGCTTTGGTTGATGGCTTTTCTGATACCCCTATTACCTGGCCTCATGCCTGGATAGCAATGAAATAGCTGAGGTATGGTGGTAGGGCTACACACGCTGTTAAAGTGTCAAATCTGTAAATCGGAGTTTACGGAATTGTCCATGTGCAGCTCCTTCCGCAAAAAGGAGGTTGAGCTACCTGGCAGATCACACATTTCCATGCATCATTTTAACGCTCTTTCCAAGTTCTTTAATGGAAATGGAAATGTATTATTTTTTCCATATTACCTGCACCTCCTCCATTTTGAACCCCTGGGTTCTTAATTGTGCTAATTCCAAATTTGACATGATCGATGCCACAAAAGCATGTCTGGCTCTTACTTAGAAATATCCATGGATCCTGTTCAAACGTTCACAATCTTTAGTTGAGCAGCTAATAAGCAAATTTGCCAAATAACATCAAGATAAATTTAGTGCTTCAATCAAAAAAGTTATGATACTTTAAAAATGTGTGAGTTTTAATGTTGCTGAGTTTATCTAAAATTTTATCTCTATTGTATGTATACCCCGAGTGTGAATAAATAATAATAATATGCTTGGCCTCCCGGCCGAACCCAAGTTATTCCTACCAACTGCTGTCTTTATGAGATCATTAAAACTGAAAGGTTCTATTTTACATGATCTGTGGCTGCATTTGTTATTTAATTTCAATATTGATTGATGATCCATTAATGTTCCATTGATGTCCCATTGATGTTCCATTGATGTTCCATTGATGTTCCATTGATGTTCCATTGATGTTCCATTGATGTCCCATTGATGTCCCATTGATGTTCCATTGATGTTCCATTGTGTTCCATTGATGTTCCATTGATGTCCCATTGATGTCCAATTGATGTCCCTTTGATGTTCCATTGATGTTCCTATGATGTTCCATTGATGTCCCATTGATGTTCCATTGATGTTCCATTGATGTTCCATTGATGTCCCATTGATGTTCCATTGATGTTCCATTGATGTCCCATTGATGTCCCATTGATGTTCCATTGATGTCCCATTGATGTTCCATTGTGTTCCATTGATGTCCCATTGATGTCCCATTGATGTCCCATTGATGTTCCTATGATGTTTTCAGGTGAGATTTGTCACAATGGTCATCCGAGACCATTCTGACGAATGTGGGATGGTGAGGTATCCGGGTCCTTCGGATATTGAAACTGAAAATTATTCAACAGACGTATTCATGACACGAGAAATCAATCTCTTCAAGAAGTCGCACCTGATGATGTTTTTTGAATGTGTGTATTGCATGGGCCAAATAGGCACAAGTAATGTCTTTAAGTAGGTCACGAGAAGCTATGTTTTCTCCCTTTCCTTTGACTTCCATTAGCGACAGTAGACCTTATTAGTATTGTGGTTTTACAGTTATCAGTATTATTGCTTATATGTTATATGTTGCTTCTCTATTTCGTAATCTTCAATTAATCCAAAACTTAATCTTCGTAAATCATAAATGCTATTTCTAATAATTGACGGAATCTTACAATACAAATTTTCATGACATTTATTTATCTAAACTGTGGACTTAACATGATCAATTAATTCCTACAACGGACTCTTTTAAGAAATGACTCTCTTAAGAAATGAACATTGCTGTATAGCTAAAATATGCTGTTATACTGAGTAACTCCATATATTATATAGATAGTGGATGGTGAGGAGACCAATTGAGTTTTATTGGCCGAAGCAGTAATATTGGTCGAGGCCGGAGGCTGAGACCAATATTACCTGCTAAGGCCAATAAAACTCAATATTGGTAGACTCAACATCTACTATTTGTTATATTCTGCACCACAATTTTCAGACTGATACATATTTGTAAAATAATTGTTTTTCTGAAGATACCTACTTTTGTTATATGAAATATACTTAATTTTTCCCATTATTTACAATGGGCATATTCATAAAATGATAGATTGACATTTCAAGAAGTTAGATTTCCTCCTACCCAGGCCTTCCCTTAAGTAATAGGCAATTAAGTGCATAGTGGCTGCTAGGAGCATAGGGGCACGCCAATATCACTCTCCACACACAAATAAAACTTTTAAGACACCAATATCATTATTTATTGGCTTGTCATGTGACTGATCTCCTGGTACATGATTGGCCTTAAATTTTTGATGCAGAATATATATCTTGTACCAATGTTTTGTAGTTGTAGTATTTTCTCTCGTATTATATCATTATACTGTTTCATATATTTGAATGACACATGTATCACTGTTTGATATTGAGTTGTCAATAAAATCTATATTTATATATATAGTCAAATTCGCCACTTTTCTCAGAAACTGCAGGCTACACATTGCATGGGAGAGCCAGTACACGACATTCTAACAGCACCAAATGATCCCAAAAATAATTGAGAAGAAATATCTATATTTTCGCCGATTTTTGAGAGACAACAGAATTCGCCATGTCTTCCCAGTGACACCAGGGGGCGAAAATAGTGATTTATACATGCACACCCCCTAGTGCATGATGCAGATCATTACCTCTCAAAATTTTCATGCTGTTTGCAGCACTTTCATGCAGGTTTGTAACTGTCGAATTTAACTGTCCTGTCGAAATTAACTGTCGCCAATGGTACCTTTATTTATCATGATAGGTTTTGTCTTTCATTGCATACACTGTCAAAAAAAAGAAATTTCATTTTCTCCATTAATAATTAACAGTTAATTTCTTATTGTTATTTTGATAAAAAGTAAAATAAATGGTGAGTAAATATAAGCGTTCGTCGGCTTAAAATAAAAAATTTCAAATGCACAGGTTCAAGCGTACTATCTTATTATTTTAAAAGCTATAAGTTTGATATAAGTTTCACAAGTTCACATTCAACCTTGTTTGCAAGGCATGCACATTTTCATAAGAGGTTGGAACAGGGCAGGTTGGACCAGCATGGCCGGGGCACGTTGGACTATTGTAAACTGGATCGACTGACTGACAAAAAATAATCTGCAAAATGCCAGCTGTCTAATTTTTGACATAGCGAGATATCTTGCTCTGTCTATCTAATCAGGTAAGAGAACATAAAAGGGAGATGAGCCCAAAATGAAAAAAACATGGATTCCGGCCAAATAACACTGTATCAACTGTGATTTTTCTAGCTGGAGAACTGGAAATTTCTTTTTTAGACAATGTTTTTTCATGTGGATAATTCTAAACTAGTAGAATTTCTGTATGAAGCTGAAACTTGGAAAAACTCTTGCAGAAATCTCAAACTTTCAATGTTTTGGTTGCCTGCTGAAACAGACGCACTTTTGTATTTTCGTTTTTCTCTCTAAAAAAAAATCCAAATTTATTTCCATACTCTCATTATATACCACAAGGCAAAAAGTAGTTTTTGGTTGATACATGATTCTACATTTATTTTTTTACATTTTACATTGTCCTCCTCAAACAGATGCTAAAAGTGTCCTGAACATTTTTGTGACAAAAACCCAGAACCCAATTACATTGTATCAATTGAAATTTCTTTTGGCCAGTGATATTTAGTTTTTTCCAAAAAATTGCAAATAGATCTATTTCCATCCTCTTGTCATCTCCTGCCAGAAAAAAGTAGTTTTAGGTTGGTACATTCTTCTATATATATTTTTTTAACATTTTTGTGACGAAGACCCACAACCCAATTACATTGTATCAATTGAAATTTCGTATGTCCAATTGGTGTAATTGGAGCTAAGCAGTTCTGTCTGACTCAAATCAATTGAAATGTCCATAGATAAATTTAATTTACTGTTCGTATAACTCAGATGATTGTAATAACAAAAAAAATTTTAGTTCACAAAGTGCCTTTTTGAAAAGTAATTACACCTTATAAATTAAAAAAATAATTCTAAGCTATGTCATTGAGTCCATGGATTCTTGTTAACATAAATAGAGCACCTAAGTCATTTCTGTACAATATGAGGGTGAAATCAATTCAGTTGGCTAATCTGCCAGCCCTTCTAGCTGAAACAAGACTCATTAAAATTATCTGGGTAAATATTCTGATATCATCATGTTTGCTCACTTTCTTATACTTTTCTGGACTTAAAAGAAACAATTTTCAAATTTATTTTTCTCAACTACAGAAGGTAGATCGACTTGGTTTGGCATAAGGGTATTGTACACTGTTGGACAAAAAAAATGGACCACCGTAGAATTCCACTTAGAGCCCGGAACCGCCGTGAAATTTAGCCGTAGCCAGCCACAAAACCATTTTCAAAGTTAGCTGCATCTTGTCAACTTAGCCGCCGAAAAACCAGGCAATCGCCGCCGCCGAAATAGCATGATAATTGTTAATCAAAGCTGTACAATTCCCATGCATTCAACAGAGGTCCACAGGGCCTAATTGGTGTTAGTACTTCCCTATTGTATCAACCTCTGATTGGCATTGAACAGAACGTGTCTGATGCCATTGAAGAGTCAATGTCTGATACCATAATTGGCATTGAAGTGTCAACTGGTCCAGAATTGCAATTATGTCTTTGAAAAAAAGTTGACAATTCCTATTGTAATGCAACATCTAGCTGGGCATGGCTTCAAACATCCTTACAATCACTTAGAAATTAAATAGTTTTACAAATCATCAATTTCAGTAAAAGAACGACAAGAATTTACATTCAGCTATTTATGAACATCAATGACATCACTGCAGGCCGTATCAGTCACATTGAACTGTCAGATTGTAATTGGGTAACTTGTAACCTCAGTTATGAGTGATTCATTCAGTGACTTCTCTCATACTGGTGCCAGTTCCAACCATTAGCTACAACATGAGACAACATTTCATTATTTTTTTATTATTTATTTCATTATTTGATTGATACATTTTAGTCGAAAATGATCAGCTAAGTCACATAAGTTAGTCGAAAATGGTCAGCTAAGTTGAAGTCACAAAACTTGGCTAAGTTGAATAAGTTAGTCAGGTTTGGTTCAAGTTAGTCACCAAGACATGACTGACTTGGCTCCGGGCTCTAATTCCACTTCATTTTGTTAGACTTTGAATTTTACATGATATACACACGGAAAAGCTTCATTTCCTGTCAGTCAACCAACAGTATCAAATTGCTTTTCCTCTTGACTTTTTAAGCAGAACAGTTTTTTTGCTGCACTTCTTGACAACTTTGTGCACTGAAAAATATGCATATCTTCCCATTCAGTTTCGCTACCCAAAATTTCATGAATTCACAAATTTATGGCCTCATTAATAATTAAGGCTTCTTTACAAAAATTTTCAATCACTCAAGTGCTTCAGAATTATCTTTATTCAACCTCGTCTCACTATATAATTAACCCTAATCAAAATGACCTTTGCATAATGCATGATTGAAATTTTGCACAATATTATAATACTAGCTGCAAGGGTGCAGGAAGGACATGAAGGCGGCAGGGGCAGTCGGTTGTTAAAGGGCAAATCCAATCTGCGGGACAATTGTTTCAATAATACAGCGTCAATAATAATTTCAAATCTGTATTACTGTAACTATTAATTTGCTTCAGCCAACTGTTCAGTTTTTAACAGTTCTGTCAAGTGTTCAGTTTTCTCTTCAGTAATTAAAATTCCGGTTACATGCTCAGTTTTTTCCTTAGTCAATTAACTGACCACTGACCAGTAGTTGACCTTTTGGTCGACGGTTTAGAATTTATTGCTTCTCTCCACCTTGAATTTTTCCGGTAGGTTCATCTCATTTGTGAATATCCATGTGTCTATTTCGCACCCCCTGCTGACTGAACTTCTTCCCACAAATAGAACATCCATATGGCTTCTCTCCAGTGTGAGTTCTCATGTGTGTTTCAAGGTGCCCGCTCTGATGGAATTTTTTCCCACAAGAAGAACATTGGCGAGGCTTCTTAGTTCTTTTAGAAGACTGAACCTTCACTTTAGTCAAATGTTCAGTAGTTGACTGTTCTGAAGACTTTCTTCCTTTCTCTTCAGTTAACTCTTCCGTATTTGACTTTTCAGTTGACAGTTTAGTTTTCACAGAACATCCATATGGCTTCTCTCCATTTTCATTTCTTCCAGTTGGTACACTTTTTCTTCTATGCCTTTTCATGTGTCTATTTCGGACCCCCTGTTGACTGAACTTTCTCCCGCAAATAGAACATCCATATGGCTTCTCTCCAGTGTGAGTTCTCAAGTGCGTTTCAAGGGGCCCGCTCAGACGGAATTTCTTCCCACAAAAAGAACATTCACGAGGCTTCTTTGCGCTGCGAGAAGACACATTCTTCGTTTCAGTTAACTGTTCCGTTATTAACAGTTCAGTTATGTCATCAGTTTTCTCTTCAGTCGACTCTTCAGTCGTCATCAGTTCGGTTATGTGTACAGTTTTCTTCTCAGTCAAATGGTCAGTGGGTAGCAGTTTGGTTAAGTGCGCACTTCCCAATGCAGTCAACTGTTCTGTAGACTTTTCTACTTTCTCTTCAGTCGCCTTTGCAAAGTGCATCTTGATGTGTCTTGCTAGATAATCCTTCTTCCCAAACCTTCTATCACACACAGAACATCCATAAGGCTTCTCTCTGTGCCACATTAAGTGTTTTTCAAGATTTGATTCTTTGCTGAATGTTTTTTCACACAGGGTACATATGTAGATCTGTTCAGTTTTCTCCTCATCCAGTTGTCCATCAGTTGACCGTGTGTTTGTCTCTTCAGTTCTTATAGAACATCCATACGGCTTCTCTCCATCCTGATCTCTTCTATTTGGTCTTGTGCCATGAGTCTTCATGTGTCTACTGAAGCCCCCCGGCTGACGGAACCTTTTGCCACAAACAGAACATCCATATGGTTTTTCTCCGCTGTGAGTTCTAATATGCGCTGTGAGGGTATCTTTGAGAGCAAAGCATTTCCCACAAGTAGAACATTGATGTGGCTTCTCTCCGTAGTGCCCCCTCACATGTCTATTAAGAACCCCCTGCTGACTGAACTTCTTTCCACAAGTAGAACATCCATATGGCTTCTCTCCAGTGTGAGTTCTTAAGTGTTCCTCAAGGTGCCTGCTCTGATGGAATGTTTTCCCACAAATATAACATAGAAGAGGCTTCTCAGCACTGTGAGAATGCACAATCTTAGATTCAGTCAACTGTTCTGTAGTTAGCAGTTCGGTTAAGTGATCAGTTTTTTGGTCAGTAGGTTCACTTAACACGTCAGTTAAATCTTTGGTTTCAAATTCAGTCAAACGACCATTTGATGATTCAGTTTTCCCTACAGGAAACTGAGCACTAGCTGACAGTTCGGTTAAATGTTCAGTTTTCAATACACTCCACTGTTCAGAAGTTGACTGTCCTGTAAACTGTCCTATTTTCACTTCAGTCAACTCTTCTGTGAACGGCGTTTTGGTTGACAGTTCAGTATTCACAGAACATCCATACGGCTTTTCTCCGTCTTGAATTCTTATGGCAGGTGAAGCTCTACTATGACTATTCCTGTGTCTATTTCGCACCCCCTGCTGACTGAACTTTTTCCCACAAATAGAACATCCATATGGCTTCTCTCCAGTGTGAGTTCTCAAGTGCGTTTCAAGGTGCCCTCTCTGATGGAATTTTTTCCCACAAGAAGAACATTGATGAGGCTTCTTGACATTGTGAGAATGCTGAGACTTCACTTCAGTCAACTGTTCCGTAGTCAACAGTTCAGTCAAGTCATCAGTTTTCTCTTTTGTTTTCTCTCCAGTTTTCTCCGGAGTTTTATCTTCAGTCAACTCTTCAGTCAACTCTTCAGTCAAATCTTCAGTCAATTCTTCAGTCAACTCTTCAGTAGTTATCAGTTCAGTTAAGTGTTCAGAATTCTTCTCAGTCAACTGGTTAGTGGCCAATAGTTCGGTTAAATTGTCAGTTTTCAATTCAGTCATCTGTTCAGTAGTTGACTGTTCTGTAGACTGTCCTATTTGCACTCCAGTCAGTTCTTCAGTAAACGATGTTTCGGTTGACAGTTCAGTCTTAGCAGAACATCCATCTCCACCCTGAATTCCTCCAGTCGTTTCACCTCTATTGTGCCCTTTCATGTGTCTATTTCGCACCCCCTGCTGACTGAACTTCTTTCCACAAATTGAACATCCATATGGCTTCTCTCCAGTGTGAGTTCTCAAGTGCATTTCAAGGTGCCCTCTCTGATTGAATCTTTTCCCACAATGAAGCGCCTTGTCACTATGTGTCTTCATGTGGTTTGTCAAACAATCCTTCGTCCCAAATCTTCTGTCACACACTGAACATCCATATGGCGCCTCACCGTGTATTTTAAATAGTGTTTCCAATGAGTCTCGATCGACACCTCTCGAGAATGACATGGTCTAGTGCACGAGAATCGAGAATTTCTCGAGAAATCTAGGACACTGTCCTGCCATTGGCACAATGATAAAATAAGAGAGATTTAATCTTACAATGGATCACTTTTTTTTGCTTTTATGATATCCTTTATAGTTTTAATGTTAATCAGTGTTTTGTTTCCTATAAATCAAAGCTAAACATCCAGATATTATACAATTTTAAAACATTTGTACAAGTTCAACTTCAGCATTTATCAGGTATACAATGGGGATTATCACCAACAGATATTTAAATTGAACAATGCAGCAAGTACACAATAACAATAATATCAAGCAAAACAAAACAACAATCCAATGCTTTGTAACCGTTATAAACATAAACACATGAACACCATGTCAAACAATGATCAACACTTCAATTCTCGAGACTCGCTCGGCGAGACGAGAAAATGCTGAGTCATTGCTGATCTCGAGACTTCTCGAGAACTCTCGCTCTCATTGGAAACTCTAATTTTAAAATGTTTCATTAGATTTTCTTTTTGGTCGAATATTTTTCCACACAGGGAACACATATGAAATATGTCCGGCTGCATTATTGACCTTTCTATTGATGGTTCTGTAGACTGTTCATTTGTCATTTCAATCAGCTCTTCAGTGACTGATTGCACGGCAGACTGTTCATTTGTCACTTCAATCAGCTGTTCAGTGACTGATCGTTCGTTTGAATGTTCAGTTATCACTTCACTCAACTGATCAGCAGTTAACGGTTCGGTTGAATGTTCAATATACACTTCAATCAGCCGTTCAGCGGTAGATCGCTGGTTTGACTCTTCACGTTTCACCTCAGTCAACTGTTGAGATGACGATCGTTCGGTCGAATGTTCGATATTCACTTCAATCAGCTCTTTAGTGGCTGACTCGTTTGACTCTTCATGTTCCCCTTCAGTCAATTGATCAGTGGACAACTGTATGACCGATTGTTCCATAGAATGCTCAGAAAATCCTTCAGTTAGCCACTCGTTCTCAAGGAAGTCCCTTACGATTTCTATCTGGACCGTTTGTAATTCGTCAGCAGCCATCTTGGACCGTTCTTAGTTTTCGTTGCTATGGTGAGGACCCTGAAAAGATACCATTTGGATTCATGAGATGCTAGAAGAAGATATCCAGATTAATTTGGTGAGCACTTCTTAGCATTTTGGACCACACAATCAATACAGAGTATATAAAATATTGTGGATCAATGATCAATTGGTGGCAATTTGGTGCATTATGTCCGGTAGTATTGCACTCAGACTTAGCATGTTAGTTAGGAGAAGAGGAAGCGCGTCACTGAGGCCATATGGAATCATGAGATACTTCATACTTTATTTTGCATTTATGAATACATTTTCATGATTGATGCATGATTGGGGCTTGATGTCCTGTACTTATACCTAGTAGGTTATAATTATGACAGGCCCTAGGGGAGGACACAGCAAAGTCAGACAAAGAATAAGTCAAGGTGACATGACCACAGTCGAAACTGAGCACGACCCAGCAACTTAGTCAAGACAAGAATCCATGGATTCAAAGCTGCCACATGACATTAACCAATATGCCATATATAATTATGAGCTAAATCAGTTGATTGTAAGCAAATTTCATTACCAACATATATACCAGCGATCTTCAACACTGCACATGTCAATGAAATCCCCAATCTGTGTGCATAAAAAACTCAAATTCAACAAGTAAAGTTCATCCTTTATATCAAAATAGCATTTTTAACCAACTCTCTCAAAACCGGGTTTACATCATGTATGTATAAATATATATACACACAGTCAAAATTACTGAAACAAATCATTTCAGTAATTCATCATCTCATCCAAACGAATTGAGCAACATTATGCAATTAAGCTTCACGTATCATGTACTATGCAATCTTATTCAGAAAAACTTTGTATTGTGTATCTCTAGACCGAATAACCTGCAGAGAAATAATATCTACTACTTTGTAACAATATCATGAGCTATTGTGTGAATTGATATCACTCTCGCCCTTGGGGCTTGAGTGATATTATTATATTCACACAACAGCTCGAGATATTGTTACTCATTGACCCTGAATTGGGTTGTTTTGTTATAGTGCACTTTTAGGTGTCTAGTAAGTGTATCTTTCAGATTGAAGCTCTTCCCACAAACAGAACACTTGTATGTATTGTCTGCACTGTGAATTCTTCTTGATTGTTCTGCTCTATTGTGAATTTTCATGTGTCTGTGAAGGACCCCCGGCTCAGTGAACTTCTTGCCGCAAGTGGAACATCCATGTGGTTTTTCTCCAGTGTGAGTTCTCTTGTGTATTTCATAGGCTCCTTTTACAGGGAATTTTCTCCCACAAGCAGAACATTGATAAGGCTGTTCCCCAGTATGTGTTTCAAGGTGGACAACTAACTTATACTTCGTTCTAAACCTCATATCACACATTGAACATCCAAACGGTTTCACCCCACCTGGAAGTCCACCTAGTGGTTCACCTCTGTTGTGAATCATTCTCATGTGTCTGGTGCGACCCCCCGACTGACTGAACTTTTTCCCGCAAGTAGAACATTCATATAGTTTTTCTCCACTGTGAGTCATCCTGTGCATTGTGAGGTATTGTTTGAGAGCAAAGCTTTTCCCACAAGTAGAACATTGATGAGGCTTCTCTGTGCTGTGCATTTTCATGTGTATGACAAGGCCACTCTCCGAACTGAAGTTCTTCCCACAAACAGAACATCCATATGGTTTTTCCCCTGTGTGAGTTCTCGTGTGATTTTCAAGTTCCCCTTTCTTCCTGAAACTTTTCCCACAAGTAGAACACAGATAAGGCTTTTCTTGGTGGTGAGGTTTTTCTGTCAGCACATCACCACTATGCTTCATTTTCATGTGACCAGCAAGATTCCTCAGGCGAGTGAAACTTTTCCCACAAGTAGAACATTCATACAGCTTCTCTTTACTATTAATTTCTGTCAGTTTGCTTTTAAAGTGCACTCTCACATGTCTGTTAAGAACCCCCTGCTGACTGAACTTTTTCCCACAAATAGAACATCCATGTGGCTGCTCTCCAGTGTGAGTTCTCATATGCGTTTCAAGGTGCCATTTAAGTTTGAATTTTATCCCACAAGCAGAACATTGATGTAGCTTCTCATCACTGTGCATTTTCACGTGTCTGACAAGGACATGCTTCACACTGAACTTCTTCCCACAAATAGAACATCCATATGGCTTCTCTCCAGTGTGAGATCTCATGTGGCTTTCAAGGTTCCTTTTCGCCTTGAAACTTTTCCCACAAGCAGAACATAGAAAAGGCCTCTCTTCAGAGTGTACATGAGGTTTTTCTATCAGCTCATCACTACTATGATGCATGTCCATGTGACTGGCAAAGCTCCTAATGTGAGGGAAACTTTTCCCACAAGCTAAACATCCATATGGCATCTCTTCATTCAGCTTGCCTTTAAAGTGCACTCTCATATGTCTATTTCGGACCCCCTGCTGACTGAATTTCTGTCCACAAATAGAACATCCATATGGTTTTTCTCCAGTGTGAGTTCTCAAGTGCATTTCAAGGTGTCCTTTCTGGTTGAATCTTTTCCCACAAGAAGAACATTGATGAGGCTTTTCTGCACTGTGCATTTGCATGTGACGTGCAAGGCAACCCTTCGTACCAAATCTTCTATTACACACTGAACAATTATATGGCTTTTCAAGATGTGATGTTAAGTGTTTGTTAAGGTCTGATTTTACACTGAATGTTTTTCCACAATAGGAACATATGTAGGACAGCTCTGAAGACCGTTCTTTTGACTGTTCACATGACTGTCCTGTTGTCAGTTCAGTTAACTTTTCAGTAGTTGACCTTTCTGTTGACAGTCTAGTTTTCACAGAACGTCCATGTGGCTTGTCTCCACCCTGATGTCTTCCAGTCTGTTCACTTCTATTGTGAATGTTCATGTGTCTATTTCGAACCCCCAGCTGACTGAACTTTCTGCCACAAATAGAACATCCATATGGCTTCTCTCCAGTGTGAGTTCTCGTGTGCAATTCAAGGTGCCCGATCAGACGGAAGTTTCTTCCACAGGCAGAACATCGATGAGGCTTCTTTGCACTGAGTAAATGCACTTCAGTCAATTGTTCTGTATTTGACAGTTCAGTTAAGTCATCAGTTTTCTCTTCAGTCAACTCTCCAGTAGTTATCAGTTCAGTTAAGTGATCTGTTTTCTTTTCAGTCCATTGTTCAGTAGTTAACAGTTCAATTAAGTCATCAGTTTTCTCTTCAGTCAACTGTTCAGTAATTGACAGTTCAGTTAAGTGATATGTTTTCTCTTCAGTCAACTGTACAGTAATTGGCAGTTCTGTTAAGTCATCAGTATTCTCTTTAGTCAACCATTCAGTAGTTAGCAGATCACTCAAGTTTTCAGTCTTCACTTCAATGAACTGATCAGTAGTTGACAGTTCAGTCAAATGTTCAGTTTTGTCTTCATTCACCTGTTCAGTACTTAACAATTCAGTTAAGCATTCAGTTTTCACCTCAGTCAACCGGTCAGTGGTTAGCAGTTTGTTTAAGCATTCAGTGTTCTCATCCCTCAACTGTTCGATCATTTGTTCAGAAGTTAACAGTTCAGTTAAGTATTCAGTTTTACATCCAGTCAGCTGTTCTGTAGCAGACCATCCATTTGACGTTTCAGTGTTTTCTTCAGAGAAATGTTCTGTTGTTACGGTTAGGTGTTTAGCTTTCTCTTCAACCATTTGTTCAGTAATTACCAGTTCGGTTAATGGGTCAGTTTTCAATTCAGTCAACTGTTCAGAAGTTGACTGATCTGTAGACTGTCTTATTTTCACTTCAGTCAAATCTTCTGAAGTCGATCGTTCCATTGACGGGTTACTATTCCCAGAACATCCAAATGGCCTCTCTCCAACCTGAATAATTCCAGTTGGTGCACCTCTACTGTGCCTTTTCACATGTCTATTTCGGGCTCCCTGCTGAGTGAACTTTTTCCCACAAATAGAACATCCATATGGCTGCTCTCCAGTGTGAGTTCTCAAGTGCATTTCAAGGTGCCATTTAAGTTTGAATTTTATCCCACATGCAGAACATTGATGTGGCTTCGCTCCACTGTGCATTTTCACGTGTCTGACAAGGACATGCTTCACACTGAACTTCTTCCCACAAACAGAACATCCATATGGTTTCTCTCCAGTGTGAGATCTCATGTGTGCCTCAAGGTTTCCTTTCTGTCTGAATGTTTTCCCACATGTAAAACAATGATGAGCCTCGTCACTATGTGTCTTCATGTGGCTTGTTAGATAATCCTTTGTCCCGAACCTTTTATCACACACTGAACATCCATATGGAGTCTCACCGTGTATTTTAAAATGTTTCATAAGATTTTCTTTTTGGTCGAATATTTTTCCACAAAGGGAACACATATGAAATATGTCAGGCTGCATGATCGACCTTTCTGTTGACGGTTCTGCAGACTGTTCATTTGTCATTTCAATCAGCTCTTCAGTCACTGATTGTACGGCAGACTGCTCACCTGTCACTTCAATCAACTGTTCGGAGAATGATTGTTCAGTTGAATGTTCCGCATTCACTTCTATCAGCCGTTCAGCGGTTGATCGCTGGTTTGACTGTCCATGATTCACTTCAGTTAACTGTTCAGATGACGATTGTTCAGTTGACCGTTCAATCGGCTGCTCAGATAACCTTTTCTTTAGCCATTCTCTCCCGTGGAGGTCACTTCCTATCTCAATCTGCTCAGCAGCCATCTTGGATCATTCTTAGTTTTCGTTGCTATGGCGATGACCCTGAAAAGAGACCATTAGGAGTCATGAGATGCCAGATGAAGATATCCAAATTAATTAGATGAGAATTTTTCTTTGCCTTGTAGTCATGCACCTAGTATGTTAGTCAGGAGATGAGGAAACACATCTCTTGTGGCCATCTGGAATCACAAGACACTATAGTGGAGATAAGCTGATGAGAGCCGCTTCATTTTATTTAGCGTTTGTGACCACTTGTATATGTTTGATGTGCGACTTGGATTAGACGTCCAGTACATATGTACTTCGCAAATTATAGTTATGACATGGAGAGGTACACTGCAGCAATGAGGCTAAGAAAAAGATGAACTGTAACTGTGATGTAAGTATGTGACGTAAGTTAAAGACCCAGCCAGAGCAGAAAACCAACCATGACCCAGTGAGTGACTGCCAACCTGGTACCCTGCCTGCTGAGCTAACACCATTTTGTGTTTGGTGAACTTTGGTCACTTAGTCAATACAGAAATTCAAATGCTTGTTAGTAAATAGTAAATATTTATTTGGATATATATGCGCAGTCTATGGAAAAGACCTTCAGATGTGCTTCAAAGTCATCATCATCATCATCATCATATTATTAATTCATGGATGCTTTACGCTACTCCTCCCAAACTACTCATTGCCCACAACTAAAAATTTGCAAGCAACCTTATTTCATGTCTTACAACAACCATAAGTGGGTGTGCTTTCTCAAACTCCTCATATTATAGGCCTACCACTGCACTAAATTTAGTCATTTCTGCACCACTATCGATCGTCTCCAATATAGTAGTACTACTTGTTCTGTTCTCCCTGGACTCCGATGGAGGGAGGGAGGGGCCACTGTCTTGAAACACTGGCCCTTGCCTGTTCCCCCTGAGCCCTTTCTCTACTTCTTACTGTCATTTTAAAACCATTATCACGGGTACTATGCTATGCTAGTATTATTAATTCATGGATGCTTTACGCTACTCCTCCCAAACTACTCATTGCCCACACCTAAAAATTTGCAAGCAACCTTATTTCATGTCTTACAACAACCATAAGTGGGTGTGGTTTCTCAAACCGTTCATGTTATACCAGTGCACTTATTAGGCTAGTCATTTCAGTCATACCTGCACGACTATCCATATTCTCCACTGTAGAAGTAGCAGTAGTAGTTGTGTTTTCCCTGGACTCCCATGGTGAGGGAGGGGCTGCTGTGCACTTATTCGTCATATCTGCATGACTATCCATATTCTCCAATGTATTAGTAGCGGTAGTTCTGTTTTCCCTGGACTCCCATGGCCAGGGAGGACCCGCTGTCTTGAAAGACTGCCCCTTTGCCCTTTTCTGTAGTTAATGGTCAGTTACTTGCTTTGAAAGTTCTGTTAAAAGTTTCCTATTCCATCTCACTGTTTTATTTCAAGGTCTCGCTTCTGCATGCTATGTTTCTCAAGGCATTACATACCTAAAACTCACTCTCTCATTGCCATTCTTACTCCCACCATGCGCATTATCACGGGTACTATGCTAGTAACATAAAATTGTGAAATATAAGGAAAATGTAGAGTAGATAAAATAGATAAATATGATATCAAATCAGGTATAAATGTTAAAATTTGGCATATAAAAAGGTCTTCAATTTAGATTTAAAACTGTCTACATCTTTGGCCTGTTTGATGTGACTGGGAAGAGTATTCCACCACCCTGGTGCAGCGCCATTGAAGGATCTGCCGGCAAATGTCTTGTGTTTAAAGAAAGGGACTTTCAGTTGTTGATAGATGCCCTCAGATCTCAGGCCTGAACTTCCTGGCGAGTGGCGAATGCAGTTGAAATTTATCCCTGATGTATTTTGGGGCACAGTCGTTCAGGGACCGATATACTAGAGTTAAAACCTTGTGCTGGATACGAAGATATATCGGCAGCCAGTGTTAATCCATAGTTAGGTTTACAAGGACAAGAGGACATATGGGGAGGAGGAATCTGGATTCTGTAGGATAATGCTTGTCGATGATACGTTTATGAAAGATGAAACAACAAACTGTTCAGATTATCACTTTTCTTTCCAACAAAATATTAAACAAGAATCCATGGATTCAAAGCTGACGCTTGGCATCAACCAATATGTCACGTTACTTTAGTGCTCAACATGACGCTGTCATGACACCGCCATGTTACTAGCATGACCGCGATGATGAGTCTTGTTAATAAGGTAAACAACTGGACTGCTGAAACGAGACCACCAGGATCGAGTCATGAGACACTTGACAGAAGATATCCAGGTCAGTAGAGGCTACTGCTTTCACATTTGTTGTGACTATGAATTTGGAGATTCAATAGCTCATGAGTGGAAAGATGGTTGATTGTTAAGTCTTGTATTTACTATTTAAACACTAGGGGTAGATATGTAACTAGAAGGCACACAAGTGTGCATTGTGCAATGGGCGGTAGGTATGGCATGGAGTTTCTATAAAAGAAATAGCCGCTGGACCCCGACTCCTGTCTGCCGCCCCCGGCGGAACACGACTCCTATCCCCCGCCCCCGGCGGACCCCGACTCCTGTCCGCTGGCCCCGACTCCTGTCCGCCGCCCCAACTGCTATCCGGCCCAGAGGAAAAAGAAGTATAAAAGCAGTACACTCTCTCGGTGAAGAAGTACAAAATCAGTACAAAAGCAGTACATGGTCCCACGCTGCAAATGTACTCCTATTATACTGATTTTGTGCTTCTATGCAAATTGTGTACTGATTTTATACTTCTAGTGACAGAATTTGAATAATCATGTACTGCATATGTACTCCTCTAACTTCTAAATTTCATTTGAACATTTTGTGTACTGAATTTATACTTCTATGACTTAGGCTGCTCAGATTCAGTCACATGTGGGTCATGTTCACTTCCAGAAATGTGCAGGTGTGTCCAGGTTTTTTTTACAATATACATTGAATTACTGGCATAATTTCCATAGTATTAGATACAAATGTTTTACTATTAATAGCAGCAAAAAAGTACAAATCGGATATTAAATTATTCCAGCCTTCTTTTTTTCTCTAGGCTTATGTATTTATGTGTAGTTATTTCAATTACATCGATTTGGCTGACGGACTGATATATATTATTTGTGGCCTATAAAATTAATAAAGCATTGATTTTTAGATACTTCAAATGTACTGCGATTGTACTGCAAAAATGCTTCCTGCTAGCATGCACAGCTAGTATGCTCCTTTTGTACTCCCTGCAAGGGAGTATTTTTGCAGCGTTTGGATTTGCATATCGGGAGTATAAATGGAGCATAATTAAAATAATTCGAGCGCTTCAAATGTACTCCTTTTGTACTGTAAATATGCTGCGAAAATACTGCATTTGTACTGCGAAAATACTGCATTTGTACTTCAAATGCAAATTTTGTGTTAAAAAGTCTCTCAACCATGCAAATCGTCATTGCACAATGTACTTCTTTTGTGCTTCTAATGTACTCCAATACCATATATGGGATATACTGATTTTGTACTGTTTCTGTACTGCAGGCGTACTCTTTTTTCCTCTGGGGGCCACCTCCGACTCCTATCCACCCCCGACTCCTATCCACCTCGACTCCTATCCACGGCCACCGCCATAGATTCTGTTGCTTGTGAGTCATCATGTAGGGCCTACGTAAAGTTTTAACAAATATGGCTGCCAAGGTCCCAGAAATGGTTCAAGGTCATTCATGTTACAACTCATTCAAAGTGTTACTGTGATACAAAATCCCTGTGAGTTTGGTGGTCCCAGAATAATAGTGGAGTTGTCGTGCATATAAGCTTTTTACAAATATGGCTGCCAAGGTCACAGATATAGGTCAAGGTCACTGATGTCAAAACTAATTCAAGGTCTTACAATGAAACATAATCCCTGTTAGTTTGGTGATCCTAGTGTAAATACAAGAGGAGTTATCGTGCACACAAGATATTCACAAATATGGCCACCAAGGTCACAGAAGTAGGTCAAGGTCACTCATGTCAGAACTCATTCAAGGTCTTGCTGTCATACACAATCCCTGCTAGTTTCATGATTCCAGGATTAATAGAAATTGAGTTATCTAGTACACAAGCTTTTCACAAATATGGCCGTCAAGGTCACAGATGTAGGTCAAGGTCACTCATAAGTTATGCCTGGCGAGATGTCAAGGTATTTGATGTATTTGACTCATACTGGAAGTCTGAGGCAGCCTGTGCAAAGTGAAATCATCGTCAATAGGGAGGACAACTGAGACTACCAAACCTCACACTACAGCAATATGGGCGGGATGGCCTTTGGCCACCGCCCATAATTAGCCTAAATATGATTCGGCAGCCACCCTGGAGCAGTTCCCTGGAATGTGCAGCAGGCTCAGTAATACTAATACTGACAACAACAATGACGACATCAGAGTGACGGCAAAAGCTCTACGTTTACAAAGAAAATAGACAAGCTAAGAAATTTTGACACATGCTTGTGAAAAAGAAGAACCTGAAATTGTTTGAGACAATATAAAAATTGGATGTCCCAGTTAGCAATGACAGGACGACCAAATCTGTTCACTGGATGACCATTTGCTACAAAATGCACTGGTTTGTGTTGGCTATTTTACCAACTGCGTAGGTTTCCCCAAATTCTTACAATCCTCAGTAACGTCTGGTTCAGCGAAGAAGATTTCATACAGCTCTCTTAGTGAAATACCAAATTTAGAGTTATTTTAGACCGTCCCATGCAAAGGCTTTTAAAACCGGAAAACGAAAAAGCCCCTTCAACCGAATGACAGCAACAGCCATCTTGTCATTGCAGGGCTAATTTACACTCGCCTTGCTAACAAGCTCTGTAAAATACTTTCTTGAGTATTCGGATCCTTAAAACCACTTTTTTCCAGCATCAAAAATAAATTTATGATTTAAATAATTGTTTGTGGTTTCTTACACAGAAAATGCTTGAAACAACAAACAAACTACAATTAAACATTCAAATATACAATCAATTGCTTTGAATGCCCTCAAAGTGTGAATTATTTTGACATGAGAGAGACAGGATAATCTTTTTGTTGCAACTTCACAAAAATCCAGTCAGTGTTACCATGCAGGGTTGGTTTACAAAGGACTACCCAGGAAGGTGAGGATGGCAATAGCTCTCGGATAAACGAAATGAAGTATAAACAACAATTGTACACATCCACCAACTTTATGTTAGTTGACTTAGGCAGCACATAATATATACAGCAAAGTTTTAAAAATTCCTTTTAATTCAGTGGCGGATCCAGACAGGGTCATCTAGGGGGGGCCCGGGCGTGTTTGGGCATTCGCGGGCCTGCGTCGCAGCGTATTTTCTTCAAAATACTATTATTAATCTTAGTGGTCTAGGGGGGGCCCGGGCCCCCTAGGCCCCTCCTGTATCCACCACTGTAATTATGCTACACTCAGAAACATACTATTTCCATGGCTACAAAATAGTAATTCAAACACTTGCTACAGACATATATCTAACATATAAAATACATAGCACAGCATAGAACCTGTTCAGTGAAATTTCATTCATCTGTGTGACAGTGCAACACGGAAAGATCTGCGAAAATTGGTAAAAAATGTTGAATGCCCCTTGCACACTATTGTTATATATAATAGGCATTTTTAAATTGCCGGTGCAAAAGACAGTTTATCAAGATAAAATATTTAGTGTTAGAGTTTTTCTATGATTATTTACATAATTATGTTGGTCATAGACATTTTCATGTAAATCTTTTTATGAAGGCCAATTATACATATTGTGTACCCACTATGAGCGAATAGGTGTCTTGAAATATCTTTCTTTTGAAAGTAAATATTTTGTTACTACTAATAAAACATCTACATAATCCAAAAACATTGGATAATTTCAAGAAGCAATTGAAAAACTATCTTTCTGCAAAATACTACAGAGACATCACCTGATCTAACCAATCGCCAACGAGCAGTTTACTGGAATTGACGCTATATAAGGGACCGTTCAGAATTTATGACTGGGGGGGTGGGAGTTTTGCTGGAACTTCCTGTCAAAAATTGATACCCCCCCCTTGAGTTTCATGCGGATTTTTAGTACCCCACCCTTTGGTTTCACGCGTATTTTTAGTACCCCCCCTCTGGACATACAAAGCAATACACACACATATACTGTTATACACTGTCACGCATACAGATTCGCGTCATTTCGCCGACTTTTGCGCGTTAAAAAATCCAATTAAAATGAGTTTATACGTGTTTTTAAACATTTTTTCTCTGTTAAAATTTCGTACCCCCCCTAGGAAGTGTTGTCAAAAATAAATACCCCCCCCCCTTGAAACACGTGTGAAAAGATGGTACCCCCTCGGCCAAAAACTCCCCCCCCCCCCAGTCATAAATTCTGAACGGTCCCTAAGTACTTAATATTATTATTATTATCACATCATCATATGGCTTCATTACTGTGTGTTCGCATATGACTTTCCAGCCGACGTTTTACGGAAAATGTTTCACAACAAATGGAACATTCATATAGCTTCTCTCCATGTATTTCCATGTGCCTTGCACAATCACTTTTGTGTTTGAACGTTTTATCACAAAACGAACATCCATATGGCCTCTCTCCACTGTGCGATTTCATGTGCTTAACAAGATAACTTTTACGTTTGAAACGAAAGTCACAAAGTGTACATGGCCAGGGCCTTTCATTGCTGTGGGTTGCCATATGGGCAGCAAGACACCCTTTGGTTAGAAACTGTTTGCCGCAAGTAGAGCATCCATATCGTCTCTCCCTCTCGTCGTTTTTTGCAGGCTCCTTGTCACCATGCCTCTGCATGTGCAGAGTATAATTCCACTTCCTTGTGAATGTATAGTCACAAATGACGCATCTGTAGGATTTCTTTGCACTGTGAGTTGCACTGTCTGTTGCACTGTGAGTTGCACTGTCTGTTGCAATCTGAGTTGCACTACGAGTTGCACTGTGAATTCGCAAATGACGATCTAGATATCTTTTCTGGCTGAATTTTTTATCACAAATTGAACATTGATATTTCTTCTCGACAGAAATTACAGCAACCGTTAGACAATCTTTTTCAGGTTTCTTCTCTGCGAAATGTGTTTTCTCGTGCTGTGTGCGAACTCCTCTACGTTTGAACATTCTGCCACAAAAAGAACATCCGAATGGCTTTTCCTCACTGTGCGAAATCATGTGTGAATCAAGATGAAGTTTGCACTTGAATTTCATACCACATACGTCACATACATAAAGTTTTTCCTCAATGTGAGTAATCCCATGCCTGTCGAAAGAATGTTTATGAACGAACTTCTTACCACAAATAGAACATTGATATGGCTGTTTTCCACTGTGTATTCTCAGATGATTCCAAAGAGTCGAACCAGAACTGAGTGTTAATCCACAGACAGAACACTGATGTGACTTCCCCTCACTGTGAGTTCTCAAGTGCGTCTCAGCAGACTTTTTTTTCCGGAATTTTTTATCACATTGCGGACATCCGTATGGTTTCTCGCCACTGTGTATTCTCGCATGATACACAAATTCAGCGATCGTGTCTAAACTTTTATCACATTCCTGGCATCCGTACGGCTTAGCATTAAAGTGAGTTTTCGTGTGACGTCTCAACTGCTTTTCGCTGACAAAACTTTCATCATCACAAATTGAACATTTCATCATATCACATGTAGTCTGTAACATGGCAGATGGGCCTGATTCTTTCGGTGTAATTTCCTGTTCCTCAACTTTATTGTGAATTTGCGCCACGTGGTATTCAAGCCGCTTTTGGGAACTGAACCTTTTCGTACAAGTAGAACATTCATATGGTTTCATAAGGGTTTTTGTGGGTATGTCAAGTTCTTCTTTGGTAGCATAATCATGACCTTGAGTTGTCTTGTGTTCGTTAAGGTTCTGTTCTGTGTTGAACTTTTTCCGACACACAGCACATCGATGAACTTCTGTATGAACCTTCTCGTGTCTGACCAGGGCTCTCTTCCACTTGAAACGCTTACCACAGACCGAACATTCATACGGCATCTCCTCACTGTGAACTCTCTTATGGTTGACAAGAGTGCGTGCCAGATGGAACCTCATCCCACAAACAGAACATCCATATGGCTTCTCTCCACTGTGCTTTACCTTGTGCCTGCCCAGGGAGTCCTTCCTTGTGAACCGTTGATCACACACTGAACATCTAAACCGCTTCTTTCCACCTTGATGGCTCTTATTGATATCTTGAAGATCCTGACTCCAAACGTTTCCGTGTATTTTCATGTGCACATCAACCTGTCCTTTTTGGCTGAATACTTCTCCACAAATGCAACATATATTGGACGCACCACTTTTGAAGTGAACCCTCTTTATATGAATCTCCAGGCCCTTTTGACCACTGAACAGTTTCTGACAGACAGGACACGTTCTACGTTTTCCTTTAATTTTATCAGATATTCTTCCCGGAACAGGTTTGTCCTCACTTATCAGAGGTGTTTCTTGCCAAACGTCATGGCCAAAACTTCCTGTGTGAATCCCATATTGATTTTTGCTAAGAAACCTTTCCTCAAAGGTCCCATTATTATCAGAAATCTGTATACTTGGACATATTTTGGTTTCTGGCTCCTCATCGTCACAGTTCAAAACAAATTCTCGCTTAATTTCTTCACCATCACTATTTTGCTCATAAGAGATTACATTGACAGCATACCCATCATTTGTGCAATTTCCAAGGTTATCAGTCAATTCATTTTGACCAGCACACATTTCAGGAAAAATTGCACATTGTGGATACTCTTCAGTTGGCCGCTCCATTAACTGTTCCGTTGACTGTTCCATTGACTGTTCAGTTTTTACTTCAGTCAATTGTTCAACAATTGACCCAACAATTGACGGTTCAGTTTTCACTTCAGCGGACTTTTCGGTAGTTGATTGTTCAGTTGATGATTCAGTTGGCACTACTGTCAACAGCTCAGTAGTTGACTGTAAATGTGCATTTAAAAAAAATCCAGTTGGCACTGCAGTGAACTGTTCGATAGTTGACTGTTCGGTTGACGGCTCAGTTTTCACTTCTATGCATGGTTCAGTACTTGACTGTTCGGCTGACGGTTCAATTGATACTACTGTGCATAGCTCAGTAGTTGACTTTACATGTGCAGTAAACAGTTTAGTTGCCACTTCACTGAAGTGTTGGCTAGTTGACAGTTCAGTTGACGGTTCAGTTTTTACTGTTATCCATGGTTCAATAGCTGACTGTTCGGTTGACGGATCACTTGGCGGATGCTCACCCTCAAGGCAGTCACTTGCAGTTTCAATTTTGTCATTTTGTTGAAATTCCTCAGAAGCCATCTTCAGTCCTTTTGATATCTAGTTGCTATGCGACGACCCTGGAAAAATACCATCGGAATGTCATTTCACGAACTACTTAAACTTCAAAGCGGATATGAAGGTCATCATGCACAGTTTCCAGAGGTGCTTGCAAGGAAGTCTATTGTGGGAGGAATGTTGGGAAAGTTTGTCAATACTTTTAAATTTAAATATCCTGGTGCAGCGGTAGCAACATGAGCAGCCATCTCTGTGTACAAGTGACTTGGCACTGTGGAGCTGTGACAACATCAGAAACAATTGTAGGCGTTACAAATATGGATGTTAAGTGTGGCACTGGCAAGAAGACAGTGAAACAGGGATATTGATGTACACCCGGCCTGCTTGTTTGGAGTTTAAGGGAATATACACCATGAAGGACTCTATACACCACGAAGCCAAAGCAGGGTTGCCACTTGTCAGGGAAGGTCAGGGAAATTCAAGGTCAGGGAAAAGTCAGGGAGCTTTGAAATTAGTCAGGGAAATCTGTGATTTTGCAAAAAGTCGGGGAAATCTCACCTTGGTCAGGGAGATTTCACATAAAAACTAATTCGCAACACAAAAGGCGGATGGTTTCGTGATAAGAACAACAGAGAAATGTATGACATTTGCAAGTCTAACCTGTTTGATGGTTATGGAGTGGCCTTAAAATCAGGAGTCTATAGCTTGAGGCATCTTGAGTCCGCAACCTAGCATCATCCATTTTCTTTTTGTTTAATGGAAACGTCAATTCACGAAAGCCCGCGAATAGCGATGCAAAATTTTGCGTGAGAGCCTTTTTGTG
Organism: Platynereis dumerilii; assembly: GCA_026936325.1. Lineage (NCBI taxonomy): Eukaryota > Metazoa > Annelida > Polychaeta > Phyllodocida > Nereididae > Platynereis > Platynereis dumerilii. The sequence continues at coordinate 852,476 of JAPTHN010000088.1, read as the reverse complement.
GTCAGGGAAAACTTGTTTCGAGACAGGGAAAAGTCAGGGAAAAGTCAGGGAATTTCGAAATCCGACTCGAGTGGCAACCCTGCAAAGGCTGAGTGGTGTATGGAGGCCTGAGTGGTGTATATTTATCCTCAGACTATTTGGGGAGGGGGTAGTTCATAATTGGGTCAACGGGGCTCTCTGCCTGAATTTTTAAAAATCTTTGGCCGAGTTCGATGTCAATTGCCTGCCCCCCCCCCCCCTGGTTTGTACGCCTGTGTCCCTCCGCCGTTCCTTCTTTCCTCTGTTGTTTTGTAAACACAAGCTTTGGCTGGCCCCTGAGGCCATTCACATCTCAGAGGAAGAACCAATCCTCAACCGGGACTGGCAGCCCCCAAGAAACTGACAGTTTGCTACGTTACACATTGGCATAAGCGTATTTCGTGGGGGGTCGGGAGGGCTGCAGCCCCCCTGGCATCAGGGCAAATGGCAAATCAGGGCAAATCCTGACCAATCAGGGCAGATCCACTGCCCTGGTCACATCTATGCCAGGTTAAAAGTTCAGGGCAAAATAGCAACAGCTCCTCCCGCGAAACGCCACTCCCGTACGCCTATGCACATTGGAATCAAGTGAACTGTTGTTAGATCATCACCCAGGGGCCAGTCATTGAGAGTGGGGCACATGTTCCTTTCTAGAGCCCAGGGAAACTATCATATCACTTCGTAGAGAATTTACTTCAGCAAAGCCCTTCAGTGAATAAGTTAGACACGTCCAAAAGGCTGGCCAATGAACAGGTCTTCACACATATTATGCAAATGAGGCCGATGTTGCCGTTTCACACACTTCCGTAAATGATAGCTGTATATATAAATATATAGAGCGAACGTACTTATTGTGAAACATCTCTTTGAGAGCTTCAAAATGATAGGTTTTGTGTCTCTGAGAGATGAATAGTTGTTACGCAAAACACCGTTAAACATTTGAAGTGGACAGAAATACTGCACGCAGATTGGCTTTGACGCTTGTGACGTAAATTCATATTAATTTTCAGTGTGAGAGTGATTTGTCATGGGTAGATTCTCTGGGTGAGAGAATTTAGACGATTACTCACAACAAAAGGTTTAACAAAAGAGCTTTGGGAGACCATGAAGCCTCCTTCCTCAGTTCTTGGTGTCGTATACTGGCATGGTCACATGATCATCTTGATGATGAGGTATGGCCCATGACCTCCCGGTATATAACTGGGGGATGTGTCTCCCTTTAGTTATGATTTGCAAATACATTGTATATATATGTCCCTGTGAAGGACACATCTACTACTAGCATGAATGTTTTGAAGAAAATACGTTGCGATGCGGGCCCGCGAATGCCACAACACGCCCCCCCCCCCCCAGATGACCCTGTCTGCATGGATCCGCTGCTATGCTGCATACAGCCATGGCCAACAGGTCAAGGGCTAAATAGAGTCTCGTCTTTATTAGTCACATGAAAACTAAAAGATGTCATGCTCTTATTGGGCCTGCTGTATTATAACCTCAAATGGACAGTAAGTAGGTCACCTTGTAATCAGCCAATCAGAGAAGTTCTTGGAAATGTTACATTTGTTAGAACCATTCTGATTGGTCGAGATGAAGTTGGCAGGCACAGTCAGAGCATGGTACCTTGTATTTACTAGAGACAAATAAGACTAGACTTCAGGCTTGGGCCTGTGCATGGCCACAGGTTCTCAATATATTTTCCATATATGCCACTCCTGGGGGGGGGTACTCATAATTTTTTCTGATACGTATGCTAGGCTCAGTAGGCTGGTAGTTCGGCGACCAGACCCGGTGCTAGGCGGTCGGTCGTCGCAAAAATACCCGACTCTAGGATTTTTTTTTGTCGCCGCAATGGTATTTGCCTGTTTTTCCTTGGTATCAACCCGTAATTCGTCCGAAAAAATAACATCGCGATTCGATAAAAGTTATTATTTAAATTTAGGGGCCAACTCTAGGAATTATGTCAGATTTTTTGACCCAACTCTAGGAAATTTTCAGTTGACAAAGGGGGCCTACTGAGCCGAGCATAGATGTACATTGTACACTTGAACATAGTAAGTACCCCCCCCCCCAGGATGCCACTATGCAATATCGGACTCTTCCGTTTGAGGCATCATCAGAAAGAAAAATTAATATTTGCTGAATCTCCAAGGAAATGTGTTTTTTCGGAATAAATTTTCATTGAGTAATGCATATAAGTAAAGGTTATTCACCACGGGAGAGGGAATATGTGATTTATCACCCGAGGCCTTTAGGCCGAGGTGTGATAAACACATATTCCTGATCCCATGGTGAATAACCGGCTTTAATACCATGAGACAAACACTCAAACAGTCAAACATGACAGGATAAGTGGACAGCAAAGAATATGGGAATTATTCCCCTGAAATACTGTAATATGATTGGCTGACAGAGGTGTCGAATGGTATAATGTTGAACAATAACTGTGGAGTAGATAAACCATTCAATTTAAACCATACAATGTCTTTTGCCATCCTCGGCACCAGTGGTCTTTTGCTTGCCAGCAAAGGTTCCCTAAGTGTCAGGATGTGATAGTCAGATAAACATCAAATTAAAGCTACTGCAATATAATAAAGCTACTGCAATATAAAGCTACTGCAATATAATTTTTATGTGGAATTGGGTGATCTAATACCTTTTAGCAAACATGAAAAAGTCAAGAATGATGAGCGTTTTGTGGGAGTTTTTTGTAGAGTACACCATTGCCCCCCCCCCCCCCCCAATACACCATCGCTTCTGTAGGCCCTACACATTGAATTTTAAGGTAAAACACGATTAAACACAGTAAAACACTCCAGCAGATATTCTCTGGTGACCCCCCCCCCCCCCACCGTGACATTCTCACGGACCACCAGCACCTAGCCTGTTCCACTGGCCATAATCTAAGGCCTGTCGTTAGCCTCTGGTGGCCATTGGCAGCCATGACAGTCCCATGGTCAAAATACAATGGATTTAAATAATTGCTTGCACATCTTACAATATTGACAATCAAGATCGTCCAAAAACACAATATGATAGTAAATAACATCCCTCACCTTGTGTCAAAATGTGCAAAGATTTTGTTTAGGTTAAAATGAAATTTTTTTAATTATTGTTTTTTAAACTGATTATTAGCTTTATTTTCATAACTTCCTTAATATTTGACGGATTTTAACGAAATTTTCAGGGTTTGACCATTGCACTATGAGTAACATGAAACATGTTCTTACATATAGTTTTCTTAACATGGGAAAGTTTTTTATCTGTAAAAAAAGGAGTATATGCAATTAAATTCTCATTAAGACCCCTAATGAGGGGTGATTAAGCTATCTGATACGAAGGCAATTAACAAATCTCTTTGAATTGGAGGGGGCTTCAACCCTTATTTGTCTGACATTTTCCAAAATATTTTCATAAAAACATGATCCTAAATAAGTGCTTGCACACTTTTGAATATTAGAGATTTTGATTATCCAAGTGCACTTCATGAAAGTAGACAATATTTCTGACCTGCTGTCAAAATGTGCTAAGAATCACTGCAAGGGAAGTTGGTGATTTTGAACTTTGAAATTAAATTTTGAAAGAGATCATAACTTTGTTAATATTTATCCGATCTCACTGATTTTTTCACATTGTCTTTGTAATGCAATATATCAGCAAACTTGGTGAGTTTTACTTCTCCATCTGCAAAACTCACGTTTTTATACAGGAGTAAAGTCCCAAAAACCAAACTTTTGGTGCTAATTGCTGCTAATGAAGGGTCTTTAAGCTGTTATCTGGGAGTCAGATATCAAGATAACCATTAATTTCTTTGAAGTGGACTGTAACCCCTTTTCTGACCTTCACCTTGGAGAAATTACAAACCAGAGGCTAACGACAGACCCTGTGTATACTGGGGCTGTGGAACAGACTAACCAGCACCAGCATACACACCTGTAAATCACACAACCTGCCCCACCCCTGGGCAGGATGAATGGACCAGTCCAAATCAACATGCACCAGTGCACTGCAGTTTCCACAGAGAAGGAGCAAAGCGGCTCAGATAGCCATGTCTGCAATTATCTTTCTACTTACCAAGGATCTTGTGGAGCTTCACTGAGTTGAAATGCTCATTAAACTGCTTCAATTGACATAGCTGAGAGCAATACTGGCAATATTTTGGCCAGGCAGAACTGTCTGCAGGCTGCAATGTTGTTGTCTGTGACTTTCAGGACACTGCCCAGACTGCAACCCATTTTCAAAAGCCACCTGGTGCAAACACATCACTCATCAGTGGCGGATCCAGGGCTTTTTTTTGGGGGGGGGAATGAATGTTTTGTTTCAAAATGACAGGGCACCCACTTGTTAACTGCATTAGGCCCTAAATATTAATTACTTAACATAGGCTGCTCAGTGGCGTAACTGGGGGGTCTCAAATGGGGGGGCACCTGGGGGGGCACGCGATTCTCTGGGGGGGCACCCGCTATACTAATTGTATATTTTAGCCAGAGTTGGAAAGTTCATATGGGGGGGCACCTGGGGGGGCACAGGTCCAATATGGGGGGGCCTGTGCCCCCTCGTGCCCCCCCATAGGGACGCCACTGAGGCTGCTCGGCAGCAAACCTTTGGCGTTGGTTGGTCTTGATACTCAGGTCTGGGCCATTGCCATCAGCTGCCATCTTTCCTTGGGTGAAATAACAGAATCTTCAGGGCATGGTTGTGGGGTGATTTGTGGTTTTGAAAAATCTAATAAAAATCGAAACATCTAGATTTTACCATACAAAAAACATTTTTAATACTTGAAATATTTTTATAAGGCCGATTTTTTGAGAAATGACAGGAATAAGAACATGTCAACAAAATTTCGGACATCAACCTCGAGTGCTTCGGACGCACTTTTGACATAGAAAGAATTAATGGTCGTACAGGGCCCAAACTTAGCTCATTGTCGCAGCAATTGCACAAGGAAAGGTTGGATGGATACTGAGCCCTTCTCTGCTGATCTATGGTGTTGGACATTGCAAGAAATAAAATTTGTGGTCAGAGAAATAACATGGATTCTGAAAATATTCAGTGCTCAATTAAGCTTAACATGCTTAATTCAACATGTTCAAACCATCCAGTTTGTGGGAACAACTTTAATACTGAAACTGTGGATAGGCCTAATATAGGCCTAATTAGTGTTTTTGTAAAATTGCAACTATGTCGCCTATTGTGATTTATTCAAACAAAATACAGCTGATAATTGTGACCTGCTCCACCAAAACGGGTTCAAAGGCGGCCTCCTATCATATTCAGTTGTGAGCATGACCCCGACAAAAGATTGACCATGTAGTCATTGTCGACCATGGTTTGACCATGGTCGACCATGGTTGACAATGAAATGACCATGTACCTGACCGTGAACTAAGTCTGACCATGTTTGACCATGGAATGACCATGAAAACTTAGACAATTTCCTTTGATGACCATGTATGACAATGAAATGACGGTGAGGACTTAGAAAATTTCTCTGAATTATTAGATGACCATGTGTGACCGTAATAACCATGAGGACTTAGAAATTTTAATCACTGACATTTATGACCATGTGTGACAATGAAATGACCACGGTGACTTAGAAAATTTCTCTCATTTTGAATGCCTGTCAAATCACGATGAGAACAATTTGAATCTAGTTAAAAATTTGATTGCTTTGCTTAATTGTGTGTAATTTCTTCGAGATCAGACGGGGGGGGGGGGGGTTACGAATTTTTTACATTACAATCTACAGGCCCAAGGGGGAGGGTTTGAACCCCCTAAACCTTCCCCCCCCCCATCTGGATCCACCATTAAACATTAAATACATTCAATGATTCATCATTTCTATTGGCAGTCTGTTATTACTTGAAAAGAGAGTATAGAGAACTTAAAGCAGCGTATTGTATAAGTTTGTGTTCCTGTAAGTCTCTTCCATAATCTGTGTAAATGTTGCAGATTTTTACTTCTGTTATCTACCTATTGATTGCCATCATCTCAGACCAAAAAGACTTGAAATATTTGTCTGATTTAATACTGACCATATATGACCATGTATGACCATGTATGACCATCTGTGACCATGTAATGACCGTGTAAGTCACATGACCTACCAGTGTCGCCACCTGCCTTATAAACAGTGCGCACTTTTGGAGGGAAAGTTTTTAACTGCAAACATCAGGCTGTCTAGAGCTAAATTACCTAATCTAATTGACTTTCGGTGAGTGCTAATGATATAAACTTGTTTCTGATTGTTCCTAGAGTTAGCTAGACAACATTTTCCATGTAGACAGGCTGCGAAATAGCAAGGATCAGGCTGTAACAGTCTAAAATTTTGTTCATCTATTATCACTCGCCTAAAAAAACACACCAATTTGTCTCTTTCTGGGTGCTTAGACAGGAATATAATATAGATAAACATACTCTATGATATTTTGTTTAGAAAATCCTAGAATATGCCATTAAAATCTTGTCATTTCATGATAATGGTATATTAAGGGGCGACCATGAGATACTGTGAGCATGAGATATTGCTATGAAAAAAAAGTTTTATTTCTTGTCAATGATAACTTGTGACCTTATTATTAGACAACACTTTGGCAAGGAGTTTCATTTATAACATAAGGAATATATTTATAATATTTATAATATATATTTCTAAATATTATAATTTGTGTCAAAAATAATCCTGTGTAAGAAAAATATCAAATGAGTCTTTTTGGTATTTTGGTACAGTGCCGCCTGTAAATTAGTGAAATTGGTCGACCAATTGGTTTGACAGTGACCATTTACCGGCAAATTACCGCAGAATGAACAAATGGTCACAGACGGTCATTATGACCGTGTGTGACCATGTGTGACCATGGCCATATGACCATCTGTGACCATCGGTGACCATGTAACCCCTGACCATGTACGACCGTATGTTGACAATGACCAATTACCGCAGCAATGAACAGATGGTCACAGATGGTCATTATGACCGTGTGTGACCATGTGTGACCATGGCCATATGACCATCTGTGACCATCTGTGACCATGTAACCCTTGACCATGTACGACCATATGTGACAGTGACCAATTACCGCAGCCTCGACCATGGTCGACCATGGTCTGACCATGGTCATTTCATTGTCGAACATGGTCAATGACCATGGTTTGACCATGGTCAGACCATGGTCGACCATGGTTTGACCATGTTGTTTTCGTCGGGGGACTTTGTTCTACTGGAATGGGGCTTTAAAATGATGTTTCGTATGTCTTGATATCTCCATCCAATCCAAAGATATGGCACCTCAAACATTGATGATACGGGACATCGAACTTTGAGAAACTGGCATTTGAATTTCCCGCCATTGCAATAGAAGAACTACGTAAATCGATAAACACCCAATTTAGATAATTTAAAATCTGATTTTTGGTCAAAATGTACTTAAATATTTAAAGAAAAGGGCTTTTGCTAAAACGTGGTACCAACAGCTAAAAAACATCAAAATGTGCATGACCTTTTGACACATTTTGCTGATTTCAGGATTGCCTACTTTGAACTCATTTTGGTGGAGCAGGTCACAATTGTTTTTAAAAATTGTTTAATTTAGACATAGATCTGCCTACAAAGTCTTACGAAAGTCATCGAATCGTGAAAATTACTTTTCCCTATTTTTAAAATTTACAACATTGTACTTTTTTTACGCATTAAAAGCACAGAGAAATATCAGCATTAAAACCCCCAAGAGCAATTTGTGGGTATTTAAAATAAAATTATAGGCATCATGTTGACATAAGTAGTCCGTTTCTAATTCTACCTTAAAATAATATTTTCACATATTAGCTTCACTGAGAAGCTATTGTGGAATTTGTGGTCCGTGGCACTTCAGCATGTGCGTTAGTGGGTATGAGTTGCCTCCTGCAAAAACTACCTGATGGATTTTTTTTCTTTTGGCATGACGTGTTCATTTGTACTGCATAATTAATACCTGATTAAATTTTGGTGGCTGTTGGAGCTTTTTTGGGCCCACTGTTAAAGAAATCTGAAAAAGGCCTCTACCGTGCAGCATGCATGCACTGCCATTTTTTGCTGCAGCATTAACAGCCAGGAGATCATATATTTATACATTTTTTTCTGCAAAAACGGCCATAAAACGTCCGTAGAAGGTGCCAAAGAATTAAATTACCAGAATTTCCAAATAGAATGAAATTGTAGAAAAGCCAAAGAATGCTGCTGCAACTTCTACAAAAAGTCAATAACACCTAGGTTTAAGTCTTATAAGCGCATCTTGCAGTAGTCCAAGTTAAATTTTCAATGGACAGCGAAGCTGCGTGCTCTCCGAGCGCCCGTTCTAGTTATTACATGAAATATACCCATAACACTTTATAAAGGCACTTAAGCAACTAGGCTGTGATAGTGAGGGTTTATAATGATGGGGCCCAAGATAGAAGTTGAAACATGTTGAGGGGAGTAGAGCAGAAAGCGATTAAAAAAATTACAATTTGCCTACCAGTTTTATTTCAAAGGGACCCATTAACTAGAGAAATTTATTCAGACGGCCCCCGCCCAGTGACTTTATGAATTTATCGCAGAGGGTCCCCAGTCTGAGACCAGACTGCTTCCTGCCCCCCTCCCCCATCATTTAGGGTACTCCTAACACAGAAGGGAAGTCCAGTGAGAAGAAGTAGAAGCTCCCTCAGAATATTGTGCGAGCTGTGCGAGCAGTCTGATTGATTTCAGCATGAATTAGAAGAATCATAGTGGGGGAGATATAAAGTGATAATAAAGAATGACTAAATTACTACACACTCCGTATATATCCCTACCTTCAAAATGCCAAGTTCTTGTGGGAACAGTCTACTCTGGGGTATAGAAGTTGGGACTATTTGCCTGGGTGTCATAATAAAAACCCTCAGCGGCAGTTAAAAGTTTGAATCCTGGCAGATTATAGGTGTCGCCACATGTGGCACGTTTGACAAGGGTGATTCTGCACAGCCTTTATTCAAAACTCTTCCTACTATTTATGTGAAAGAAATATAAATACTGGACTTATATCAAATTGAACATTTCATGGTGATACGCCATTACAATCACCTACTTCAGCTGTAAAACATTATAGAACCTCTCTAATGTGGGATGAAAATTGAAAATTGCCTTCACGTTAGTCAAAATGATTGATTTGAGGAATCTATTTATTCTGTCAAGACAGTGTACAAGCTGATCATCAAATTTTCATGTGTCTGGCTTTTACTGCCTGATTATGTCCTCATCATTGCTCATGGACAATTGTGTAGTAATTTTTCTCAGTCGGTCTATTTGCTTTTCCAAATCAGACTGTCCCTCCACTGATGGTGGAGGCTTATGCAGAGGGACAGGTACAGTCTGGAGGGTCCCGCTAACTCAAATAGATAGATGGATGGATGGTAGACCCAGGAGTCAGTTGAAAATCTGCTTGGGACACTAGGCAAATTCCAACTTTTAAGTGTATTTGACGGCCATTTTGTTATTTGCTGAAAAAAGGGGGTTCCCAGGAAATTTTGGCAGACAATTTTTAATATGTTATTCCTTGGAGTCTAAGCTTTCCGAAAATGTATGGGTCAAAACTAAAGGAATTTGTGGTGGGTCCACCCCCTTTTTCTCACAGATTGCCTGGACTATTCCAAAATAATATATATGCATGCTGTGGATAATTAGCTTTCAGATAGCTTACAGACACACAGGCCTCAATAAAATTAAAGCAATAGGCCAATAACATTACAAGGCAGTTTTGTATGAGAATAGACCTCCATAGCTGATCACTTTTATTCATCATTTTTTCATGGCATGATATAAAATGGTTTCTTGGCTCAACACTTTTTCATGATTTGCGTCATTCGTATGTTCAGCATCACAGTGAAATAAATAATTTCCTGTTCAGGAAAACTCCTAGACCCCCTCACGAATATCTAATGGTTGGCCCTTATACAATCTCAATCTTCCATAACTGTATAGGAATCTGGATAGACATCTTTTTGACATAGATATAGGCTTATATTTCATTTATGATTTATTTATGTTTTTATCATGAACATATTATGCTACAATATAAATGGCAGGCTGACATTTGATTTAGTATAGTATCCCGGTAGTACAGCACACATTTGCCTTTTAAGAATCTAAAATATGATCAACAATAATTTCACAAATTTTTCAATTAAAAAATAAAAATTTGACAACAATGAGATAGATGATCTTATAAGAGCACTATAAAATCATAATCAGAAAATAGTTTATGTTTTCAACTCTGGTTTGTCTGGTTTGTCACTTTCACCAGCCTTGTTGTTGAGGCAAGCACTTGGAGTTGTCTTTTTCATGTGATGAGTGAGAGATGCTTTGAAAGCAAACCGCTTACCACAAGAAGAACATTCGTACGGCTTCTCTCCAGTGTGTGTTCTCACATGTTTATTGAGGTCACTTTTTGTGCCGAACTTTTTGCCGCAAACGTAACATCCGTATGGTCTCTCTCCTGTGTGGATTCTCATGTGTTTGTGCAAGTCATTCGATCCGTTGAACTTCTTATCACACACCAAACATCTGTGCGGCTTCTCTCCAGTGTGTGTTCTCATGTGTGAATTGAGGTCTCCTTTTCCGCTGAACTTTTTATCACACACCGAACAAACATGCGGCTTATCACCAGTGTGGTTCCTCATGTGTTGAACGAGATGACCCTTACGCGTGAACTTATTCCCGCACAACAAACATTCGAACGGTTTCTCTCCGCTGTGTATCCGTTCGTGTCGTTCCAGATGGTGTTTTAAGCTGAATTTGGTTCCACACGTAGAACATTCATACGGTCTCTCCCCACTGTGGGTTCTCAAGTGTCTATCCAGATGTTGTTTCTGTACGAACTTCATACCGCAGAAACATTCGTACGGCTTCTCTCCGCTGTGTGTTCTGAAGTGATTATCAAGTTGATGTTTCGTTCCGAATCTCTTATCACAACTAGAACATCCGAATGGTTTGTCTTCACTGTGAGTTCTCAAATGCACTACAAGATGAGATTTTCTCCTGAACGCCTTCTGACAAACAGAACATCCATATGGCTTCTCGTCACTGTGCGTCAACATGTGCTGGGTCAGTATTTCTTTACTCCTGAACCTTTTATCACATACAGAACATGTAATCAACTTTTCTCTGTTATCCTGATGATACTGTTTCATTTTTGACACTAACTCGTTTATTTCACCAACTGGTTCTTGTGCTATATTTGAATTAGCATCGTCGGATTCCTGTCCTACTCTCTCTTTGTCCATCAGCATCTGAACCTGTTGAGTCTCAGCCTGAATGCCATTCGATTCAAATGAAGGTAATTCATTATTCACATCCTTCTCAGTCAGATCGTCATTCGGCTTTGTTTCACCAGTTTCAGGCGCTATGTTTATGACATATTCATCACCAACATTCACATGAGTTTTGACATGGTCTTTTAAATCACTTGAAACCATGAATATCTGTGCACACACATCACATTCAAATATTTCCTCATCAGCAAGATTGCTCGGTGATGTTTCTCTTTGGTTGTTTGAAACTTCTGTTTCTTCTTTTAGGGGATCTAGAGCTTCTACTTCTTCTGTTTCACTATCTGAAGCTTTCAATTGTTCTTTTAGGTTGTCTTGTGCATCTGTTTCTTCTTTCATTTCGTTGGAAGTTTCTAATTCATATGTTGGGTTGTCTAAAGCTTCTAATTCTTCTTTTAGACCATCTCGAGCTTCCGTTTCTTCTTTTATTTTGTCCGAAGCTTCCAATTCTTCCGTTGGGCTATTTGATGCTTCCGATTCTTCTGTTTCACTATTTGAAGCATATGTTTCTTCTTTTATTTCGTATGCAGCTTCTGATTCTTCCATTTGGTCATCTGAAGCTTCTAACTCTTCCGTTAGGTTATCTGGAGCTTCTGTTTCTCCTTTTACTTCACCTGAAGCTTCTGATTCTTCCATTTTAGCATCTAAAGCTTCTAATTCTTCCGTTTGGCTATGTGGAGCTTTTGTTTCTTCTTTAATGTCAACAGAAGCTTCTAACTTCTCAATTAAGTTGTCTGAAGCTTCTGTTTCTTCCATCGTTCTACAAGTACACCCAGGTCTCTACGAGAATGTAAATCCCGTCCTAGCATGCACTCTTCGACATGTCAAAAATCCCTAAATAACTTCCGAGCTGCATCTTCACAATGTCAAGGTCCCACTAGCGCTTGAGCGAAGCGCTGTGCCAGCACTCAGGTGACTTTGCCAGCGGGAGAATAAATGCACACGCTCTTAACTCCATCTAACTCAAACTGATAATTCCACCATTTTCAGGTTGCACTCTGCCGTCGTTTACTTTCCATGAGGTGTTAGTTATTTCAGCACAAGCCAAAAAAGTTACTTTTGTGATCCCATCGATCGCAACATTCGCTGAAGAGAGGTCTGCTTGAAGTAATCCAGAATGAACTCATGTGAAATTGTCAAACTGCTCGAATATTCCTCCTTCGACTCAGCTTCTTCTGCAAAGGAAAAGACTGAATTAACATAACAGTCTTGGTCCTGTAAATTGCATATCATACATACATGTATGTAGAAATTACTACTTATAAATGTTATTTTGCAAATGTCAAATGTCAAATGTTTATAACCATCTTCATTTTTTAGGTTTAGCAACACTTAGTCCTATCAAATCATGGCTTGCGTTTGTCTTTGCGTTTGCAAAAGCCGCTTTCCAAGAAATTAAAAATCCGCAGAAAATGACAGGCTGGGGCTTGTTGGCGTGGGCATTGAGGTAGGTTGGCACACAGTGTTAAATGAATGTAACTTTTAAAAGTCAAACAAACAAGTCATTGAATAATTTAATTAAATGGTATTGTATGTTGTAGGGACTGTATAATTTTAAACTTTTCCTGTGTATATAGCAAGGTTTAGTGATTTTTTTAGATTTTGTGACTAACCCAAGAGACAATTAATAATTTAGGATTATAGAGCATACAGGGCAGGCCTTATGGTACTTTAGAATGTGCATACTGTAATTTTTTTTTAATTTTTGCGTATAGAACATGTGTGAAAAGTGTCAGGACACGTTGCTTTTAAACTTCCTTGTGTCACATATATGAAACGTGTCAGTGCATTTAAAATTCTTCAGGACTGCACCTGCACATTCTGCAATACCTACAGAATTGGTAGTCTTCTGTCACTGCATCGATTCTGCAGCAAAATGTGTAATTCTGTAGGAATTATGCAGCTTAGGAGGTTTATGCACTTCTACCGCTATCTGCAGAATTCTGCAATTTCCGGAAAAACTCTGCAGGAGGCTACAGATCTGCAGCTCCCTGCAAGATTTCTGAACCTCCGTTACTTCCTCCAGCTTATTGCAACGGGTAGAGGTTGGGGGATGGGGTTTGGGGGTCTGGGGTTGTAGAAAACTGGAAGAATTAACAGAGGTCAGAAATCCTGCAGGGAGCTGCAGAACTGCAGAATTCTGTAGCTTCCAGCAGATTTTTTGGGAAACTTCAGAATTCGGCAGCTAGCTGAAGAAGTGCGTAAAACCTCCCAAGGTGCATAACTCCTACATAATTACAGATTTTGCTGCAGAAACTTTTCAGAAATGCTGCAGTGACAGAGGACTACCAAACCCTGACCCCGTCGACCCGACCCCCAAAACCAACGTCTACTTGGTAGCGGCAAGGCTCTTGTCAAAGAGCTCTGAACTTGCAGATGCATTGCAACAAGCCGGAGGAAGCAACAGAGGCTCACATGTCCTACAGGGAGCTGCAGAACTGTAAAATTCTTTAGCTTCCTGCAGAATTGTTTGAGAAACTGCAGAATTAGTGAAACTGCAGCTACCTGCAGAACTCCTGCAGAGCTACAGAATTGCTGCAGAGCTGCTGCAGAACTGCAGAATCGCAGAAAGAAATTATATACTCCTCAAACCTGTCCACCACTGCCAACCTGCCCGGGGTAAGTTAATTAATTGGCACATAATTTTAGAGCTGCAATATCTCATGGGCAAATAATAGTGCAGGCTCGGTGTGATACTGCTAATATAGGTTGGGGATAGAACTTCAAATTGAAATTCGAACAAAATCAATGTTTTCTAAATAGCTTTTTTTCTCAGGACACAAAATGAAGTTAGATGCCGTGAAAAACCCTTCTTTTGTTTAAAAGTCAACCATTGTTGTATGGCCTAAGGGGATCATTTAATATCTGAAGGGGGGGGGAGCTTGGAGTTTTTTTAAATAATTAATTTTTGCTCATTTCTTGGGAAATAAATAAATTCCTTTTTGGGCAATATTGAAATAAATAATTTCAGGTTGGGCTATATAACAATTAAGACGTTGCTTAATTTTGAACTGAATATTCTGGGACTTAAATAATTACTGCCGCCGTTACCATGCGAAATAAATAATTTCTTGCTAAGGAAAGTTTGAAGCCACCATGTGCCCCTGATTATTAAATGGTCATCCCTGAGTAATTTTAAGGCTCACAAATCATTGAATCCACTTAATTATAGAAAACATGCAATTCTTTTGCTTGGAAGTGTAGGGGAGACCGGGGCTAGTTGTCACAATTTTTTTTACTTCAAGTTTGACTGTATCTGAGAGGTCTCTAGGTTCAGGTTGTCTAGAAACTTCCAGCCCTGTAACATTTTTGTAAGTCTTGAGAAAGTTTTTATTCAGCTTTCATCCTGATTTATCAACCATGTGTTTCCCTATAGGTCATGTTGTAACTCAAAGTCATTTTTGTGAAAATGTGACAACTTGCCCCGAGCCCGGGGCAAGTTGTCACACTCATATGGCCTATCTAACATCTCTGGACAGATTTTCTTAAAATAATCCAAGCTTGTAATACATCGGATTCCTTTTGAAAAACAAAAATGCACATCTTGCGAAGACTTTGGATGAATGCCATCATAAATCAGGGCTTATTTCTACCAGATAATTGCTTCTCAAATTGAAGGACAATGAAATGATTTAAAAAGTTCTGTTGAAAAAGTCATTTTTAAGAAGTCTACATATCACATGACAGATTATACTTTCTTTCAACCACATCATACAAAAAGCTTAGCAAACAAACAGGTCTTGAAATTTATTTAACAACGACAGAACTGCTGCCACCTATAGCCAAATTACAAGCATTGTGACAACTTGCCCCTGTGACAACTAGCCCCGGCCTATCCTCGTCACGATCATGAAGTCAATCCGATATCTCGGTAATCAAAAGAGAATATAAATATATATTCTGTTTCCACTTAGAAAAAACAGACAGAATGTTCAAGGAGACTATGGATTAATGCCATCATGAATCAACGCCTTAATCTCCCAAAATATTGTCTCAAATTGGAAGACATCGAAAAATTTGAAAATGGTGAAAAAAATGAGTTTGAACTGTCATTTTCAGACATCTTCACATAGCACATGACAGACTAAACATTTTTGTGATATCATCACAAAAATATTCTCCAAGTCAAAAAATATCAAAATTGATTTATTTGCCATGCAGCTGCTACACATAGCTGAGTAATAAACATTGTGACAACTTGCCCCTGTGACAACTATAGCCCCGGTCTCCCCTATACTGCCTGTACTGTCTATCAGTTTATGATTTATAACTGCCCGTTGAATTTTACAAAGAATTGGCGAACTCACTAGCTTTAAGACATGCTACTAGGCCTACCCCCCCCCCCTCACCTCCGCCCCAGAGACAGCAGTGCAGCTCAGCACCTGAATGCCGAGGGTTTGCTGCCGCGCAGACCATGTTGTAAACACTGCAGGGCAAAGATCTGTAGCATATCTGTACAGCTGCATAAAAGTAAACACTGCTCTGGTAAAGACAGTACTTGTACACAGTGTATAGACCAACTGCATTCATAGAATATAGACTCAGCATGACAGCATATATATATCTAGACCTATAAGTACCGTAAATAGAGCTCACCTTGTGTTCTTATAATGATAGAACTGCTGCACGACTTGGCCTATACACAGTGCACTGAGCTGAATCAATACAGCTCTGCCAGCTCAGCTCCCCTGAGGCAGTCTACTGTACATAGGCGCCCCCTCGTGTTAAAAGATGCAAAAGCCAGGGGCGGATCCAGCCACATTGGAAAGGGGTGGGCATCTTTCAACGCCTTAATTACTGTCAATTCAACACATTTTCTTAATTAAATTATTTATAACCAACTACAAATTATGGAAAAATTGTAATAAAGTAAAAGCTACTACCAAAATAAACCTATTTTTTTTAAATGGCAAATAATTGTTGGTTTACTCAAAGGACCAAAACAGAGTTTTCTCTTCCCTAACTTGTCTGTACTGTCACTCTGTAGCATTGGGTCACTTTTAGATTCAACTTATCCGAGAAATTAAAAAAGTATAATTATATACGTTCTCTTTGTAGGAACTTTTAAAGAACTTTTTATAGGCCATTTTCAAAAGTGAGGCACTGGATGGGGTTTTGCGTCACGCTGTCCCTTGGACATATTACTTGAATTCCCCGCCCCTTAGCAATTTTCTAATTGAATTTTCAATTTTGAATTCCCTGTCCCTCAGCTCTGGATGGGATTTTATGTCCTCCATGTTAACAACTGCTGCAGTGACAGCAATGTGTGTTGGCTTGAGCTATCTGGTGTTGGCCTACATTCCCTAAAGTAAACAACTCAGGCCAGTCCCTGGTGGAAACTGGTGAAATCAAATACAGTGCATTTTATGCCATCTGGTGGAATGAAAATTATACAACTTTAGACTGGGACAACCATAAACCCAGAGAAAACAAGTTCTTCACCTGAAAGAGAAGGGTGGTCCAGTTGTTAAAGGTGATAGGGCCGCTGATTTTATGCAAAATCATACTGCAGAACAGCATTGACTCGCTGCATAAATTCTGTACAAAATGGCACTTAATTGTAAATACAGCAAAA
The DNA here is from genome assembly GCA_026936325.1 of Platynereis dumerilii. Classification (NCBI taxonomy): domain Eukaryota; kingdom Metazoa; phylum Annelida; class Polychaeta; order Phyllodocida; family Nereididae; genus Platynereis; species Platynereis dumerilii. Next base: position 835,564 of record JAPTHN010000088.1, on the reverse strand, counting down.
AATAAAGTAATGCAAATCAGCACCAAAAGTAAAAATAATTTTGTTTATAATAAACAGAACATCGATAATAAACAGAACATCGACAATCTTGACAATTTTTTAAAAATACTGGGGTCACACCATTCATTAGTGCACACAAAAACATTCATAAACAAATACCAGTTTACATTGCCACCCAAGCGCAAAAGGCTGTATTTGCCCTACATGGGCGCATGAAACCACATATATACCGCCATCTTTGGGTATCAAAATGTCTGATAGTTATGTCCTTCCAATCCTAGAACATAACAGCATGTTTTGGTCTAGTAAAACTGAAATATTTAAAACTGAGAAAATACAGATTGGCTACCTTAAGCACATCCTTAGTGTTAGAAGACAAACGCCAACACCTGCCGTGTATGCAGAGACAGGTAGATTCCCTCTAATATTAAGACAGAAATTAGCAACTGTAAACTACTGGGCCTGAGTAAGAAGTATCCCAAGTCATGATATTCTAAATAAATGCCTATCTATACAGGAAAAGCTTCACAGTACCGGTCAAGAAAACTGGTAGAGCAAAATAGGAAAAGTAGTGAGTGATGCTGACATTACAAATTGGGCATCCATTGAACCTGACTCTTTAATAAAGGAAGTAAAATTCCAACTGTATGCTAAAGAACAAACTCAAATTCTCAGTAAAATAAATGATTCCCATAAATTTCCAAAACTTCGCACATATAAACTTTTTAAGAACAGCTACTGTTTAGAACCCTACCTAAATCTCAATCTCTCTAAAAAACATACAGCAAAATAGCTGGATTTAGAGTAAGCTCCCACAACCTAAAAAATGAAACAGGCAGACATCATATACCTAAAACTCCTGTAGAGCAGAGAAAATGTGACAAATGTGACACAAGTGATGAACTGCACACTGAGCTTCTTAATGTGCAATTATAATACTGCCCCAAGAACAGAGCTCTTGTACAAAGTGATGAGACTAATACCTAACTATAATAATCTTGATCAAACCCAAAAATTTTAATTGATTATGTCAGATAAAAGAGCTGAAATAATACAAGCCCTAGGTCCCTACCTAAACAAAATTATGGGATAATAGAAAATACAGAATAAACCAAATGAATAAACAATACAAATCCTTAGGCTAGCAATAGGAGCCACCCTATCTGTTGAGCTGATAAGCATTTTACTCAATTGATGACTGCTCAATTGTGTTAATGTTTCTCTGCATCTGTCAGGACTTCATGGCATGTACATTGAGCGGTTACCGCTAGTGCATGCCAGAAGCCATTGCTATATGACGACATGAACAGTGAAAACCTCCCGATATTGACATTTGCAAATTTTTTATGCTATGCCTCAGTGCCAATCGTGACTATTATAAAATTACTTAATGTGAGCCCTACAGCGCTTCATCGGTATGCAAAACAAAGATTTTTCACAGCATGAAAAACTATTTCCTTACATTTTAAAAGGAATTGGCCTTCATATGTTGGGCTTATGATGGCGATTACTAAAAATTTTACAGAATAAGATAAATGTGATGTTTTTTCAAAGAAACTTTTATGTTGGATGACAATATTGCTTTACAGATGATTTCATATTTGTAGACTAAAGGACTGAATGTGATTTTTTTTCTAGGAAATGTTGTCGTATTGGGAAAAGTGATGTCATAATTTTTTTGATGTCACTTTTCCCTATTGAACACATGTCCCAGAAAAAAAAATCACGTTCAGTCCTTATGTCTACAAATATGAAATCATCTGTAATAGTTATATAATAACTAAGGTTGGTGGCAGCACTGTTGACACCAGCCTAATTTTTGTGCAGAGACCTCTTGTGTTGAACCTGGGAGTTATGTGACTGGTCATGTGACCCTTCAGTTTCAAAACAACACCACCAGAGAAGGCATCATCTTTACAGCAGAGTTTGTTTTCTTTGCTTCCCTGGGTTTACCTTAACTTGATGCCTGAGGTGGTGTTGGTGTGATGGTGTAGCACCACAGGACGACAGCAGACAACATCCATGGAGCCATGAAGTGAGTATTCTTCCATATTTTAGGACTTTTAGATCAGACATGGGGTGCCAGTGGCACCCAGCCCATTTTTTGCACACTGCACCATATATGTATCACCCCTTTGCACACTGCTCCATTGTTGACTTGGCATGCTGTTTTCCCAAGTACCAGATTTTGGACCAGACTGATTCATCAACCTTGAATCCTGATTCTCCTTCATGCATGTTAACCTTGAATCCTGGATTCTCCTTCATGCATGTTATTAGCCTTAATAATGTAAATGACTTCCCTTTCCCACCACCAGGGGGACATTGTAGGCCTAACCAACAGGTGGCATCCAGAATTTGCACTAGATTGATTCATCATCCATGAATCCTTGATTCTACTTCTTGCATGTTACCAAGATTCTACTTATTGCATGTTACCAAGATTCTACTTCTTTCATGTTACCATGATTCTACTTCTTGCATGTTACTAGCCTTAATAATGCAAATGGCTTCCCTCTCTCACCAACAGGTGGACATTGTTACCAACAGGTGGCATCCGCATTCCATTACCCAGTCCCACACATGTGTTTCACCTGGTCACAGTAATAATTGAAGTTAATTTGTAATTCCATTGATGTTATACGAATTAATACGATCATGAAATCACCCTGTCTATGAAGGCTAATGAAATATCATGTGCCACACAAAATCAAGCGCCCTGAGGTATCACCCAGCCACCCTGTAGAACCTACTTTCGGATTGACAACATCAGCTCCAGGCACCTCCTAGAATCATCTAATTTACTCCGAAAGGAAAGCCAACCCAATTCGCAGGATACCACAAATCAATGTCTGCCACACTGCCGTCACATTTACCTCCGGAAAACATTAATGCACTTTCCATTTTTCCAGCTCACATTTACCTCCGGAATTTTAATGCAATTTCCATTTTCCAGCTTTCACTTCCCCATTCACAAAATATCAATTAATTTTCAGCACCGCTTCACACAAAATAAACTTAACGTTCATCTACCCTGCGAAGAGCTGTCCACAATGCAATATCCTACTTCAGGCTCCTGGGTAGGGACATTAAAGAGATCCGCCTGCATTCAACAGCATCGCCCTTCCATCTATATGCATTAGAACCCACAGTATTCCGCACAACACCGTCCAAATGTTTCTCAGTACTCCTCAGCCTCATCAGAACACCTAAATAGTTTTTCCCACTGTCACCACCATTGATCCTGTCAATGTTTCAAATGTATCAAGTGGCTCAAATTTATCCCAAGTCGATCATCTTGACCGCTCCCGATCACTATCTTACAGGATAAATGCCTCAAATTTTGTCCCCTTACCTAATCAATCCTACTTTCCAGAATCCTGCTTTCCAGAACTTTTCTAATGAAGGTGAACTGCATTTAAAAATTTTGATTTTTCCAGTTTTCCGGGCCCCCCCCCCCTTAGGAGTATTTATTACTCCTCAGAAAAAGGGGAACATGTTACTACATCATTATGAGGAACATTTATTACTCCCCAACTCAAGGGTACCACGTCCCAACTTAATACGACTTCTACTTTCCAGCGTTCTTCATGCCCCCACTTAATCTGACTTCAACTTTCCAGCATTCTTCAGTATCAAATATCATTCATCCGAGATCACTAATGCCCACGTTCCTCAACCGAGTCCATTTTCAATCATGGTCCTACGCCAGTCATTGTACTTTTACCACTCGTGTGTCTAATTAACATACTCCCCAGCAATTTGGAAACAAAGTTGTCATCTACTCAGAACTAACTTCTCATCCACGCAGAGCAGTTCCGCAACAGTTCCTCAACTTCTCACATCCCATTCCATCTGTTCTTCACCCAGTGTCACGTTCCCAAATTATTTGTTTCAGTTCAGAGATTCACCACCATTAAACAGTGCTACTCGTCAGATTTTGACGATCACTTGTCAGATTTTTGACGAACATTGTGATTTTTTTTGACGAACATTGTGCTACTCGTCAGATTTTGACGAACACATCTTTCCTACTCATCAGATTTTTGAAAAAAAATTGTGCTACTCGTCAGATTTTGACGAATACATCTTTGCTACTCGTCAGATTTTTGACGAACATTGTGCTACTCGTCAGATTTTGACGAACACATCTTTCCTACTCATCAGATTTTTTGATGAACATTGTGCTACTCGTCAGATTTTGACGAACACATCTTTGCTACTCGTCAGATTTTGATGAACACATCTTTGTTACTCGTCAGATTTTTGACGAACATTGTGCTACTCGTCAGATTTTGACGAACACATCTTTCCTACTCGTCAGATTTTTTGATGAACATTGTGCTACTCGTCATATTTTGACGAACACATCTTTGTACTTGTAAGATTTTTATGACCGTTCTGTAACTCGTCAGATTTTGACGAACATTTTGTTACTCGTAAGATTATTATGAACATTTTGCTACTCATCCGATTTACGACATTTTGCTACTCGTCAGCTTTTGACGAACATTTTGTTACTCGTAAGATTTTTATCAACATTTTCCTGCTTGTTACTCGTTAGATTTTCACTAACACTTTGCTACTCGTCACATTTTGATGACCATTTTGTTACTCCTAAGACTTTTACCAACATTTTGCTACTCGTCAAATTTTTCTTTTACTCCCTCCCTTACCATGTCAATAACAATTTATTGCAACAATTTCTTACATATCTACGCTCAATTTAACATTTGTTACTCATAACATTATTATGAACATTTTCCTACTCGTCGCATTTTGACAAACATGCTGTTACTCGTAAGATTTTTTTTTTTTTTTTTTTTTTTTTTTTTTACGAACTGTTTGCTACTTGTCACATTTTGATGAACATTTTGTTACTCGTAAGATTTTTACGAACGTTCTGTTACTCGTCAGATTTTGACGAACATTTTGTTACTCGTAAGATTATTACGAACATTTTGTTACTCGTAACACCATTATGAACATTTTGCTACTCGTCCGATTTACAACATTTTGCTACTCGTCAGCTTTTGACGAACATTTTGTTACTCGTAATATTTTTATCAACATTTTCCTGCTTGTTACTCGTTAGATTTTCACTAACACTTTGCTGCTCGTCAAATGTTTCTTTTACTCCCTCCCTTTCCATGTCAATAACAATTTATTGCAATAAATTCTTACATATCTACCCTCAATTTAATCAATGTCCCTTTCCAAGCTCAATTTAGTCAATGTACCTTTCCTCCTCAGTTTCCCCCTTCTCCATGTTTACCTCCGTTTCACTTTCAGTTTGCATAAGGACTTTTCAAGGTTTATTTGCCAATACTTGTTCAACAACTTCATTGTTCAACAACTTCATCAACATACTTGTTCAACAACTTCATCAACACATGTTCCAGCTTTCTTCAATGTACGTACGTTTCCGCTTTCAGATTTTTGAACAAACATACAAGTATACTTCAAGCCAGTCGTCAACCCTTACCACTCCCGACCTTATCGGGAACATTTGCTAATCAATTATTTTTAAGTTTATTTGTTATTTCTTGACCAATTACTTCATCAATGAGTGGCCACGCTTTCATCAGTGTACATTTCCGGCTTCATTTCCAGCTTCGTATCATTATCAATTTCTCAAGGTTACTTGTTAAATCAATATTTCATCACACATTCACTAATCAATATTTCATCAAAAATTCCCTTGTTACCCCCATACAGGCACCTGCACCTATCCAAAGGCAAACCTGGACAATCATAAGAGAACACAAGGACGTCACTTGTCAGATTATTATTACCAGTTGTCACTCATCAGATAATAACATTTTGTCACTCGTTGCATTATTATAAACATTCTGTCACTCATCAGATTGCAAGTGCACCTACAGTGTAGCCAAAGGAACCACAGGCCATTCAAAAGAAGAAGACCTGATTACGACAAACATCTTGTCACTCGTCAGATTATGACGAACATTTTTGCTGTAATTCATTAAATTATAATTAACATTCCGTCACTCAGATTGTCACTCGTCAGATCATAGCAACATTAATTTTCCATCTTCAGTGCAGTACCATTTACCAGTTTGCCACCCTTTGATATTCTTCCTCAAATTATCACTAAACTAAACCAATGCACTTTTCACCTTATCCAGGATAACTCGACCCAGTACATCTCCCATCTCTGACCAGGATTTCTAAAGACTTTTTGTTTTTTCAAAACATAAGCGATTGACTTCCAACCTCAAGCGATTACCTTCCATCCTCTGTTTCAGCACCACTTTAACAGGCAAATCCAGAACCACTCACCAGAGGTGCTGCACCTAACCAACACTCACAAATATATCTGCAAAACTTACTAAGTGTATTCTTTCAGATTCCGGTTTAGCATCCTGCCACTGGAAAAACAATCCACAATGACCTTCATCTGATTTGACCACAATGCCCTTCATCTGCTCTCACTTATCTGATCCATTGCTTCTCAGCTTTGTTATTTTGCTTCAATTCAGTAGATGTATGACCATCTCTGACCAGTATCTTTGTGTATCAGTCCAAAAATTTCATCTTAGTGTATCAGTTCCCCAATTGTGTATCATATCAGTTGCTCACATTTAGCCGGGAACCTGTCTCTCATCTCACAGTCCAGCTCACTTTCCAAAGTGGGAACATCTTAATAGCCAATATCACGCATCCACAAGGTGGACCACAGCGTGACTGCCTTCAGTAACATTCACTCACACTCACACCAGCAAAGCTTTCAATATTCATCCAGTACCCGCCTTATTACTTTAGTGACCGACCTCACCTGAGGCTTGGCGCATCCATTTACTTCTTATTTACTAGGTGAACCAAGATTTTAAAGAATTTTACTGCTGCTTAACATTTCCCTTTCCAGGATGACAGCAGCATACTAAAGTACGTACTTTAGCCTCCTGGGATTGATCGCAAGAACCATCCCCTCCCTGCTTCAAGATCACCAAAGCCGGCCAAGGCCAGGCGCCACCTTCGTCGACACCTGTCTATTTCAGGCTCCTGAGTAGACACGGACACATCCTGCAAGATCGCAATCCCTACTCCAGGCTCCTGGGTAGGCATCTCCATGGGCGTAATTTGGTGGGGGACGGGGGGGACATGTCCCCCCCCACATTTGTGACCCCGGGGGACATAATACGAAATGTCCCCCCCACTTTTTGAAATTAAAAAATATAAAAAAATATACATGTATTGAGAATTAGATTGGATCTCATAAAGGAAAGCAAGAAACAAAATATTTCAGAATATTAATTCAACTATCGCGTCTCATTAAAAAAACGAAGTGCATTATCACTTTTCAAAAGTTGTGCCTTAACAAAAAAGATAACAATGACGGTCATAGAAACGTACGTGTCAACAAACTGAAGACCTACATACATAAAAATTTCAAACAGATATTCATCCAAAAAAAGTTTAGTCAGATTTTAGAAAAGACAAATCCTAACAATATTAATTGCACATCAGCACTCATCTTGTTGAAATCAAAAGAGTCAATGTAAGAATGTGCCTGCTTATATTAAAGTATGTATGTAAAAATTGAAACGCAGTTGAGGATGTGTTCCGTTTCCATTCACTAAAATTTAGTTTGAATTCATCGAAGAAAAGCAGGTACCGTATGTTTTGATTACCTTCAACCATGGCCGTTAGTTTTCACTCAGCTGCTATGCTTCACCATGGCGCTATTATTGTGACCAATCATAATAAAGCAAATGCTTGTACAGAGAAGCAGGAGTTCTGATGACAGTAGTTGTTGAATGAAAAAATGTCACATAATAACTGTAAAGCAAAATACTAAATTGTTGAAATTTAAGCATATTTAAGCAGTCCTGTTGCTAAATGTCATTTGCATGATAGTTACAGTTACCAAAGTGTTTTCATGAGCCAGCACACCCTGAATGCATGTGGGCTTTAAGTTTAGGATTTTTTAACCAAAAGGAAAGGTGCTCAATCTCCACTCTCATGATTTTTAATATCAACCAAGGAACCCAAACAATAAAATGATAAAAGTTGGTCCTCAGTGGTCCACTTAATATGTATGAGAAGCAAAATTTCTCCTGTAACTTTTTGAAGTACTTCCAGTTGTGGCTACCCCACGTGGTGACATTAGTCCTTTGCATTGGAAAAGCCAGTTTTTTCTAAAACCGGTGTAGGCTTACTCGAAGAATGCTGCCTCAACCAGGAATAATGCCACGAGCTACAAATACAAACATTACGGTTGATATTCTGGCCAATAATTTAGCTAACTGTCAATAAATTATAAAAATATTTGAGATACTCAAGTTTATTTGAAACTGACTTATTTTTGTTGGATTGTTCAGAAAAGTACATGTGAGCCAAAGTTAGAAATGATCCACAAAATTGCCAAATGTATCTTGAAATTTTACATGAAATATATATAATATCACAATTTCACAACAATAAACAATTTACATTACAGCGAAACACTTTGATATAGAATTAAAGTGGACTGGGGCCCCTCGAAAATGGCACTTTGTGACTCATGATAGCCGATGAAGTGTCATCTTCTCTACTTTCAACATGGGAAACATAGAGGCTGTTTGATTAGTCATGATCAAGAGTAAGCCATTCGACTTCTCATAACAAATTTTAGAGTGAAAATCAGATGCATGATCCTTTCATTTGGCTGTCACCAACAAGTGGGATAAGTCTCCTTCAATCAAATTAACATTGAAAGTATTTGGTTTGATCATGACAAATCATCAGCATGATGACACACGAAGTGCCATTTTCACAGTGCCACAGTCCACTTTTATTCTTTATGATAGTGTTTCGCTGTAATGAATTGTCTTGCAGTGGACAAAAAACGAGTGCTTACAGTAAAGCTGTTGGTGGCCATCTAGTACTTGTTGTTTGTATGAAATCATAGGACGTTAACAGGCCTATATTTGTATTTGCATGTTATCAATTGATTCTTTTGAAAGCTTAGATGAAATGGAAAAACAATCAAATTTTATATTTTTTAAATCATAAGTGTTATATTATAGAAATATTTGAATCCAATATACAGTAATTGGACATAGAAAAGCTATATTATACAGTTTTTCTGAGTCATATTATACTCTATATTGGATGACTTACCATCTAATATTTGTTATATTCTCCATAAATGAAGCCACTTTTAAAACCATAGGTTCAACCATTTTGACTGGAGGAAAGCCAGTTTGTGTTTCTTTGGTAAAACAGCAGAATTCTCTTTAAAATGTATTTTGTCATACTTCAGCAATGGACAGCCTCATAATATATCATTTACGTATTCTGAATCTGCATTCTATAACCAAGAAGGTGCTTTATATTTGATATTTTTTATTTCCATTTTATAGCATAATGTTTACCTTTAAACATATGGTGGACAAAAATAAGCGTTTGTGATCGGCTGATGTGATCCAAGTGGAAAATTAACACTGATACTGCACTGCAGTTCACAATCCCACGGAGTTCGGTGACAAAGATGCGTACCGCACGGGACGCGACAACTGTTGGATCCAGACCCTGCGCTGGCTGAAGTACTGATTGTCCCCCCCACATTTTACATGAAAATTACGCCCCTGGGCATCTCCACATCGTTCACAACAGGCCAATCCAGGCCACAAGGTTCAATGACGCTGTCTATTCCAGGCTCCTGGGTAGACCTACATGAATACCGCCAAATTCAGGCTACTGGTTGGAGGCCTACAACATCCGTCAATCCCTACTTCAGGCTCCTGAGTAGGATAATTGCCACACAAGATCCATCAATCCCTACTTCAGGCTCCTGAGTAGGAAATCACCAACATAACTAAAAGCTTGAGCAAAGTTGCTCTAATTCAGTATGTATATTCTCTGTTTGGGCGTCGTGGTTAGGGCGCGTCTTGGCTCGAGCACTCGCGACTCTCTTTGGGCTCCCCTTCTGGGCTGCCTCGTTCATGTGCACCTCGTCAGGAGAGTCTTCGTCTCTTGTGGGCTTATTGCCTACCTCGATACACATGAACTATGGACATTTCACTACTGACTTTTATTGTGTACAAATATATGAATTATGTTATTTTTCGTTTCAGGGCAAATATTACCATTATCTGACACTAACTGTCTAATGGTCTAAAACCGTTATTCTACATTTCAATGTGAAACCTTCAAATTTCAATTTCAATGTGAAACCTTTAAATTTAAATTTCAATGCGAAACTTTCAACTTAAAAATTTCAACAGGTTAATCTTTAACTTAAGTTTAAAAATGTATTTGTTTAATTTTATCTGTGTTTCAAATCTGTACAACCATTTATAGTATTGTTAAAAATTATTTTAAAATCTTTAACTTAAGTTTAAAAATCTATTTCTTTAACTTTATCTGTATTTCAAATATGTACAATCATTTATAATAATGTTAAAAATTATTAAAAAAATTTTAAAACCCAAATTTTGTCTCATGGTCTCATGCACAAAAAACTAAGGTTGGTGGCAGCACTGTTGACACCAGCCTAATTTTTGTGCAGAGACCTCTTGTGTTGAACCTGGGAGTTATGTGACTGGTCATGTGACCCTTCAGTTTCAAAACAACACCACCAGAGAAGGCATCATCTTTACAGCAGAGCCACCACCAACCCCGTCCACCGCCCATAGCTAATGGATCTACTCAATATATGAACTGTATATTTAAATGGACTTGGGCTTATTGCCTACCTCGATACACATGAACTATGGACATTTCACTACTGACTTTTATTGTGTACAAATATATGAATTATGTTATTTTTCGTTTCAGGGCAAATATTACCATTATCTGCATAGGCGTACGGGACAGGCGTTTCGCGGGGGGGCTGTCACTATTTTGCCCTGAAATTTTAATGACAATGACAATGACAAAATTTTTATTCAGACCAATAAAGAATTGCAGTTACATAGTTAATTAAATTTTGAAACAATTTTTCTATGGGTCTAGGAGGTGTACACTAAGCCAGCTTTGACTGGCGCTATTTAACATGGCGCGGATGTGACCAGGGCAGTGGATCTGCCCTGATTGGTCAGGATTTGCCCTGATATATGCCATTTGCCCTGATGCCAGGGGGGCTGCAGCCCCCCCTGACCCCCCACGAAATACGCCTATGATTATCTGACACTAACTGTCTAATGGTCTAAAACCGTTATTCTACATTTCAATGTGAAACCTTCAAATTTCAATTTCAATGTGAAACCTTTAAATTTAAATTTCAATGCGAAACTTTCAACTTAAAAATTTCAACAGGTTAATCTTTAACTTAAGTTTAAAAATGTATTTGTTTAATTTTATCTGTGTTTCAAATCTGTACAACCATTTATAGTATTGTTAAAAATTATTTTAAAATCTTTAAGTTTAACTTAAGTTTAAAAATCTATTTCTTTAACTTTATCTGTATTTCAAATATGTACAATCATTTATAATAATGTTTAAAAAATTTTAAAACCCAAATTTTGTCTCATGGTCTCATGCACAAAAATAAATTTCATACAATTGAATGAATTTGCCTAAAATACATTTGTGTGTTCTGCAATGCTTGTTTGGGAATTTTTTAGAGCTCTTTGCAGATTGGCAGTCCACTGGAAAAATTAATTTTCTAAATTTTTTTTCAATTTGCAAACTGGCTTTGCAACGTCATTGACAGTTTTCTGTTGGTCTCCTAATCTTCTTGGTTGATGAAGTACCGTAGGTCATTTAATTAGTTTGTTTATTGTCACCTATGCTGCTAGATATGATAAGCACTGAATCAACTGATTAACCATAACTGACACAAACAAAACATTTAAGTCAGTGACATCACAAGACCAAGTTGAAAGTTAATTTTGAAACTATTTGGACCACCAATCTGCAAATAACTATAATGGAGTAATAAGCGATATCAAGTAAGACGCAAATAGCAACCAACCACTTTAACATTGAATCAACAAAGAGCAAAGTTCTGGCTTTAGATCTAAAAGCTCTTTGGGCCATTATGCAAAACAAGGAATAATGACTTAATGAGAAGTTTAAAGATTTTTTTTTACTGACAAATCTCTTATTCATGACCTGTTTGAGCTAATAGCATGATCATAGCAACTTGTAAGAAACGCAAGCAAGGGACCTTTCAGAATTTATGACTGGGGGGGGGATGGGAGTTTTGCCCGAGGGGGTGCTAACTTTTCACACGTGTGTCAAGGGGGGTTACTAAATTTTGACAACATGTCCAAGGGGGGTAAGAAATTTTAACAAACAAAAGTGTCATAAAATGCGAATGCAGTAATTTTATCCGTGAATCTGTACGCATGACTGTCCAAGGGACATGTGTGTATTGCTATGTATGTCGGAGGGGGTTATTAAAAATAAAAGGTCGATTTCTATATTTACTGTTATACATGTGCCCTTGGATGATTACGCGTACAGATTTGCAGACTTTCGTGCATAAAATAGCACAAATAAACTGATAGTATGCGCTTTTTATGACATTTTTATTTTGTTAAAATTTCTTATCCCCCCCTTGGACATGTAGTAAAAAACTAGTACCCACCCCTTTAAAACGCATGTGGAAATTTGATACCCCGTCAAGTAAAACTCCCACGCCCCCCCCCCACAAGTCATAAATTATGAATGGTCCCTGAAGAACAATTATGTCCAGTCTAAATTATTTCAAAACATGTAGTCTGTTGAGACACACTTTAACACTGCACTCCTTATAGCATTTGCATAAGATGGAGATGAGTTGGATGAGTTGTCATATTGTTTTATTGGTAGTTTCTGCAGCTAACATCCATAGCGAAAAAAGGTCAATCATGTTTGAAGGAGTCCCTTCTTCAGCAATAGCTAATTTAAGCACGCAATTATGTGTACCTACAGTGTGCACAGACCTTGGAAAAGTTGCTTGTTTGACAAACTACGATTCATCATCCTTCTTGACTGGATATAATACGTCTCACGTCATCTCTTGCTACCCAAGTAATGGAGGCACTTTCAACATGGCCGAATTCAATGGCGTTTGGTATCGGAGCAAAGGTATGACTGGTTACATTGATTGATTGATTTGTTAATTGATTGATTTTGTTTATTTTTATTCGCTTATTGTACCAAACCCAAATATAATTTTTAAAAAACAACATCTGGAGCAAGGAGACCCTACAGGAGCGTATCTGGAAATGGTCTGGTGATCTGGGGAGTTTCCTATCTCTCCCATGTTAATTTTTGGCTTTTGGGAGCCATGGCCCAATCCTCCCTCCCCCTAAATACACCACTGATCAGTTAAATACAGTGTGCCAGTGTCATTGCATATTTTATTCAAAATGCTATTTTCAACTCAGTGATTTAGGGGAGCCCAGGCCCTTGTTCTTCTGGAACCATTGTTGAAGTCAAATCGTATTTGGCCTCTCGATAGCGGCCTTCTAAGAGAAGTCTCCCCATAGGGAGGAGACATAATTATATAACTGCTGTAATTGTTTATACATGTACATATGTAAAATATTGTATATATATATGGTATGAAGTCCTTTTCATTTATGCCTCTTCACTGACTGCATGTGAATAAACTTTTTGTCTGTCTGTCTGTCACTCTGTCCGGCTGTACCCTACATGTTACTATTCACATTTTCAGGCCACCATGATTATGACATCGTCACACCCTATGGAAGGTACGCCATTATCAACTGGCAAGTCATAAGGAAGAAGCACGCAGCTCTGTTGCTTTGCAAAGCGATGGGAGGTCATCTTCTTGCCTTGGAGACAGAGAAAGAATACAACTCCATCAAAAACCACATTAAGAAAGAAAAGATATACTGGTTGGGAGGAAATGACGAACAAGAGGAAGGAATATTCATCTGGGAACACACTGGCGTTAAAATAAATGACACTTTCTCTAAGTGGGAAACGGGAGAGCCAAACAACTCTGGTGGAGATGAATCTTGCCTCATGATTTGGAAAGATGGCTTCTATGATTTTGGATGCGACCGTTTGGCTGCTTTCATTTGCGAGTACAACTGAACTTTAAAAGTCCTAGAGGCTGACTCGTGACATCAGTTACGGATTGTAACAATGCTCAACACAGGTTATCCTTAGAGCTCTTTGCAGATTGGCGGTCCACTGGAAAAATTATTTTCTCATTTTCAATTTGCAAACTGACTTTAGCAGTTTTCTGTTGATCTTCTTACTTGATATAGGCCTAGTACCTTAAGTTGTTTAATTAGTTTGTTTATTGTCACCTGTGCTGCCAGATATGATAAGCATTGAATCGACTGATTTATCATAGCTCACAGAAACAAAACATTTTTAAGCCAGTGACATCACACAACCAAGTTGAAAGTTGATTCTGAAACTGTTTGGACCGCTAATCTGCAAACAGCTATAAGGGACCGTTCAGAATTTATGACTGGGGGGGGGTGGGAGTTTTGCTGGAACTTCCCGTCAAAAATTGATACCCCCCCGACTGGAGTTTCATGCGGATTTTTAGTACCCCACCCTTAGGTTTCATGTATATTTTTAGTACCCCCCCCCTTGACATACAATGCAATAAACACATATATACTGTTAAACACAGCCACGTGCACAGATTCGCGTCATTTCGCGGACTTTTGCGCGTAAAAAAGTCCAAATAAATGAGTTTATGCGTGTTTTTTAACATTTTTTCTTTGTTAAAATTTCTTACCCCCCCCTTGGAAGTGTTGTCCAAAATTAATACCCCCCCTTGAAACATGTGTGAAAAGTTAGTACCCCCTCGGCCAAAACTCCCACCCCCCCCAGTCATAAATTCTGAACGGTCCCTAAGTGGTTAAGTTGTCTTACTGAAACAGTGATATTGTATCAATACTGAACATGAGTCAGATATAATCACTAGTCCCGAGTCACTATTTGACTGAGCTCATGTTATAACATGACTAAAGTATTGTTCAAGTAAGGGTTGTTTTTCAATCGGGGTACTCTCTGGAAAGTCACACGATATCCAAAATACCAGAAATACCATGCATATATATATATGTGGGTAAAACGTTACACAAAATGATTAAACATACTAAGACGGACCTACAGTAGCGAAAAAATTATTCAAATCGGTTGATAACTGCCCGAAAAAAATGTATTTGTGTCATTTTGACCAAAATTGACTGTCTCATTTGCAAATTAGGCAAATATCGCTTCTGATTTTTCAGTCCTGACCTAAGAGTAAGTTTAAACCAATGTGAATATATTTTCAACATGGTCCCAAGAGTTCAACATTAAAATTATATGCAACAACTATGATTAGTCTCCTCAGAATCTTGCACTGAACACATGAAGGTCAATTCCGTCAAATATTGTCCTCTCCGAAATAGGGTCAGCAAAACAGCAATAACATTAACAAGAGTATTTTTATTCACTGCACAATGCTCGTATCGGAAAACACCAAAAACAGCTTTTGTCAAATAAACTGTCCTCTCCGTCCTCTCCGAAAATGTCTATTTTCCTTGACACACACAAAGTTCTTGGCCAAAATTAAGCAAGTAAGATGATATTTCATTGTCACATATATATCTATCCACCCAGCACAAGCCCATACAACTGGGTGCTCTATACATCCAGTAATAGAGGGATGAGCAGAATATTGACTATGGTAAAATTATCAAAAAGTCAAATTAAAAAAAATTAAGAATACTTGTAGCCCTAAAATTTTTAGAAATCTTCCCGACTTGCATTAAGTATTTGTTTACTTTACTTTACGTAATTTACTTATTAAATATACATATACATACCTATTACAAATTTTAAATCATTACTGTGATTTTGATTTAACACTACAGTTAAAATTATTAATAGTATAAATATTATGCTTGTCTGATCTTTAATTTGTGATTTAAACTAAGTCTTGTCATTAAGTGAGTTGAAAAGCATCATTTTCTTCTAAAGCCTTATTTTGTATTACCGTAGACAAACTTCAAGTGCTTACATCTGGCTGTTTTCAGAGTGTCAATGATGTCATCTAAGGTATTGCTCCAATCTTCACCATTGAAACAGGTGGTTTTTTCACTGACTCATAGGGAGCTTAGTATAAACGCCTATAAAAAATAAACGCCCGGGCTTGTAATCGAGGAAATATGTTAATATATATATATATATATATATATACATGGATATATATAGTTCTGTTTGCAGTTTTAGTAACAAGATGCAATCTATCTTGCTAATGTCTCTTTTGTGTAAGATCAGCAACAATCATTCTAATCCTGCATGTTTTACTCATAACTGTGAAATTTTTGTCCCCGAAAGCACTTGCAGGCTCAAACTCAGAGAGAAATCAGTGAGGTCATTGGTGAGACTATTACTCACAGACAATTACATGGTGTGTATGGGCTCTGAGTCACTGACACATATAAGTAATAGAAAGCATTGGCATTAACATGGCAGGTATACGGAATGACATCATTGACAGCCTGAAAGAGTAGTGAATGTAAGAATTACGATTTCGTCTACTGTAAGTGTAAATGTTACTTTACTATGTATTATTTGAATAAATAAATTTCTGTTACATATATGACACAGTGACACCACTCTGATTCTTTGTATTAAATCTTTGCTTTTAATGCAAGTATGCACTCTCATTGATATCCTTACAAAAGTACAGTTGAGGTCAATATTTCATACAGGCTGACAAGAAGTAGTTAAAGCTGTATTATGTAAGTGCAAATGGGTCTACATATTTGGCACTTTGGTTTCTTGTTTCTTATATAGCTTTATATATTGCAAATATTTGACCTCAACTGTAAGTATGAAGAATCCCTGTCATTTCCTACTCATCATCATAATTATATGGCTAACAAAGGAGTAAAATGTATTTCTGTGTTCTCCGATGCTAATAAGGAATTTTTATGACAAAATAACCAATAGTCTGTAAGAAATGCAAATAGAAATCAATTACTTTAACACTGAATCAACAATCCGCAACTGGCTTTACGTCTAAAAGCTGACTGAGCTATTGAACAATACAATGGAATTATGGATTATCTAAAAGTACAAACATGAGGAGCAGTATATCTGCAAATCATGGTAGCAGACTTCAGCAATTGGTTTGGAGCAATACTCGATTGCATAATATTCTCTTTACAAAGCACGCTCGAGATGGAGAAGAGTTTCCCTATTGTTTTATTGGTAATTCTGCTTTCGGCAACTGACTTACACTGCGAAGTCCGATCAGTTATGTTTGAAGAAGTCCCCGCTTCGGCAATAGCCAAGCTAGGAGCGCATGCATGTGAACCTACTGTGTGCACAGATCTCGGCAGGGTTGCTTGTTTGAAAAACTATGACCCAGGGTCCTTCTTAATAGGATATAATACGTCTCACACTGTTTCCTGTCACCTGAGGAATGGAAGCACATTCAACATGGTGGAATTCAATGGCGTTTGGTATCTGAGCAAAGGTACGTCTAATTAAAAGCAATTGTAATTGCAGGTCTTTCTCCAATTCAGCGCTGTTCGGCACAGGCGAACGGGACAGCCTTTTCGAGGGGGGCTGTTGCTATTTTGCCCTGAAATTTTAATTAATAAGTTATAAGTGATGATGTTGGTCAGGATTTGCCCTAACTTGTCATTTGCACTATGACCTGGGAGGTGGGTGTTTTCGAGGGTTCCACGAGGGGGGCATTAAATCCGGATGAAACTCAAGGGGTATTTTTCAACAGCTTTGAATTCTTGAATGTCAATTTTTAAAAACACAGTTGCCTCTTCTGTTTCTTACAAGGTGATTCTATTCTATTTATTTTTCTGAGATGCTTTTTCTTTATTTCCAGGCAGTCAGGGTTACAATGTCATCACTCCGTATGGACTGTACGCCGTTATCAATGGGCGGGTTAATAAATCTGTAGCTCTGCTGCATTGCAAGGTCATCGGAGGTCACCTTGTTGCCATGGAGACTGAAGACGAATACAACTCCATCAAAAATCACATAAAGAAAGAAATATCTTATTGGATGGGAGGAAATGACGACCAAGAGGAAGGAGTATTTATCTGGGAACACAGTGGCGTTAAAATAAATGACACTTTCTCTAAGTGGGGAACAGGCGAGCCAAACAACCTTGGTGGAGACGAATCTTGCCTCATGATTTGGAGAGATCGCTTCTTTGATGCAGCACGTTCCCATTTGAATTCTTTCATCTGCGAGTACACAGTGGCGTAACTAGGCGGTCTCGAGCGGGGGGAACCTGGGGGCCACGTGATTCTCTGGATGGGCACCCACTCACGAGCCTTCCTATCGTCCAATTGATAGACATGAACACTGAAGAGTATGAAATTTTTGCCACTTTCATCCGCGAGTACCACTGAACTTTAAAACAAAGTCCAAGAGGCTGACTTGAGATGTCAGTATCGGATTGTAACAACGCTCAACACAGGTTATGCTAAATTGGTTAAGTCATCTTACTGATATAGTGACATTGTATCAATGATATGTTGAACATGAGTCAGATATAATTACTAATTGACTGAGCTCATGTTACAACAGGACTAAATTATTGCTCAAGTGAAGCTGTTAGAAGATAATTTATAGGAGTAGACCAGATTAAGCATTATTACAAGCTGGTACAGGGATACAGGAAGGACATAAGGGTGGTAGAGGTGACACTGGGGTTACACGAAATGATTAAACATACTAAGACGGACTTACAGTAGCGAAAAAATTATTCAAATCGGTTGATAACTGCCCGAAAAAAATGTATTTGTGTCATTTTGACCAAAATTGACTGTCTCATTTGCAAATTAGGCAAATATCGCTTCTGATTTTTCAGTCCTGACCTAAGAGTAAGTTTAAACCAATGTGAATATATTTTCAACATGGTCCCAAGAGTTCAACATTAAAATTATATGCAACAACTATGATTAGTCTCTTCAGAATCTTGCACTGAACACATGAAGGTCAATTCCGTCAAATATTGTCCTCTCCGAAATAGGGTCAGCAAAACAGCAATAACATTAACAAGAGTATTTTTATTCACTGCACAATGCTCGTATCGGAAAACACCAAAAACAGCTTTTGTCAAATAAACTGTCCTCTCCGTCCTCTCCGAAAATGTCTATTTTCCTTGACACACACAAAGTTCTTGGCCAAAATTAAGCAAGTAAGATGATATTTCATTGTCACATATATATCTATCCACTCAGCACAAGCCCATACAACTGGGTGCTCTATACATCCAGTAATAGAGGGATGAGCAGAATATTGACTATGGTAAAATTATCAAAAAGTCAAATTTAAAAAAATTAAGAATACTTGTAGCCCTAAAATTTTTAGAAATCTTCCCGACTTGCATTAAGTATGTGTTTACTTTACTTTACGTAATTTAACTTTTGAATATACATATGAATACCTATTACAAATTTTAAATCATTACTGTGATTTTGATTTAACACTACAGTTAAAATTATTAATAGTATAAATATTATGCTTGTCTGATCTTTAATTTGTGATTTAAACTAAGTCTTGTCATTAAGTGAGTTGATATCCCTTTGCAGAAAAGCATAATTTTCTTCTAAAGCCTTATTTTGTATTACAGTAGACAAACTTCAAGTGCTTACATCTGGCTGTTTTCAGAGTGTCAATGATGTCATCTAAGGTATTGCTCCAATCTTCACCATTGAAACAGGTGGTTTTTTCACTGACTCATAGGGAGCTTAGTATAAACGCCTATAAAAAA
The DNA here is from genome assembly GCA_026936325.1 of Platynereis dumerilii. NCBI lineage: Eukaryota > Metazoa > Annelida > Polychaeta > Phyllodocida > Nereididae > Platynereis > Platynereis dumerilii. The sequence goes on along the minus strand of JAPTHN010000088.1, from coordinate 815,895 downwards.
TAAACGTCCGGGCTTGTAATCGAGGAAATATGTTTATATATATATATATATATATATATATATATATATATATATTTACAGTAATTCAACGTTTCGGAGACATTGTACCAACCTTTAGGAGACATGCTTCATGTTTGGGGGACTTGGCCATGTCCCCTAATTGTCTTGACTAAATTTCTCCCATCCAACACGCTCGACCACCTTAAAAATCTGCAAGCATCTGCAAATTATCTAAAGAACGTGATACCAAATTAAATTTTTTGATAAACTTTAAAACTTTCTGAGATATTAGGGATTACATTATTGCAGCCCTACCACCTTTAGGGGACAGTACTTTCAGCTTATTTGCCGTGTAAAAACCATATATGTTTAAATCAAAATTTTGGCAGCTAAATTTATGGGCTACCATCCTGATAATTGCAAAATTTCATAATGCTGTGTTCAAAATTAAAAATAATAGAAAATTCATGACCACATATTTACTGTTCTGTTTGCAAGGCCATTTAAATTGTTTCCTGGCCTGTGATTGGCTGACAGAGAGCTGCGATGTGATTGGTCAATCCAACTAAATGGCTCCAAAACAAAGGAGGTGGAATGTCCAAGTCACTGGTAAGTTCATTTTCTTACAAGTATTACCTGATCACAGTCATCTTTTGGTATTTTTAGCAGTTTAGTCTTTGGATATAGGCGCCGATTACTACCAGGCCTATACATGACGTAACGTCATGAAAATGTCAACACAACAACTGCTGCTTCAAACATAAAACTGCTATGGATGTTTTGCCACTCTACTTGGTCAATTCCCATCCAAATTTCTTTCTGAAAAAAGTTTTAGGTACCCTGCAACCAGCTCTATCAATTACAATTGTCAGTATTCGTCCGTCGCTGTTTCTTTTTGCCGTACGACACTTTTTTCGTCGATCGGTCAGCTCGCAAAAGTGTCATTTTAGTTGTATCAAAATAAACTTCCATGGACGTTTTGTTTCTCTGCTCGGTCAAATCTCAACCAAATTTCAGTCCGAAAAAAGTTTTAGATACCCTGAAACCAGGTCTATTAACCAGAGTTGTCAGTGTTTGTCCTTCTTTGTTTCTTTTTGCCGTACGGAACTTTTTTCGGCGATCCATGTGCCCGCAAAAATGTCATTTTGCAAACTGGTACATCAAAAATAAACTTAACATTCGGGACAATGTAATGTAATGTTCCTACTGAGCACAGGTTATAAAACCTCTATGCTCAGATCTTTTCTCTGGGTGGTAGAGTTGATATGGATGTGTCGGTGCTGGTGCAGTGAAGGTGTATCATACAGTCAGGGCCGTATTAACCTATGGGCAAACGGGGCAGTTGCCCCTGGCCCATGACCTCAGGGGGGCCCATGAAGAAGCTGAAAAGAGTTGCGACAGTAACGAAAGTGCATCGAGTAACTGTCGCGCGAATGTACTTTTCAGAATTTAGAGCGTTTTTGGTGCGCAAGGGGGGCCCACTAGACACAGTTTGCCCCGGGCCCTAAAATGCGCTAATACGGCCCTGCATACAGTCAGTGAAATTGCTTCGTTTTCTTCTCCTGAGGGGCTGGTTGGGGGACTAATGCCCCAGTCTCACGGCACGTTATGGAGAACTATTTAAATCGGCGTCTAAGTATTTCCTGGTAATTTGGATGAATTTGGGTGATCCGCCGTCGACTCTTCACATCCCCCGGGGGGAAGTTTTTGTTCCCCTCAGGGGTTCCTAGAAATGGAAAAACCGCGCCGTGGATGTCAAAAAAGATTCAAAAGGTACAAACTTTTTTTTCATGACGGCGGAACAGAGCCCAAAATTTTCTTGATTTTTGGATGTCCGGCGTGGATTTTTTCAGTGAGAACGTCTCAAAAACATCTCCGGCGGGATATTATATTAGGACATCCCCTGCCCCTGAGGGGACCTCTCCTGCCCCCGCGGGACCTTTCCTGCCCCCGCGGGGACCTTTCCTGCCCCTGGGGGGACATTTGAAGACTCGCCGGCAGTTTTTGACATCCCGCCGCGGTGAAATAGGTTCCCTGAGGGGCAGTTATAGGTTCCCTGAGGGGCACTTTTTATATCTCGGGGCGATATAAAATTATCCCTCAGGAGGCGGAAATTCCTTTCCCCTGGCGAACTTTTGGGGACGGCGTACAACTTTTCTTCCCTGCAGTGAACAAAAAGAACCCCGCCGTGATATGCTTTTAATTAATTATGTAATGGTTTTATAAACATTGTATGTCGCCGGGATGGTCATTTTTTTCCTAGAATTCAACTCAAGCTACCCCTCAGTGGTAAAAAAGTTCTCCGAAACGTGCCGTGAGACTGGGGCTTAAGATGGATGTCGACCTTTAGGCTGCCACATGGTCTTAAATTTCTACCCTTTGGTGCCATAGCACATGGTACGCCTCAGGTCGCCGAGGCTGCCACTTGACCTGCCACCCCTGCGGGTGTCACTCTTGGGGATAGACATCAATCTATGGTTCTTCCAGAGCTTGTCCAATCTTCTTTTAAAAGCTACCATCGAAGGCGCATTTACTATGTCGTGGGGTAAACTGTTCCATGGCTCTGCAACTTTGCATATGAATTATTTCCTTAAATCTGTGGATTGGCTTGTATTGAATATCTTGAAATTGTGCCCTCTTAAGTTATTTTTGTGGAATGGAATATCTATTGAAGTCTGCGGGTCATACTGGGAGTGTGCTATTTTATACAGTTCAATCATGTCCCCTCTTAATCTTGTGAATGACGGTGTTGGCAGGTTCAGCTCTCTTAGCCTTTCTGGATATGTTTTCCCCCTCCTTCCCTGTACTAGTTTCGTTGCTCTGCGTTGTACCGACTCGATCTTCCTGATATCCTTTAGTCGACCATATTCTAACCTCGATCTGACAAGGGCTTTGTAGAGTGGAGTGAAGACCTCCATGTTTAAATTTCTGAACACTCTCTTTTGTTTGAATTTTGTCGTTTCCTTGTTTCTTGCATAGTACCAGGTCCATAGATCTCGTGTCTGGTTGGTGCTTCCTGATTTAGTCTCTCTTGCACTTGTCTGGATGGAATTCAAGTAGCCATTTTTCACTCCACTCCTTAAGGGCGTTTAGATCGTCTTGTAAATGGTCTTCTCGGTGCGAGTCGGTTGCAGCGTCCTGAATATCTTGGTATCATCTTCAAAGAGATAGCAGTTGGTCAGGGGATTATCTGAAAGATCGTTCATGTAGACTATGAAGAAGATTGGACCGAGGACAGAGCCTTGTGGTGCACCGGAAGATACTGGCAATGGAGATGATAGTGACTTGTTTATTCTTACTCCTTGCGACCTGTTTAGGAGAAAATCTTTTATCCAGCTATTAAGTGATCCTTTAATTCCGTATGACTGAAGTTAGTTTATGAGACGTTGATGGGGGACTGTGTCGAAGGCTTTTTTCCATGATCTTCAGTAGTTGTTGTACTGTGGATCTGCCTGGTAGGAAGCCATATTGATACTTGCTGAATAGATTGTAATGGAGCATATATTTCATTATTTAATCACGGATCAGACTCTCCATAACTTTGCAAAGGATTGATGTCAAGCTTACAAAAGTTTGCTAGACATGGTTATACCATGGGTGAAGGCAGTATATCCCTGGTATAGTCATCCTCGAAGCCACGATGTTGATGGTCGGAAATTTGTACAGAAAATTCTGCCTAGTTCAAGTGACTTAATTTTTTGACTCTGATATCAGGATTTTTTGACACTGAATTGTTTGAAATTTATTTCGTAACCAGATACACAGAACTTTCAATGTTTACATGTATAACTGTGTTTTTCATTTTTTTCTTTTACATAAGTGTGGCAAATTTTAAAACCAAATAGTTTAGGCCTATTCTCGGAAATAAATTGAAACAGAAAACTTCATGCCGCATCCTGTTTGCAATAATATCGAGGGGCGTTGCCACAAACCAGGTAAGGGGGGGTTTGTTCCAGATGATCATGGCCTAATCGGCTTTCTGGGGGCTGCTTTTGGACCCAAGAAGCCAACGGACTGGTACAAAAAGCTAAAAAAAATTTTTTTTTAACTTTTCTGTCAGTTATCATTATGCAAACTTGTGTGATTTGAGAATCCCCCCTTACTCTACACAATAATCGGGATACGGCAAAAGTGTCCAATAATGTTTTTGAAACTTTTTTTTTACTTTGGATTGGAATATATTTGTTATGTTGGTAAGAAGTGTGTGAAACTCTCATCCTTGCCTTGTTTGGAAAATCGAAGACAGCACTAGAGATCCCTATTAGCGGGGCAGGTATGTAAAAAAATAGTGCATTTATACATAGAAGCATGAAACTTGGCGCACACTTAAAAAACATCTATACAAACATATTTGGATAGGGAGCCACTTCAGATTTAGCTTAGGTGGCTACTGGCAGCCATTTTCCAAAATGGCGGTCAATTCTTCCACTTTGCTGCTTTCTGTGTATTTTCGACAAATAGAATACATGTAAATATTGTTTTCTATAGCTTCTCTAAGTATTCAGTACATTAGGCCTACTATAACATTTTTTGGCAGCCTTGGTCTGTTTTCAGGTTTGTTTGAAACATTTTTGTTAAAAATATTGATTCAAACACTGGATTTCGCGGTTACGGATGGTTACACCAACTCTCTATAAATCTCAAAATAAATTACATATTTGAATTCCTTATAAGAAGAGCTTTCAAATGAATGGTCACATCAATGGGTTTCATAAACTTGGTCCGAAAATGGAAAAAATGAAAACAAAATGATTTTTGAAGATTTTGTTGTTTCTTTAATTTTGACAAAAAATTAACCAAAACTATTGATGCGACCATTCATTTGAAAGCTTTTCTTATAAGGAATTCAAATATGTAGTCAGTTTTAAAATCAATTGAGATTCCATGAAACTATGGGAAACCGCGAAAATGATACATTTTCTTCAACAGTTCTAACAAAATGCACCCTGATTACCCTGAAATTCCTCAGTTCAATCCAGAAATCAATTGATAATGTTCTTTAGATCTGTAGAAGGAATAATGAGCACTGTTTCGATACTTTAATAATATAGGCACTTCACAGAAAGCAGGAAAATGAGAAAATTAGCCGCCATTTTGGAAAATGGCTGCCATGGGTCAACCAGGTCAAATCTGAAGTGGCTCCCTATCAAAATATTTTCTTTAAGACGTTTTTGAAATGTGTGGAAAGTTTCATGCTTCTATGTATAAATGCACTATTACTCCCCTATTCATGACAAATCTGCCCCGCTATATAGGCCTACCAATAACCTAATGTGTCCATTATAGTATTAGTCCCTATATTAAATACATGTACATTGTAGGGCTCTCACGTTTAGACTATTAATCGCTGCCAACTAGATTTTGGTCAAAAATCAATTCCAGTTAGCAAAATCGATTAATCAGTTATTTGTGTATTTTGTACCTGGAAGACACTGTTTATAACTCCAAATCCTTGGTATTAAGAGTGAATTGCAACTGAATTTGTCAATTGGATTGGTTTAACATGATTGAAGCTGATTACATAGAATGAAGTCATTGAAGTGTGAAGTCTTCATTGCAATTGGTGTTTCATTGTCAAATTTGAGGCTATTGTCTTCTCCACAATGTTGTCATATGTGAAGGAGACTAGGCATGTTACCTTACTATATAAATGGCGATTAATTGATTTTGATTCCATTTTTGGCTATAGATTAATCGATTTCTAAATTCTGTAATCGTGATAGCCCCAGTACATTGTACAATAGGGAAGGAAGTGATTTTCAGGAATCTAAATCCATTGATTTAAAAACCTCAGTGGTGTCAGTGTAGGTGGGGCAAAAAATGCCCCATCACTTTTTGGTCAAAGTATACATGTTTCTGAATCAAAAAGAAATTATAATATTTTTCCTGACATCTTCTTAAAATGAAACTGACGCCCCTGAAAAACTTTATGATGGACTTCTGGGATTAGAATGACCATCATTCTCCAAATGGTAAACATGCAACCTGTTGATTATGGTTTGTCTTTTGGCAAAATGTAAAAATGCAAAAATAGTGTCTCAGAAGAAAGCAAATTTAAAAATGTAAAGGATAAGTCTTGATTTTGTATATATTACAGTTGTCTAATGGGTGAATGTGGAACATGAAGATATGTACACCCGAGAATGTCAATGTACAATGAGGCCGTAACGCCGAGTTGTACATGACATTCAAGGGTGTATATATCTCATGTACCACAATTTACCCATTATACAACTGTTTTGTACCATGAAACCCCCTATTATCAAAGGAAAATTATGAAAATTACGAGCCAAATTGTGTAAAAATGTCTTATTTCAGAGATTTCACTTTTACAAAAAAATTAATTTTCAAGAAATGAATTGTTATAGTGGTTGTGTCAGTAACTACCATCAGCACCCACCCCCCCTCCTTTTTAGTGATACAAATCTTTACCACAAAAAAGAAACAACTGTTACTATGATGTGAAAGAGAGGTTGAATGACATCACCATTGTGATGTCACATCCCATGCCGCAGTGCTCTAGTGTCAATGAATGAAGCACCAAACCATTGGAAATGACTATATGTACAACAACGGTGTACATAATGCTAATTTTCACTGTTGAGTGGTACAAATATATACACATCAAAGTTGACCAGCATAAATTTCAGTTACTTTAATGTTCTTGACCTGTTAGAGTTGTTATATGGCACACCTGCTAAGATAAACTAAATTACCACATCGAATTTAAACAATGTTAAAAAAAGGTCAGATCTAAATTGAACAAGTAAAAGATATATTTCAAATTTTTGGAAATTCCGCAGTCATTGCCCCGTAAATATGGGTCTGACGTTGAGGAAAACCCCTGGAACAAACTTTGGTGACGAAAACTAAAATTTTGAAATTATATTCTCGCAATGAACTACACATGCTTTTGACACTTGTGACTTACTTTTAAAAATCTGGTAAAGGTGACTTAAGTTTTAAATGAGTTTCATGAACTTAGTGCTTGATGGACCTAGCTATGCTTTGTCATTTCTACTGTTCAATTGACCAGGACTACTTGTGACGTTTGTCGTGTGAGAATCATGAAATTGATGTATTGGTGGAATTGTTGATTTGCGGAGATTTGCCAAACAGAGTTTTACTGTTTTGATCACATGCAAATCTCATGTGGGGTGGAGCAAAATGCCCTAACTTCAAGCCAAATAAGATTTTTTCAGGGCGGATCAAGACAAAACCTGCTTAATATCGGGACAGACGACCTCTAACATATAAAATTCTTATTTTTCATGGTAAAAATAGTGACACTTCTGCCCCTCCCCCAGTAATGTACACTTATGAAGCCATTCATGCACTGCACAAGAGCATTTGTGGGCTTAATTTCACACTGACACATTTGTGAGCATAATTTTCCAACAGAAGTATCATTTTCGGCATTGCATTAATTGAATCAATAACTTCATTTACAATCAGCTACAAATATTCAGTATGCATTTATGAAGAAATTTTGTTTTGTGCTGTAAAATTTTCGGCATATCCAGTATAAAAAAAACCAAGATTTCTGTTTGTGATTTAACCTATTGTGTTTGAAACTGAAATCCAATGTCAGATATTTATTGCTGCTTATCCTCACAGGTTTTGGTCAAAATGTTTTGAATATCTCAATATTTTTCATCTGCGTTTCAGGACATGTGAACACTTTCAACAGCCTGCAATGCAGTACAGTGGACCAGAGGCAGGTACAGTGGACCAGTGATATTACCTAGAGCGATTGATCCTTATATGACAAGAAATTTTAAATCATGATTGCATGCATCCAGTGTGAACTCAAACAAGGTAAGTCAATAGGGCAGTGCAGCACTGTTTTATAGTTTAATGGTCCAAACTACTAGTAAGTCTGAGAAATCTAATTCAAGGAATTGCATTAATCTTTGTGCTTAATAGCCTAACCATACTTTGTCATTTCCACTGCTCAATATGTCATCCTATATTCGATATGTCACGAAATACGAGAATTTGTCATTTATTTTCTGTTTCAGTCTGGATTAACACTGACCGTAAGGAGGGGATTGATATTATATAACATGCAACCATGGACTTAACTGAAGAATCAGATTGGAGACATTCTGCAACCATCCAGGTAGCATGAATACACTTTTAGCACTTAAATTTTAAGACTACCTCTGCAATCCGGAATCAGAAATGTTAAGCCGTTTCATGTAGAAATATTATAGATTTTAGTGTTTCAAGTATATTTCCTTCAATTTTAATGGTTTTATTAATTCACCTGTGTAGGTAGCCATGACCACTATAATTTTTGGTTCAAGTAACTTTTTAAATCAACAAAATATTATGACTTTAAAAGAAGATATGTTTGGAAATGCAATATGATATCAGTACTCCTCATGTTACACCAAACCTGTGCCTGATCTTGGGATTGGCCGTTACCCATCTCTATAAAGTTATGCTTGCACACTTATGCATTTTACATAGCATTTTGTCAATTTAGCAAAATTTCGTGTGTCCACCAATTGGTTAGGACAGGGTCCAATTTCCAAACCTCAAGTTACATTATCGTCCCATTGCGACAGATTTCGGGGGCATCACAACATCTCAGCACAGGGGCCTCCACCCATCAAAATTGGGCACACAGTTATCGCAAAGTGAAGAAAATTCCCCCCTCCGGATGATTTTATTAATGGTTGCTTACGAAATGAGTTTAAGTAACTTAGCATTTTATTGGAATTGGTGCTATATCACTCCTTAAGATTTTTATTAAGTGCACTTATGGAGCCATTCAGGTGCTTCACTAGAGCATTAAATTTGTGGGCATAATTTCACCCTGTGAACCATTGTAGGCATAATTTTCCAGCTGAAGTCTCATTTTCGGAATTGCGTTATTTGAATCTGTAGCTTCAATTTCAATTAGCTAGAAACATTTCAGTACGTGTTTATGAATAAATTGTGTTTTGTGTTGTAAACTTGCAGGCATGTAATGCAGTATCAAAAATCAAAGTCTCTGTTAGTGGATCAAATCTCTTGTGGTTGAAACTGAAATCCAACGTCAGATATTGGTTGTTGCTTATTCTCATAATGTTTTGCATGTCTAAATATTTTACATCTGCGTTTCAGGAAATATAACTCCTTTCAACAGCCTGTAATACAGTACAGTGGACCAGAGGCAGGCACAGTGGACCAGTAGTGTTACCTAGAGCGATTGAACCGTATATGACAAGAAATTGGAAATCATGATTGCATGCATCCAGTGTGAACTCAAACAAGGTAAGTCGATAGGGCAGTGCAGCACTGTTTTATAGTTTACCTGTCAAAACTAGGGGGAACCGGGGCACATTGGGACACTTTTAACGTCTACTAATTTCGCTCAATGCTGAAAGCACTGAAGAACTCAGAAGTTTGCATGAATATCACCAATACTATTGAGCTTAAATGCACGGCATAATAAACTAGACTGCACCTACACTTTTGCAGCTAGAGAGCAAAATGTGAGTCGTAAAAATGACTGTCCCCATGTGCAATCGATATCACATATAAGTAGTGCATAAGACAATATACAGTGCATTAGCACCTTGTAGTGCCAATAGTTAATAAGTTTAAACAGTTTCAAACATTTAACATAAACTGTCCAAGGTGCAGACATCTATGTAAGTAACACACAATGCTTTGCGATAAATTGTTCACAGAGCATGGCAATCCACTATACTTCTATTCACTGTGCCTGAATACCTGTTGTGTGATGTCCCAGGTCATTCAGTTGAATATATTAAGTGCGTCCCAATGTGCCTCGAATTCACTGTCCCAATGAGCCCCGATATGACTTTTACACCAAAATGCTAATTTCTCAGGCACCAGTGAGTGTGTTTATCATGATAGCAGTTCATAACTGTTCGTTACGATATATAAAATTCATACAAGCACTGAGAAATCCTCATTGCGACAAATTTGTTCACAGAGCATGGTAATCCACTATAACTTCTATTCACTGTGGCCTGTGCTTTCCCAGGTCATTCAGTGCAGCACTGTTTTATAGTTTACCGGTCCAAACTAGGGGGAACCGGGACACATTGGGATGCATTTAACGTCTACTAATTTTGCTCAATGCCGAAAGCACTGAAGAACTCAGAAGTTTGTATGAATATCACCATTACTATTCAGATTAAATGCACGGCATAATAAACTAGACTGCACCTGCAATTTTGCAGCTAGAGAGCAAAATGTGAGTCGTAAAAATGACTGTCGCAATGTGCCCCGGCGTGGCACATTGGGACATCAGCCGGGGCGCATTAGGACATCAAATAATATTGAAGCTGATTACATAGAATGAAGTCATTGAAGTGTGAAGTCTTCATTGCAATTGGTGTTTCATTGTCAAATTTGAGGCTATTGTCTTCTCCACAATGTTGTCATATGTGAAGGAGACTAGGCATGTTACCTTACTATATAAATGGCGATTAATTGATTTTGATTCCATTTTTGGCTATAGGTTAATCGATTTCTAAATTCTGTAATCGTGATAGCCCCAGTACATTGTACAATAGGGAAGGAAGTGATTTTCAGGAATCTAAATCCATTGATTTAAAAACCTCAGTGGTGTCAGTGTAGGTGGGGCAAAAAATGCCCCATCACTTTTTGGTCAAAGTATACATGTTTCTGAATCAAAAAGAAATTATAATATTTTTCCTGACATCTTCTTAAAATGAAACTGACGCCCCTGAAAAACTTTATGATGGACTTCTGGGATTAGAATGACCATCATTCTCCAAATGGTAAACATGCAACCTGTTGATTATGGTTTGTCTTTTGGCAAAATGTAAAAATGCAAAAATAGTGTCTCAGAAGAAAGCAAATTTAAAAATGTAAAGGATAAGTCTTGATTTTGTATATATTACAGTTGTCTAATGGGTGAATGTGGAACATGAAGATATGTACACCCGAGAATGTCAATGTACAATGAGGCCGTAACGCCGAGTTGTACATGACATTCAAGGGTGTATATATCTCATGTACCACAATTTACCCATTATACAACTGTTTTGTACCATGAAACCCCCTATTATCAAAGGAAAATTATGAAAATTACGAGCCAAATTGTGTAAAAATGTCTTATTTCAGAGATTTCACTTTTACAAAAAAATTAATTTTCAAGAAATGAATTGTTATAGTGGTTGTGTCAGTAACTACCATCAGCACCCACCCCCCCTCCTTTTTAGTGATACAAATCTTTACCACAAAAAAGAAACAACTGTTACTATGATGTGAAAGAGAGGTTGAATGACATCACCATTGTGATGTCACATCCCATGCCGCAGTGCTCTAGTGTCAATGAATGAAGCACCAAACCATTGGAAATGACTATATGTACAACAACGGTGTACATAATGCTAATTTTCACTGTTGAGTGGTACAAATATATACACATCAAAGTTGACCAGCATAAATTTCAGTTACTTTAATGTTCTTGACCTGTTAGAGTTGTTATATGGCACACCTGCTAAGATAAACTAAATTACCACATCGAATTTGAACAATGTTAAAAAAAGGTCAGATCTAAATTGAACAAGTAAAAGATATATTTCAAATTTTTGGAAATTCCGCAGTCATTGCCCCGTAAATATGGGTCTGACGTTGAGGAAAACCCCTGGAACAAACTTTGGTGACGAAAACTAAAATTTTGAAATTATATTCTCGCAATGAACTACACATGCTTTTGACACTTGTGACTTACTTTTAAAAATCTGGTAAAGGTGACTTAAGTTTTAAATGAGTTTCATGAACTTAGTGCTTGATGGACCTAGCTATGCTTTGTCATTTCTACTGTTCAATTGACCAGGACTACTTGTGACGTTTGTCGTGTGAGAATCATGAAATTGATGTATTGGTGGAATTGTTGATTTGCGGAGATTTGCCAAACAGAGTTTTACTGTTTTGATCACATGCAAATCTCATGTGGGGTGGAGCAAAATGCCCTATCTTCAAGCCAAATAAGATTTTTTCAGGGCGGATCAAGACAAAACCTGCTTAATATCGGACAGACGACCTCTAACATATAAAATTCTTATTTTTCATGGTAAAAATAGTGACACTTCTGCCCCTCCCCCAGTAATGTACACTTATGAAGCCATTCATGCACTGCACAAGAGCATTTGTGGGCTTAATTTCACACTGACACATTTGTGAGCATAATTTTCCAACAGAAGTATCATTTTCGGCATTGCATTAATTGAATCAATAACTTCATTTACAATCAGCTACAAATATTCAGTATGCATTTATGAAGAAATTTTGTTTTGTGCTGTAAAATTTTCGGCATATCCAGTATAAAAAAAACCAAGATTTCTGTTTGTGATTTAACCTATTGTGTTTGAAACTGAAATCCAATGTCAGATATTTATTGCTGCTTATCCTCACAGGTTTTGGTCAAAATGTTTTGAATATCTCAATATTTTTCATCTGCGTTTCAGGACATGTGAACACTTTCAACAGCCTGCAATGCAGTACAGTGGACCAGAGGCAGGTACAGTGGACCAGTGATATTACCTAGAGCGATTGATCCTTATATGACAAGAAATTTTAAATCATGATTGCATGCATCCAGTGTGAACTCAAACAAGGTAAGTCAATAGGGCAGTGCAGCACTGTTTTATAGTTTAATGGTCCAAACTACTAGTAAGTCTGAGAAATCTAATTCAAGGAATTGCATTAATCTTTGTGCTTAATAGCCTAACCATACTTTGTCATTTCCACTGCTCAATATGTCATCCTATATTCGATATGTCACGAAATACGAGAATTTGTCATTTATTTTCTGTTTCAGTCTGGATTAACACTGACCGTAAGGAGGGGATTGATATTATATAACATGCAACCATGGACTTAACTGAAGAATCAGATTGGAGACATTCTGCAACCATCCAGGTAGCATGAATACACTTTTAGCACTTAAATTTTAAGACTACCTCTGCAATCCGGAATCAGAAATGTTAAGCCGTTTCATGTAGAAATATTATAGATTTTAGTGTTTCAAGTATATTTCCTTCAATTTTAATGGTTTTATTAATTCACCTGTGTAGGTAGCCATGACCACTATAATTTTTGGTTCAAGTAACTTTTTAAATCAACAAAATATTATGACTTTAAAAGAAGATATGTTTGGAAATGCAATATGATATCAGTACTCCTCATGTTACACCAAACCTGTGCCTGATCTTGGGATTGGCCGTTACCCATCTCTATAAAGTTATGCTTGCACACTTATGCATTTTACATAGCATTTTGTCAATTTAGCAAAATTTCGTGTGTCCACCAATTGGTTAGGACAGGGTCCAATTTCCAAACCTCAAGTTACATTATCGTCCCATTGCGACAGATTTCGGGGGCATCACAACATCTCAGCACAGGGGCCTCCACCCATCAAAATTGGGCACACAGTTATCGCAAAGTGAAGAAAATTCCCCCCTCCGGATGATTTTATTAATGGTTGCTTACGAAATGAGTTTAAGTAACTTAGCATTTTATTGGAATTGGTGCTATATCACTCCTTAAGATTTTTATTAAGTGCACTTATGGAGCCATTCAGGTGCTTCACTAGAGCATTAAATTTGTGGGCATAATTTCACCCTGTGAACCATTGTAGGCATAATTTTCCAGCTGAAGTCTCATTTTCGGAATTGCGTTATTTGAATCTGTAGCTTCAATTTCAATTAGCTAGAAACATTTCAGTACGTGTTTATGAATAAATTGTGTTTTGTGTTGTAAACTTGCAGGCATGTAATGCAGTATCAAAAACCAAAGTCTCTGTTAGTGGATCAAATCTCTTGTGGTTGAAACTGAAATCCAACGTCAGATATTGGTTGTTGCTTATTCTCATAATGTTTTGCATGTCTAAATATTTTACATCTGCGTTTCAGGAAATATAACTCCTTTCAACAGCCTGTAATACAGTACAGTGGACCAGAGGCAGGCACAGTGGACCAGTAGTGTTACCTAGAGCGATTGAACCGTATATGACAAGAAATTGGAAATCATGATTGCATGCATCCAGTGTGAACTCAAACAAGGTAAGTCGATAGGGCAGTGCAGCACTGTTTTATAGTTTACCTGTCAAAACTAGGGGGAACCGGGGCACATTGGGACACTTTTAACGTCTACTAATTTCGCTCAATGCTGAAAGCACTGAAGAACTCAGAAGTTTGCATGAATATCACCAATACTATTGAGCTTAAATGCACGGCATAATAAACTAGACTGCACCTACACTTTTGCAGCTAGAGAGCAAAATGTGAGTCGTAAAAATGACTGTCCCCATGTGCAATCGATATCACATATAAGTAGTGCATAAGACAATATACAGTGCATTAGCACCTTGTAGTGCCAATAGTTAATAAGTTTAAACAGTTTCAAACATTTAACATAAACTGTCCAAGGTGCAGACATCTATGTAAGTAACACACAATGCTTTGCGATAATTTTTTTCACAGAGCATGGCAATCCACTATACTTCTATTCACTGTGCCTGAATACCTGTTGTGTGATGTCCCAGGTCATTCAGTTGAATATATTAAGTGCGTCCCAATGTGCCTCGAATTCACTGTCCCAATGAGCCCCGATATGACTTTTACACCAAAATGCTAATTTCTCAGGCACCAGTGAGTGTGTTTATCATGATAGCAGTTCATAACTGTTCGTTACGATATATAAAATTCATACAAGCACTGAGAAATCCTCATTGCGACAAATTTGTTCACAGAGCATGGTAATCCACTATAACTTCTATTCACTGTGGCCTGTGCTTTCCCAGGTCATTCAGTGCAGCACTGTTTTATAGTTTACCGGTCCAAACTAGGGGGAACCGGGACACATTGGGATGCATTTAACGTCTACTAATTTTGCTCAATGCCGAAAGCACTGAAGAACTCAGAAGTTTGTATGAATATCACCATTACTATTCAGATTAAATGCACGGCATAATAAACTAGACTGCACCTGCAATTTTGCAGCTAGAGAGCAAAATGTGAGTCGTAAAAATGACTGTCGCAATGTGCCCCGGCGTGGCACATTGGGACATCAGCCGGGGCGCATTAGGACATCAAATAAAAAATCATTTTGATACTCCATGTGCAATAGATATCACATATAAGTAGTGCGTAAGTAACACACAGGGCTTTGCGACAAATTTGTTCACAGAGCATGGTAATCCACTATAACTTATATTCACTGTGGCCTGAATACTTGTTTTGTGCTGTCCCAGCTCATTCAGTTGACTTGGACACTTAAATTCTGCCATATTAAGTGCGTCCCAATGTGCCCCGAATTCACTGTCCCAATGAGCCCCGATATGACTTTTACACCAAAATGCTAATTTCTCAGGCACCAGTGAGTGTGTTTATCATGATAGCAGTTCATAACTGTTCGTTACGATATATAAAATTCATACAAGCACTGAGAAATCCTCATTAATCATGGTTTGTCTATAGAATGGTTTGAATTGAACCTGTCCATGTTTACTTTAGTAGTATAGTAGGAAAACAAAGTTTTGCCGGCCATACTTCTGCATGTGGCTGTGATGTGTCTATAAAACCATGGAAAAATCAGGACGTGAAACTACAAGATATGATGGCACTACCATATCATATACCTTGCCAGGATCCAAGAATACCCCACCGTCCCACAGTGCCCTGCATCCCAATGTGCCCCGGTTCCCCCTACTAGTCAGTCTGAGAAATCGAATTCAATGAATTGCATAATTTTTGTGCTTGATAGCCTAACCATACTTTGTCATTTCTACCGCTCAATTGACCCGGACCACTTACGACATGTGAAAGTCAGGAAATTGGCCTATAAATGCTTTGCTTGTCTCAATATTTTTCATCTGCGTTTCAGGACATGTGAACACTTTCAACAACCGGCAATGCAGTACAGTGGACCTAAGGCAGGCACAGTGGAGCAGTGATATTATCTAGAGCTATTGAACCTTATATGACAAGAAATTGGAAATCATGACTTCATGAATCAATGTGTGAACTCAATTAAGGTAAGTCAATTGGGCAGAGTAGTACTGTTTAGTTGATGAAATAGCATTCAATGAATTGCATAGACTTTACTGCTTGATGGACCAAACCAGCTTTTGCCATTTCTGCTGTTCAATTGACCAGGACAACCTGAAACATGTGAAAAAACATCAAATTGCCTATTTGTCATTTCTACTGCTCAATTGACCCGGACCACTTGCGACAAGTGAAAGTTGGAAATTGGCGTATTGGTAACAATGCTTTGCTTGTCTCAGTGTTTTTCATCTGTGTTTCAGGATATGTGAACACTTTCAACAGCCTGCAATGCAGTACAGTGGACCAGAGACAGGCACAATGGACCAGTGCAGCACTGTTTTATAGATTACTGGTCCAAACTACGAGTAAGTCTGAGAAATCTAATTCAAGGAATTGGGTAATCTTTGTGCTTAATAGCCTAACCATACTTTGTCATTTCTGCAGCTCAATATGTCATCCTATATTCGATTTGTCATGAAATACGACAATTTGTCAGATATTCGTTGTTGCTTATCCTCACAATGATTTCCATGTCTAAATATTTTACATCTGCATCTCAGGAAATATAACTACTTTCAGCAGCCTGTAATACAGTACAGTGGACCAGAGGCAGGCAGAGTGGACCAGTGATATTAACTAGAGCGATTGATCCTTATATGACAAGAAATTTTAAATCATGATTGCATGCATCCAATGTGAACTCAAACAAGGTAAGTCTATGGGGCAGTGTAGAACTGTTTTATAGTTTAATGGTCCAAACTAGGGGGATCCGGGGCACATTGGGACGCTTTTAACGTCTACTAATTTTGCTAATGCTGAAAGCACTCCAGAACTCAGAAGTTGGTGAAAATATCACCAATACGATTGAGCTTAAATGCATGGCATAATAAACTAGACTGCACCTACACTTTTGCAGCTAGAGAGAAAAATGTGAGTTGTAAAAATGGCCGTCCCAATGTGCCCCAGCGTGGCACATTAGGACATCAGCCGGGGCGCATTAGGACATCAAATGAAAAATCATTTTGATACTCGATGTGCAATAGATATCACATATAAGTAGTGCGTAAGACAATTTACAGTGCATTAGCACCTTGTAGTGCCAATAGTTAATAAGTTTAAACAGTTTTAAACACTTAAAATAAACTGTCCTGGGTGCGGACATCTATGTAAGTAACACACAGTGCTTTGCAACAAATTTGTTCACAGACCATGGTAATCCATTATACTTCTATTCACTGTGGCCTGAATACCTGTTGTGTGATGTCCCAGGTCATTCAGTTGACTTGGACACTTAAATTCTGCCATATTAAGTGCGTCCCAATGTGCCCCGAATTCACTGTCCCAATGAGCCCTGGTATGACTTTTACACCAAAATGCTAATTTCTCAGGCACCAGTGAGTGTGTTTATCATGATAGCAGTTCATAACTGTTCGTTACGATATATAAAATTCATACAAGCACTGAGAAAGCCTCATTGTTCATGGTTTGTCTACAGAATGGTTTGAATTGAACCTGTCCATGTTTACTTTAGTTGTATAGTTTAGTAGGAAAACAAACTTTGCTTGCCATACTTCTGCATGTGGCTGTAATGTGTCTATAAAACCATGGAAAAATCAGGACGTGAAACTACAAGATATGAAGGCACTATACCTTGCCAGGATCCAAGAATACCCCACCGTCCCACAGTGCCCCGCGTCCCTATGTGCCCCGGTTCCCCCTACTAGTCAGTCTGAGAAATCGAATTCAATGAATTGCATAATGTTTGTGCTTGATAGCCTAACCATATACTTCATCATTTCTACTGCTCAATTGACCCGGACCACTTGCGACATGTGATGCCTAGTTCTCACGACGGCGATTTGAGAGCGACGCATCAAGAGAAGTCATTTCTTGGAAGGTTGTGGCGTAGAACGTTGGTTTTGGCACATTACGTAATCAATTAGTGTCATGTGCGACGCTTAAAGTTAGTAGCCGCGGTGAGTCTTGAGGTGTCCGCGGCGCTGCTTAAGCTTTCTTCGCCGCGTTCCGCCTCTCTTTCCTCAGCGCAGTTCCAAACAGATGCGTCGCACTTTGTTTTGGAATTCGGCGAGGCTGCTTTTACTTCGCCCAATGTTGTTTCCTCTTACGCCGCTGATGGTTGTGAGGCAGCTACGTCTGAAATTGGCGACCTGCGACGCATCAGGAAACCTTCGGCGTACACCCGAGGTAAGATGCGTCGCTGAAAATGACAGCCTCGCCGAAGACTGTAAGGATGCAACGCCGCATTTAGGGACTTGTTACTGCGTAACTTGATGGTTCATCGTCGCACATGCATTCATAAAGCGCCGAGGACATTACAGGCGCGTCGATGCTGACCTTCTTCGTCGTCCTTGCCTTAAGCAGCGACGAAGGTCTCTTAAGCATCGACGAACGTCTGTTGTTGCAGCGCTGCGGCAAAGTGTGTTTCGCTGCTGCAGGAGTCACTTTTGGTCATTATAAAAAGGGACACAGAGGACCTCCTTGCTTCATTTGCTGATTGCCCTTCAATGAGAACACAACGACTGCCTACTGAACATATGCATGATGAATGAAGAAGAAATTATTGTTGTGGCTGGTGCTGCTGCTGTTGCTATCGGAGCTGTCTATTTGAGACACAGGAGGAGGAGGGCCAGGAGACAGAAAAGGTGGTGGATTCGCAACTGGTTGCTGCAGAGGGAACAACATGGTCACTACCATCAACTGCTGCCTGAACTGCAAGTGCGTGACGTGTCCGGCTACTACAACTACACTAGAATGCCCCCTGCCATCTTTGCTGAAATCCTGGAAGCTGTTGGACCACTCATCGCTAAGCAAGACACCAACATGAGGAGGGCTTTGGAACCTGGTCTGAAGTTGGCTATCACCCTGCGGTACATGGCAACAGGAAACAGCTACAAGTCCCTAGCTTATGCTTTCCGTGTGGCACCCAACACCATCTGCAACTTCATCCCTGAGGTCTGCCTTGCCATCGTTCATGCCTTCGAAAGACAGCTGGCACTACCCACACAGCCTGAAAGATGGAAGGAGATAGCCAAGGCTTTTGAGACGAAATGGAACTTGCCCAACTGCATTGGAGCTCTGGATGGCAAGCACGTCGCAATCCGATGTCCCAAGGCTGCAGGCTCCTTGTTCTACAACTACAAGGGATTTCACTCCATTGTCCTGATGGCCCTCGTTGATGCCGACTACAAGTTCATCTATGTGCAGGCTGGCTGTCAAGGAAGTGCATCTGATGGCGGCGTCTTCAGGGACACAGTACTTCGACAACTCCTGGACGAGGAAGATCTAGGCCTACCACCTCCAGAACCTCTACCTGGCACAGAAGACAATCCTTTCCCATATTACATCGTGGGTGACGAGGCATTTCCCCTGAAGACATGGCTGCTCAAACCAGTGCCAAGAAGGAACCTTGACATTGCTTCCAGAGTCTACAATTACAGGATTTCAAGAGCCAGGAGAGTGGTGGAGAATGCCTTCGGTCTGCTGTCACACAGGTTCAGATGCTTCCTGACCACCATGCCCCAACGACCTACAAGAGTGACATACATCACAATGGCTGCTTGTGTTCTACACAACATTCTGCGAGACAGAGTAGGCGTCCACCATGCCCGTGACAATGAAGTGATGGACAGAGAAGATCCACAGACACATGACGTCACTGAAGGAGTTTGGAGGGGAGACCGTCAATTAGGAGACCTAGGAGAACCACTTCGACACGGAAATGCCTCCAGAGATGCCAAGGCTGCTCGAGACTACCTACGTGACTGGGTCAACAGTCCGGCAGGAAGTGTCCCTTGGCAGTTGGAGAAAATCTGAAGAAGATGCATTCAAAACAACAAACCCCAGGTCCTTTTAAGGGCCACCAAATCCTCCCAATTGAGCTGGCCATGTACACATCCTATGTTGACAAAACAAGCCCAAAAATCAATCAATCAATCAATCCCTCCATCCATCTATCTATCTATCTATCTATCTATCTATCTATCCAAGTCCAATCCATGCAAAGTGACGACAACTGCTTTTCTTTTGCTGCAGTGTATATATGTAACGAGCATTGTGTTCCATCTATCAAGCTATCTATCTATCTATCTATCTAGCTATCTATCTAGCTATCTATCAAGCTATCTATCTATCTATCCAAGTCCAATCCCTGCAAAGTGACGACAACTGCTTTTCTTTTGCTGCAGTGTATATATGTAACGAGCATTGTGTTCCATCTATCAAGCTATCTATCTATCTATCTATCTAGCTATCTATCTAGCTATCTATCAAGCTATCTATCTATCTATCCAAGTCCAATCCCTGCAAAGTGACGACAACTGCTTTTCTTTTGCTGCAGTGTATATATGTAACGAGCATTGTGTTCCATCTATCAAGCTATCTATCTATCTATCTATCTAGCTATCTATCTAGCTATCTATCAAGCTATCTATCTATCTATCCAAGTCCAATCCCTGCAAAGTGACGACAACTGCTTTTCTTTTGCTGCAGTGTATATATGTAACGAGCATTGTGTTCCATCTATCAAGCTATCTATCTATCTATCTATCTAGCTATCTATCTAGCTATCTATCAAGCTATCTATCTATCTATCCAAGTCCAATCCCTGCAAAGTGACGACAACTGCTTTTCTTTTGCTGCAGTGTATATATGTAACGAGCATTGTGTTCCATCTATCAAGCTATCTATCTATCTATCTATCTAGCTATCTATCTAGCTATCTATCAAGCTATCTATCTATCTATCCAAGTCCAATCCCTGCAAAGTCACGACAACTGCTTTTCTTTTGCTGCAGTGTATATATGTAACGAGCATTGTGTTCCATCTATCAAGCTATCTATCTAGCTATCTATCTAGCTATCTATCTATCTATCTATCTAGCTAGCTATCTAGCTATCTACCTGCCACTTGCCCTAGACAAGTGAAATTACAAAGTGATGCACTTGTACTAGTGCAACCAACCAACACAATTTTTAAAAGCAAAGCACTTGTACTAGTGCATTACATTTTAATTAAGAAATTCATGCACTTGTACTAGTGCAATAAAAATATGTTTATACCAAAGAATGCAGCACTTGTACTAGTGCTGCACTTGGTATGTTTTGGGGCAAAGAAAGGGGGAACTAGCACCTTGCTTTTATGAAGGTGATTACTTTTAATGAAGGCCAGGACCGGACTTTTGTTTTGGGGGACTTTTTTTTTGGGGGACTTTTTTTTTGGGGATTGTCAACGTTTTTTTTGCTCTTTTCAACACAAGCTCTTTTTTTTTGTCAACATAAGATGTGTACGTGGCCTGCCCTTTTGGGAGGATTTGGTGGCCCTTAAAAGGGCCAAGGTTTTTTGTTGTCTTTGCTGCATCTGGTCTTCTACTTTCGTGGAGAAAGGAGACTTGAAGTCCAACTGGGCGAAGGGGAAGGCTGGTGCTGGTGATGGGCGGTCGGTTGACCAAAGCTGGGTCCAGGGGGGTAGCCGTACTTCTCGGGGCTCTCCTGAGCATCCATCATCAGTGTCATGGTGGAGTGGCTGGGCTGCATCGGGGTGTAGCTGGGAGTCTGCCTGGAGGATCCTCCTTCCCTGGGCTGGTGCTGCTGGTAGTGATGGCTGCTGCTGGAAGCCTGGGGATGGTGCTGGTGGTGGGATGGCACATACGTCGAAGAAGGAGGAGGAGGAGGTGGCATCTGCAGGCGCTGAGGAGGATGAGGAGGCTGGAAGGTCTGCTCCTGATGATGACTTGACTGGCGGCTGGCATGATCCATCTCACTCTCCCTGTCCCAGAAGAGGGCGGCCTCTGCAATGGTCCTGACCATTTTCCTTCGGACTTCAGGGCTGGCGTGCACTCCCACGTGGTAGAGGTCCTGGCACTTCATCCTCCAGTACTCCTGCTCGGGTGTCAACTCCTGGTGGTCGGGGCACATCTTGCAGCCAGAGCCTTTCAGGATTTTCTTGGCGGAGGACATGGCTTGCATGCTGCCTGCGATGACGTGCATGGCGGAGTGCATGGCTTCATCTCCTGGGGCCTTCCTCTTGGTTCCCTTGGCAGCGGCTCCAGGCTTTGGTGCTCCAGGGAAGACTTGGGACTGCTGGCTGTCAGGTCTGTCCTGTGCTGGCTGTTCAGGTGGCAGGTCCGACATGTCATACGAAGCTGGCAGGGAATCCTCAGGGTTGTAGCTGTCATCATCGGAGTCTGAGGCTGGCCGGTTGGCAGACAGTTGAGAGATGGCGGACAGCTCCTTCCCTGGCTTGTGGACGATGGAGTCCTTCAGGAACCGACAGTTGTTCAGGATGTACTGGTCCCTCTCTGTGAGCGTCTCCTTCCTGGCGGCTCCTGAAGCTTCAGGCCTGACGAGTCTGGAGAAGTGAGTGCGGACTGTCTTCCTCCAGTTGAAGATGTCCTGGGAGGTGTACTTGGGGCCCAGCTCCTTTGCTTTTTCTGAGTCCAGCAGCAGCTTCTCGTTCCCCTTGTAGCCTCTGGTGCCCTTCATGTAGAGGACAGGATGCTCTTTGTACCAGTTGATGAGGTCATCTTCTTGGTCAGATGTGATGCCCAGGTTGTTGCGGATGTTTTTCTTGGGGGCCTTCCCTTTGCCCTTCTTGCCCTTGGACTTGGCTTCAGCAGCTGCAGGGGTCTCATCAGCAGAGTCTTCTTCCTCCTCGAAGGTGTCCTCATGGATGGCCACTCTGTCTAGAGCAAGAACAGGCTGGCTCTCTGCTGTTTTCTTGGGAGTCTGCTTCGGAGTCTGAGTCTTCTTCGGAGTCTGCTTCTTTGGAGTCTGCTTCTTTGGAGTCTTCTTTGGAGTAGACTTGGCAGTAGGCTCTGGAAGACCCGTGGAAGACTTGGCAGCAGGCTTGTCAGCAGGCTTGGCAGCAGGCTTGGCAGCAGGCTTGGCAGCAGGCTTGGCAGCAGGCTTGGCAGCAGGCTTGGCAGCAGGCTTGTCTCCTTCATCAGTTTCAAAGAGTTCAACTGAAGAATCTTCGTCTGTGCTGTCTTCTGGCCGGCCCTCGAAGATGGTCTCGCTGACGACAGTGGCTTTGGTGGTTGAAGTGGTGGTCTTCGTCTGGCTGCCAGCTGTAGTGGAGGTGTAGAGCCCAGGTAGAGAGAGGTCTGCCATGGCTGTAGTGAAGAAGGCAGTCACTGCAGCATCTGAAGGTTCATGGAGAGGAGTTGCAGCTGGAGTTGTAGCTGGAGTTGTAGCTGGAGTTGTCACTGGAGTGCTCCCAGGAGTGTGGAGTGTTGACCTGGTGCTGAGCTTGGTTGGTGCCCTGGTGACGACGGTGCCCTTTCTCCTCTTTGGTCCCATGTTGTAGCAGCAATTTGAAGTACAATTGTAGCAACAAAAGTAGCAGCAAATGTAGCAGTTGATAATAGTGTCGTGGATTCTAGGTGTGTTCTGGTCGAAGGTCTGAGTGGGTATGGTGCTCTAAACTGGCCTCCTCTATATATATGCAGGGTGCGGACCGCCTCTTTCCCCCTCCTTCGCCCCCCCTGCTTCGCTGCTGCTGCCCCAGCCGCTGCGCAAAAAGAGGGTGACACGCAGACAAAGGGTTGATGCTAAAAATAGAACAACGCATGCACTCAGGCGCCACTCTGTCTGCTGCATTGGGGGTCCAAAAGACGCGGCGCGCACCCTCTCACGTGCGTCGAACATGTGTCTTTCTGCGACACGTGTCTGAAACATGTGACATGAAGCAAGAGCTTTCTGCTACACTGCTGTTTCTGCGTCTAAGCTCTTCTTTGTGCGCCGCATCTTAAAAAATCTGCGGCGCGCACTGATTTCTTTTTACGCTTCTTCTTGCTTCACCACTTCTTTCCTCGCAAAGATTCAACCGGTTGAATCTTTTTTTCCTGCATCGTCAAATTTCTAGGAATTGCGTAGAAAGACCTCTTAAAACGACGCATGCTGTTCCTGTTGCGCCGTAAAGCCAAAATTGACGGCGAACATGCTCAAATCTTTGCCCTTTCCTGGAAATATAAGAAACGCCGTCACTTAAACCCTCTGTTACGTCTCCGTGAGAACTAGCCATGAAAGTCAGGAAATTGGCCTCTAAATGCTTTGCTTGTCTCAATATTTTTCATCTGCATTTCAGGACATGTGAACACTTTCAACAACCGGCAATGCAGTACAGTGGACCATAGACAAGCACAGTGTACCAGTGATATTACCTAGAGCGATTGATCCTTATATGACACGAAATTGGAAAACATGATTGCATGCATGCGGTGTGAACTCAAACAAGGTAAGTCAATAGGGCAGTACAGCATTGTTTTATAGTTTACCGGTCCAAACTAGGGGGAACCGGGGCACATTGGGATGCTTTTAACGTCTACTAATCTTGCTCAATGCTGAAAGCACTGAAGAACTCAGAAGTTTGCATGAATATCAACAATACTATTGAGCTTAAATGCACAGCATAATAAACTAGACTGCACCTACACTTTTGCAGCTAGAGAGCAAAATGTGAGTCGTAAAAATGACTGTCCCCATGTGCAATCGATATCACATATAAGTTGTGCGTGAGACAATATACAGTGCATTAGCACCTTGTAGTGCCAATAGTTAATAAGTTTAAACAGTTTTAAACATTTAACATAAACTGTCCTGGGTGCGGACATTTATGTAAGTAACACACAGTGCTTTGCGACAAATTTGTTCACAGAGCATGGTAATCCACTATAACTTCTATTCACTGTGGCCTGATATCTGTTTTGTGGTTTCCAGGTCATTCAGTGCAGCACTGTTTTGTAGTTTACCGGTCCAAACTAGGGGGAACCATGACACATTAGGATGCTTTTAACGTCTACTAATTTTGCTCAATGCTGAAAGCACTGAAGAACTCAGAAGTTTGTATGAATATCACCATTACTATTGAGCTTAAATGCACAGCATAATAAACTAGACTGCACCTACACTTTTGCAGCTAGAGAGCAAAATGTGAGTCGTAAAAATGACTGTCGCAATGTGCCTCGGCGTGGCACATTGGGACATCAGCCGGGGTGCATTAGGACATCAAATAAAAAATCATTTTGATACTCCATGTGCAATAGATATCACATATAAGTAGTGCGTAAGTAACACACAGGGCTTTGCGACAAATTTGTTCACAGAGCATGGTAATCCACTATAACTTATATTCACTGTGGCCTGAATACCTGTCTTGTGCTGTCCCAGGTCATTCAGCTGACTTGGACACTTAAATTCTGCCATATTAAGTGCGTCCCAATGTGCCCCGAATTCACTGTCCCAATGAGCCCCGATATGAATTTTACACCAAAATGCTAATTTCTCAGGCACCAGTGAGTGTGTTTATCATGATAGCAGTTCATAACTGTCTGTTACGATATATAAAATTCATACAAGCACTGAGAAATCCTCATTGTTCATGGTTTGTCTACAGAATGGTTTGAATTGAACCTGTCCATGTTTACTTTAGTAGTATAGTAGGAAAACAAAGTTTTGCCTGCCATACTTCTGCATTTGGCTGCGATGTGTCTATAAAACCATGGAAAAATCAGGATGTGAAACTACAAGATATGATGGCACTACCATATCATATACCTTGCCAGGATCCAAGAATACCCCACCGGCCACCGTCCCAAATTGCCCTGCATCCCAATGTGCCCTGGTTCCCCCTACTAGTCAGTCTGAGAAATCGAATTCAATGAATTGCATAATGTTTGTGCTTGATAGCCTAACCATACTTTGTCATTTCTACTGCTCAATTGACCCGGAGCACTTGCGACATGTGAAAGTCAGGAAATTGGCCTCTAAATGCTTTGCTTGTCTCAATATTTTTCATCTGCATTTCAGGACATGTGAACACTTTCAACAACCTGCAATGCAGTACAGTGGACCAGAGACAAGCACAGTGTACCAGTGATATTACCTAGAGCGATTGATCCTTATATGAAACGAAATTGGAAATCATGATTGCATGCATGCGGTGTGAACTCAAACAAGGTAAGTCAATAGGGCAGTGCAGCACTGTTTTATAGTTTACCGGTCCAAACTAGGGGGAACCGGGGCACATTGGGATGCTTTTAACGTCTACTAATTTTGCTCAATGCTGAAAGCACTGAAGAACTCAGAAGTTTGTATGAATATCACCGTTACTATTCAGCTTAAATGCACGGCATAATAAACTAGACTGCACCTACACTTTTGCAGCTAGAAAGCAAATGTGAGTCGTAAAAATGACTGTCGCAATGTGCCCCGGCGTGGCACATTGGGACATCAGCCGGGGCGCATTAGGACATCAAATAAAAAATCATTTTGATACTCCATGTGCAATAGATATCACATATAAGTAGTGCGTAAGTAACACACAGGGCTTTGCGACAAATTTGTTCACAGAGCATGGTAATCCACTATAACTTAATATTCACTGTGGCCTGAATACCTGTTTTGTTCTGTCCCAGGTCATTCAGTTGACTTGGACACTTAAATTCTGCCATATTAAGTGCGTCCCAATGTGCCCCAAATTCACTGTCCCAATAAGCCCCCATATGAATTTTACACCAAAATGCTAATTTCTCAGGCACCAGTGATTGTGTTTATCATGATAGCAGTTCATAACTGTTCGTTACGATATATAAAATTCATACAAGCACTGTGAAATCCTCATTGTTCATGGTTTGTCTACAGAATGGTTTGAATTGAACCTGTCCATGTTTACTTTAGTAGTATAGTAGGAAAACAAAGTTTTGCCGGCCATACTTCTGCATGTGGCTGTGATGTGTCTATAAAACCATGGAAAAATCAGGATGTGAAACTACAAGATATGATGGCACTACCATATCATATACTTTGCCAGGATATCATATACCTAGCCAGGATCCAAGAATACCCCACCGTCCCACAGTGCCCTGCATCCCAATGTGCCCCGGTTCCCCCTACTAGTCAGTCTGAGAAATCGAATTCAATGAATTGCATAATTTTTGTGCTTGATAGCCTAACCATACTTTATCATTTCTACTGCTCAATTGACCCGGACCACTTACGACATGTGAAAGTCAGGAAATTAGCCTATAAATGCTTTGCTTGTCTCAATATTTTTCATCTGCGTTTCAGGACTTTTGAACACTTACAACAGCCTGCAATGCAGTATAGTGGACCTAAGGCAGGCACAGTGGAGCAGTGATATTATCTAGAGCTATTGAACCTTATATGACAAGAAATTGGAAATCATGACTTCATGAATCAATGTGTGAACTCAATTAAGGTAAGTCAATTGGGCAGAGTAGTACTGTTTAGTTGATGAAATAGCATTCAATGAATTGCATAGACTTTACTGCTTGATGGACCAAACCAGCTTATGTCATTTCCGCTGTTCAATTGACCAGGACAACCTGAAACATGTGAAAAACATCAAGTTGCCTATTTGTCATTTCTACTGCTCAATTGACCCGGACCACTTGCGACAAGTGAAAGTTGGAAATTGGCGTATTGGTAACAATGCTTTGCTTGTCTCAATGTTTTTCATCTGTGTTTCAGGATATGTGAACACTTTCAACAGCCTGCAATGCAGTACAGTGGACCAGAGGCAGGCACAATGGACCAGTGATATTACCTAGAGCGATTGATCCTTATATGACAAGAAATTGGAAATCATGATTGCATGCATCAGTGTGAACTCAAACAAGGTAAGTCAATAGGGCAGTGCAGCACTGTTTTATAGATTACTGGTCCAAACTACTAGTAAGTCTGAGAAATCTAAATCAAGGAATTGCATAATCTTTGTGCTTAATAGCCTAACCATACTTTGTCATTTCTACAGCTCAATATGTCATCCTATATTCGATTTGTCATGAAATACGAGAATTTGTCAGATATACGTTGTTGTTTATCCTCACAATGATTTGCATGTCTAAATATTTTACATCTGCATCTCAGGAAATATAACTACTTTCAGCAGCCTGTAATACAGTACAGTGGACCAGAGGCAGGCAGAGTGGACCAGTGATATTACCTAGAGCGATTGATCCTTATATGACAAGAAATTGGAAATCATGATTGCATGCATCCAGTGTGAACTCAAACAAGGTAAGTCAATTGGGCAGTGCAGCACTGTTTTATAGTTTACCGGTCCAAACTAGGGGGAACCGGGGCACATTGGGACGCTTTTAACGTCTACTAATTTTGCTAATGATGAAAGCACTAAAGAACTACGAAGTTGGCGAAAATATCACCAATACTATTGAGCTTAAATGCATGGCATAATAAACTAGACTGCACCTACACTTTTGCAGCTAGAGAAAAATGTGAGTTGTAAAAATGGCCGTCCCAATGTGCCCCGGCGTGGCACATTAGGACATCAGCCGGGCGCATTAGGACATCAAATGAAAAATCATTTTGATACTCGATGTCCAATAGATATCACATATAAGTAGTTCGTAAGACAATATACAGTGCATTAGCACCTTGTAGTGCCCATAGTTAATAACTTTAAACAGTTTTAAACATTTAACATAAACTGTCCGGGGGCGGACATCTATATAAGTAACACACAGTGCTTTGCAACAAATTTGTTCACAGACCATGGTAATCCACTATAACTTCTATTCACTGTGGCCTTATATCTGTTTTGTGCTTTCCCAGGTCATTCAGTTGACTTGGACACTTAAATTCTGCCATATTAAGTTCATCCCAATGTGCCCCGAATTCACTGTCCCAATGAGCCCTGGTATGACTTTTACACCAAAATGCTAATTTCTCAGGCACCAGTGAGTGTGTTTATCAAGATAGCAGTTCATAACTGTTCATTACGGTATATAAAATTCATACAAGCACTGAGAAAGCCTCATTGTTCATGGTTTGTCTACAGAATGGTTTGAATTGAACCTGTCCATGTTTACTTTAGTAGTATAGTATAGTAGGAAAACAAACTTTGCTTGCCATACTTCTGCATGTGGCTGTAATGTGTCTATAAAACCATGGAAACATCAGCATGTGAAACTACAAGATATGAAGGCACTATACCTTGCCAGGATCCAAGAATACCCAACCGTCCCACAGTGCCCCGCGTCCCTATGTGCCCCGGTTCCCCCTACTAGTCAGACTGAGAAATCGAATTCAATGAATTGCATAATTTTTGTGCTTGATAGCCTAACCATATACTTTATCATTTCTACTGCTCAATTGACCCGGACCACTTGCGACATGTGAAAGTCAGGAAATTGGCCTCTAAATGCTATGCTTGTCTCAATATTTTTCGTCTGCGTTTCAGGACATGTGAACACTTTCAACAACCTGCAATGCAGTACAGTGGACCAGAGACAAGCACAGTGTACCAGTGATATTACCTAGAGCGATTGATCCTTATATGACACGAAATTGGAAATCATGATTGCATGCATGCGGTGTGAACTCAAACAAGGTAAGTCAATAGGGCAGTGCAGCACTGTTTTATAGTTTACTGGTCCCAACTACTGGTAAGTCTGAGAAATCGAATTCAAGGAATTGCATAATCTTTATGCTTACTAGCCTAACCATACCTAGTAATTTCTACTGCTCGCTATGTCATTTTATATTCGATTTGTCAAGAAATATGAGAATTTTCATTTATTTTCTGTTTCAGTCTGGATTAGCACTGACCGTAAGGAGGAGATTGATATTATGTAACATGCAACCATGGACTTAACTGAAGAATCAGATTGGAGACATTCTGCAACCATCCAGGTAGCATGAATACACTTTTAGCACTTACATTTTAAAAGACTACCTCTGCAATCCGGAATCAGAATTATTATGCCGTTTCATGTAGAAATATTCTAGATTTTAGTGTTTCAAGTACATTTTCTTCAAATTTAATGGTTTTATTAATTCACCTGTGTATGTAGCCAAGACTACTATAATATTTGGTTCAAGTAACTTTTTAAATCAACAAAATATTATGACTTGAAAAGAAGTTATGTTTGGAAATGCAATATGATATCAGTACTCCTCATGTTACACCAAACCTGTGCCTGATCTTGGGATTGGCTGTTACCCATCTCTATAAACTTATGCTTGCACACTTATGCATTTTGCATAGCATTTTGTCAATTTAGCAAAATTTCATGTGTACACCAATTGGTCAGGGCAGGGTCCAATTTCCAAACCTCAAGTTACATAATCATCCCATTGCGACGGATTTCAACGGCCTCACAACATCTCAGCACAGGGGCCTCCACACATCAAAATTGGGCACACAGTTATCGCAAAGTGAAGAAAACTCCACCCTCAGGATGATTTTATTAATGGTTACTTACGAAATGAGTTTAAGTCACTGAGCAGTTTATTGGAATTGGTGCTATATCAGTCCTTAAGATTTTTATCAAGTGCACTTATGGAGCCATTCAGGTGCTTCACTAGAGCATTAAATTTGCGAGCATAATTTCACCCTCTGACACATTTGTAGGCATTATTTTCCAGCTGAAGTCTCATTTTCGAAATTGCGTTATTTGAATCTGTAGCTTCAATTTCAATTAGCTAGAAATATTTCAGTACGCGTTTATGAAGAAATTGTGTTTTGTGTTGTAAACTTGCAGGCATATAATGCAGTATCAAAAACCAAAGTCTCTGTTTGTGGATCAAATCTCATGTGGTTGAAACTGAAATCCAACATCAGATATTGGTTGTTGCTTATTCTCATAATGTTTTGCATGTCTAAGTATTTTACATCTGTGCTTCAGGAAATATAACTACTTTCAACAGCCTGTGATACAGTACAGTCGTCCAGAGGCAGGCAGAGTGGACCAGTGATATTACTTAGGGCAATTGAACCTGATTGATTGCATGCATCCAGTGTGAACTCAAACAAGGTAAGTCGATAGGGCAGTGCAGCACTGTTTTATAGTTTACCGGTCCCAACTAGGGGGAACCGGGGCACATTGGGATGCTTTTAACGTCTACTAATTTTGCTCAATGCTGAAAGCACTGAAGAACTCAGAAGTTTGCATGAATATCACCAATACTATTCAGCATAAATGCACGGCATAATAAACTAGACTGCACCTACACTTTTGCAGCTAGAGAGCAAAATGTGAGTCGTAAAAATGACTGTCCCCATGTGCAATCGATATCACATATAAGTTGTGCGTGAGACAATATACAGTGCATTGGCACCTTGTAGTGCCAATAGTTAATAAGTTTAAACAGATTTAAACATTTAACATAAACTGTCCCGGGTGCGGACATCTATGTAAGTAACACAGTGCTTTGCGACAAATTTGTTCACAGAGCATGGACTGCCTGGTAATCCACTTTAACTTCTATTCACTGTGGCCTGATATCTGTTTTGTGCTTTCCCAGGTCATTTAGTGCAGCACTGTTTTATAGTTTACCGGTCCAAACTAGGGGGAACCGGGACACATTGGGATGCTTTTATCGTCTACTAATTTTGCTCAATGCTGAAAGCACCGAAGAACTCAGAAGTTTGCATGAATATCACCAATACTCTTGAGCTTAAATGCCTGGCATAATAAACTAGACTGCACCTACACTTTTGCAGCTAGAGAGCAAAATGTGAGTCGTAAAAATGACTGTCCCCATGTGCAATCGATATCACATATAAGTTGTGCGTGAGACAATATACAGTGCATTAGCACTTTGTAGTGCCAATAGTTAATAAATTTAAACAGTTTTAAACATTTAACATAAACTGTCCTGGGTGCGGACATCTATATAAGTAACACACAGTGCTTTGCAACAAATTTGTTCACAGACCATGGTAATCCACTATAACTTCTATTCACTGTGGCCTGATATCTGTTTTGCGCTTTCCCAGGTCAT
The DNA here is from genome assembly GCA_026936325.1 of Platynereis dumerilii. Taxonomy (NCBI): domain Eukaryota; kingdom Metazoa; phylum Annelida; class Polychaeta; order Phyllodocida; family Nereididae; genus Platynereis; species Platynereis dumerilii. The sequence continues at coordinate 784,067 of JAPTHN010000088.1, read as the reverse complement.
TCAGTTGACTTGGACACTTAAATTCTGCCATATTAAGTGCATCCCAATGTGCCCCGAATTCACTGTCCCAATGAGCCCCAATATGACTTTTACACCAAAATGCCAATTTCTCAGGCACCAGTGAGTGTGTTTATCACGATAGCAGTTCATAACTGTTCGTTACGATATATAGAATTCATACAAGCGCTGAGAAAGCCTCATTGTTCATGGTTTGTCTACAGAATGGTTTGAATTTAACCTGTCCATGTTTACTTTAGTTGTATAGTATAGTAGGAAAACAAACTTTGCTTGCCACACTTCTGCATGTGGCTGTGATGTGTCTATAAAACCATGGAAACATTAGGATGTGAAACTACAAGATATGATGGCACTACCATATCATATACTTTGCCAGGATCCAAGAATTCCCTATCGTCCCACAGTGCCCCACGTCCCAATGTGGCGCGGTTCCCCCTACTAGTCAGTCTGAGAAATCGAATTCAATGAATTGCATAATTTTTGTGCTTGACAGCCTAACCATACTTTGTCATTTCTACTGCTCAATTGACTCGGACCACTTGCGACATGTGAAATGCTTTGCTTGTCTCAATATTTTTCATCCGCGTTTCAGGACATGTGAACGTTGCTGAAATGCACAACATGCACTCGTCTCTGAGAGATCCTGAATCACAATACTATTAATGGTCATGGAGCACTGACCCGAGCATAAATTTACCTGAGGGAAGTACTCATTTTTTCGTTGCTGAACAACTATTTCCTCTCGACGATGATACTCAGATTTTACTCTGTACAGGAAAATCCTCTGTTACTGATACAAAATAAGGGTGAAGAGACGTTGAGAAAATGAGTCAAATAACTTGTGGAATAGCAATAGAGATTCTGGGAAGGGAGGGGGCTGGCCAATCCGGGAAGAAGTATGTAAGTGAGAGATTTGACTTACAGTACTTAGCAGCTTGCAAATCTTTAAGATGTTCAAAATTCTATCATTTCAATAAAGTTTGTCATGTCGATTTTTCTTGCCATTTTTCATGGGTGTTTTAGTCACTGAGTGCGTTAAAGTTCAGCCCTTCCCCAGAAAAACCTCCTTGAACTCCTTCAATAAAATAGGGCTGACTTGATCACTGCTATGAGGATGGGGAAATTTCAATATATCATCAGATTTAGTCATGAAATGGGAGGTTTTGTGTCCCTCGGCAATTTCATATTTGAATTCCCTCTCCCTTGGTCATTTTACTTTTGAATTCCCTGTCCCCCATAGCCTCCCATCCAGAGCCTCGTTAGATATTACTTTTTTACCCTCGGCAACAAAGGCAGATTACCATTTACCAAAGGTGTAAAACTTTCCCTATACACCGCATTAGACCCAGGAGTCAGTTGTTTTAATGAATCAACTGGCTTCATTCATTTCAACTGACTGACTCGACTAGTTGATAACTTTTCAACTGCAACTGACTGAATTCATTTCAACTGACTTCAACTGACTTTTAAGCGATGTTTCACTTAACTGACCTAGAAAACCTAGAGTAAATTTATATTAAAGGAAAGTTCTGAACCAAAAATCCAAATAGATTCATACCTACAAGGAAAGTTCAGACATCATATTTAACCAACCGTCTCAGTATGAAATTCACATGATGTCACAATGACACATTTTCCTAATTGACCGCAAGAGATATTCTTAATTAAAGCAATTGATACAGTACAGTGAAAGACAGTTTGTTTAAAATTTGTAAGATGAGAAATAAAAATCCGATTTATACTTAAAAAGTCTACTTATGATGGGCTAAATAAAGTTTGATCATTTGATAGGCTAAATTACCAAAGTGTCTGATAAAGATAAACACAATCATGCAGTGTGTAAGGTAATTACCAATTCAGCTGAATTGCACTTCAGCTAGGTGTCAGATGTCACTTTCTGCTGACTTTCTTATCACTTGACTGATGGGGTGAAATTGGCTTCAGGAGCACATTCAAAGGGAAGCTACAATCACTGTTAATTGCAATTAACATGACTGGATTGCCATTCTTGTCACCATGACTTCAGAAGTCTGCTAATTGTTTCAATCAATGCACGTGAATGACGCAAATGGATGTGGGGGACAATGGGCCATGTTGTGTCAGGCAACTGACGCCAGTCAAATTCACCACTGACGACGGCAACTGACGTTTGTTGGCATGACGACGACTTCAACGGACCAATTATGACGGACGACGACGACTAATGACGACGACTCCGGGGTCTACACCGCATCCCAAGTATATTCCAATGAAGAGGCAGTTTTTCTAAGATTCAAGCACTTCACCATTGGGGGTGATACTCACCCGACTCAGATTTTGTTCATAATTTTTTACTGGTAAATAGTTACTATAAAGTCGGAAAAATTGCAGTTTTCAAGGGCTCTTTGAAATATAGGGCCAAAATTTGGATCGTGTCAAAGTCCAGATTTCCAATCCCATTATCCCTGTACCTTTTTAATGGAGGTGTTTACACACCGCCATGTATGTAGTTGGTGAGAAAGGGGGGCAAGAGAGTGGGTAAACTTTAGGTGGGAAATTCGAAATTTGCAGAAGCAAATCTGGAATAACTCTTTTCATATTTTGAATAATCTCCGAATTGTTAAAATGCCCGCAACTAGTGACGCAGGGGCAGCAGGGCTGTTATTGCAGCCTACTTGTATTGATCTCCAATAATTCTGAATACTCCTTTTATCAGATTTTTATTTTGGTGTTACAGTCCACCATTTTGAAAATAATGTGTATTGTGTTCTGTGTATGCAAATGAGCTGTCCATCATTTTGAAAGTTATGTGTATTGGGTTTTGTGTATGTGAATGAGCTGATCTAGATTTATGTCATGGGGACATTTGGATGTGTATTGGTCAGTTTGCAGACTTGGGAGTTTATGTTATCATGATACCAGGTCACAGGACATGAGATTTCAACAGCTATATGTAAATTCCTACTATTTCAATGAAATTTAGGGATGAGTGTATTTATGGATAGGCCTAAATTAATATACATAGAAAGATCGCTAACTAAATAAATGAATAGTTAAATACTGGTAGATAGAAGGAAAGAGATAGAAAGAGATAGAAAGAGATAGAAAGATAGACGATAGAATGATAGAAAGATAGAGATATAGATAGAAAGATGGATTAGGAAGATAGAAATATATATCTATAGAAGAATAGATAGATAGATAGTTACATAGATAAAGAAGGATGGCTTTCATGTATGAATTTTATGGATTAGATAGATTGCATGAATTAGATGGATAGATCATAGAGATGAAATAAATAACTTATACTGATTAGTGAGATAAGACAAAGACAAAACGTCTGTAGTGGTCATTTGTGAAAAGATTTGTGAAAAAATTAATACAGAATGAAATTGTTGGTGCAAAGATAATAGATTACACAGATTTATCAAAAGGGTTTGGTAAGCATGAGCAATAGATCACAATTTGGTTCTTGTGTTGCAATTTGTGACACGGTTCAACACGTTCGGAAGGGGTTAGAGTTAGCTCAGTTGGTAATGCACCGGGTTGCCAATCACTTGGTCCTGAATTTGAATCCCACATTGGTGAGGTCACCTATACTTGTGTTGGACAGTAGTTTCAATCAAACTTTGCTGTTAGATATATACCAGAAAAACAGCAAGTTGAGGTACAATACTGTTGTAAAAGAGATAATCATCCACTACATGAGTGCTTCGAAATGTTACCATCAGGCAGAAGGTTGAGAAGTGTTAAATGCAGAACCAGTAGATACGCTAAGTCATTTGTTCCTTCTAGCATCAGAATGTGCAATGAATTGAAGTGGTAGTATGTATGGTAGTATGTATGGTAGTATGTATGTACTTATTTTCGTGTGAATGTTATTGTGTGACTGTGATCTCTCTGTATGCATGTGACTGTGATTCTGTCTGTGATATGGGACAACACACTGCAAGTTTCACTTTTGTGACCAATAAAGTATTTATTATTGTTATTATTATTATTATTCATTGGCATGTCCTCCTGCTGTCCTAATTGACCTGCATAAATAAAGGACTTAAAGTCGCATCTATCTGTCCAATGATCCATGAAAATCTGACATGGGATTTCACATCATTTCACCTCTTTACAAAGTCTAGATTGATAGATTGACTTAGTAATTTTGGCAGTCTGCAAGTTGTCTGGTAGTGGTATGTGGATTGACAGGTTTGTAGACCAGCATATTAGTGACGATAGATTGACAGATAGGTAGATATGGCAAGTGCAGCCCTTTAAGTGCAACTCTGGGTGCTCACAAGGGTTGATTGAAGAGATGGGATAGAGAGCGGGAGTCCTCAACATGCTACACATTTACCCAATTTAAGGAATCCTTTGCTTGCCCAGCACAGACACTGAATCGAGGGGGTTGCCAATTAACATCTCATCCAGACAAATTCAAGCTGACAATTTGCTCATGAAGGTTGACTGACATTTTTGGGTTCCCCAAGCCATCCTCCATGTTGTCAGGGGTGGTAAGACCCACTAGCCCTGAAGACTGAAGCGTGAAAGATGCCCCACACAGGGTTTTAAACTGATGCAAGTCAAGACCTTCAGCCGAGGTGGCAGCAACTTTAACCACTGGGTTGCCACATGCTTTCAGTCCATCTCCTGAGGGTCTTTCCTTGCAGCTTTGCCTGGGTTCAAACCTGAGTCAGTCAATTTGGGAAAATTTTAGTTTACTCTCAATATTGTTACGTCTTGCAGAGTTGTTCAATGTCAATTGGTTGACTATAAACCTCTATAAATTTTAACTATTAAGATCAAAAAAAGTCCCAGGTTGGTGTCATTCAGAGGAAATGTTAAATCATTGTCTCTTGGGATCATTTCAAAGAGGGTAAACGTGCAACGTGTAGACGACTCCGGCTGTATCTACCATCTCATTGATCAACTGTGATCACCCACTCCTCTTAAATGGCTGCACTGGTGAATACCATATCTATCTATCTAGCTATCTATCTGTTTGTCTATCTATCTATCTATATATCTGAAAATATGTGTCTGAATAGTTAGGGCAGTGCAATACAAATGATCTGCTGGATTCAGGGGATGTGAACTTGGACACCATACCACCTCCATTTTGAACCCCTTGGTTCTTGTTAATGTACTTCTGTTATAATGTAATGGCAAACTAAATTGACCCAACAGTATCATATGGTATCACATTTCTGATGATTAAGTCAGGCGCAGGCAACAAGGGGCGCTCAAAGTTACTACTGTTGACTGTTTACAGATAGGAGGCCAACATATTTTTACAAAGTAGCTTCCCAGTCCAATTGTTAAATGATTTGTGTAGATGGTACATTTATGATTTATCTTTCAGAGAGTTATCAGAGTGAACAGAAAAGGAACATGTGGATATGCAAGATTTGACAAGCACGCGTGGATGTGCCATTACTCTCATGCGTAGATTTTAGATGTGTGTATACGCCTTACAGCACACAAGTGGACATATTTTACAGCACATGGGATGACATGCTTTGCAGCCCATTTTGTTTTGATCTTGAATTTATATTTCTATTTGTTAACCTCAATTAATAACAATTATCTACTTATCTATGTATCTGTGTGCCACTCCTGCGCTGAATGGCAGGCCTTTGAGTCTGTGGCAACTGCCCTCTATGACATATAGTGACCACTGTGCTAAATGGCAGACATGTCCAAGCTTGCGCTGGATGACATATCTGCAATCGCACATACATGCATGTTCTTGAATGCAGGTCCATGCATGTGCTGGATGACATGTCCACAGGTGATAGTGAACGCATATACACGTTCAATAATGCATGCAATTACATGCACACATGCATGTATGTGCGCTCACTGCCATATTTGAATGTGCCATATTTGAATAAAAATTATGCCTTGACAGATGTTAATATTTAAATAATAATATATATGCCTTGACAATTGAACTGTTTGATCTTTATTTTAAATTTGACTTATTAAAATGCTCATCATTATGTTTTAGAGGCATGTGAATTTCATCAAATCTCAATATTAATGGTTTTTGTCTTATTATTCTGAAATTTCAAAAAGGTAACGGTTTTTCTTTCACCAGAGCCTGTGAATTTCATTGTGTAGTTGTATGGGTTGTTTTGTTTTTTTTTTTATGATATCAAACACTTTGCTATTAGTTTCTGAAAGATAGGTGGGTCATTAACAAATTTTTGGACTATCTTCGTCACTGAGGTGCCATGACATAAGTTTGAATGCATTGTCACTCCTCATCTGTTATTCATTTTTCTACTTGGAACCACTGTACTTGGAATGAAAAGTAATCTATTTGACCTTTTTTGGTACATTTTGTACAGTCACCCATGCTAAATTGACAGTTTTTCCATGTCACTGGACCAGATATAACAAAATCAAGTGTCACTTTTTATGCTAATATACTAATATTTAACACATTCTTTGCACGATTCATGAGAATATGGACTTCAATTAATTCTATTGCACATTAAATTTTTTTTTGTCTTGTTTCATTGATTAATTGATATAACAGACATGTCACTATAATAACCACCATTAGGAGACATATATTTTCTAAAAATAGCATAAAATCGAAAAAGATTTTCGTTTATGGCACACAGCCCAGTCCTCACAAATGCAAGAAACAGCAACTTTGTATAAAACACCAAGTTTCAAGACATGGACATTTACTGGATTTATCCTTTGAGGAACGGCAACTCCATTGCGTAACATATATTTTTACCAAAAATAGGATAAAACATAAAAATATATTATCTCCCCAAAAGGTTAAAGGTGAAAAAAGTGCTTTAAAAAAAAAAACTCATTAAATATATGCCATTAAATATATTATTCCAATTGTCACATATATTATTGCATACACCAATAGGGCACATAAATACTGCCTAAAAATGGGAAAAAATAGACCTTGTCTTCCAAAAGTTGAAGGTAAAGATTGTTGGAGAAAATAGCTCTCCGAACTAACATCCAAAATTGACAGGGCAGACCTAAAATGGCACATTATAAATGTCAGCTACCATTGGGAGACATTATATACCAGCTAAAAATAGCATAAAATCTAAAAATAGATTGAGTCCCCCAAAGGCTGGGTGGACCATGATTTGAACATATTTAACAGATTTGTCACTGGGGAATGGCAACCTCCATTAGGAGACATATATATTTTCTAAAAATAGCATAAAATCTAAAAATAGATTGTGTCCCTCAAAGGTTGCATGACAATAACTGTTGTCCCTGAATGGTTGATGTTTTCCATACAATATTGCAGTTTGTTGCATGTTTTAGCAGATTTGTCATTTGTCAAGTTGCTGTTTCTTGCATTTGTGAGGACTGGGTTGTGGGCCGTAAACGAAATCTTTATTTTTTAGTGATTATTTGCAAGAAACTTGTTCTTCAGTTATAAACAGTTCAATTAATCCGTCCAATAGAATATTTTGAGGCTGAAAACATCCACCTTTCAGGGACAACTTTCATGCAACATTAATTTTGAAGACATGGTCGTTTGTTTAGGTTTATGCTGGCCTTTTTATATTTGGAGAGACACCTCGATTCAAGTCTAATAATTATTTTTACACAGTTTTGATTTGCACACTTGTGGGCCTTTAATGTGATTGGCCTTCTGGTGAATGGGACCACATTTAATGATTGATTGGACATATTTAATGATTGGCACATAATAAATGGATTTATCCTTTGAGAAACAGCAACTCCATTTGGAAACATATATTTTTACTAAAAATAGGACAAAACATAAATATATATTATCTCCCCAAAAGGTTAAAGGTGAAAAAAATGCGGTTAAAAAAAAAACTCATTAAATATATACCATATAATATATTATTCCAATTGTCACATATATTATTGCATATACCAATAGGGCACATAAATACTGCCTAAAAATGGGAAAAAATAGACCTTGTCTTCCAAAAGTTGAAGGTAAAGATTGTTGGAGAAAATAGCTCTCCAAACTAACATCCAAAATTGACAGGGCAGACCTAAAATGGCACATTATAAATGTCAGCTACCAATGGGAGACATTATATACCAGCTAAAAATAGCATAAAATCTAAAAATAGATTGAGTCCCCCAAAGGCTGGGCAGACCATGATTGGAACATATTTAACAGATTTGTCACTGGGGAATGGCAACCACCATTAGGAGACATAATATATTTTCTAAAAATAGCATAAAATCTAAAAATAGATTGTGTCCCTCAAAGGTTGCATGACAATAACCGTTGTCCCTGAATGGTTGATGTTTTCCATACAATGTTGCAGTTTGTTGCATGTTTTAGCAGATTTGACATATGTCAAGTTGCTGTTTCTTGCATTTGTGAGGATTGGGTTGTGGGCCATAAACGAAATCTTTATTTTTTAGTGATTATATTTAAGAAACTTTTTCTTCAGTTATAAACAGTTCAATTAATCCGTCCAATAGAATATTTTGAGGCTGAAAACATCCACCTTTCAGGGACAACTTTCATGCAACATTTGAAGACATGGTCATTTGTTTAGGTTTATGCTGGCCTTTTTATATTTGGAGAGACACCTCGATTCAAGTCAAATAATTATTTTTACACAGTTTTGATTTGCACACTTTGTGCCTTGTTTACCTTTTAAGTTGTGGGCCTTCACACTTGTGGGCCTTTAATGTGATTGGCTTCTGGTGAATGGAGCGGACCACATTTAATGATTGATTGGACATATTTAATGATTGGCACATAATAAATGGATTTATCCCTTGAGAAACGGCAACTCCATTTGGAAACATATATTTTTACTAAAAATAGGACAAAACATAAAAATAGATTATCTCCCCAAAGGGTCAAAGGGAAAAGAATGCAGGAGAAAAACTCATTAAATACTTGCCATTAAATATATTATTCCAGTTGTCACATATTTTATTGCATATACCAATAGGGGACATAGATACTGCCTAAAAATGGCAAAAATATAGACCTTGTCTTCCAAAGGTTGAAGGTAGAGACTGTGGGAGAAAATAGCTCTCTAAATTTAACGTCCAAAATTGATGTTAAATTGCACCTGGTTGGGCACAATACGTTCTTGAGAAGCATCTTTTTTACGAATTGTGGCCCTTGTGCCTTCTGATTTTTATGTCTTCAGACCAATGGACCTAAAATGTGTGGGTTTCTATCTGATGGACCTTCTAATGACAGGGCAGACATAAAATGGCATATATTTTTATGTCAACCACCATTGGGAGACATACACACCAGCCAAAAATAACATAAAATCAAAAAATAGATTATGTCCACTTAAGCTTAGGTGGACCTTCATTAGCATATATTTAAAAGATTTGTCATTGGGGCATGACAACCACTATTGGGAGACATATATTTGCTAAAAATAGCCAAAGATCTAGAAATAGATCATGTCCCCAAAAGGTTGCATGCCAATAACTTGTGTCCCTGAAAGGTGGATATTTTCGATGTAATGTTGCAGTTTCTTGCATTTATGAGATGTGGCCTGGGCTTTGTGCCATAAAACATTTGTAATGATTGCTAATATTTATGGCCCACGGCCCAGACTAAATCTTATAAATGCAAGAAACAATTTTTTCACTATAAACAATACAAATAAGCTCTGCAAAATACAATTAGAGGCAGATAAAACATCCACCTTTCACGGACAACTGTCATGAAACCTTTGGGAGCATGGTCAATTTTTTATGGAGGTGTGCACACATCTCCATTAAAGCATCACAGTGAGAGAATGGAAAGTTTTGGTGGGAAATTTGGACATTTTCAGAATGTCTTTTGGGCCCTCACTTGGCCATTTTATTTGGAGGTGTTTGGAGTCAAGAACAATGTATAACTTGATTATAGAGCATGCATCTGGCATAGGAATGAATAACAAGCATGTTGTTATAAGGATGTAGCTTCCTTTTGTATCTCTCTGGATCCACTGTGGACTGCATCACACACTGTGTATTGGTCACAGTGCCTAAACTATTGCACTTGTGTATGTGACATTTGGCACAGGAATGGGTCTTATAGCATATAATTATGTTCCTTTGGGGTTCATATTGAAAATAAATCGTTACAGTTTTTTGTAAAATATTGAAAATTTAAAAAAACTGTTTTATTTTATTTTTAGGAGCAGAATAAGCATCAAATTTCCTAAATGTGCCTCTCTAGAGTCAAAATGCTCTCACAAAAATTAATAAGAGCAAATTCATCAAGATGTGTAAAAGTGGGTTTTTTTCCAATGCTCAATGAATCTTTTTTTAAATTTTGGAGTTATACCTGAAAATTTGCATTTAGATGTCTAAATTATTTCCTTTTTAATGACTGAACTCATTCAGAGGGGCAATCTTATGAAATTTTCATAACAGCCCAAAAATCTAGGGAAAATGAGAATTTCTGATACTTTTCTCAAAAATTCCGGTTTCTCTTGAACCAATTGCAATAAATAGATTGGTAAAATTCAACAAATATTTTAATGAAGCGTAATCATCAGGAAGTAACTTTTGAAGCCATATATATTTTAGTTTAAATTTTTGTGAGGGAACTGGTTTTGTCAGAGCCCATTGGATGTAAGTAGTTGTTGTATCCAGTGTTCCATACAGAGACAACTAATTCTATTATTGGATAGAGTATGTCTAAGATTCCCAGACTTATTAATACGACAGTCACCAAAATGAATGTGCAGCTCCTTCCACAAAAAGGAGGTTGAGCCATCTGCCATATCACACTGGTTTTCATGAATCATATTAAAGCTCTTTCCCGGTTCTTTAATGAAATTTTTTTTTTTTTCATATCACCTGTGCCACATGGCCATTTTGTGGCTTGAAAATGGATTATTTCTAAAATTTGGAAATTTAGCACACAATATATTAACAGCAGCTGGATCTGGGCACTCAGGGAAATAGTCATTTTCAGGGGATATGAACTTAGGACAATACACCACCACCAATTTGAATCCCTGGCTTCTTGTTTAGATTTATGCCTGTATTTATCGGCCCGTATGGAGGACACCTTGTTTCAAGTCATGTAATTACGTTTATTGAATTTGATTTACCAACCTTCTGTCTCGTTAGCCTTTTGACTTTCGTGCCTTCAGACTTGTAGCGGGGCAGGTATGTAAAAAAATAGTGCATTTATACATAGAAGCATGAAACTTGGCGCACACTTAAAAAACATCTATACAAACATATTTGGATAGGGAGCCACTTCAGATTTAGCTTAGGTGGCTACTGGCAGCCATTTTCCAAAATGGCGGTCAATTCTTCCACTTTGCTGCTTTCTGTGTATTTTCGACAAATAGAATACATGTAAATATTGTTTTCTATAGCTTCTCTAAGTATTCAGTACATTACTATAACATTTTTTGGCAGCCTTGGTCTGTTTTCAGGTTTGTTTGAAACATTTTTGTTAAAAATATTGATTCAAACACTGGATTTCGCGGTTACGGATGGTTACACCAACTCTCTATAAATCTCAAAATAAATTACATATTTGAATTCCTTATAAGAAGAGCTTTCAAATGAATGGTCACATCAATGGGTTTCATAAACTTGGTCCGAAAATGGAAAAAATGAAAACAAAATGATTTTTGAAGATTTTGTTTTCTTTAATTTTGACAAAAAATTAACCAAAACTATTGATGCGACCATTCATTTGAAAGCTTTTCTTATAAGGAATTCAAATATGTAGTCAGTTTTAAAATCAATTGAGATTCCATGAAACTATGGGAAACCGCGAAAATGATACATTTTCTTCAACAGTTCTAACAAAATGCACCCTGATTACCCTGAAATTCCTCAGTTCAATCCAGAAATCAATTGATAATGTTCTTTAGATCTGTAGAAGGAATAATGAGCACTGTTTCGATACTTTAATAATATAGGCACTTCACAGAAAGCAGGAAAATGAGAAAATTAGCCGCCATTTTGGAAAATGGCTGCCATGGGTCAACCAGGTCAAATCTGAAGTGGCTCCCTATCTAAATATTTTCTTTAAGACGTTTTTGAAATGTGTGGAAAGTTTCATGCTTCTATGTATAAATGCACTATTACTCCCCTATTCATGACAAATCTGCCCCGCTATTGTGGGTCTTTAGTGTGACGAGCCTTCTGATGAAAAGGTTGACTACATTTAATGATTGGCCGTATTAAATGATTGGCACATATTTAATGGACTTGTCCCTAGGGGGATGGCAAACAAAATTGGGAGACATACTGGCAAACTTCTGAAAGAGGGGGCCAAAAGTGTCCATGGCATCAAAAATGAAAATGTTGGGAATCCCATATAAGCTGAACACAAAAAATTAGTTTTAGGCGTCAGAAATGCCCAATATAATTTTTGGTCCATTTGGTCCATATCTATAGACAGGGTAAGTGGATTAAAAACTGGAAATTTAGTCACTTGTGACTATTGTGACTGACAAATGTTTGTTCAAAAAGCACAGGAGAAGTAACTATAATCGGTAAATCACAATATAAAAAATGTTACTGTGGTGACTTTTCAACAGAACAAGCGCTAATGTTACTAGGGTGCTCATCTAACTATCATCCAGAGAATAATTATTATCTACACTTTGATGAATGCTCGGTACCTGGATATGTGTCAGTGTTGGAGGTCTCGAGGCCTAATCCTAGGCCTTGGTTTGGAATCAGGTGTCTTTGGTCCAGTGTTGGAGGCCACGTGACCGGCCTCATCTCCAGGCTGGCCTTGAGGAGACATTTTCATTGCTCAGCCTCAGTCTGGTTTGGGGTGTGTACCTGTGTTCCGTGTATCCTATTATATTTTCCCTATGGATCCTATGTTCCCTGAATTCCAAGCTCTCCGTGTCGCATGTTCCCCAGTAATTTCCTCCATTCCTGTTTGTGAATTATTGAACATATTTCTTAAGTTTACAATGACATTCTGCTGTGACTACTGTCAGTATCAACAATACAGGAGTTTTCTGATGTGTAGGTTGCTTGGTTCTTATGTTCCCCTTCGTTCGATGTTTCCCATGTTCTATGTTCCCAATTCCCTACAGTCTACGTTCCCCATTTCCTGATTGTGAATTTTTGACAGATTTCTTAGTCTACGGTGATCGGGCCAGCTGACAGTGATGGGGCCAGTCCACCGTGATGACTGATGAGGCCTGTCACCTTACACCCTCCTGAAGACTTTCTCCCCTGTGCTGACCAGCAGGTTCTGTCACTTTAGCCGGGTGCCATCACCACAGGCACACCCCATCACTGTAGAATTTAGATTGGATACAGATCCCCGTCATTGTTGCATCAGTGATTAATCATTTATTCGTTAGAGAACTAGCAGTAATACAAAGTTTTACACATGCACAACTGTGACAGATGTGAATGCATGTATAAAAATGCAGAAGTTCACCTATTCAACAGATTTACCAAGTCTATGGTATTAGGACAAGCCTGCAGTGATGAATCCAGTCTCAAGGCTGGTCACCCAATGTCTTACTATGTTCCCCCATTCTTGTTGGTGAATTATTCAACAGATTTCCTAAATCTACGGTGACAGGGACCATCGCGCAGAGATATGAATCCAACCTTGAGACTTGTCCACATATTTCTTCCTCTCACCTTTATACATGTATTACTGTGACCAATGTCACCGATTTATGGATCCTACGTTGTATGTAGGGGAGAGCGGCGCACAGTGAGACACTTTTTTTATTTTCAAGCAACTATTACAGGTTTGGAGATACATCTTGTGAAGTCCATGCCAGATAAGTGTCTCACTGTGCCCCATAGGCGAGGTACAGTGAGACAGCAGGCGGGGCACAGTGAGACAGGGAAGTTTGCTACCACAATTGCAAACCCTTTAGGCATGCAGAATAACTTTGTCAGTGGATATTATGAAAATAATTTTTCACAGGCTGGAATTCTTAATTGCCTTGCAAACAACCAGTCTGGCCAATAAAACTCCATCCGATCTTAATACCAAACATCCGAGGGTTCTTTGAAAACGAAACTCCTGAATTTGGGAACACTTATGTTCCCGAATCTGGGAGCAGTTCCCGAATTTGGGAGCACCTTGGTCCCGAATTCGGGAATGCTCCCGAATTCTGCACTTTCCGGAACTGAATACAACCCTTCAATTGGTGAAGTTTCTGCCCCACATACATGATACAGAGTCCTATTCTCCTATTTATACACTCTTGCTAATAAATATGGAATATAAGCACATGTCAAAATGTGAGTAGAAATTGGGTAACACCATTTCCTTATGGGAATTGCAAACAGACTTCCAACCAATTTTCTAGATAAATATGGGTCCATTCAACATCACAAATTGGAAATTTTATGAATTTGGAGAAAATCTTGGAAACTGGGGTCAATAATGGAAATACTGAAAAAACAACAAATATTCGATTTTAAGGGCTGATATCACATGAAATATTGTTGATACATGAAAATAAATGACAGCGAAAGAATAATTTGGGTCAAAATTAGTTAGTAACATAGACCATATTGGGGAAATACCCACTAGGGGTAATCCAGACTTCGACTTGAATGTGACACCTATTTTTTCGTGATTTGGGAATATTTTTCTCCCTAAAAGAGCTTTAGCTCTGACTTTTTAATGGGTAGAAGGCAGACCACACATATGTTGGATTAACAATTTCATTTGTCTCAACGATGCTTGATTTGGACGCAGTCAGAATATATCACAATCTGGGAATTTTGACAATTTCTAGAAATTTTTGGAATGTATGATTATTAGAAACCACTTTTGATGCACTGAAAAAGTGCACCAAAGAAGATACTCTCCAAGTGACACCATTGTTCTGGCTGGCAATTGATTAAATCGTTCGCTATTACCTGTTTATCACAACACAACAATGTTTTGTTTGCCATGATAGCGGATCATACACCTAACAAATACAAAGTCTCTTTTAGCCAGGCCTCTGTGTGATTTACTTGCAAGGACGACCTTTTGCAATATTTCTATGAATCCATTCAGTGATTTATAATATTTTGGCTGCCATCAATTGGAGTACTAAATTGACACTATTGTGATGTGACAAACAGTCAATAGCGAGCGATTAAAATTTTTGTCAGTGGAAACCATGGTACCATTTGGAAGAACTCTTCATGGGTGTACTTTTCAGTAAATAAAACTGGTTCTGATGTTTACATAGTCCAAAAATTTTCAAATTTCAAGAGATTGTCAAAATTCTTGAATCTTATTTTTTCCTGATTGCATCAAAATCGAGCATATTTGACGCCAAATGAATTTGTACATCCAAGATATGCATCTTCTACCTTCTATCCCTCAAAATTTCAGAACTTAATTCCCATTAGAAAGAAAGAAATTCTCAAATTACGACAAAATGGGGTGTGCCATTCAGATCATAGTCCTGATTACCCCTAAAGGTTATGATTCCCACAATAAATTATGTTACTAACTCATTTTGACCCTAATTATTCTTTTGGTAACAATTATTTTCATGTGTCAACAATATTTGATTTGATTTCAACCCTTCAAAAATCTGCAATGTTTGTCGTTTTTTCGGTAATTCCATTATTGACCCCCATTTTCAAGATTTTCTCCAATTTCATAAAATTTCCACTTTGTGATGTTGAATGGACCCATTTTTCTAGAAAAATTGTTGCAAGTCTGTTTCCAGCTTCCATAACGAAATGGTGTTACCAAATTTCTACTCAGTTTTTGACGTATGGCTATATTCCATATTTATGAGCAAGAGTGTTTATCAGCATCATCTTTGGGGGACTTCATGCAAGACAACCACGTTTAGGAGACACATGCTAAAAATAACACAAAAATCTAAAAATAAATTGTGTCCCTCAAAGGTTGTATGACAGTTGTCCCTGAAAGGTTGGTTTTTTGCAGATTGTTTAGGTATGTTCTTCTCCCTGTCCTAATTAGCCTACAAAGTGCCAAAATACAGGATGTAGAGCCCGAATCATCCATCAATCCATCCATCCAATTTTGTAAGTACCACACTTCAATACATCCCTTCAATTGTTGGAGTTTCTGTCCAACATACATGATATATATTCTCTTAATTATATATCGGCATCATCTTTGGGGGACATCATGCAAAACAATCACGTTTAGGAGACACATGTTAAAAATAACACAAAAATCTAAAAATAAATTGTGTCCCTCAAAGGTTGTAGGACAGTCATCCGTGAAAGGTTGGTTTTTTGCACATTGTTTAGGTATCACCTTTTGGATCAAGGTCAAGAGCTGTCAAGCTTCATAAAGTTCGTCAGAGACAACAGTTACTTCCACAAGCAATGAGAAATTAGATTCAAGATAACATTCCAAACCAATGATGTCTCACAACATTGTGACGTAAAAACACAATAAGTTATTACTCTGTTAGTTTACCATCTTTCGCCTCATTGCCATGTCCTCTTCCTGTCCTAATTAGCCTACCAAGTGCATAAATTCAGGACGGAAAGCCCAATCATCCATCCATCCATCTCTGTTAGATGTCTGTTTCAATTGCAACACTGGCGATTACTACACGTTGCATTATAGTTATCTCTGATAAAAAATAATTTAATTTATCTGGCGTACCCATTGGAAATGTGAGTGAAAATTTTGTCCTCAAAGGAGTTGGGACAGTTGTTATAAATTAGTTGAATTCTACATCATAAAGCTTGCTTGGCAAGCGGATGTCTCATAATTGGAAATAGAAGATAGTTAGCAACTCTGGTGTGGTAGGAATAAACACTATATGTTGAAAATTAAAAAGTTCATTTTGGTATTTATAACAGAACTTTTATTATATTATTATTATTGTTCTTTTTTTAATTTCTGAATATAATGCTGGAACATGATGTGTACACCCAGTTGAGCTGATGTAGTGGCCCTTTTAAAACAAAACAACATTATAAATAATTTTGATTTTGTAAGTGGGGGAGGGTTAGTCAGGTGGTAGCGTGCTGGGCTGCCAATCGCTGGGTCCAGGATTCGAATCCAGCTCTTGCCGGGTCGCCTGGGCCTATGTTGGATGGCTGATTCAATCATCCTTCACCTGATTACTGTATTCTCTCCCTGTCCTAATTAGCCTACAAAGTGCCAAAATACAGGATGTAGAGCCTGAATAATCCATCCATCCATCCATTTATCCGATTTTGTAAGTACCACACTTCAATACATCCCATCAATTGTTGGAGTTTCTGTCCAACATACATGATATATATTCTCTTAATTATATATCGGCATCATCTTTGGGGGACATCATGCAAAACCACCACCTTTAGGAGACAGGTGCTAAAAATAGCACAAAAATCTAAAAATAAATTGTGTCCCTCAAAGGTTGCATGATGGTCGTCCCTGAAAGGTTGGTTTTTTGCACATTGTAATGATTGTTCAGGCACCACTTTTAGGATCAAGGTCAAGAGCTGTCAAGCTTCATAAAGTTCCTCAGAGACAACAGTTACTTCACAAGCAATGAGAAATTAGATTCAAGATAACATTCCAAACCAATGATGCCTCAAAACATTGTGACGTAAAAACACAATAAGTTATTACTCTGTTAGTTTACCATCTTTCGCCTCATTGCTGTGTCCTCCTCCAGTCCTAATTAGCCTACCAAGTACATAAATTCAGGACGGAAAGCCCGATCATCCATCCATCCATCTCTGTTAGTTGTCTGTTTCAATTGTAACACTGGCGATTACTACACGTTGCATTATAGTTATCTCTGATAAAAACTAATCTAATCTATCTGGCATACCCATGGTAACTATGAGTGAAAATTTTGTCCTCAATGGAGTTGGGACAGTTGTTATAAATGAGTTGAATTCTACATCGTAAAGCCTGCCTGGCAAACGAATGTCTCATAATTGGAAATAGAAGATAGTTAGCAACTCAGGTGTGGTAGGAATGAACACTATGTTGAAAATTAAAAAGTTCATTTTGGTATTTATAACAGAACTTTTATTATAATGGTAAGTTCATGCAGAAAATATGAAGGTAAAGTCCCATCTTGGTACTTATAGCAAAACTTATATATAATGCTATTGTTTTGGTTTAAGTCCCTTAATAATTTTCTGAATCTTTTTTAACATTGTGAAATTGAAGATTGGTGTCATTGTTAGAAGAATTTTTCATATAGTCTTTGTGAGATATGCCAGTAAGCCAAAAAACCCATGGTGGCTCTCATTGCTCATGTTATTGTTGTACTTTCTTCGGATTTATTCGCATGCCATTTCCTAAAAGTCAACAATAATTAAAAAGTTACTGTTGACACCTCATCCCTTTGAAATTGAATTTATCATGACCAATTTGGTCATTCCAATTTTGTAAGCACACTTCAATATTACCCTTCAACTGTTGGAGTTTCTGCCCAACATACATGATATATTCTCTTAATTATATGTCAACATCATCTTTGGGGGACATCATTCAAAACAACCACCTTTAGGAGACACATGCTAAAAATAGCACAAAAATCTAAAAATAGATTGTGTCCCCAAAAGGTTGAATGACAGTTGGCCCCGAAAGGTTGATGATATATATATCATTTGGCTTTGACCTTTGGGGGACATCGTATAATTTAAAATGTGGCGTACAAATTTGAAAATGTGTTAGGCCAGAGGAGTAAGAAAGGAAGGGGAATAGCATGAGATTTTTTTTTCGTAACTTTATTTTTCTGGGATTTTTAAGCTTTTGCAATTTGTCCCCTAAAGGTTGCACGTCTCCAAAACGTTGAATTAATGAGTATATATATATATATATATATATATATATATATATATATATATATATATATATATATATATATATATATGGATATATATAGTTCTGTTTGCAGTTTTAGTAACAAGATGCAATCTATCTTGCTAATGTCTCTTTTGTGTAAGATCAGCAACAATCATTCTAATCCTGCATGTTTTACTCATAACTGTGAAATTTTTGTCCCCGAAAGCACTTGCACGCTCAAACTCAGAGAGAAATCAGTGAGGTCATTGGTGAGACTATTACTCACAGACAATTACATGGTGTGTATGGGCTCTGAGTCACTGACACATATAAGTAATAGAAAGCATTGGCATTAACATGGCAGGTATACGGAATGACATCATTGACAGCCTGAAAGAGTAGTGAATGTAAGAATTACGATTTCGTCTACTGTAAGTGTAAATGTTACTTTACTATGTATTATTTGAATAAATAAATTTCTGTTACATATATGACACAGTGACACCGCTCTGATTCTTTGTATTAAATCTTTGCTTTTAATGCAAGTATGCACTCTCATTGATATCCTTACAAAAGTACAGTTGAGGTCAATATTTCATACAGGCTGACAAGAAGTAGTTAAAGCTGTATTATGTAAGTGCAAATGGGTCTACATATTTGGCACTTTGGTTTCTTGTTTCTTGTATAGCTTTATATATTGCAAATATTTGACCTCAACTGTAAGTATGAAGAATCCCTGTCATTTCCTACTCATCATCATAATTATATGGCTAACAAAGGAGTAAAATGTATTTCTGTGTTCTCCGATGCTAATAAGGAATTTTTATGACAAAATAACCAATAGTCTGTAAGAAATGCAAATAGAAATCAATTACTTTAACACTGAATCAACAATCCGCAACTGGCTTTACGTCTAAAAGCTGACTGAGCTATTGAACAATACAATGGAATTATGGATTAAAAGCAATTGTATTTGTAGGTCTTTCTCCAATTCAGCGCTGTTCGGGAGAGGCGAACAGGACGGCCTTTTCGAGGGGGCTGTTGCTTTTTTGCCCTGAAATTTTAACTTGTCATTTGCACTATGACCTGGGAGGTGGGTGTTTTCGAGGGTTCCACGAGGGGGGCATTAAATCCGGATGAAACTCAAGGGGTATTTTTCAACAGCTTTGAATTCTTGAATGTAAATTTTTAAAAACACAGTTGCCTCTTTTGTTTCTTACAAGGTGATTCTATTCTATTTATTTTTCTGAGATGCTTTTTCTTTATTTCCAGGCAGTCAGACGACCAAGAGGAAGGAGTATTTATCTGGGAACACAGTGGCGTTAAAATAAATGACACTTTCTCTAAGTGGGGAACGAACGAGCCAAACAACCTTGGTGGAGACGAATCTTGCCTCATGATTTGGAGAGATCGCTTCTTTGATGCAGCACGTTCCCATTTGAATTCTTTCATCTGCGAGTACACACAGTGGCGTAACTAGGCGGTCTCGAGCGGTGGGGAACAGGGGTGCCGGAAGGAATCGCGGGCGGTGGGGGCGGTCAGATAAAAAAGGGCAAATCATATTCGCGCCATTCTTGATGACAAAATTTAGATAGAGAGTCACTAGCAATTTTGAAAATATACTTATTCATATGTACTAATTTGTGCCTAAAACTGGTAAAATAAGGCCTTATAATGTTTTTTTCTAAAAGATCTGAAGGGCACCCTTGCCCCCCCTGCCCCCCTTGGACAAGGGCAGGAGGGGCAATTTCCCCCCCTGCCACCCCTGCTCCGGCACCCCTGGGGGGGAACCTGGAGGCCACGTGATTCTCTGATGGGCACCCACTCACGAGCCTTCCTATCAACCAATTGATAGACATGAACACTGAAGAGTATGAAATTTTTGCCACTTTCATCCGCCGCGAGTACCACTGAACTTTAAAACAAAGTCCAAGAGGCCGACTTGAGACGTCAGTATCGGATTGTAACAACGCTCAACACAGGTTATGCTAAATTGGTTAAGTCATCTTACTGATATAGTGACATTGTATCAATGATATGTTGAACATGAGTCAGATATAATAACTAATTGACTGAGCTCATGTTACAACAGGACTAAATTATTGCTCAAGTGAAGCTGTTAGAAGATAATTTATAGGAGTAGACCAGATTAAGCATTATTACAAGCTGGTACAGGGATACAGGAAGGACATAAGGGTGGTAGAGGTGACACTGGGGTGTCTAGGCAGCAGAAAAAATAAAATGATATATTTACTAATTCACTTCGCCCCTGTCCCTGTTCCAGCACCCTTTGGTGTAATGTGCACCTTTTAATAGACCTGGAAATTATGGATGCGTATCATGATAAGAATTTTGGTTATTTGACAAATGGTTGGAAATTTTGAAATTACCATTTACTACGATTCAGGTTTATATGATGAAATGGTTCTGACTAGCCTCCTGGGAATTACACTCGACATAAATTTAAAGTGGCATTTGCATTTGAACAAAATTTCTAAAAAGATTTCTAAGGCCATCGGAATTATCAGAAGAATAAAAAATTACTTGCCTACTGCAACATTAATAATTTTATACTTTTCCCTTATTAACTCACATTTAGACTATTCAAATCTGGTGTTATTTTTTGTATAACCCCATTTACCAAGCTACCAGAGGCTGTCAAATTTGTGAAAATATGCATAAAACGGCAGAATTTTAGGATATTCAAAACTTCCTAGCTCATTAGGAAGACCTGCTATAAAATAGTTGATGCCAGATTTGAATTGCCCACCCAAAACTTACTCAGAAACTATGGATTGAGGAAAAAATATCTATTCCTTCATTGATTTCTGCAATATCTTCAGGATTTGCAAGTTCGCCAATGGGGAATTACATTATAAACTTCAAGTGAATTCTGGTAAAGGTAAGTATTTATAGAATGGGCTAAAATTTTACATGTGACTTCTACTATATAAACCGCAATACCAGACCAAGGTCAAGCAGGATCGGAAAATATTGGGGGCACCTGAAACACCCTAGTATCAATAATGAACAGGGAAATGAACACTGGGCCTTCCCATGTGAATGACCTATATTTATTGGTGGGGAGATCGCTCCATGCTAATCCTAGGATCTACGTCCCTGCCGAGGCTTAATTTTCAAGGAAAATGTGGGGGGGGGGCAATGTTTATAACATTTTCAATAGTGGAACTCTCCAGTTTAGGAGGAGACGCACGTGTGCAAGACATGACGTCACGTCACGTGCATTTGATTTGCGCCCGCATGCGCAAAACAGACTGCCACATTATTGATTTCTGATTGGCAACTTGTGTATTTTGAGACAGCCCCTAGAATTCTGGCTCAGGCATTCCTCTCCACTTGACTGCCTTGCCTTATACTGCAGTAGCCCTGGGACCCATGCGTAGCATAGGTCATGGGTCGTCCCATTCAAAATCTCAGTACACTTAAATTTCTTCCTGCACCTGCATATTCTGCAATAGAAACTGCAGAATTCTGCAGAAAACTGCAGAATTCTGCAGTTCTGAAAAAAATTCTGCAGTTCTGTAGGAAACTGCAGAATTCTGCAGAAAATTGCAGAATTCTGCAGTTCTGAAAAAAATTCTGCAGTTCTGTAGGAAACTGCAGAATTCTGCAGAAAACTGCAGAATTCTGCAGTTCTGCAGCTCCATGCAGTATTTGTGAACCTCTGGTACTATTAATGCATCTCATAAATTGCAATGCATCTGCTAAGTTCAGACCTCTTTGACAAGGGTCTTGCCACTACCCAGGAAAACGTTGGTTGCGGTTTGGGGTTGAGTGGGGGGGGTCTGGGGTTTTGATGCTCATCTGCAATGCATTCTGCAGCTTGCAAAATGGTCTGCTTCATCTGCATGGTCCGCATTTTACACTGACCCTGCAAAATGGCATTTTTGCGAGCTGACCGTTCGCCGAAAAATGTGTCGTACGGCAAAAAGAAACAACGACAGACAAAGACTGCCTACTGCAGTCTATAGACCTGGTTGTAGGGTACCTGAAACTTTTTTCTGAATGAAATTTGGTTAAGAATTGACCGAACAGAGAGGCAAAACGTCCATGGAAGTTTATTTTGATAGAGCACTGTCAGTAGTTTATAAAATGACATTTTTGCGAGCTGACAGATCGCCGAAAAATGTATCGTACGGCGAAAAGAAACAACGACGGACAATGACTGACTACTGCAGTCTGTAGACCTGGTTGTGGGGTACCTGAAACTTTTTTCTGAACGAAATTTGGTTGAGAATTGACCGAACAGAGAGGCAAAACGTCCATGGAAGTTTATTTTGGTAGAGCACTGTCAGCAGTTTATAAAATGACATTTTTGCGAGCTGACAGATCGCCGAAAAATGTATCGTACGGCGAAGAGAAACAACGACGGACAAAGACTGACTACTGCAGTCTGTAGACCTGGTTGTGGGGTACCTGAAACTTTTTTCTGAACGAAATTTGGTTGAGAATTGACCGAACAGAGAGGCAAAACGTCCATGGAAGTTTATTTGGTAGAGCACTGTCAGCAGTTTATAAAATGACATTTTTGCGAGCTGACAGATCGCCGAAAAATGTATCGTACGGCGAAAAGATCAACGACGGACAAAGACTGACTACTGCAGTCTATAGACCTGGTTGTAGGGTACCTGAAACTTTTTTCGGAATGAAATTTGGTTGAGAATTGGCCGAGCAGAGAGGCAAAATGTCCATGGAAGTTTATTTTGATAGAGGTCATTCCACAAACTGCTACCTGGTAGAACTGACGAATTCTGCAGTTTCCTACAGAACTGCAGAATCTTTTCAGAACTGCAGAATTCTGCAATTTTCTGCAGAATAAATTGCAGAATTCTGCAGTTTTTTGTAGAACTGCAGAATTCTGCAGTTTTCTGCAGAATTCTGCAGAATTCTGCAGTTTTTTGCAGAGCTGCATAAAACCCCCCAGGCTGCATATCTCCTACAGAAATACAGATTTTGCTGCAGAAACTTTTCAGAAACACTGCAATGACTGAGGACTACCAAAACCCCGACCCCCCAAACCACAACCCCCCAAACCAACCCCCCGAACCACGTTTCCTTGGTAGTGGCAAGCCTCATGTCAGAGAGGTCTGAACTTTGAAGATGCATTGCAATAAACTACAGGAAGTAACAGAGGTTCAGAAATCGTGCAGGGAGCTGCAGAACTGCAGAATTCTGCAATTTTCTGCAATTTCCTACAGAATTTTCTGCAATTTCCTACAGAACTGCAGAATTTTTTTTCAGAACTGCAGAATTCTGCAATTTTCTACAGAATTCTGCAGTTTTTTGCAGAACTGCAGAATTCTGCAGTTTTCTGCAGAATTCTGCAGTTTTTAGCAGAATTCTGCAGTTTTTTGCAGCTAGCTGCAGAAGTGCATAAAACCTCCCAGGCTGCATATCTCCTACAGAAATACAGATTTTGCTGCAGAAACTTTTCAGAAACACTGCAATGACTGTGGACTACCAAATCCCCGACCCCCCAAACCACAACCCCCAAAACCAACCCCCCAAATCAATGCTTCCTTGGTAGCGGCAAGCCCAATGTCAAAGAAGTCTGAACTGTACAGATGCAATACACTGGAGGAAGTAACAGAGGTTCAGAAATCATGCAGTTAGCTGCAGAACTGCAGAATTCTGCAGCTTCCTGCAGATTTTTTTTTGAAACTGCAGAATTCTGCAGATTTTTGCAGAATTCTGCAGTTTTTTGCAGAATTCTGCAGTTTTTTGCAGAATTCTGCAGTTTTTTGTAGAACTGCAGAATTCTGCAGTTTTCTGCAGAATTCTGCAGTTTTCTGCAGAATTCTGCAGTTTTTTGCAGAGCTGCATAAAACCTCCCAGGCTGCATATCTCCTGCAGAATTACAGATTTTGCTGCAGAAACTTTTCAGAAACGCTGTAGTGACTGAGGACTACCAAAAACCCCGATCCTTCATACAACAATCCCCCAAACCACGTTTCCTTGGTAGCGGCAAGCCCCATGTCAAAGAGGTCTGAACTTTGAAGATGCATTGCAATAAACTGCAGGAAGTAACAGAGGTTCAGAAATCATGCAGGGAGCTGCAGAACTGCAGAATTCTGCAGCTTCCTGCAGAGTTTTTTTTGAAACTGCAGATTTTTTTTGGAACTGCAGAATTCTGCAGTTTTTTGCAGAATTCTGCAGTTTTTTGCAGAACTGCAGAATTCTGCAGTTT
The DNA here is from genome assembly GCA_026936325.1 of Platynereis dumerilii. Classification (NCBI taxonomy): domain Eukaryota; kingdom Metazoa; phylum Annelida; class Polychaeta; order Phyllodocida; family Nereididae; genus Platynereis; species Platynereis dumerilii. Next base: position 759,168 of record JAPTHN010000088.1, on the reverse strand, counting down.
TTTGCAGAACTGCAGAATTCTGCAGTTTTTTTGCTGAACTGCAGGAAGAAATTATATACTCCTCAATGTGATAGGTATATAAATGTGATAGATATAAATTTGATTGATATGAATGTGATATGTGATAGATGGGTTAAAAGGTAATTGATATTTAAATAAATTGATCACAAAAATGTTGACCACAAAAAAGTTGATCACTAAATAAAGTTGATCACAAAATAGTGGTGATCGTGGTGATCGTGGCGGTCGTGGTGATCATTTAAAAGTAATTTTAACTAAATAGATCACTAAAATGTTGACCACAAAATTATAGATCACTAAAACTATTGATCACAAAATAGTGGTGATCGTGGTGGTCGAGATTAGTGGTAAACGTATAAGAAATAATTAAGGTGACAGTCACCAATTATAGTGAACATGACATAACATTGTATAAAATAAAATTTAAGTGAAAAGTGAATATAGTATTAAGTAAGAAATGGATAGGGTACACAGCCTGTAGCATTCCGCTATCCGCTACGGACATAAAGGTTTTAATAATTTATTAAATTTTTTATTAATTTATTTTTTAATTATTATTTTGATATCTATGGGTGATTTTGACAAACATAGAATAAAGCATCGACAAAATAGTTGACTAGTAAAGAAATAAATAACATTAAATAATGAAACTGAATACATCCCTAATTCCCTGTATGGATAGGCAAGATGAGGTATGAAGTGTTCATTCTTCCCATCAGCAAGGGCTAGTCCTTCTTCAGGGGCAGCACTTTGGTCCTTAAGCTTCTGTCTCCTGCATGTGGTGCCCCCATTCCTTAGTGGGCAGATTTGAAACTCACATCGTGGCTCGTTGTGCATGGAATAGAAACCCAGAGGAAAAAAGAGTACGCCTGCAGTACAGAAACAGTACAAAATCAGTATATCCCATATATGGTATTGGAGTACATTAGAAGCACAAAAGAAGTACATTGCGCAATGACGACTTGCATGCTTGAGAGACTTTTTAACACAAAATTTGCATTTGAAGTACAAATGCAGTACAAATGCAGTATTTTTGCAGCGTATTTACAGTACAAAAGGAGCACATTTGAAGCGCTCGAATTATTTTAATTATGCTCCATTTATACTCCCAATATGCAAATCCATACACTGCAAAAATACTCCCTTGCAGGGAGTACAAAAGGAGCATACTAGCTGTGACATGCTAGCAGGAAGCATTTTTGCAGTACAATTGCAGTACATTTGAAGTATCTAAAAATCTATGCTTCATTAATTTTACAGGCCACATATAATATCAGCTCCTCAGCCAAATCGGTGTAATTGAAATAACTACACATAATTACTTAAGCCAAGAGAAAAAAAGAAGGCTGGAATAATTTAATATCCGATATGTACTTTTTTGCTGCTATTAGTATTAAAACATTTAATTGTATCTAATACTATAGAAATTATGCCAGTAATTCAATGTATATTGTAAGAAAACCTAGACACACCTGCACATTTTCCGAGTTCTTGAAGTGAACATGACCCACATGTGACTGAATCTAAGCAGCCTGAGTCATAGAAGTATAAATTCAGTACATGGAATGTTCAAATGAAATTTAGAAGTTAGAGGAGTACATATGCAGTACATGATTATTCAAATTCTGTCACTAGAAGTATAAAATCAGTACACAATTTGCATAGAAGCACAAAATCAGTATAATAGGAGTACATTTGCAGCGTGGGACCATGTACTGCCTTTGTACTGATTTTGTACTTCTTCACCGAGAGAGTGTACTGCTTTTATACTTCTTTTTCCTCTGGGAAGGAACAGATTGTGTACACAGTACTTTAAGAAAATTTAGTACCACAAATGTTGATCATGGCATAGGCCTACCAGTTAAAAATCTTTAAAATAGATAGATATAAAGACATAAAATTTATAATTAAAGAAGCAATACATCCCTGTTAATAACTGGAGATGTTTGAAATCTTGATGGCACATGGAACAACATGGGATGGCATTCCAGGATGCTGCATGATGACTCAGCAGAATTCCACGTGGTCTTGCATTGAGCAGACTGCACTCAACTTAACTGTAACCACCGTCCTTCATAACAATTTGTTATTTGTCTCAGATTGAGGCAAGTTCATGCACTGACCTCTCCTGAATCCATTATTTATCACTTAAGGTGGTTAACATTAAGCAGAAACCTCCAAACTGGCCAAGACAGTTGACATTCTGATGGAACCAGTTGTGCCAATCAAACATGTGTTCTCTTCCAAGCACTTTCGTCAGTCGTACAGGGACGATTCCTAGTGCAATAGATAGATCTCCGTGAGACCTTCAAAATGATGGGTCTCCCGTCTCTGAGAATGAAATAGCCTTTACGCAAATCGGCGAAACGTCCAATGATTAAACATGTGCTTCTTCTTGAAAAATTTTGTCAGAAGAAGTGACGATGCGCATGTGCGGCCAGTGTGTCGTGTGTAAAATGCGGACGGATCCATACGACGGACTGGCGGGCTCCCTCTTCTGTGTTCAACAAATTTCGTTCCACTTCGTTGAAACGATTGCTATTTGCACTTTTTAGCTTAGAGTGTGATGCCCTAAACATTTTTGACTGATTTAGGCGCAGAATGACTTTCTTTTGATGCCGTATTACGCCTAGGGCCTATATATATATATATATATATATATGTGTGGTACATGACTTTCTTGTTATTTACACAGCCATCAAATCTTGATGTTGATCGAGCGGCACTGACTGCTGAGAAGAACTTCTGAAGAAGAAGGTTAAGTTCCGTAAGTGTATCTTTACGTCTACGATTCCTTTTTTTTTCCGAAATTGATCAATACTATACACCGCAAGTTCCTGTGGGTCTCAAGAATGCTTTTTTTTTTGGGGATAAGCTAAAGGGGCGACCATTTAATAATCAGGGGGGCTTAGAGTTTTCCTTGATGGGAAATTATTTATTTCACCGTATCGTGACTAATGTCGGCCATAATTATTTATTTCAAGCGCGCAAAGTCCCCGAATATTCATTCCTAAATCAAGCATCGCCTTCTTAAGAAAAACCATACCATGAATTATTTATTTCAAGACTGCCCAGAAAGAATTTATTTATTTCACCAGAGCTGAGCAAGAAATTATTTATTTATAAAAATAAAAAAAAAGATCATTACTGCTGAAGGCAGATATATTAAAATCCCGTCAAATCTTGAATATAGGCCTACGAGGGGTTTTCAGAAAGTTCAGTCCAACTTGCCATTTATAACTTTTGCAATTTTTAATACAGAAACATGATATTTGGGTCACATAATATTGAAGTAATTTGCAAATGATCCTGAAAAAATCATATCATAGTTCTAAACAAAAATTTATAAATAGTTAATTTGTTGCCATGGAAATCAAAAGTCATGAAATGCGGCCCAGGGCACTTTTAGAGACACAGAATCAAATATCTTGTCAAAAAATTTAGTGTTTATCAGGGTTGCCTGACAAGAAACCTATTAAAAATAATCCCTAACATTTCACAAATTCTTGTAAGAATGAACTTGACACTTGAGTACATTTCCTATAACCTTATATCCCTTAAAAAGTCAATGCCTCACAGTCCTTATATTAAGATCACAGTTGGTGTTTCACAGACTTTTTGTCCTTTACGATGGGTTTTCCATAAGTTCTGCCCAACCTGTCATAACTTTTGCACATTCATCACAAAGTTGTTTTGCAAAAACAAGTCACTTGATGTCTGAAGAGGGAGGCGAGGCCTTAGTTTTCCCTGGACTCCTAAGAGGGAGAGGTGGGCATTTGTCGCTGACACTTCTATCCATAAAATGAAAGGCGCTGAAACATTACACAGACCATCAGTGGATAAACATATCAAAACTCCAAAGCAGGAACAAATTTATTTTATTTCTTTTATGCCATGATGGCCCGAGAACATGGTGCACAGATTGCTATTTTGAATTGCTATTTTAAAATTTAGAGGAGAAAGAGAGTACACACATGCTATTCATTGTTACCACAAGTATGGCAGCAGATTCTTTTAACTCTGCACCTATATTGTCTGGTGGATAGCACAAATATAACAGGGAAAACAAACGGAGCCGTAGCAAATTGAATTACCAAGATGGCAACAGCAATGACATTGTTATTAACATCCAAAGTTCTTTGAATCACATGGAGCCCAAACGAGAGGACCATGACAAGATTGTAAACTATAAACCGAGATAGTAAGGCGATCTGCATTTGTTTCTTTCCTGTGAACAGCTTTGCGAGTCACTCTCTTATGATTGGAAAGTAAAACATTGACTCCAGTCATTACAATACACACGAGGCCAAGTGCAAGCGAAACCAAAGACCATTCCATCCAACTCATTTTCAACATGCACATCGGGCTTGGCGCTTTGCTGTTACCCATTTTTTGTGTCAAATCAATGATGCTACCAAGTACAGCCGCAATCAACAGAAGGTACTGTTTATTCACGAAGCCCCCAATTTTACTTACTGTTGTGTGAGTATAGTATAGTAAGATAGAAGAAGAAACATCCTGGCTCAGCTGTCACAGAAAGTCAGTCTCTGCTTCCTGTTTACACATTCTGGCTCTCTGATTGGTCAATACCGCTGCATAACGATGACGTCATTCACGACCAAGACAATGGTGACGTCATGGCAACAAGTCATCTGTGCCTCAATGTGGCATAATTATAGATGTCTGATGACTTTGGCGCCAAAAAAAAACACACATCAACTGGTGCAGCACTTCGTATCTTGCGTACATTTGTATCCTGCAGGTGCCAGGTTGAAGTACGTTTATCTCTGGATTTTTTTCATGACTTGATTGACAATGAATAAGTGGCACTGATTAATTGTCCTTTTCAGTTGTGCACTGTCACAGCTAGTGTCAGTAATATTTAGTACTTGGGCATTTTCTACATTGTTCTATGTTCATGTTGTCATAAATTGATTACCTGGCTGGGATCAAATTTATTTACAAATGTACAAGAACCGATCATTACTCAGGCATTGGGGAATAAAGTGGGTACTACGAGATTTATTTTATTAATTTTTTATTAAATAAATTCATTATTTCGAGAAATAAATATATAAATTCAATAAAGGGACGTAGATCCTGGGGGACTGCCCAGAAAAAAAGTATTTTATTATTGCAAAAATGAGCAAGATGTTATTTATTTTCAAAAATACTCGAAGCCCCCCCCCCCCCCCGGATATTAAATTATCTCCCTTAATTATTCAGCATTGAGTAGACTATCTTTTTATCACATGATGATGATAGTTTCTGTGTTCTTTTCGGTGACACCAGCCAATTTCATGGCTGATTTTCTTTGTTTTTGAAACCGAAGTAAAATAAAGATTGTCTATTGTCTATTGTTGTTAATAGACTTAAGTCAGTTCCAAGTTCCCAACTGTTTAAGGCACAGTCTGATGTGACTTTTGCCCTATGCGAGTGACGGCCGAGGGTGACAGTAGGGTCAAGAAGTCACAACCGCGGGCCGCGGGGTACCCGGTAATATCCCACACTTGGCAGTGATCCCCATGGAAAACCCATGAGGAACAGCCCATGGGATATAATTTTGTGATCCACCATCCCTAATGGATGATGATAAGATTGTCAGCAAAAAGCCTCAAACGTGGAATATTTTACTTAGCAGAGAATAGAATGGGTTTGCAAATTTTTGAATCATGGTTTGTTTATCTGGATTTAATTCTTTGTACAAGAAGTGTTCAACTTATTTTGACAAAAAGTTCAACCATACACAAAAACTGACAAATGCTACTTTTTACCTGTGTGACGACCAAAAGGATTAATAATAGGTTCATTCTAGACCCAGGAGTCAGTTGTTTTAATGAATCAACTGACTTCTTTCATTTCAACTGACTGACTTGACTAGTTGAAAACGTTTCAACTGCAACTGACTGAAGTCATTTCAACTGACCTAACTGACATTTAAGTGATGTATCAATTAACAGACCTCAAAAAACTTCGCCAAAATAAATATGGAAAGTTCAAAACCAAAAATCCTGTTAGATTCATAACTCAAAAGGAAGGTCTAGACAACTTTTAACCACTGTCTTATGAGCTTCACATGTGACAATGACATCACACTGCATGTCCCATGCAGCATCAAGCAATAGGCCTACACAACATAACATTATGCAGTGTCTGTACTTGATTGAATTAGTTGGTGGTCTGATGACCTACTGATCAGAGTATACTATATATATTGCCTGTCCAAATTAATTTGTTTCATATTTCTAGAGAAGAGTTGAATTTATCAATTTGTTTCCCCTCAAATGTCTAAAATATATCACAATTAACTTGATGTGCTTCAGTATAGCTCTGGCAAAACAACTTCTCTGTTAAAAACTAATCTTGCACCAACTGACAACTAAATTTAAGTCAAAGTGACTTTGACCTGCCTAATTGGGGTCTAATTACTGAATTGCACTTCAGCTGCCATTGTCCACATTGACATGTCATCTCAATACTTGACAGAAAGAGGCAATAGTGATCTTCAGGAGGTGTCAAAAGAAAGCTGGAACAGTTTGAATTGCAATTGGATGATTGGATTGCCACCTGACTGCCTGGACTTCAAAAGCCTTGCTAATTGCACTATATTATGCACGCGAATGACGCATGTATTTATTGACAGGTATGCAGGAAGCCCAGGAAGCAACTGACGCCTGTCAAACCCACCACTGACGACGGCAACTGACGTTTGTTTGCATGACGACGACGTCAACGGACCAATTATGACGGACGACGACGACTAATGACGACGACTCCGGGGTCTAGTTCATTCCATGCCAAATCACTCAGAATTAGAAAAATGCCCCAGGAGATCCCTTCAGAAAAAATTGAAAAAATTCGTAGTTGTTCACTTACCAGATAAATTATATGCATATTCGCAAAATTGTAGGTCTGTGACTCAAAAACTCACCGAGATATGAGCCCTTGAAATTTAAGGCTTCTTCTTCTTCTTCGTTTTAAATTCCGTCTTTGTTTTAGACGAACCTCCTGTTGAAGGAGTTGTGTTATATTTAAAATCCAGAATATAAAACTTCAGGTTAAAATCCAGGTTAAAAACATTTCTATAAAACTGTTTCTAAAAGAAGAGCTATTTCTAAAAACTACAGCTAAAACAGTTCCTAGCAACGTCTATTTTGTAACAGAAAAGACTATTTTTTCGAAATTGTGGTTTCAACCAACTTCAGAGGTGTATAACTCCCCAAAGAACAATACCATACATTTTATATCATCACACTGGAACAACTTCCACACAAATATTTCATATTTAGCATCAAACTCATGTTTCTGGCTTAGATGTGTGTCTACAAGGGCTCAAAAATGGACGAAAATGCAAAATCGCCAAAAAGGTGCTGTTAATTATTTGCCAATTTAGAGAAAATGGTTAGTGACCAAGCCATGTACATTTTTCCTGGCTTTATTAGGTCTAAATTAGTACTTCCAATTTATTAAATGAGTTTTAGCCTACCTCTCAAATTGTTGCTGTGAGGTAATTTTGAAAAATAAAAATTTTGTAATATTTAAAAAAAATGCCTATTATTCTAACCTCAAAATGATCTGGTTGACAGTTACCAAAATTGTCAAAACTTAAAACATTGATTTATGTATATCCACAGGCAGTCACCTGGACTGAATGTACAGTCTATTTGAGATAACACAAGGTGACTGACTCTGCAGAAGACTCAAGACTCAAGATATTTTATTTCTTTCTGAAACGATTAGGTTACAGTAAAGAGGGAAAAAAAACCCGCTCATCCTAGCTGGTAGTGATGTCACAAGGCAGAGCCAATCAACATTGGTATTACAAAATTTCTAGTTCTGCAATATCCAAAAGAGGGCTCTGTTTATATCTGAGGCGCCATGTGGGAGTCCTCATAAAATATTAAAGTCTGAAAATTTGGGCAAAATAACCAAAGGTAGAGTTAAAAACTACTTCTACTTGTTGATATATATTTCCAAGGATCTATGACAAAATCCTTCTCATATTCACAGTGAGACGGCCGTACAACATAAGGAATTGGCATGAGATTTAGTCACAGGACCAGAAGCAGCCAGGCGGCCAAGAAACACGAGATCAGTGAGAGTGTTTAAAATCCAAAGAAAGATAGGCCTATTCAACTGAAGCTGCAGAGGTAAACAGCACGTCAATTCTCAGCAACCACAGTAACGACACTTCACTTGCCGCAATTCAGAACCATCTTACTCTGCCATTTCCAAAATCATAAAGTAGACTTAACTATTTCACCAGCATTGCTACATATTTCGCCATCATCACTGCCACTTGAGCCAGGCTTTGAATCTGGGGATTCTTGTTCATATTTTATTTTGGATCAGACATTGTTTCAAAAATCGTAAAATGAAAAAGATAGCATTTTAAGATAAATATGTTTTCAAAATTTCACAGAGAATGCTATAAATTTGACTACCTCACTGCTAGGTAGGTCTGCACATCAAAGGTGGGTATTTCAAGGATCAGGAAGGAACTTTGGAAGAGAATCCAACATTTTTTAAGGTCCCTTGGTTATCAATTGTACTGACGATCGCCTCTGTCTTTCTCACTTGGTGCATGCAGAATTTAATCAGATAATGCAGATACAATGAGCATGTCACAAGAACAGTGCATCAGTAAAAAAATTCTACTCTGCTCCAGACAGTGGTGCCCTAACTTTCGCTCCCTGATCAATGTACAAGATTATTCCTTACTTATGCTTTTACATTTGTATGAATAGTTAAATCCCAATGTATTTCAATCCTTTGCCTCATTCACCTCATTTATACTGTGTCCTCTTCCTGTCCTAATTGGCCTACCAAGTGCAAAATTACAGGACGTAAAGCCCCAATCATCATCCATCCTTTGCCTCTTTGCTGTCTTCCTATGGTCCTGATTAGCCTACCAAGAGCATAAATACAGGACGTAAAGCCCCAGTCCATCCATCCATCCTTCATTCAAAAGTGTATTGTAGGAAATTAAACAGAAAAATATATACACACCAGTAAAACTATTTAAAAGCAGATCAAGTACATAGAATACTGAGTTCCAGTACACACATTTATCTAACTGGCAAAAAACTGCATGTTTGTGTGATACACAGAAGCACAGATGGTGCATTCCTTCATTTTCTAATGATCAGGTGAATTTAATCCAAATGAATTGATTAGCAAGTAATCATTTTATAACGTCTCATGAAAGGTCACAGGTTAGTGCAAAAAATGCAGACACTTGTTGTTGTCTAAAAAAAAAAAGAACTGCATTTAGTTTAACTATGTAACTAATTTAGTTACATTTTGTTGTGTTGATCTTATGTCTGGAAATCATGCAATAAATTGCTACATTTTGCACTGCTAGAAGAGGTCATGAACCTGTCTTGAGGGGGGGGGGGCACCATTTAGTCTTAGGGGTCAGGGGCTTGGAGTTTTTTTAAAATAAATAATTTCGTGCTCAGTTTTGGTGAAATAGATGAATTATTTTTTGGCAGTCTTATTATTTTTTTGTCTTGCCAACTAATATGTTTTTTTCACTCTCCAAATAACCACTAACACTATCATACAAGCCTTAGGGACCTACCTAAATAAAGTAATGAAGTAACAAGAGTATCTCGGGAATAATTATCATAAATAAAAATAGTACTTTGTAGCTGAAAGCCTCTCTGTCCACCAAGCCAACAATTGTCTTGTGGCATTTTGTGAAATTATTGTGTGATAACTGCGATTATTGACTCAGCAATGTTTGCCTGAGCTGACTGACTGGCGCTATACTCAGCCTATAGCATGGACGTAATCGAGCGGTTGCCGATGTTCATGCTTGCCTGAACAACTCCTTGAGACATTTTCTTGTGACATGGACATGACTTGTATTTGAATGACATTGGACACTTGTATTTTGATATATTTGCATTTTTAATTTATAACTGATATATTTGCATTTTTAATTCGATGAACTGGGACCATTATTGTAAACTACCTAAGATTTGACTTTCATTGTGTAAATTTCTTATAGATGTAGAATAGTTTTTGATTTCTTTTATTGTTGTATTTTTTCCTATTTTTTGCGGACACATGTATCTTCTTGATATTCAGATGTCTAATAAAACTTTATATATACTATTAAACCCTGAATAAAGCCAAGGAGGTTTATCAGAAAAAATATTTGACAAGCTATCAATAATATTTGTATGTAGGCCTATGTGTCCAATTAATTAAACAAAAAAGTAAATAATTAAAATTTAAAAAGTCCGCAGAACCCCCCCCCCCCCTCCAAAGATCATCAAAAGGCCCCTCATTTCGCACTCGCTTTGACATACATGATTTTTTTATCCTCACATGTACATAAGCACCGTTTTTAGACTATTACTGTTGTATAATCTATTAATAGATCGTGGCGGCAACCTCGTTATCAGATAGCGTCACTTGTATGCGCATGCGCACTAAGTAATAAACTCCATCTTGATCACAACGATGTCTTTGCCTTGTCTGGACTGGATTAACCTTATAATATGGTGGCAGCGTGGATAGATTCGAGCATCACTTGCTCCGTGGGATGAACGAATCCTGTTGAATCGAATGAACCGTCGTTTGTGTGGTGTCAGTCCAGTTAACTTGGCGAAAAGTGGCGAAGTTCCCGTCGATGTCAACGATCGAGTTTTGGAATGGGCGCTAACCACGTTCGTTGAGATGTACGCTCTTGAAAAGTGCAAGAAATCGGAAAATAACGATCAGGAAACTTCCTAAACATGTCCAGTCGATGCTACAAGTTGTTTTGAAGGTACTGACTATCGTTTTTGTGAGTGACAGTCTCGTTTACAGTGTGTATTTTGGCGAAATTCCGATCGATGTTGGGATCGAGTTCCGAATGGCCGCCAACCACCACGTGCGTTGAGAAATCGTCAACTCGACGAACAAACTTTTCTCTCTAAAACTCCAAGGAAACAACTCCAGACCAAGTTCAGTCGATGCTACAAGTTGTTTTGAAGGTACTGACCATCGTTTTTGTGATTGACAGTCTCGTATTGTGTATATTTTGGTGAAATTGTGAGTCGATGTCAACGAGTGGTAGACGACCACGTTTTTGAGCAAGACGACCACGTGTTTTCTAGAGACAGAATTCGCCCAGAAAATTGTGATACCCTTCAGGTCAGTCATGGCAACGTTTCAAATACCTCCCCCAGAGCCGTTTAACTTCGATGCAAAGGATTGGAAGGCCTGGATTACTCGTTTTGAACGCTTTCGTATGGCTTCGAAAATCCCAGACGAACCGGCTGATCCGGCGACAGGAACTACGGAGGATTTGGTAAATTTGCTTATTTAGTCAATGGGATCAAAAGCTGAAGATGTCATGAAAGGCTTCAAGTTGGATGCAGCCAACCAGAAAAAGTACAAAGTTGTCAAGAAAAAATTTGATGAACATTATTTGCCAAAGACGAACGAATTGTTTGAAAGTACTACTTTCAACAAACGTAATCAATTGCCTGGTGAATCTAGTGAGGCATTCTTAACAGACTTGTATAAACTTGTTGAGACATGTGAGTATGGGACAATGAGAGACCAATTGCTGAGAGACCGAATTATTGCTGGTATTTCTGATACCAACTTATCAGAGAAGCTTCAAATGGACAAAACATTGACTCTAGATCAAGTTGTGGACCGTGTTAGAAGTTCAGAGTTAATTAAGCAGCAGTCAGCCGACATGAGAAATGGTGCATCAGCTAGTGCTCATGCCATTCGTGGTAACTGGAAGGGTCGTAATTCTAGTTCCAGTGCACCTAGCCGTTATGCTGATCATGCTACGTCAACTCGTTACAAGCCTCAACAGTCCCGAGGTCAAGGTCAACAGTCCCGAGGTCAAGGTCAACAGTCCCGAGGTCAAGGTCAACAGTCTCGAAGTCAAGGTCAACAGTCACGTCAGTCTCAGTCGCAACACCAGCAGCCTTGTCGTCAGTGTGGTTATTTAGAACACACAAGTGGTGCTTGTCCGGCACGAAAGGCTAAATGTCACAATTGCGGTCGCCATGGTCACTATCGTAAACTGTGTCCCGTTAATGGTAACAAGAACAGACGTTCTGGTGGTGTTCGTGAAGTTGAAGCATGTGAAGATTACTTGTCATCAGATGAAGAGATGTTTTTCGGTCCTGTCGTGTGTGACAAGAAGTCAAGACCGTGGAGTACTACATTGTCAATTTGTGGTGTTAATGTTAACTTTAAAGTGGACTCTGGTGCTGACACTTCAGTAATTTCAGAAAGTACTTATGAGCGGATGAAGAATGCTCCAGTGTTGATGAAGTCAGACATGCGTTTGTCGACTGTGTCTGGGGAAATCAGTTGTGTTGGGTGGTTTGAAGCATCCACCAAGTTCAAGGGCAAACAGTACTGTTTCAGGATCTATGTGATTAAGTGCAAGAACTGTGTGAATTTGTTAGGTCGCGATGTTGCTCATGCTATGGAATTGATCATTCCCGATTCGCAGATCCTTGATGTTTCACTGTACAGCAACCCTGAAATCTTTGGGCCAATTTCAAGTCCGATGACTGTCAAGCCTGTGAAGTTACAATTGTGTGATAATTTTGTGCCCTATCATGTGAACGCCCCTAGAAGAATCCCCATCCCCCTTCAGTCAGCAGTGTCCGATGAGTTGCAGTTCATGTTGGACAACAACATCATAAAACCTGTAACTGAGCCAAGTGATTGGTGTGCCCCCATTTCTGTGCCCCTCAAGAAAAATGGAAAGGTCAGAATATGCGTTGACTTGCGCCAGCTCAATAAACATTTGAAATGTCCAAGATTCCCGTTACCAAGTTTCGATGGAATCTCAGCTCAGTTGTCAACCAGCCGTTACTTCTCCAAGCTCGATGCGTCTCGTGGATATTGGCAGCTTCCGTTGGATGAATCCAGTCAGTTGCTAACGACGTTCATGACCCACAAAGGAAGATTCTGCTTCACCCGTTTGCCGTTTGGCATTAGTGTCGCGAGTGAAGTGTTCCAGCTGACAATTGGTGAATTACTTGAAGACATTGAAGGTGTGGTTTGCTTTCAAGATGACGTCCTAATTCATGCCCCGACTCAAGAGCTCCACGACGAACGTGTCCGTCTTGTGTTAAAACGTGTCCAGGAGGTGGGCATGAAGTTGAACAAGGACAAGTGTGTCTTCAATGTGTCAGAGTTAGAATTCCTGGGCCACACAATCAGCAGAGATGGCATTAGTCCCAGTCCATCAAAAGTTGCAGCGATCTCCAAATTGCCAACTCCCACACCTGAGACTTTGAAGTCTGTGCTAGGCATGATTAACTATCTTGGTCAGTTTGTGCCTAACCTACAGTTCGTGTTGAAACCTATCAATGATTTGTTGAAGTCTGATGTGAAATTTGTGTGGGGTGACAAACAAGAAGCAGCGTTCTGTGAAGTTAAACGTTTATTGTGTAATGCTCCTGTGCTTGCTTACTTTGATGTAACTTTGCCAACTGTTGTTAGCTGTGATGCTTCGAGATATGGAATTGGTGGTGTGTTAATGCAAGAACACAGTGGAAAGTTGAAACCTGTTGCTTTCTGTTCACGTATGTTGTCTAGTGCTGAGCAAGGTTATGCTCAGGTTGAGAAGGAATGTCTTGCATGTACATGGGTGTGTGAAAAGTTCAATGGGTACTTGCTTGGATTGCCTACGTTTCGCTTGATGACAGATCACAAGCCGTTAATCCCGTTAATATCCTCAAAGGATGTTGACAAGGCCCCACCCCGAATCCAAAGACTATTACTTCGCTTGATGCCTTACAGATGTGTTCCAGAATATGTTCCCGGAAAGTTACTCCATGTAGCAGACGCGTTGTCTCGCAGCCCAGTGGACCATCCGGATGAGAAGTCAAATTTGCTTGCAGATGAAGTTGCAGCATTTGTTCACAGTGTTACTTCATCCTGGTCTATGTCATCGTCACGGTTGGAACAGATTGCTCGTCTCACCAAAGAAGATACCATTTTGAGTGAACTTACTGAATTTGTATGTGATTCATGGCCAAAGTATGTTAAAGATTTGCCTGAATCTGTGAAGCCGTACTTTTCTGTGAGTGGTCACCTGTCAGTGGTGGACGGTCTTATCCTGTATGATGATCGTGTTGTAATTCCCCAAGCTCTCCAGAAAGAAATGTTGCAGTGTTTGCATCAAGGTCACTGGGGAATCACAAAGTGTCGCCAGTTAGCTTCAGATACTATTTGGTGGTTGGGACTGAATAAAGATATTCAAGACATGGTCAGCAAGTGTGATGAATGCCAAGTCAGTAGAGCCGCTCAACAACATGAGCCATTGATTCCGTCAACTGTGCCCAAAGGCCCCGTGGATTCGTGTAGGTGCTGATTTGTGCCAAGATGGCAAGAGACATTTTTTGATAATAGTAGACTATTATTCGAAATTTATTGAAATTCTGAAGATAAAATCCCAGAAGTCAAGTGTAGTCATTGGCAAGATGAAAAGTGTGTTTGCAAGGTTTGGTATACCATCTGAATTGGTCAGCGACAACGGCCCGTGTTTTGCCAGTGTGGAATTCAGAGACTTTGCCAAGGAATGTGGATTTGATCACACAACTACAAGTCCGCATTACCCGCAGGCCAATGGCCAAGCCGAAAGTGCTGTTAAAATTGCGAAGAAAATTGTCAAGTCAACAGACCCGTTTATTGCACTTATGCAGTATCGAGCCACACCATTGGTGGCTACTGGTTACAGCCCTGCCCAAATGCTAATGGGTAGAAAGATTTCTACTAATCTACCAGCGCTACGCGTGGCAGATGAGCCCCCAGATCTAGTGGAAGTGAAGCGGCGTCTTGAAAAACATCAGCAGCGATATGCCGTGAATCATGATCGAAAGTCAGGCGCTCGCAAGTTGTCCAAATTGCGACCTGGTGATTCTGTGCGTTGTAAGACCAGTGTTGATTCCAAGTGGAGCAAGCCTGCTCGTATCGTACGTCAACACACGGCACCAAGGTCTTACATCATCCAAAACCCAGATGGATCAACGTACCGGCGAAATCGTCGCCATCTGCTTCGCATTCCCCCAAACTCCAGTGGAACTCCCCGACAATGTCAAGTCGCTACTCCCCGTCAATCTCAAGTGGCAATTCCCCCGACAGTGATGTCCAATGTTCCACCTGCACCTGCTGTTCACACCCCCCCTCGTCCCCCGAACGTGCACACTCCCCCTAGTGCTCAGAGTGACAGCTCCCGTGCAGCTCCCCCTATCTCCCTGCGCCACTCCCAGCGCAATAAAGTCGTCCCGCGAAGACTCATTGAGGAGATGTGATGATCATTGTGGTGAAAGTTAAATTTATCATTGTTGTGAAAATCATCATTGTGGACTGAGATTGGACTCCGAATTGTATATCATTGTCGTGAAAATTTTATTATCATTGTCGTGAAAATCAAATTATTTTGGACTGAGATTGAACTCTAATTGTATTCCATAAAAATGTGAATTGACCAAGTTGAAAGTGAAATTGGATTTCATGCATCTATTGACTGAGATATTGGACTCCTCCTGTGTGTTTGTGAAATGTGAATTCATCGATCTTTGTGTGTGAAATGTGTGATTTCATAATCTGTGGACTGAGAAAGGACTCCATGTGAATTTGATGCTCCATGTGAATTTGATGCTCCATGTGAATTTGATGAAAATTGTGTTCTCTCGTGTTGAACTAAAGATCTGTGTAACAAGTTGTGGTTTAAAGTTTGGTCTAGTTCACAGATCATTTCAGTTGTGTTAAAAGATCTTGTGCATAGTCATACAAGAGTAAATTTAACAAGTTGTGTTAAAGTTGTGTTAAAGTAAACTTTACAAAGTTATGTAAAAGTAGTTTACAAATTTGTGTTAAAGTAAACTTTACAAAGTAATGTAAAAGTTATCTTAAAAGGGGAGATGTTGTATAATCTATTAATAGATCGTGGCGGCAACCTCGTTATCAGATAGCGTCACTTGTATGCGCATGCGCACTAAGTAATAAACTCCATCTTGATCACAACGATGTCTTTGCCTTGTCTGGACTGGATTAACCTTATAATAATTACTACGACATCAACATGCGACATCAACATGCAACCAATCTCCTCGGACCAAGCCATCAAATCTGATGTTGTCTGAGTAACCATGAAGAAGAAGAAGAACAATTTTCGCGCGATATCAGAGCTCCCAGAATGCATTGCGATGTTTCTGAAAAGGAAGTGCATGTGGACTTGGTTGTTTATGCCTTCAAATTCCGTTTTCATGACATTTCATGGACATGACAGGTACAAATGAGATCCAGATAGAATAGTACTATAAAAGAAAGCCGTGGATGGGGTATGTACACTGCCTGTGTTGTTTTTGAGCTGTTTTTGCAAGCGGCCAAAATGACGTTGCTTCTCCTCTCCTATATTTACAGTGGAAAAAACATTTAGAAAGAGTAAGAGCCAAGATGATAAATTTCCCAAAAATAGCTGGTTTGATGAACAATGCAAGGCTAAGAAAAGAGAACTGCATGACTATGCTAAAATACATAATATCACTGAAATCCAGCATGCAGAAACATACAGAAACATTGAAAAGGAATATAAACGTGTCATACAAAAAAGCAAAAGACAATATGTAGAATCAATCAGAACTAAACTAGAAAACTGTGCTTCCAAAAAGCCAGTAGTATACTGGAACTTATGGAAATCACTAAAACCTAAATCAATAAACAACAGCTCCTTAGAACTGGGTGAGTTTGAGTCTTATTTCAAACAACAAGTTTCACCCCCAGACACATCCTTCTTTGATTATGATCATATGCATACCATTAAAACTTTTGTAGAAACTTATGATAAAGAGATAATAGAAGATGAAATTTCTCACGACATCTGTAATAGCGCAATAACACTAGAAGAAATTACATTACACATCAGAAAACTGAAAAACCACAAAGCTCCGGGTCATGATGGCCTAGTAGCTGAATTCTTTAAATCTGCTCCTGAAGATCTGTGCTCAGCACTATATGTCGTATTTAATGTCATCTTTGATAGAGGTGAATGGCCACAACAGTGGGCCTTAGGTCTCATCAGTCCTGTACATAAGAAAAACTCAATAAATGAATGTGACAACTATCGTAAAATCACTGTTATGCCAGTTCTTGGCAAAATACTAGAATCTATCCTTAACTCCAGGCTAATTTACAGGAACAAAACACAAAAACTAGATGATCCCTATCAATTTGGTTTCATGAATGAGGCTCAAACAACAGACAACGTTTTCATATTAAACACTCTAGCCATGCAGCAAAAACAGAGACGCCAGCCATTATGGATGTGCTTCATTGACTTTACCAAAGCTTTTGATTATGTAAACAGGTATGCACTTTACTATAAACTCTTAAAAAGAGGTGTCAATGGGAAGATGTTAAATCTCATAATGAATATGTACACAAAGGCAAAATGTAAAGTCAAATGGAAAGGTAAAATTGGGCATGAAATTGACAGTAACTTTGGTGTCCTGCAGGGAGGAATGATGAGCCCACGGTTATTTACAGAGTTCCTAACCGATCTGAAGTATTACCTTGATAATGAGTCAGGAATTAGACTTGGCGATGACTTGATAAGCTACATTCTTTACGCCGATGATATGGTCCTCTGCTCACACTCGGCAGTAGGACTCCAGAAATTAATTGATGGATTGTATGAGTTTTGCAAAAAATGGCACCTTATAGTCAGCCTAGCAAAAACCAATGTCATGGTGATAGGCTCAAGACACACAATAACCGAACAATTTCAATTTGGGAATGAGGAAATTAAACTAACAAATGAGTATAAATATCTGGGAACAATTATCTCTAATGATAAAAATATGTTCAAGAAGAACCTTCCGAACCTGATAACAAAGTCAAATAATGCTATCTTCGCTCTAAATTCTTATATCCGTAACACAATAGGTCAGTTACAGCCTTCCCTGGCACTGAAAATGTTTGATGCTCAAATAAGCCCCATTATGGAATATGCTTCAGAAGTATGGTATCAAAATAAAGACATGACAAATCTTGAAAAGATACAGTTAGCATTCATTAAAAACTCGCTGAAAACAAAAACATCCACATCAACTATAGCCCTGTATGCAGAGCTAGGCAGGTTCCCAATCAGTTTGAAAATGAAATGTAGAGTCATCAATTACTGGAAAAGAATACTTACACTAGACGCCACACATCCTGTCCGTCAAGCATATAATATCTTAAAAACTCTCGAAACATCAGGACAAACTAACTGGTGCACAACATTAAAAACTATCCTGCTAGAAAGTAACAGTGGCCCATTATGGCATGAGCAATTTGTAACAAATAAACAATACACCACACTAAAAGAGCGAATACATCAATCCTTCATGACAGAAACCATGAATAACATCAATAACGTAAATCTTAATCCAAAACTTAGAACCTATAGACTATTTAAAGGACAATTCAGATTGGAACCATATCTGGCCACCCCAACTAATATAAATCACATGCTAGCTTTAACTAAATTCAGAATAAGTGCCCACAACCTGGCCATAGAAACTGGCAGGTATACCAAACCCAAAACTCCGGCAGAAAACAGGCTGTGTATTCACTGTACGCAGAATGAGGTTGAGTCGGAACAACACTTCCTGTTAAAATGCCCCCTTTATAATAATGAGCGTCACACTCTCTTTGAATCCATAACAGCTCTGATCCCATCTCATAATAACCAAGATGAAGATGAAAAATTCATTAGCATTATGAAAAGCAAAAACAAAATTGTAACCAATGCACTAGGAAAATACATATTCACTTGCCTAAACAAAAGAAACCAAAATTCAATAACCATTGAGTAAATGCAGTCAAAATGCAAATCACTTTCACCACTAAAAAAAAACTAAACCTATGCACCTTCCTTAAAAATGAAATTGTGGGGCAGTGAGTTGGAGCATTGCTCGCATCATGCAAGCATGCTCGCCATCCGCATCATCACTCCTTCCGTCCAACACATCTATAACTGGGATTGGTGTTTGCCACCCAGCCAGATGAATGCCGTCCAATATATCATGACAATTATTATTTTTATTTTGGTGATTAATAACTGATTATGATCTATCAATTAATCCTTGTAAAAAGTGTCATATAACCTTGTGATATAAACTAAACAGTATTACTTAATCTTAACCAAGTATATGTGCTAATACCACTGTGTGCTCGTTGAAATGCCATGTTAGTGCGCTAGTAAATAATTGCATTGAATTTGTAGATAGTACAATTATATTTTGTTGGATATTTCTTATTTCTGTTATCTTATATATTTGCCTTAACGGAACCTTTCATCTGCTAAATTCAATACTCACCTACTCTTTTTAATTCTATTCTACTATAATATTGAAAATTATATGTGAAAGTCAATTATAACTACTAAGTAGTGCACTGTGCCCACTCCCTGACCTTTGTGACCTTTGTCCTAATTATTCTAATTAATTCCCCCTAATTAATTACCCTAATTAAATACCCTAATTAATTACCCTAATTAATTACCATATTTGACCCTTAATTAACCCCTAATTAATTACCTTATCAACACTTAATTAATTACCCTATTTACCCCAAAATTAAGTACTCTAATTATTCTAATTTTTTTAGGTCAGTCATAATTGACATTATTTTTAGGTCAGTTACTTTAGTTCAGTCAACATAATTGACCACTTGACCTAGTTTTGACTGTATATTACTCGGATGTTGCACCACAATGTGGGTGACTCATCACTATCTTACCCATCACTAGGAATACTAATCTCCATGTAGAATGATTTATGTATATGCACAGGTGATAAAAAACAGACATCAGAGTTTCAAGTTCAAATTTTTATTGTAAATATTTCAACATCTTTATTACATAATGTATACAGCTCTTCATGTACAATTGTCAAGATTCCAGAATAAATACAATTCATACAATATTATGTACATACATGTATACAGAACTTTAGACATATCCATAGGGTAGGGTATCAAAATTATCTAGCAGTATTCTTTTGGTGTAAACTAGTCTAACTTTCTTCCTCATCGGTCTATTGTAGATTCCTCCCATGACCTTGTCCCTCACAAAAAGTTCATACGGAGGTAACATTATCTCCTTACCCTGAAAAATTATTTCTTTAATACTATTGAAATTGACAAATTTGGAATTTATCTTGTTTATTGTAATCCCTTTAAATTTCGTCTTTTCTTTCTCATCATCTTGTTTGTAAGCATAGGATTTTGGACCAGAAGAAATGAATTCCTTGATGTATCTACCAGGAGTTAATTCATCAGTTAACTCCCCAAAGTAATCCCCCAAAGGTGGCATAGGGTCCCCTTCCTTAGCTCTAAATATAACAGAGTCGGTATCCATGTAAAGAACCCTTTCTCCCAGGAAATCAACTACATCATAGAGTTTCAGTCTGGCCCAACAGGTAGTAAAGCAAGCAACCACTTCATTAGTTTTCAGATTGTCAGGTTCGAAAGTTGATTTTGAACTGTATTCTACAGAGAGGCATGAATCATTGATTTTATGTACCAGACAGAGTTCTTTGGTAGGATCATTGACAAACATTCTGAATTTTGTAGCATCGGTGATATAAGTACACTTAGTCTGATTTGTCTTTTCTCCAAATTTTCCCCAGAAACTATTTAAAGCCAATTTGGCAACAGCTCTCAGTCCAGGGTTGTGTTTGATATTATCTTTTATCAATTCAATACCCTCAGCCTGGTGATACCTTCTGATGTATTCATCTTTGTCTTCCTCACTGTTAACCCATTCCGGATATCCCGAAGATTCCTGTTTGATTCTGAGGAAAGTATTTACGTATTCGTCAAACAATTTTGAAGATCTCCCCTCCCAATTGTAAACCTCATAAATTTTGATGATGGTGTAGCCTTTTTCAAGAGCTTTCAGAATTTCGGGTGTACAGAATGTTCCTACTATGGATCTATCTTCATCAGTACACTGGCAACGGTATAGGGACTCTAAATCAGCACACCTTCTACAGAGAGGAAATTTCAGTTTTCCATTTGATCTAAATGGTAGCACCGGATGATAGAGAGATTTTGGGGGCAAAACTTTCAGTTTAGCTAGTCCAAAATAGGATTTCATTGTGTAGTCAAAATCTCTAGTTATGATGGTAGGATGTCCAGTGGGCAGTTCTTTGTATTTATTGACATAAGGATAAAGGGAAGTGAAATCGTAATAGAAAATTTGTTCTCCTTCCTTGGCTTGATAGCGTAGTTTTATAGCATTTACTCTTCCTCCAAAGAAAGCATCCCTGATTTTCAATCTCTCCGGGACGTCAATACCGTTTACAAAATTAGCCAAAATTGAGTCTGTTCTGACCATCAGATCAAACTCGCATTCCCAAATGACTTTTACGTCTTTCATTCTGTTTCTCAAATATTTCTCTCTCTTCATAGTTTGGGCATATATTTCAGCCATGGTTTGACCCGTTTGAGGGTCTTTGGCAAGCATTTTGGACAGGCATGCCATCGGCAGCCATTGAATTCGAAAGTGATATTGTTTCTCCTGTCGTATCCATCTAGCCTGAAATTTCCAATTTTATATTCTCCCACATTTCTAGCGTGTTCAATGAATACACCAGTTGTATCAGCAACAGACTCTAGCCATTGAATTGATTTGTAGCTATGGTTGTGTCTAGCCACATAACCCTGAGGTGGTACATGAGGAATATCCGAATCTTTAAAAGTTTTGTTTTTCACTTCATTGGAAGGTATTTCTTCCCCATCCTGATAGAAATTACCTCCCTTTTTTCAACAATTACTCTATGTCCATTCAGGTCATCCCCTTCATACCTCTCTTTCAGGAAATTCTGTCTGTAAATTCTCATACAGGTTGACGCAATTGTCACCTGGCAGAAAGGGTCAACACTTTGGATACCATCCTCTGTCTCTATTGATGTAACTTCCCTAATCAAGCTTCTAAATTTCAGGCAAGCTTCTTTCAAATTCAGGACATCATTTCTACAGTAAGAAAGCATGTCAGCATACATGTCATAGGGACCCGTCATTGACTCATACCAATCCCTATCTAGACCCTGCCCATAGTAACCAACCTCTGGATATTGAGAAAAATATCTTTGGTTGAAATGGGCTCTAATGTTAAATTTGTGTGGAAAGTCCCCCTTCTTCAAATTTGTTGATAACCCCAGAGTTTTGGGTAGTTTACTTAAAGCCATTGGGAGAAAACTTAGTGAATCCACAAACCTGATGTCTAAAGAACTGTACACATGCATATACATAATCTTGGAACCGGTCCAAGTAATTTCTGGAAAAATTCCGTTGTTAAGCAGGTAATTTTGAATAAATATGTATTCATATCCTTTTCCATTATGGCCAATACAAGTCATCCCCTTATGTCCCTCCCTGAAAAGCCATTTCCCAAAATTGTCCACAGTGTCAAATCCTGAGAAGCTTACCTCCTTCTTGAAACAGTCCGGGCAACTTTCTCCTTGTTCATGAGAGGTACACCTTATTCCGCAAGACTTACAGTGTGAGTCATCATCTTTACAACTGTCACAGCAGGACATAGCCACAACCATATTCGGAAGATGTTGTTTCAGTCCGCAGGACCAGGTTTTACAATTTTTACATTTTCGACAAACCGAACAGGTGTAATCTTCAACACAGTCCGGACAGTCTTCTCTCTTCTGACATAGATAGCCTTCATCGCACTCGGATATTTCGTCCTGGGTAGATTCGAAGTCAAAGAAAATGAATTTCCCATTTGATTTCTTGGGTCCAGCAGCTCTCATGTAGCAAAGATGTTCCCCCACCACATAGTCCTGGCAGCACTGACACAACCACTCATGACACTGATGGTCTTCCCTCAATCTCTTCTTACTATCCAGTGATTTTCCACAGTCTTTAGACTTATAATATTGTTGGCATCTCGAAGGTTTGTCTTCTCCCTTTCTTTCTCCGGCTTTGTAGGTTGAGGTCTCTTTGTGGACTTGAAAACATTCTTCATTTCTACAAGTTCTGTTACAGTCAGAGCAGTGGATCTTCTTTTCCCATTTACAGTCCAACCTTTCACACAAGTGACATTTCATTTCACAGTGATGTTGTATACATCGGGAGTAAAACTTCAGACATGTCGTACATACTTCCTTACTGACAAACAGTCCGTGTATGTTCGTGATCGAGTGAAAATGTTCTCCCTCCTTCAGTAGGAATATCTTCTTTTCTCGGGCCTCATCAGCATAGATCATGTTGTATCCGGTCTCAACATCCAATACCACAATCTGAACATCCAAATGGTTTTCAAACTTGTAGAAATCCCGGACATCGACAGCTTTATCATGAGGTAGTCCGACTTGTCGGAGTAGGTCAAGAGCCCTCCCCTTCTGGGAGTTACTTCCTAGTCGGTGAGCCCTTTTAGCCTCCTGTAAAAGTTTCAGACTGGGATCATTGTTCAGCTTAGCCATACACACCGAAATGGCTCGGGCAGCACATGTCTGGTCATTCTCCAGCTCCGGAATCACTGTCACACACTTCTTCTTGATGAGGGAGTTATTCTTGTCCTTCACATCCGTGTTGGTGACAGCTTTTCTCCCTCCTCCTCTGTCCGATCTCAGAAGCCCAAAAGAAATTTGGAAACTATTGTCAACACTGAGCTCTTCATCCGATTGTATGACCTTCTCTATCCTGGATAGGATTGAATCTACAGAAATGTCTCTGTTCCTTCTCATATGGATGGTGATGGGTCTTCTCAAATTATCGTGCTCAATCACAATACTTGAACGGTCCTCGTCAGCATGGTCCCTCAGGGCTCTATCTAGGACTTCTTGAAACATTTCTCTCAACTGTTGTTGAACATCAACCAATCTTCGGCCCATATACTCTTTCTCAAATTTCACTTTGAAAGTTCTTTGTTCGTATCCGTATCTTCTGGGCATGACATCTCGACTCTCTTCAATATGGTAGGCAGGAGGATCAGCATCACCAGCATCCATGGCAGCATCAGCAGCAGCATCCATGGCAGCATCAGCAGTAGCAGCATCCATGGCAGCATCAGCAGCAGCATCAGCAGCAGCATCAGCAGCAGGGCCTTGGTCAGCAGCAGCATCAGGTCCTTGAACAGCAGTAGCCTCAGGTCCTTGAACAGCAGTAGGACCTTGAACAGCATCAGCACCTTGGTCAGCATCAGCACCTTGGTCAATGTCCATAGGTTGTTCAGCATCACCAACTAGAACACTATCCTGGTCATTAACACCAGCCTCATCAGCAGCATTCAGTCTTGGTGACTTTTCATCAGGTCCAGCATTATCTGTAGATAGTTGTCTTTTAGCCATGTTGTCTGTATTATCCCCCATCAAGTGCGTTATCAGCCACCACAGAGTGTGATCTGTGGTGTATGATCTGCCCTCCCATACCACACACCTTGGTTACCGTAGCAACACAGCATAACACAGCACCTTGCTGCCTGCTGAGCAGTGAAAACTGTGCGTAACTTTCAAACAACATGACTCTGATTGAAGGATAATTATTCAGGCCATGACCATCCTAACACCTTCAAACTTTCAGGAATCTTTTATAAGTGTTTATTGGGTATAATCCTAAAATGGCATGATTTTCTGGTTTACTGATAAAGATTAACAGAGGTATCTGTAAAGAAAAGTCGGAAAGAGTAGTTAAAAGTAGGAGAAAAGTCATGAAAATGGACCCTAAAATCTTTGTTTCAGTGTTGGTTAAAACTTTATTGCTTCGCACCGATAGCACATAGAACCTTAAAATTTTGCATGAGTGTTGCCAGGCAAATGTAAGACGTTCTGGAAAAAGTACAGCACTATACATGCAACAGTTTTTCTGCACCAACGGTGTAAATAACAAATGGGAAGAAGTTTGATAGTTCAAAAATGCAACTTAAAAGCAAAAAAGGTTGTTGTAGTTTTAATTTTTTTGTGCTATTGTTTTTCTGTCTATGAACATCAAACTTGCTGGGCCTCTGGGAAACTACTTTAGCAAACACATCTGAAAGTTTCATATTCCTATGATTTGTATATTTTGAATAATGCCTTTACAAATTTGCAAGTTTGAAAATAGAGAAAAAGCGCTGAAATTATAGTTTCTGGTTCATTAAAAAAATTCTATTTCTGTCATATATAAATATAGAACCTCAATATTTTGCAATTCGCATGACAAATATATTTTGCAAAATATCTGAAAGTTTGATATTCATAGGGTGATTTTCTAATTTGCTATACCTCCATGAAGTCCAGAAAAGCGAATCCCATAAAAACAAACTTTGGCTTGGCAATTTTGCCTCAATATAGGCCAATTTACCTTAGATTAAGTTAAAATCAACATTTTATCATACTATATATTGTATGGAAATTGATTCCTGCAGTTCTCTTTGCTTTCATTGTAAATGGTGTGGCGCCCACCTCGTCTGATCTGACCAGCAGATCAGTATCACTGACTCGTAGGGTTTCCCTATACTCTCACCCAGTGAGGAATGAAGCTCTCAGCCAGAGGCCTCTCCTTTATAGCCCCTCCCCAAAGTGGCCAAGTATTGCACAACCACTTGCAACCCACACTGGGGAATACCCAGGTCCAAAAATAGACACAACAGGAGGCCAAGTATTGCACAACAAGCTGCAACAGGCACTGGGGAATTCCCCAGGTCTAAAAATAGACACAGCAAGTATTGCACAACAAGTTGGAACATGTTGCAACATGTTCACATACTGTAGTATGGCATCGCAGGAAGTATTGAATGACGGCAAAGTGCGAGCATGCTGGCCCCCCCATTTTCAGACTGACGCCCCCCCCTCCCCCCCGAATTTTTTTTTTTCCGAAATTTTTTTTTCCGAAAAATTTTTTTTTTCCAAAATTTTTTTTTTCCGAAATTTTTTTTTCGAAATTTTTTTTCCGAAAATTTTTTTTTTCCGAAATTTTTTTTTCCAAATTTTTTTTCCGAAAATTTTTTTTTTCCGAAAATTTTTTTTACGAAATTTTTTTTTCCGAAAAATTTTTTTTTTTCCAAAATTTTTTATTTACGAATTTTTTTTTCCGAAATTTGTTTTTCCGAACATTTTTTTTTTCCAAAAATTTTTTTTCCGAAATTTTTTTTTCCTAAATTTTTTTTTTTCCGAATTTTTTTTTTCCGAAAATTTTTTTTCCGAATTTTTTTTTTTTCCGAAATTTTTTTTCAAAATTTTTCAACTCATTTTTCAACTCAAATTTTTCACAAATTCAAATCTTTCACAAATTGAAATTTTTCAAACATCATTTTACCCCCTAAGTTTTTTTTTGTCATTGTTTGTTCCCACACACTATTTGCAGACAATTTCTGGAACATGTCTCAACATGTACAGATTGGGACATCACAGAATGTATTGCTAACAGGATGTGATTTCAGACCGGAAGTAGAATCATGATATTGACCAATCACAAGCTATAACATGCAATGGGCATTGTCAAGATTATTGCACAATCAGACATGTCTAGACATGTCATGGCTAAAAATAGAAACAGCAGAGCTACAAGTAAATCTATTTGACAGGTCACATGACCAAATGTGGCTATATAAAGCAGCCAAAATCTGGCACAGCATCACTTCGACTGGAAAATGAACGGGCTAACGTATGACCACACTTTGAGTGATGATATCACCAGGGTCCAGCTTCTCGAATATAAAGGGATCAAACAGCTACATTTGAGAGTCTTCTACAATGAGAAACAACTCAGAGCGGAGTATGGCTACACGAACGGGATATCCCAAAGTTAAGGGACCTGAAACACGAAATCGACAGGGCCTTCAATCAGAAAATAGAATGGAGCTACCCCTTCAATGACTACTGGTCCATAAGCTGCTCAACCAATGGAACCGTTGATTTTCGATATACATTCCGAACAGAAGACGGACGTTTGATTTTTTCCCGGAGAAAAGGGATTACTCTGGAAAGATTTCTGGTTGAACAATTCTTTGACATTCTGGCTAAAGAACACCGAATAAGCTATTAAATGAACATTATGTGTTTAAATGTGATACTGTACCTCCTGTGTTTAAAATGTGATAATGTACCTCCTGTGTATGTCAATTGTGAAACTGTACATTTTGTGTTGAAAATGTGATACAGTACATTCTGTGTTTAAAATGTGATACTGTACACACTGTCATTGGTGAAACTGTACATTCTGTGTTTATCATTATTAAAAGCTTAAAACTGTAAGTTCTGTGTTTGTTATAGTATTTTCAATTTTATTTAGAGAAAAGTCAATTAGCAGTCCAGAAAGCAAATCTGCATAAATAAAATATCAATTAGCAATTAAGAAAGATGGATTAGCAGTTCTAGAACTAGCATTAACATTTCTTAAGACCAATTCTGCAAAAGTACAATGTAAAAGATAGGGAAAAAATTGACCAATTAGCACTTTCAGAAACAAAATCTGCATAAATAAAATAGAGATCAGCAATTTATTAAACAGCATTATCACTTGCAAAATTCACATTTACACTTTCTAAGACCCACTCGTATTGTTTGTGAAGTCAGTTTTGTTCCAAAAAGACCATCTTTTTTATAACAACTGAGTAACTGTTACATGTCTGGACTACATGTCTGGGCTGCATGTCTGGACTACATGTCTGGACTGCATGTCTGGACTGCATGTCTGCTCACTGATTATGCATAAAGTTTGTAGAAGTTGAGTTTTTTTAGCATTATCTCTGGAAGATGTTGGAGTAGAGCACTTTTAAGACGGAATCATCACATGTTCCAATAAGTTTCTATATGCAGCTCCATCTGGTTATGGCCGGTGGTATTAGGTAGTGTTATAAAAGAACATTTCTTGACCAATTTTCAGTGTTGGTTGTGCTGCTGAACTGTACACACATGTTGAAGGAAGAGGAGGAATGTATCAGAAGACACTGGGTGATCTTGTCTGAAGAGACCCCTTTTGCTGAAATATTGAATCACCTATACCAGGAAAGGATCTTCAGTAGGACAACTGTTGAGGACATATTGTTCGAAAGACCTACACAGAGAAATTGGGCTTTCTTTGATGCTCTTCGGAGAAGCGGTCCTAGAGGTTACAACGGATTCATCTCAACTCTGAAGAAGTGTAGGAGGGAGGACTTGGCCAGGCTTCTTGAAAATGGCCTTCAGGATAGAGAAACTGTCGGCTAACTTTAATGAATATTTCGGCCTGGATGAGAGGATATTCCGTGCTCAGTTTGAACCGGACAAGATGAACTGTGGTCCACACTTGATGGACAGACTGCTGACTTTTGAGAGAGAGGTGAGAAGGATGTTCAGGGCTACTATAAAAAGAGGGTTTGAAGGACACGGAGATGAGGACAAGGCCTGCCTTGTGATTGACCACCCAGACCTGAAGGAGGATATAGTTATCACTTTAAGACAGTTGAACAGTTTCTCGGAGGACACCATATTGAACCATATTGATGAAGAAAGATTGGATGCTTCCAAGCCTTTTAGAGTTAAATTTACAATTATTTGTAGTTGTGATGAATAAATATTGAAACATACAAGAGTGTTTGTCATTTGTTCTCTGGACATGGAGGATACAACATCTACCCAAGATTGGCAAGTTTTGGGTTTCAAAGTACCTAAAAACGAAGTGGTATTCTTCAGTCAAGTCATCATACTGTACATTGTTGTAATAACTTGTATTGTTAACCTGAGTATCAGACAAGAACACAGTGAGGTCTGGATTGGTCTGCTATCATCCTCAATTGGATTTTTACTACCTAATCCCAGTATCAAGAGAAACAAGATCGTTCTTAACAATGTCTGAGAAGTATCTTGAAAGGCTTTATTATGACCCAAAGAGAGGTGGAAGTTATGGAGGTATTACCGCATTATGGAATGCCATAAAAGCTGATGGAAATCCTCACAAGCTCCGATACAAAGATGTCAAAAAATGGCTGAATGATGAGGAGACATATAGTCTACATAAACCTTATAATGACAAGTTTAAGAGAGAGAGCATCATTATGGGAAACATGGACCAACAATGGGATTCAGACCTTATGATCTTGGACAAAATTGGTGGATATAACAAAAGTTACAAATATCTGGCAGTTTTCATAGATCTGTTCTCAAGGTATTTGTGGATCCAACCTCTCAAGAAGAAGACTCCTGAAGAGATGGTAGGAGCAATGAAGAAGATTTTCAAAGAAGGAAGGAAACCTCAAGTCATCAGAACTGATCAAGGTGAATATTGTTACAGAGATTAGCCTTTTGAGAATGTAAGACTACAACAGTTGTTAAATTGTAATTTTTTTAATTTCAGGAAAAGAATACACAGGAAAAGTTGTACAACAGTTTCTCAAGGACCAGGATGTGACCCATTTCATAGCATACAATTTGTACCACGCAAATTATGCAGAAAGAGTCATCAGGACAATCAAGGGTAGAATCTTCAGATACTTTACAAAACATCAGACTTTAAAGTACATCGATCACCTTCAGGACATTGTTCAGGCCTACAACAGCAGTCGGCATTCTTTTCTGAAGATGGCCCCTGATCAAGTCACAAAAGACAACCAGCAGGAATTGTACGAAAAGCTGTATTTACCAATGGAATTAAAGAGGGAAAAGACACCTATAGTTTACAAATTTGAAATAGGTGATAAAGTAAGGATCCCGACAGAGAGGAGTCCATTCAAGAAAGGATATGAACAGACATGGACTGATGAATTGTTTGTCATTGACAAAAGGGTAGCTTCTCACCCTCCGAGGTATAAACTGGTGGATTTAAACGGCGAGGATATCAAATCGAGTTTTTATGAGCAGGAGCTACAGCTGGCCAAAGATGATGGGGTATATAAGGTGGAGAAAGTGCTCAGATACCGCAGAAGGAAAGGAACCAGAGAGGTGCTTGTACGGTGGAAAGGCTACGGACCAAAATTTGACTCTTGGATTGAGGCAAAGGAATTGAAAGACATCGAATAATGTACATCTATGGAAACAGCGGGATCAAAGTACCCTTCCCGGACAATGCTGCGGACAATTTCAGAATTGATCTTGGTACAACCTTGGAGCTGGATGGTGAATGGGAAATTGCTATTTTGGACATAGATCTTCCAACTATGATGCCAAAATACTACCCACAGTTTGTTACCCTGTACAGTAACATTTGTGCAGAAAGCATAGTAGATTCTGTACAAAAACCAGTACTATATAGATTATTCAAATCCTATTATAGAGCTGGTAATTCGCTTATCATCCCCACTCCTCGTTATGTACCAATCAGTGTGAAATCAATGCGAATCATTGAAATCTACATATTGGACCACAATGGAGAAAAGCCAAAGTTTAAAAATGGTTGGACGGTCTGCACCCTTCACCTGAGGAAGAAATAATGGCCTCTATATATTTGGACACAAAAGGAGAAAGCCTTCATTTACACCCGGACGGACGCCCTGTAAACATCATAACAATGGCTTCTCTGGACTACAAGGCGATTTTGGATCACTTCAGGAGACAAGCTGAAGGAGGCCCAAAGGTCATCAAGAAGAGCGGGAAAACCAAATTGATTGTAATTGATACCAAGAGGAAGACAAAGGAAGATATGCCAAAGTTACAAGTTGTTATACCAGCTGAGGCGGCCACCAAGAGAGCTGAGTCTGAACTCAAAGAAGATATAAAGGAGAACACAAAGAAAATTAGTCAGTCTAGCACTAACACTGGAAGAGGAAGGAGCTCTGTAAAGAGAAAAGCTAAATCGGAAGTGAAGGAAGCTAAAGATATCTTCAATCCAAAATGGCGGAAACAATGAATGAAGTGGCTTACCCGGAGGAGCTTTCTATATTTGAAAAGCCAGTTTACGATTCTGGAGTAAAACAGGCTAGGTGTATTACTTATTATCCGGTGAATGATTTTAGTACCCAAGGAGTTATCCAGTTTAGAATACCAAACAATAGTGGGGCTTATTGAGATTTGAAGAGAACTAAATTAAATGTGAGTTTTAAAATAGTGCACAAAGATGGGTCACCCCTTGTATCATTTCTTGAAGAAAAAGAGAAGGCAAAGATGGCAGCCTTGCGGGCAAAGGGGACATCACGGGAGGAGGGGTCAGAAGGTAACTCTCCTGGGGAAAAGCCTCAGGGAGATGAGCCAGCTGCTGAGGATGATTTCAAAGCTGATATGGTACATCCGGTAAATAATATCATGAATAGTCTATGGTCAAGGGTAGATATAGCTTTGCAGGATAAGATTTTGACCAACTCGGATGACTGCTACCCTTATGAGGCATACATAAAAACTCTTCTTATGACAAAGAAGGAAGAAAGAGTGGCTCTTCAGAGTCAAGGATTCTTTGAAGAGACAAAGAAATACAAATTTGCCTGGGCTGTTTCCAAACCAGAAACATCAAATTATAAGAGAGGAATATTGTTTGACAAATCTAGGGAAGTGGATCTTTCAGGGCCATTGTGTTCCTCTGTGATGGAAATTCCTAAGTTAATTCCAAATGGAGTTCCACTTTCAGTCACTTTACACAGAAGTAAAGATCAATTCTGCCTATTCTCTCCAATGAGAGAACCAAAACCAGATTATAAGATTGTTATAACAAAGGCTTCCCTTTCTGTATGCACTGTCAATATTGCACCAGAAATAGTTATAGCTCACTCAGAAATCATGGCTACAAAACCTGCCATGTTTCCTTACACTAAAACGGAAGTGAAGAAATTTACACTAGGTAGGGGGGTGTATTCTGGGTCAATTAATGATCCCTTCCAAGGAAGAATTCCTTCTGAGGTAATCATAGGTATGGTGAAAGACAGTGCCCAGAATGGGTCCTCCTATGATGATGACCCGTTCTTTTTTGAGAATGCCAAACTAAATTTCATTGGGGTGACAGTGGATGGCCAATCAATGGGTATTGATCCATTACAACCAAAGTATGGTGAGAAACCAGAGGAGGGAAACTATGTTGAGGCATACGAAACATTAAATGGCATTTGCCAAGATAAAGTAAATCCAATTACCCGAATGGCCTACCCTAAAGGCTTCACTCTATACAGATTTCATGAGGAGTGGAATGAATCATTACAAGTCAAGAAGATGGGAAATATGTCCATTTCATTGAGGTTTGATGAGGCCTTAAAGGAGGGGATGTGTGTCATTGTGTACGCGAAGTTTCCTGGCGGGATAAAGATTGATAAAACCAGGGCTGTATATGAAATGTAGTCATTACCCAATCAACCATCAAGATGTGCACTTTACCTTTCAAAATGCCCACAAATTTTCTTGTGGTAGGAAGAAGTAGGTCGGGTAAATCGGAATTCATTAAGAGAATGATATTGGAGGCTGAGAAAATGTTTCAACCACAGCCTGCCAGAATTTTATATTGCTATTCAACCTGGTCAGATGGCTATGAGGATTTGGAAGGAAATGTTGAGTTTAGAAAAAACATACCAACCAATGATGAGCTGACTGAATGGTGGAGCGAAAACAGAGGAGAGACCCTTTTGATAATTGATGATTTCATGCATCTCATAAATGAAGAAATTTCAAAAATATTCTGTGTAACTTCCCATCATGCCCACGTCAGTTGTATGCTCACCCTACAAAACTTGTTCCATCCAAATAGACACATAAGAGAGATAGGTCTGAACACGGATTGCTTCTGTTTATTCAAAAATAGTAGAAGTGCCCAACAGATCAAAACGTTGGCTTCTCAGATGTATCCGGGGAAAGGGGACTACTTTATGGGAAGCTATAATAAAGCTGTGGAAAGACCATATGGGTACCTAATTGTTCACCCGGATAATGAGTACGCGCTAAGAACCTGTATATTCCCTGATGAGGACACTGTAGTTTATCTTCCAAAATAGTATAAATTGCCACAACAAACATCGGTGTTGTCATTCGAAATAGAACTTCAGAATGGATCATATCTTGAAACATATTCACTTCCTGGAATTGCTGTCCAATCCCTCTTCTCAACAACAGGCGAAAGCCTTGATATCAACATCATCTCCAGAACAAATGGACATCATTTCGGAATTGGCTCTCAATCTACTCAAGGAAAGGATTGAACTTAGCCGATATTATAAAGACAAGCTGATCAAGGAGGCTGCTGTCATTCGTCAGTTAGCCAACAGAGGGCTAGGAAGTAAGAAGAGGAAGAAGATCGCCCTGACAAATACAAAGACACTAGAAGTACTATTGAAGGCCTGCTTAAAACACATCAGGGATGGCTGAGGATCATATACTCCTTCCAAGAGAAAGGTACCAGAGACTTCTTAAGAAAATTGAAGAAAAAACATCTCAACATGGGAATGGAAAGACATTGGATGAAGAACCAACAACTGATGTGCCAAAAAGAAGACCTGCTAAAGGGAAAAAGAAATTGGAGAAGACACACCCCCTCAAGAAAACTCTGAAGAAAAGTGGAGAACCTGCTGAAAAAATCAAGAATGGGAGAAAAAAACCTGGTGACCTACCAGAAGAACCTGCTGGAAGAGTAAAGATGGATGGGAATGGTGACCATAATTTAATGGAAGAAAGACCTCGGGCTAGAGGACCTCCTACCCCAAGACGACCTGGGGTTCCAAGACCTCCTGGGATTCCTGCCTTGAAGAACTTAAAACAATGGATTCGATTTTGAAATTATATATTTGTTGAATTATATTGTATGAATAATAAATATTTTGAACTTGAAACTCTGAAGTTTGTTTTTTATCACCTGTGCATATACATAAATCACTCTACATGGAGATTAGTACTCCTAGTGATGAGTAAGATAGTGATGAGTCACCCACATTGTGGTGCAACATCCGAGTAATATACAGTCAAAACTAGGTCAAGTGGTCAATTATGTTGACTGAACTAAAGTCACTGACCTAAAAATAATGTGAATTATGACTGACCTAGAAAATTAGAATAATTAGAGTAATTAATTTTGGGGTAAATAGGGTAATTAATTAAGTGTTAATTAGGTAATTAATTAGGGGTTAATTATGGTAATTAGGTAATTAATTGGGGTAATTAATTAGGGTATTTAATTAGGGTAATTAATTAGGGGGAATTAATTAGAATAATTAGGACAAAGGTCACAAAGGTCAGGGAGTGGGCACAGTGCACTACTTAGTAGTATTATATAATCATTTACTGTTATTAAGTCATGTATTGACACAAGACCATGTGTGCTCACTAGACCATGTGTGCTGCTACCACTGTGTGCTAGTTCCTTTCTGTAGTACTATGACAATGTTTTGTGCCTGTAAAATAGTTATAAATCATTCCTATTATGGTCCTAAGTTAGTGAGAATTGTATTTGAGTAATCTGATCATTAATCTGCTGTTGCTCCTTTCATTCTACTCATAATTATTATTATATGCAATCAACCATTTTATTATTATCACTACTTGCTGTAATGCTCATTGTAACATTTTCCCGCTGCTGTACTTTTTGTAATATTCTTAATTTACTATAGTATCACTTATTGCTATGTTTAACATAATCAATGACTGTAATACACAAAATCTGCCACATACAACTGAGTTACGATGAACTTTCAAATCAATGATACGAACACTTACTCTTAAACTTGTGGTGATATGTAATATTATATTGTAACATAACGTGGACACTGACTTTTAAATTTAAAGCAAATTACACTAATATACACAAATTCAAATCTGCGATTTATAGGTACTGATATACCAGGCCAAGCATATATGTACTGTATAAGTAGTCTTATTGTAGTCTGTGTAGTAGTAGTTAATATGTAGCTCTGTATTTGTTGTTGTAATGACATGTGGGTCAATATTGACCTTTTTTTTCTGTCAATAAAATATATTCATTCATTCATTCATTTACTATAACAACAATGTGCCGTCAACACTTGGGGACTCCGTGTGTTTATTGCATATTTTACTTGATTCGAAGTATTTTACTGTCCTGTAAGTTTCAAAATAATGGAGCATTGAAACAAAAGGATGATACAAACCAAGCGTGAACAAACCCTTTGCAATCATTGTACACTTCAGACGCTCATTAAAATCAATCACCAACATTTCCGAGCTTGTACCTTTTTGTTGTTGAAAATGGAAACTTATCAGAGTAGCAGCAATAATTAGTCCAGATAAACTATTATGAAAAATCAAGTTGAAATATGAGATTTTCATTAAGTGAAATGAATGTTCCATGGCCAAGAAGTTCATCAGAATGATAGCTATCAGAAAAGGCAGAGTTATCCATGCTTTCGTGGGATAATCAAATGGACAAAAATCTTGCAGCTCAGTCGCTGCTGTCAGTGCACAATGTTCAATCTTAACTTTTCGTTTTAAGCAGCAAAAATGCAAGTTGTTTGTTGAGAACTGAGACAATTTCACCATGAGAAAATCTCTTGAAACACTTTTTAGCCTTGGACTACTGAAATGTAACACTTCAAGATTGTCTATTCCATGATAAAGGTCCGATTTGACATTTATTAATCTTGTATCAGTGTCTGTGCTGGGCAAGTAAAAGATCCCTCGCATGGGGTAAATGTGTAACATGTTGAGGACTCCTGCTCTATCTCTCATCTCATCAATCAACCCTCGTGAGCGCCCATAACTTGGCTTAGAGGGATGCACTTTCCATATCTATCTATCTATCTATCTATCTATCTATGTATTTGTAAGATCAATAAACTTTAACTTTGACAGTCTGCAAAAAGGACAGCCATCCATTTGATACAATTGTGTATTTGTCAAAGATAAATGTGTTAATTTGATAAAATCTGAAAATGAATCTTCAGTTATTTTTGCAATGGCGGTATTATCCATGTTTAAGTACTTTAATTCTTTAAAATGCCCAAGATATGAAGAAAAACTCCTTAAAGGGTTATAACCAATATTCAGCTTGACCAACTTTGGTATATGAAAGTTTTTGATTTTTGTCATATCTGAAATATTTGAGTGTGAAATATCGACGAACCAAGCATTTTGTAATTCAACTGATTTTGTTAAATATTCTGATGTCAGTCTTATTACAGCTATAGATGATCCTTCATCTTGTAAATTGACTGGGTCAATACAATAAATTGCCCTTCCCAAACATTTGCACTGGTCAGGACACTTTCTTGTGCAAACTGCTTCATCATCACCAGACAAAGGACAATGCAATACCCCATCACATATCTCTGCCGGGTGGACACAAATGTTCTCCTTGGTACAACGAAGCATTCTACTGCATGTCCATGACGTGCAACTTGATTCATCATCTCCTAATGGACACTCGGGTATTCCGTTGCAAACCAGTCTAAATGGGATGCACCAATTTTGATCCTGACATGGATACTTGTCCTTACAAAACAAGTTTTCGCAAAAGAAGTTATTGAAACAATTTTGAAACTGCCATGCTCCTTCACATGGTAAAGTACGGCCATAAAAGTCTTTATCATGCACGCAATTGTGTCCTTTGGGATAACATATTGATGAACCAAATGGACAGATGTATTTTCTGTAATCAATGTTTGTATAATTGAAATATTCATTTGCATAAATGCTTTCTGCACAAGTTTCATTGCATTGCTGGTAGAGCATTGCATTAAGGGCATTAGAGTCAGTTTTAATACATGACTGCTCTTGCTTTCTGATCACCAAAGGACTCCATACTTTGATATATTGCGAGCGGTCTGGGCATTCTTCTTCATCTTCACCAAGTTCACAGTCTTCAATTAGATCACACAGTCGAGAAATTGGGATGCATGATCCATCTCTGCATGAAAAGTAGAGATTTTTATCTGATCCGTCTAAGCATGGATTTGTGCAGTTCTTTTCATCGCTACTGTCAATACAATGTGATTTGGAATCGCAGAAGTATGTTTCTGGAATACATTCCCCATTGTTACATGGTTTGAAGCCATCTTCACAAGATGGTTTAATTGGTAAAGGTTCCTTCAAGCACACTACTCCAGCCTGATCGCCTGCACCAGCGCCAACTGGCAAGTTCCGTCTTGTACCGACAAATGCTCTACTTATCTCTGAAATGCCTTTAGTAGAAGTGAATAAATCTATCATTCCAAAATTTCTAAGGTGTATGATGTAGTTTGAGCCATGATATGACATGACAAGCTTCAGAAAATTTTGCAAAGTTCTTAGTTGTGCAATACTGCTCCAGCCTCTTAATGTACTCAAACCACCAACATTTTGGCAGGCAGAATCTATATCTTTCTTCTTAATTAGCTTTTTTTTCTTAATGTCACATGACCCCGCAGTCAGAGGATCCGGAGGGATCGAGGGATCATTAATTTAATTTGAATTTATTTAATCAAACATAAAAGTTACATTAGTGGAGTTAATTTCTGTACTTAAATTTATAGTTACTTTGGTGACATCTGCTATGAAAATTATTAATTTTTTTTTTCCTAATTAATGTTCACATAGTATGCACATTACCATGCTATTTTTGTAAAAGAGTGATGTACAGATCTGCATCAGATGCACGGCGGAGGTATCAAGAATGAGACAAAGAGGTATGACCGTATGAAGGCTCGTGATCAGATGGTAATTTCTGGATTTGATTATGAGGACATTAAACTAAAGCAAGGATGGCCGAGGCAGAATACTATAGCAAGGAAACCTCCTGGTGAGTACTGAGAGTATAATTTTTTAGTTTAAGTTGGTGGCGCATTTTTGGTTCATGATCATCAATGTCTGTAAAACAAACTTTTGCCAATTATATGCTTTTATGGATGAGCCGCTTCAAATTTGGCCTCCACAGGTCGGCCCATTTAATTTCAGATAGCTGGTAACATAAATGCGACAAAGAAAAAATAAGTCACTCACAGGAAATATAACTTTATTGGCGTTGCAATCACTATTGGAATTTATTATAAGTACAGGTACTATTGCAAAACAAAGTAAATGTCAGTGGTGTGGCACATGCAAAGTTTTATGAGCATGATGAGAACAGGGAAAGAGTTATGCTTGAGACATGGACCCACAAGAGAAGTCAAAGGTCATGATAATAGGAAGAAAATCAACAGAAACCTTCAAAATGGGAGAACTAAAAATTGGACAAACAGATAAGTACAGGTACCTGGGATACACCCTGAACAATAAGAATAATAACAAAGACCACATACAAAACTTAAAAGGAAAGACAGAAATGGCGTACCAAACCATCCAGGCAATAACAGGCAGCAAAAACTTTAGGAACATGCACATGAAGTCAACCTGGAAACTACTAAAAGCCACTATCATCCCGATCATAACATACGCAGGGGAAGCGACAACACACACAAAAGCGGAAATGGAACAGATGAACAAAATACTGGACAACATCATCAAAAGAATACTACAG